>OY743224.1:148453448-149674414 GCA_963555765.1 Orthonevra nobilis
ATGTAATTTCCTACTACCACATAAATGCAGCCGACGGAGATCTTCAAGAAATGCATTATTTTTTGCAAAACAGCTTATAAGCGAGCTTTATTCTTGCAAAAATGAAACATCCAAGTCCGGACAACTTTTTTTTCTGCCGTACTGATTATTTTACAATGCCAATGAGATTCTAGGCAAGGAAAGGTTCATACTCGATCAAACTACTGCAGATCTCGAAATAAAAAAAAACGTTTTCAGATCTTTTGCCACCACCTATTTATCAATTTTAACGTTGCGTATGACGGACCTAAAGAACCAGGCAAAAAATCCGTGTTTTCAATTAATGTTATTTTATAATATCAGCACTATCGATTCTATTTCTGCTATCAACTATCGAGGTATATATTTGCTTAAAGTCGCTTACAATATCCAGTATATAGTATAACGTGACCGTCTGACCCGCCAATAACCCGGCAAATCGACACTGACTAACTCACTCATCGAAGCAGAATTATACGAAAAGATAGCCAATTTGGGATCGCAAGGAAAACTGATTTAGTTTTTAATAACCTATTTCGAAAATACGTTCTGACCAGGAACCTTCAAATTACTTCGGTTTTGCACTGAATTCAACGGTAGGGGTGAACATGATAGGCAATATCTTTTTCAAATCTATCCACCTGGGATACGCAGACGATATTCACATCAAATCCACCCAACGTACTGTTAACGAAGATTTATTGCCATTGAATGATTGACCGAAGCTGAAGAAAACATCATCTTTTGCGAAAACTCACAATGGATAGAACTAACTTTGAGAAAGCAATGTTGATTATCCTTCTTTGGACAGTTCTTGTATACAAAGTCGGACAAATATTACGACAGCAGAGCAAATTTCGAAGGACGAAGAAGGTACAAGAGCGAACTCCACGTGCTGCACCAATATGTGGATCTAGTCTGTGATGCAAAACGATTAAAATTACTTGGACAGATTGAGCGAATGGATATCTACACTCCAGCCGAGCTCTTCAGCTATCAAGCAATCGCGGATTTTGGAAAGCTGGTCCCAGATTGGGGGGCTTAGGAAGCAAAGAAGACAGCTTTATAAAAGAAAAAAGAAGAAGTTGTTTCACGGTGAGGGCAGAAAAACACGTCAAAAGCAAATATGACTTAAAACACAGTGGTTAACTGAATATTTCCAACGCTATCCAAATGAATTGGATAAAACTCTTCGCATTTATTTTGCGAACAACAAAAATATAAAAAAAGCGAGAACTGAAACAAAAATAAATTATAAATTAAGAAATGAAAATCGAAATTACAAAAAAATGTTTATTTATTAATTATTATTATTATATAGTATTTTAATATATTTACTCGTACTTAAAATAATAAAAAAAAGAATCGTGTTTTTTTTGTGTTGTTTACATCAATTGTTTTTAATGTGTTCCTCTTGCAGCAGTATTTTTTTTTTGCTTTAAATAAAAAATAAAAAAACTTATTTCCATATCGTATCAAAATTGTTTTCGTTTTTTTTTTTTTTTGTATGTTGCAACCAATAACAATGTACACAAATTATTTATTTACTTTTTGAACAAACATTATATTCTCAACCGAAACATAAAAACTAAATGAAAATTAAAATAAAATGATTTTTTTGTTTTTATCATTTGGAGCTGACTCCTTGTAAATTTGGATCAATTGTTTTGTCTCATTTTGATATATGTATATATATATATATATTTTTTATTTTGATTTTTTACCAATTCGAAATTAATTTTTGTTTTATAAATTTTGATTCAATCTTTTTTTTGCCGGAAACAAAACGAAAATTGAAAAATTTCTTCTTTCTGTTTTTTTTTGTTATTTATTTATTTTTTTATAGAAAAAGGCATATATGTAATATATTAAACAAAATTGATTTGTTTTATTTTAGAATTATAAAATAGAAATGTTTTTTTTTGCGCATTTAATGGTTTTTATTAATTTTTTTTGTTGTTTTATTTTCTGTTTTGTGGATGGTGTATGCTTGTGAGTTTTGTGTATGTGTACAAATTGTTTGTAGTCCATTTTGAAGACTATTCTTTTCCTACAATTACTTAGTATTTAGATGTGAATATCCTTTAGTTCATACATACATACATATACATATAAATTTAATTTCAAATTTTATTATTTTGTTTTGAATAAATTCTCATTTGATTCGTTTCGAATTTTGGATTTTTTTTTGTTATCGTTAATGTAAGATTTTGAGTTGGTTTATATATTCGCTTAGTTATTTATCATATATGTATATATTTTGTTGTAGATTTTGTATGAGCGTGTGAGTGTGGGCGTGTGTGTTGTGGGATCAATTTTTTTGATGTTTTTTTTTGTGGGGGAAAGGAGAGGAAATCTGTGAAAGGGTTTGTTTTTTTCTTCAAAAAATGAACATTCTTTTTTTGTTTGTAAAAAGAGAAACTAATAATATTTATATAATATATAATATCAATAAAATTATTCGGCCACAATGGCTGCTTCCTGCGTTACCACGTCATTCGATACTTTTTCAATTTGATGCTCAGCCTTCATTTCCTGAAAATAAAAAAATAAAAAGCTTGATTAAGTTATAGAAAAAATGACGTGAAGGATTGGAAAATATAATTCAAATTGGCTTTTCTTTACTAATGACACTAAACGGCTCAGTTTATTGCACTTCTCACATTAATATTCTCCCAAATTCAACAAATTATTTATAGCTAGCTAACAGTGTTTTTCGATAAGCTTAATTATATGGAATCGGTTATTTTTAAATCAGTAAATAATTAATATTCTACTTCGCATTTGGAAGTTCTTCAAATGAGTAAGAGCTTTGCGTAGCTAAAATGACTTAGAACCAAGATTATTCATAAAACTGGAATCGTCTTTCGCTGATCGTTGGAATTCCGATAGCATGCATAGAGTTTAGTCAAGAAGCTTTGCAATTTTAGATGAGGACTCACGTTCCTGCCTGAAAGGACAAAAACAGGGCAGGATGATACAATATTAGCTCACGAACGTTTATTCATGTTAAACAAAAGTGTTCACAAACTTTATTCCCTCGCCGGGCTAAATCTACTGTGTCTGTCCAATTTCAAATTTTGGATTAACTCACATTTCAATCCGTTAAAGACAAAACAACAATAATGGTCGATTGGTTAAACGACGAAAGTTTAAACAGCAGAGCCATGAACTCTTACATTGGAAAGATCTAAGTAAGAAAGATTAAAACTAAAGGAACCACCTGAAGAGGAGTAGTCTCACCACTGTTGTGGATTCTCATTAAGAGCCAAACTCTAGAGGTAGTAAGAGAAAAAGACATAATGATAGGCACACACACGGTTAACAAAGTTATTCTCCAATAGTTTATTTCTACGAATGATTATCGCCCGACAGACACAACATAAGTGGAAGTGAATCACTCAAGAATCAATCTGGATTTATTCCTCAACAAAATCACGAGCTTCACCTTACATCATTCGAAAGCATGATGTATAACGTAATCACTGCTGATTTTCGAAGGGGAATGTAGAAGAACGGTGCCTATTACAATAGAATATGATGAAGCCATCAATTTAAAATCTGTGCAAAGTAACCGGAAGCCGAAATGAAGCCAAAATTGACCGTGCTACGTCACATGCACTTAGGCTTGAATTCAATGGCCGAAAATAATCAGAGTATTTGGCCTTGGATTGGTCTGCCATTCGCATGCGCACTGAATTTAACTGTGCCATTGAAAAAATGCTCCCCATACAGAAAACCGGGAACGACAATATATGTAAAAGCTGTGCTAAGAGGATGAAGATGAGACTTCAACTCATGGCGCACGTATACATAACCAAATGTACAATGAACCGATTAGGAAAAGTAGTAAGCGGTTCCAGGTTTCCCTGACTGCATGGATTCAACTCATGCGAATTTTAACGTTTTACTGGAAAAATTAATATAACTCTAGCAGGAAAAGAAGCACAGGAATCGAATTTCAAGAACAAGAGATGGACTCGCAAGCACATCGGTTAATCTTTGCCGACGAAGATGAGCAGAAGTAACCAACAAGTCCGAATATCCGAGGAATTATTGACTTTAAAGAAGCTCAGAGTTGATAATGAAGTTTTCGAAAGACATTTTCATCGTAAAAAAAATCAAGTATCAATCAGTTATCCAATACCAGCACAGGCTTAAAAATCACGAGGATGAGGGATTCGATCGACAACTTCTAAGTTTCTTCAGAAAACTGTCTTTTAAAATTTTTTGTTACTGCTTCGCCTAGTTTTGATTTTTTTTTTACAAAATTCAGTTAATCGAAATCGAAACCAATCTGCATTTAATCGTTCTCCTGTTTAACTTGGAATAAAACATAATACACTTTCAATTTGTTTTTTTATTTAATTTAAAATGATAAAATTGTATTTATTAAAACAAATTTCTGCTTAAATCCAATCGTTTTGTGTCAATTTCGAACGAATCTAGTCCAAAGAATTTTCACGTTAAAAGAACGCGTATACTGTTGTGGCTAACAAATTAAAACCAATTTTCATTCATTATATTTCACTTCCAATCAATAAAAGTTTAATATTGTAAACAATTTCATTAGCTCACCTCAATAGTCTTGTGTTCAACTCCACCATTCAGGCTCTCTGTCGCAGATGTTTCGGCTGGTTGTTCATGATCGCCAATACCGTTCTCCTATAAAAATGTATTTTCAAAATTCAAATCAATCAATTTCTTTGCCAAAACAACAACCCACTTGCAAATGCATTTAAGACATTCAAAAAAAAAAAAATATGAACCAAGAAAACATTTCAATTTCATTTTCAACACACAAAATCCTCAAATACAAAATAAATAAAAAAGTTCATCGCACAAAATGAGAAATTAAAATAAACCAATAAAAACGAAAACAAAAAAAAAAGTTAAATGAAAAAAATAATAAAAATGATTTAAATCTGAGAAATTTTCAAATTTCTCATTTCGTGCACTAAAAATATACTCTCGGAAAATCATAATAAAATTGAATGTAGTTAAAAAAACAAATAAAATTAATAATTGTTCTCGTTAAATGTTGAATGGGTCAAGGTATACAAAAATAGATAGCAAAGACCTATAGAAGAAGAAAACAACAAACAGAAACAAGGACAGTCATTTCCAATGTAGTTTTTAATGCTGAATCCGAATCCGACACCAGAATTGCTCTACAGTTCAAGGATTTCGCACAAAAAAAAATTAACTAAAATTGTGAAAACCACGGCTTTTAGGTGAACTTTTAGCAAAAAATGGTCGTGGCTTGTCTTTTACTTCACAATCTTTAAGAAAAAAGGGTTTTGAAGATTAAAAAACTACGAATCAATCAAGATGTGGCACCGAACACAACGAATCTTCCATCTGCAGCATCTAACGATATGCAAGACCAGAATCCGCAGATGACAACACGCTCCGGAAAGGGGGAGTAGTGTGGCGACCACAAATTAACTTTTTATAACTAAACATTATATTCATATTATATACCCTTTTATAACAAGAATATTATTAAAATTGCTGCACATCTCGAGCGTTCTTGTTTTGCCTATCTCTTGTATTCTAATGAGACATTTATTTCTCTTTACCTTTGGTCATGACAAACACTCTTGTCTGAATGGTCGCTGACGCCACAAGTCCCCGCGGAAGTTGAAATATATACGTATTAATCTTTGTAATTGAGTATTTCTTGAACAAATATATTATTTGATTGAAAACGAAAAGATCTTTTGCGTCATACGAATCCAACACAAAGTTTTCTGGCAAAAAAAAACTTGTAATCCCTCAAAAATATCCAAAAAAATTTTTTTTTTTTGCAATTTCATGTTCGCATATCTCGAAATTCTGCTCCCAATTTCGGATTCTGCATTGAAAAACACGTCGGAAACGACTATTGGAAGTTTCTGTTTGCTGACTCGTGTTGGTCTGTATACCTAATCTGAAATTAAAATGTATATTCCCAGACATATGGATTAGTAAATTAATCAAGCGAAACTGAAAAACTAATATTCTGATTTGATTCACACGAGAAAAAAAAATAAAAAAATTAGTCACAATTGTGCATGTTTTATTTAATTATTTTTCACTGCGTAATGATTTTAAAGTGGCACCGGGAGTACACAGGATGTTTACAGGAAAAAAAAGGATGTTGTTCTTAATGTCTGTGAGGAAACACAAATGTGGTGGTGAGCTTTGTTTGTTTATTTTTTTTTTTGGGAGGATGGTTGATGGTATTTATTTGATTTAATTTGTTTCAGTTATTCCAACTAACGACATTGAAATGCACAACAATATGGTAGTGGTAGAGATGATTTAAATGTAGTATGAGTAGCAGTTGTAGTAGTAGTAGTAGTAGTAGTAGCAGTAGAAGTAGAAGTATTAATATATTTTGTTTAACAGGAGGATACACATTGAGCGAGCTCTAGTCATACATTTTATTATTTTCTATTCTAGATGGGAGAACAGCATGTCGCTTAAAATCAAATAAATAAATGAAAGAAAAAAATACAAATAGCAAAAAAAGATTCAATCGAATTGAATCAGTTATTTCAAAAACCACAAAAGTCAAGTTTTTTTTTGTAAGCTTCCTTTTTTGTAGACCACGCAAAAATTGAATAATATCCACACAAGTCAGTGCATTCTTCCGCTTTATAAACAATATGTAATCTTAAGCGTACGTTAGTTTAACATGGAATTTTTATAATAAACAAAAACAATATTATGTTGTTTGTTAATGATAAATTGTTTGTTAAGTAATATAAATATGATTAATATTTTTGACCCCTGTTTCCTGCTTAAACAACGTCAGAAAATATTAATTTATTATCAGACAAACTCTTTTAAAGTTTATTCAATAACAAACAGCGTCCCACAAAATTTGTTTTCTTGTGATTCAGACTTTTTTTTTATTGATTTCTAATAAATCAAATAATGTGGTTTTTGAAATAACCGATTCAAATTTATAGTTAAACAACTTCTAAAAATTAACTTTAAACCAAGAAAAAATTATACAAAGTGATGGTGTTTCTTGAGGATTGCATTGCGAAGATGATGGTGGGTTTTACACTTCCGCCTCGCCACACTACATGGTCGTTAGCGCGATGCCGTTAACACTTCTCGAAAACGTAAATTCTTTTGATTGTGGTTTCTTGTGATAAAATACGAACAGGATACATGGTTTATTTGTGTTTTCATTTTCCTTCAGCTTCGATTAACGACGAAGAGAACATAATTGATTTGAAAAATACCTTGGAGGGTCAGTAAATTCGCAGCAGCAGTTAAATTAAAGGACGAAATAAGTCAGTCGAAGTGCTTAAAATGCAAATCACATGTTATAGAGCATCACAAAAAGGCGGATCGGCTACTAGTGAAAGGAATAACTAGACAATTTATTTATGTATTTTTTTGCTTGTGTTAAGCTACATTTAAAGCAGCGGCACACGACTTGTGCGGTGCTATTAAACAAAATGACGAAAAACTTAAAACGCATTTGTCATGAACATAACAAATTTGTCAATATTTGCTATCAAACCTTCAATGAACATGGACGTGTTCTCAAAATAAGTATAATCTTATTTTAAGACATCATCTATGAACCTGATCAGCTGGAATATGCATGTTGGATGATGACAGCAAAAAAAAATCATTAGAATGAAGGATTTCCGAAAAAGCATAGAAATCGCGCAAAAGGTCAGTGAAATTCGGAGCTGCATGACGAAATAATAACACTTAAAAAGGGACGCAATGCGATGGGCGGAGAAAAATGTGAAAAAACTGTGAAATCTATTACGGAACACGATCTACACTCATTGAGGTGAAGATACGTGACCAGAGGCAGATTTTAGCAAGGCACTTTCATTTAGATTTTAGATTTTAATGTGCTCGGAAAGTTTTTTATAAATCAAAAATGTGCTGAAGCCCAGAAGACTGGGGCCAGTTTCAACCAATTCAAGACTAAAATCAAAGCGGCGAAATGAAATTCGTGCTGGTGAGTCAATTGATTGCGTTAATAGTACTTCGATGTTGTGTAAGATATTTTCAAAGGACTCATTTCTGCTGGAAAAAGAAGCAAGGGGTTAATACAATCGAAAGTTTTAATTAGTACAAGAAATTCTCATCGACAGCCTTTCGTCAATATAGAGTCCTTTAACATTGGGTTCACGGCAAGTCTTGGCATGATTTCTCGACTGCTGAGGAAATGTAACAGATACGGTTCTGTAGGAAAAGTGGATCGCTTACCACCCACGAATCGAATCTCGATATGACACTATCAAAGGGAGCAATGAAGCAGTAAGTTTCAGAAGGAAAGAATGCTTACTGGTGTAGTCAGTGGATGTCCAACTCGACCTTACGTCTATAATTAATCACTTCCCCGTCCTACAAAAATTCCGTCTTTATACAAGTAATTTAATAGGAAAGCAAAGTAAAGACAAGCAGAGATACTGGACACGACATTGCACTTCCTCGAAAACACCAACAAATTGTACAAACAAATTATTATTATAATTATTTACGGATTAAACACAATAATATTATTAACGAAAACGAAAAGTATTGTTATGTCTCATAATAAAACAAAAATATTGGTAGTTTAAGACAAATCTAGTAGGATTAAAAAGATTCCAACACAACAAGCAAACAACAAAGAAAAGAAAGCAACTCTCCAACAACTTGAGTATTAATCTAATCTCTCAATCGCTCTCGCTCTCTATTTGTATTTTTCAATTTAAATTTTGTATTTTTTTTAGCTCTTTCTCATTTATTTTTTTGTTTTTTGAAGCGCACTGTGTATTGTGCTTTCAGAAACTCGCTCTCTAGCTCTCTGTTCTTTGTCGATATTCTAAAGTAATGCTTTCATTCCTAAATATTTGGTAGAATTTGTATCCGAATCGCTATTCACCTTGGTTGCTGAAGAGATTGGATGCGATTGATGCACAGCATCACCATTTGTTGTTGTTGTATCTTTGGACTCATTTCCATTGTTAAGTGTTGGGTCATCCGTTGCAGCAGCTTGTGATGTCTCAGTTTCTATTCGGAGAGTTTCCGATTCAACCTGCTGTGATGCTGGCGACGATGATGTTAATGTTGTTTCGGTGTGATTTTGGGAGGAAGTGGATAATAATTCATCAACAATTGATGGTTTAGGAATAGTTTCGGATAATTCGGAATTTAATTGTTCGGGCGCTGGTAGTGGTGGTGATGGTAATGGTAATGGTAGATCATCTTCAGCAGTTGGTGGTGAAATGCATTGAGTTTCTAGTTTGTTACTCTCCTCTTCAGTGCCTGCCTGATTGGGGAAAGAATCCTGCTGCTCAAGTTCTTCGTTTAATTGAAGGTTCTTCTCAATTAACGAAGCTGCTTCCTGGGTAACCTCATCGATAAGTGCAATACTTCGAGCTGTAATATCATCCTCTTCAATGTTCCTTTCGATTTCTGTAACGCTGGCGGGAATTTCACAATTCTCACTCTTCACTTCCTCCTCAATATCATCATTCGATGGTGCTGCTTCTGATGGTTGCGGAAGAATATCAATATCAGTCTGTTCCTGTTCGGCTATTGTAACACAGCGTATTGGTTTGTCTTGATCGACTTGCTCCTTGTGTTGTGCTTCAATTGGTAGTTCAGGTGCTTGGGGAATCTCGTCGGGAGTCGCTGGTATAATGTTCACCTCAGCTGGTGGATTATCTGGTGTCGCAGGAGTTATTTTCACTTCAGTTGATTCTGGTGTAGCCGGAATAATGTTTACCTCTGTTGCGGTTATGAGAATATCATTTGTTGTTGATGGAACTGCTGCAATTTCTGGTAATTCTTCTTCAACCACCATTTCTTCTTTCTGTTCTTCTTGTTGTTGTTGTTGTTGTTCTTTGATCTGTTCAGAGACAATTGATGGTGGTTTGATATCATCAATTATTGGAGCTGTTTCTGTTTCTGTTACAGTTGGGTTAGCAACTTGAGAATCCTCATCACTTAATGCAAACACCATCACCTGTGAAGGGGGAGGGGAGCAGGGAAGAGGAGGTGGGGGACTATTTTGTGCATTAGATTCAGTAGTTTCACCACCGCTATTAATTTCTCTCTGAGTAGAAGTAGAAGTAGTAGTAGAATTAACTTGTTCTTGTGGCTGTTCAGTTATTGTTTGCTGAACATCGCCACCAGCTTCTGTGGTTGGTGGTTCCGCTGAAGGAACCACAACCGAACTGGTGGCGGCGGCAATAATATTGGTAGTAGTAGTAGTAGTAGTAGTGGTAGTGGTATTTTTTGTTGTATTACTAGTGTTTTCATCGTTTTCAGTTTTTACCTCGATTTTTGGCGATTCAGCGGCTGTACCGTTTAGCGTTTTAGCAACTTCCACCGTTTCATTAAGATCGGCTTTTTCAGCTGTACCATTTGTGGTTGGCACTGGTGCAACTTCAATAGCAGCAGCTGGTTCCGGAACCTTAGCCTCTTCGGCAACAATGGATGGTGCTGCCGAAACGACTGCTGCAACTACTGGTGGTTCTGGTTTTGATTCAACGTCAGCGGCGGCGGCAGCTTTTTCTGCTGGAGCAGCATCACCATTTGTCACTGGTTGTTCAGCAGATGATGATTTTTTCTCTTCGGCAGCGGCGACGGTAGGAGCAGCGGCAGCAACTTCTGTAGCAGGCTTCTTTTCTTCATCTGTTGCGGTAGCAGAAGCTACATTATCGTCAGCTTTTGTCTCGGTAGGCTTCTCGGCGACATCAGCAGGGGCAGCAGGCTCTTCCGTTGTCTAGAAGTATATTAAATGAATAGGATTAAATGTTATTCAAATTAAGTGGGAACGCTATTGTTTCACAAAATCAAAGAGCCGCGGAAATGAGGAGAAATGTTCTTTATCCATTCCATGGAAACATTTAAGGCTTTTGTTTATAAATTTATTATATACTCTGTCCAATTGGAACCTGACTCAGATGCATGGATTCAACGATATACAGCAAGCTGAGACCAAAGGCGCAGTGGTCGTTTGATTTGTTCAGAAACCTTTTGATGTAAGGTCTCAATCACCAAACTAGAATGAATGAGGTGATATATCTTTATCAGTTTTCCATTTAACTTGTTTGGGCCTCAAAACAAACATCATTATCAATTGGGAATTAGCAATAGAAAGTTAAGACAAAACGGCTATGCATTTCATTTGTGTATAAAGTTCAAACCTCCTCGAGGATAGTTGATGAAGGTTGAAATGCTGGAAGACTGGCCGCATGTAATCCATTGACAACTACAATTTCGAGGATGTAAAGGAGTTCAACTGCTTCGGAACAAATATAGCCCCTACAAACGAAGGAGAATAAATCTTGGCAACCGCTGCTGCATCGGTTTGTCAAACCAACTAGATTCCAAATTCCTAGCATGAAGGATAGAAAAGCCACCAAGTTCACGAAGAATGGAAACAGCGAACTTTCCTTTTAAGGATCAAGTAATGGTGGGCACTAGAAAGCTTGGTCTTATTTGGTGGGTGCATCGTGCTCAGTGCCGTCAAGAATAGAGAGCTGCTGTCCAACATCTCCGTTTGAATACCATAGTAATTAAACGACATACTTTGACTCCAAAATTCAGCTCTGTTGTGGTAAAAAGTAAACAACGAACACATTGCTTGAGTGAGGAGCCAGTTGGGAAACCAATGAAAAGCATACAGGAAGTTGTGAATAAGAGCACAATTAACATCTAAAATCCAGCGCGAGGAAATAGCTGACACATTGAGGAAAAGATTCGAGTTGAGATACTGGAAAAATCCGGATGATACTATGTAGTTGTGTTGGAATGAACGTTTAACCTTATATAACAATCCTAAATCTAGGCCAAAATCTGCTTTTCCGATCTTCTGAGATAATTTACCTCAACTGATCCTACCAAACGAAGCACCGGCATTGAAAGTTTTCAACAGCTGAAGCGTAAATTATCATTATTGAAAATATTTAACGATTCAAATTTAGTGCAAAGTTATATTTAAGTTCACTTCAAGTATCGAGAAAAGTTTCTCCTTCTCGTGACAACTACTTGCGACGAAGGCTTTGACTATCAACGTCCAATTTAAATTCGAACACTTCTAAGAAACAACCCGTTTTCCTACTTTAGAAAAATTTTGCATACAGACTTAAAAGCGTAGAAAACAATTCCATTGAGCCCTCTCGTGCAAGAAGTCACATAAATGTTCATTTGCACAAAATAATATGCACTCCACACGACCGAACGACCTGATCTCGTTTCCAAATTCAACTTTATGACGACAGAAACAAAAAATCGTGCTATCTTCCTCTCCAGAATCAACAGAACGCTTAATTCAAAAACAGCTGACTCTGCACCACGAAACACGACGTAGTATCTTTTCCTCCACTACCTTCTTCTCCATTATTTTTACAACTTAATTCAAACGTCTTCTTTTCGAAAATCCGAATTCAAACTGTTGCCGACGATAAATATGAACACTGTTTCAAAATATGAAAACAATTTAAGAACGATCGGCACTCCTTGAGTCTGGCGTAACAACTAACTTGTCGGAATACGACTGAGGCGTTATCCTTCTTCGATTCGATTTTATACATAACGCGAGCCATCACAACCCGATTCATTCAAAAACTATTTCGAAAATGATGAACACAACAACAACAGCAAATATAATATTTACGATCGAATGAAAAATGGACAGTTGCCGCGCGCCGTTAAAGCGTCAAAGCCGCCTCTAGCCTTATAAACCAGCCAGACAAGCAAGCGCGAGCACAACATTTTAACACAATTCTACGCCGTGCACAGCTGCCACCTCTAGAGCAGCTAATCTCAAGTGGACAGAAGAAAATAAAGAAAAATCGCGTCCATAGGAGCCATTTTGATTAATCAGCGCTAATGCTGCAAAATAAATTTAATAATAAATATGATCGGGCATGTCCTTGTCCAAAATTTACATTCACAAACAAATGTCTGTGCTCTGCAAGCAAAGGCGCAAGTGTCTTCACCGTCGTAAGCAAGATGAAATTTCGATACGGAATTAAACACTTGCTTATAGATTCATTAGTATTGACATCGATTTAATGCCAAAGATATAGTCTCGAAAAAAGAATCGTTTACGCCGCTTGTTGGGAATTAATTTTTTGTTTTGAAATTCAATTTGGCTCTTCCTCCAACGCACTTTGTCGATTAGAGGCGAGATGCACAGTGGTCAAAAATTCAAAAGAAGCTGGTCAAAAAACACTATGCCACAAAAGATTAAATACGAATCAAAATTACTTGATATTTCTGTAAAAAATATTGTAAAAGCCAATCTTCTCACATAATTCCTATTTCTATTAAGCATTTACGAGCCAATCTTAAGTAAAAGCTCAGAGAAAAAAACATTTCAATTGCAATTGGTTCAAAAGAGTCTGGCTGAAGAATGGGATAAAATTTCTCCCCTTTCTATGCAAACGGGGGGCCAACATGTTATTAATTATTTAAATTTTAGTTTTAATAACTGCCGTATGTAGAATTTTTTGAACACCAAAAAACATACCCTAATGGGTTTTTGAAACATTTCATTTTTACATAATTTGATACCTATTAATTTGCTATGCCTCTTAAACGTTTTTGAAAGCTTTCTTTAAAAGCTTGTTTTTTAAACTGAGTTTAAAAAAAATCTATTTTTTGAAATCGTATGTACACATATCCAAACACCAAAAACATACTCGTATGGGTTTTTCAGCATTTTGATAGAAATGTTGTTGTTTTTTTTTAAACTGAGTTTAATTTAAAAAATCCATTATTTGATATCGTGTGTAGACTTTTTTAACACCAAAATCCTGTTTTTTCAGCATTTCAGGAATTAATTTTTATATAATTTGATCAATAGCGTTTTTTGTGTTTCTACAATATTTTTGAAATACTTTCTGTAAAAGCTTGTTTTTTAAACTGAGTTTAAACATTATTATTTGAAATCGTATGTAGGCTTTTGTGAACACCAAAAACATACTCGTATGGTTTTTTCAGCATTTCAGAATTCCTGTTTTACATAATTTGATCCTAAGTGTTTTTTATGTTTCCGAAATGCTTTTGAAATGTTTTCTTTTGAAGTTTGTTTTTAAACCTTGTTTAAATAAATACAAATCCATTATTTAAAGTCGCATATAGACTTTTAAGGCATAGTGTACAAGAAATTCTGTGTAAAAATTGGTATTTTTAGGCACAAAATAATAAAAAAACGAGTTAACATTTCAAGAGAAAATTTTGATAACTACTAAGATGATCGGGACAGATTTTCAAGGCGGATGAGACCCTTACTACATCCTGAGACGAAAGAGCAGTCCAACAGTTCAGTAAAAAAAAATCTTCACCGACAACCGAGAAAATCAAAGTCGTAAGAGTACGATGACAAACGCTTTGGTATCATTATTTTCGAATGCCGAGGTTAGATGTCCTGGAAAGTGGAACTTCTATTAAAAGCTATGCAGACTAAATGAGAAGATTGCGGCACCGATGAAAAAATCAACTTAAATTTAACCTCTTACTTACGAGTCAACCTGACCTTGCCTTCGTTTATCGCGTGACTCTCACTTCTATAGAGTGAGCTGTCAGGACCAACGGAGTCTCTGATCATTACCTGTACCTGTTGAAAGCATGCCGCAAGACAACTTGGCTTTTACTACTTTTGACCAGCTTTTCAAGATTTTTGACCACTGTACGATGGTTCGCCGACCACTTTGATAGGAAGCCAAAATTGTTAACAAACAAGTGGATGGAGGGAAGCCTTGCCCTCGTCGTCACCATTACTCTGCATCTTTTGAGGAGATATTTTAATAAAATTTTTGAATTTACAAAATTTGCTGTCATCGGTGGTTCAATTAGAAAAATTATATCCGCTGCGGCTTTATATGTTCGGCTCAATTAGAATGCAATTAGAAAAGAAAAACTATATAAACATATAAAATGCATCCAAGCAAATGTGTTTTTCTAAAACTTGGAAGAGGTGTGGGCGGACAAGTTTGACCCAAAAGACAAACGAGTAGGAAAACATCAATAAATTTCAAGTGGTCGTCGTTGAACATGACGCAAAACCAAAAAGCAATTAATTTTAAATACTTTTTTTGAAATAGACCGTGCTTATATCTTTTCCTTATTCGCGGTGCAAAAAAAAAAAAACAACAGTTTTGTCAGCGAGAAGACTGATCGAAATCGAACGAGGTGGCAGGTTTGATGCCTTGCATTTACGCCTTACCGATTGGGTATCAATCAAAATATTTGTACCATGAAAATAACTACAAATTTATGAACTGAAGGAAGAGTAAGGGACTCTATCTTTTGCATAGCAAATTAGACACTTGATCGAGGTCAAAATTCGTGCTTTTGGGCTAAGGCAGACCGAAGCTCAGGATCTATTTCGTTCCGACGCATATCCAAGGACTTATTTGCATTGACATAATTCAAAGTTTTTTATACGCCATAAGTTGACTCTTACTCTCTTGCGTGCTACCATCTTTATGTCTTTTTTCTGAAAACAACTCTAAAGTTTGATTCATGACATGAACCCACAACTTTGGTGGGACTACTCCACCTTTTTTGCCGAGATTTCTTGAACGTGAGAGTTTACAACACTTCTCTTTATTATATCATAAATCTATTATGTGATCATGTCCTCTTTAGTGCTCGTTGTATTCTTTTAGTACTTAAGTAGATTGTTTAAAAAACGGGTACAGGATGGAACGAAAAGTGACGTGTAGTCAAAGGGTATCCACAGAGTGCAGCCTCGCTCGAAGGCCGGAGCAAGTCGTCAACAAGAGATTTCAAACGAGTTTGATTTCTAAGCTTTCGCCGCTTTGATTTTTCACTAGACTCGGAGTTGCTGCAGAATGTTTTTTACATTTTTTTTTGTACAATATGAATTTGTTCAACAATTGAAAAGACCCCGAGCACAACAGTAGGTAGATATATCTTGGACAAAAAGTGGGCGGCGATGGGTTAAGAAAACAACCTTGGAAATATGTAAGTCTTTTATCTCTGTATGGTCATTTTACCCCTTATAATCTGTGGGAAGTTTGCCTGAGGTAAAGGTGTTATTAAAGTGACTATGATGGTAGCTACTCCCGTTCCCAATGATTTATTAAGTGATTCTATCTTTTTAGCCATGGTAAATCCAAGAACATCGAATAAGTATCCAAAAGCGTGAACAACCCTCTGATGAAATTGGAAAAGCTTTGACTTGACTTCCGTGCCGTGCAGAGAACCTTATGGTTCTGGAGTATGATATGCCAGTAATTTCTTCATTCATTCTTTGAAGCTATTTGACAAGGCTTTCGACAAGTTTTCCCTCTGAAGGTGGCTTAAAGCCATTACAAAGGTCGTCTATGAAGCGGAGTTTTTAGACTTTGTTAATAACAAAGAACTCAGGACAAGATTTCTGTGATTATTTTTATTGTTTAGACAAGAGATTATACAGTAACTAATTTTTTTTTTCGTATTTGCGCATTGTTTCGAAAGCCTATGAATTCATATTAAATTCTAAGTTTGTCAACAGTTTCCCCGAACTTTGGATTTAATATGTGAACGCTCCCTTTCACTAATCATCAAACCGTCATTGTCAATTTTTTCAGCAAACAAACGAGCAACTTCTGCAAATAATAAAATTTTTTTACGGAGTCGGTGACTGCAACTTTAAGAGCGGTAACTCCATTTTTAACAAGTTTAATACAAAAAATTTGAGTCTACATATTCGTTGTGTGATGTTGCCGTGTCAGTTGGTTGGTCGAAATGTCGAAAATATCGCTGCCGTTCAGGCGTCCGTAGGAAACGATCTAAACCAGTCAATTCCCGGCGTTCTCAAGAATTGGGCATGGTTCAGACCAAACTATGACATATTTTGCGTAAGGATCTTGGTTTACATCCATACAAGAAGGTGAATGCGCCAAGAAGGTGAATTTCATCGCAAAATCATCTTCGGTGACGAAGCTTATTTTTGGCTCAATGCGTTCGTCAATAAGCAAAATATTAGTTATTGGTCAGGTGAAAATCCACATTTGCTTCATAAATCACCACTTCACTACTGTTTGGAGCGGTTTGCATGCCGGCGGCGTTATTTTTTCATCGACGATAACGATCGTCACGTTATTGTGAATGGCCAGCGTTATAGCGCCATGATAACCGATTATTTTTGACCCGAATTGGAAAATATGGACTTGGACGACACGTGGTTTTTACAGGATGGTGCCGCCACACAGCACACTTTACAATCGATTTATTGAAGATGAGTTTGATGATATCTCAAGAAATGGGCCATTCGATTGGCCGCCTCGTTCGTGCGTTTTAACGCTTCTAGATTATTTTTTTGGGGCTACATTAAGTCATTGGGTTATGCCATCAAACCGACGACGTTGGAAGAGCTCAGTGTCAACATAAAACGCGAAATAGCAGCAGTTTCGGCCGAAATGTGTGGCCGAGTTATTGAAAATTGGGTCCAACGAATCAACCGCTGCAAACGTGCCCGCGTTGGCGAGGTTCATTCACAAATGTTTTGATTGTACTTCAAGCCGATAATAAAGTTTTGGAAATATCACAAATGGTTTGTGTTTTATTTAAAAAAAAAAAAAAAAGTTGTCAAGTCCTTATTGGAAAACCCTTTATCTTTATCGCAATGAGTGACTGCCTTCAAAAAGAGATAGGGTATAACTCGCAATAAAAAGCTTCAAGGGCAATACTGTTAGTACAAAGTCCGCCATTTGAAGCTGAACCCTTGGTTTCTAAATGAGCGGTTGCACTTAAGATTGCCAAAATATGACACTAAGTCGGTTCTGCAAAAAATTTATCAAGACTCTTTCGTGGCTGAACAGAGTCTTCAAGAACAAAAACACTCTCGATTTAGTTTGTGACCTTTGTCTCAACCAGAGATAGAACTCACCCTTTTCACATAATTATGTATCTCAGCATCTTGCTCGTATTTAACCAAAAGTTAAATAAAAAACAAAAAAAAAGAACTTGAAACACTTTCCTTCCCAGACATCTCTGATGCCCTCTCGAAGATAATAAAAACCAAATGAACCTGCCAAAAAAAACATTTTTGTCCTCCACCTATCATCAAACAAACATCATCATTAGGTTTATCGCCTTCTGCACAGAATCTTCTAACTAGCCCCATCATCTTTTCAAACCTGGCAAATTAATGTTTGTTGGCACCACACATATCAGAACGGCGCGCGGCGGCAGGCCCCATGTTTACCACCAGTCGCATTTCTGATTCTGAAATCTGTATTCTAAATTCTGAATGCTGCAAAAAACATATGGCATTTTTATTACTCTTGGCCGTTGGATGTGAGCCAAATAGATGCATACACAGGGACGAGGGAAGACGGTTCTGTTCTTTTTTGAAAATGAATTATGCACCATTGGGTGAACTCAAGATCAAGATCATGAGCTATCGCGGGTCTCCTATGATGGATGCAGCACTGAGCGCTGTTGCAATATTCATTACAGATTGCCGTCGGTTGGTCGTCGTTGTACTCGGCGTCGTCGTTGGCGCAAATGGAAATTTCATGCATGAACACTTCATTAATAAGGTGATTTGCAAAATCGCCCATCTGAGGCAAGCTCCACGAGCACAGACTTCAAGAGAGTAGGTACAGTCGGTACGTGCCGGGAAATAGTTTAGCGGCGAAAATGCACGTCATAGAATTTGTGCATCGGTGAAATGCCAATAAATTGGCTTTAGGCATGACATTGACTGAACGTTCACAAAAGGCAGTAGCTACAGTCAAGCCAAGTGAAGAGACCCAAAGGTGGATAAAAAAAACGTGGTAAAACAGAACAGTGTTTGATATTAATTTCGGGTAACTTGAACCGCCCATAGTCTTACACACAACTGTACTTCTGAGGAACCACAAAAATTTGCCAGCGAAAGCAGCCCCTTTTGCATTTTTATGGCTTTTACATTGGGAATGGGACAGGCTTGTTTTGCGTGTATGTTTGGTTTGGCTTGGGATGACTGACTTTGTTTTGGCATTGTAGTTGGATTTCCTTTGTTTAGTTTTGGGAAGAACTCACCTCTTCAGGAACTTTTTCACATTCACCATTTGTGGCGGCAGTTGTTGCAGCAGCAGCACTGGCAGCCGCAGTTCCCTCCTCCTTTTTGGATGGCTTTTGTTTGTCCTTCTTGCCGAATGAAATGTTTCGGAATGACCATTTCTTTTTGACTTTCTCTTTCTTTGATTTTTTACTGCTTTCACCGCTTTCAGGAGTTGTATCGGCAGCGGTAGCAGCAGCAGCAGCGGCTCCACCATCAGCAGCGCCATCAGATTTGCTTTCATTTAGATCGGTCTTTTCGGTGGCAACGGCAGCGGCACCCTCTGTTGTTGGCGTTGTTGGAACAGCGGCGGATGCATCGCCGCTTGCTCCAGTATCTGTGGTATTGGTTGGCGATTCGGCACTAGTAGAGGCTGCGGCAGCGTTTTGTTCTTTTTCGGTGGATAAATCTTTTTCGTTTTCAGTTCCTTCGGTATCTGCTGCGGTCTTTTCCTGCAATAAAATAAAAAAACGTTAAGTTTAGTAGGGAATTATAAAAGAAATCAGATAGTTTTGTTCAATTATAATATGCCCCATAGAGATTTTGAAAATCGAGTGCAAGTTGTAAGATACTCCGCAGAACAAAATAAAAATCGTTTAAAATGAACGGCGAACACCGAAATTGATATGAAAATAAAAAAGTCTTGGCATTGTAGTAGTTTTTCAATTTCTATCTGTTGTACACTGTTCCAGTAACCCAACACAGTTTCTAATGCGGCGACCTTCTGATGGTTTAAGTCTCTTTAGAGGGGGCTTAGGTATGACATTGTGTCGAAATTTCGAATCGATTGGAGCAAAATTGACGAATTAACTAGTATATTTATACGTGAACGATACCAGATTTTAAGTGTTCAAAACTTTAAAGCGGTTTCCACACAACTCACGCTTTCAATGTTGTGTACATTATTTCTGTACATAATTTACGGGGTGACGCTGAAGAGATTTTTCAATTATTTTCGAATTTTTATTTTACAGTAACAAATTGACGATTTTTTTCGTAAAAAATCGCGTGTTTCCCTTCAAAGTGTTCCAAAAAAAGCGAAGAATTAAAATTTCGAAAAACCCTCCCAACATAACCTGGGGAAAACTTTTGTCAAACTAGTGAACTTTGATCTTTTGATTTTAGATGATCCAGCATCAAGTAATGAGGGTCACCGCAATTTTACTTTTTCCCTAGACACGTCTGAATAATTGCTTTCATTGCCGTGTTTTTAAATGTTTATTCGTGAAAATTTTATACAATTTTCTTCAAATGTCATATCTTAACTGTGTCATTCACAAAAGAATGCCCTTTTCGTAGGAATTAAACTTATTCCCCCCTTAAATGCGAGAATATCATGGTTAAGAATCGATCAGCTTAAGAAAACCCCCAAGAACATTCGATTAAGACACGATTTAAAAAAAAAACAAAAAAAAAACGATTTTTGGATATTTTAATTAACTTCTTTAAACCAAAAATTTATTTTTTAACCCTGTTTCGGACGACCGCGAATTCGACATGACGAAATACTCGAGTCTCTCGACCGAGCAGATATCTTAAGTAAATGGAGGCAATTTCCACGACGCAATTTGTCCAATTATAAAAATCTAGCGGAACTAAATTTAAAAAAAGATAGTTGGTCTTCCATAAAGTTTCCCCGACAAAAAATATATATTTAGTAGTCTTCTTTTAAATCCTTATAAAAGTGTGAAGCAAATTAATAAATATTTAATATCTACAACATTTTCAATTAACGATGAAAGTAATTAGATTATATTTCTTCTTATTTTTTTTTATACTTTATATAATTTAAAAATTGAAGACACTTGAAGAAGAATGAAAGATTGTGTAGTGGTTTGAGAAACTCAGGTGTAATTGGTTTCAACTCATTTCCGTGGGTGGAGCCCGAAACGGGACGGAGGATTTTGATATCAACCTATTGACTTTAACCTAATTCACAGGATTTTATTCGACAACTTTGAAAGTTTGGAAGATAAAGCTTGTACACCCCGCTGTCAGTGTTATGCCTTCACAGCAGAGCCATCTACACACAATCTACACAAACAGCTATTTTGAAAACACGAATTAAGAACTAAGCCGATACAACAACCACTACAACAACGCCACCCATTATTCAGGCTACTATCACTGGTCGACCAACCCAGTGATATATTCTTATAATATCGTCCAAAAAGCTATGGAACTACCCCTTGTTTACAGTGGCCGTCAATGAAATCGCAGCACCCCCAAAAATAACAGTTTTCCTTGCACATTTGGACTTATTAGGAACTTCTGTATACTTCTTGAAGGTGTATTAGCTGCAAGGAAATATCCAAGAAAACAGGACACCATAATACAACGGTGGACTTTTTTTCGTTCTAAGGCGTTTTAGAGAACGAGGAATGTTGGCTTGGAAACAAGCAAAAAAAAAAAGCCATTGTGAACAAAAACATGAAATAAGGTAGGCCAAATTGCACCAAAGTTTGACTGTGTAAAGCTGTAAAAATGTCATCTTCAACCTTCACAATAACATGACCATGTAGAACAAAATAGATCAAGAGGCAAATATTGAGGAAAATGTGCAAAATCGGGAATATTTCAGTCAAAAACCCATCAGAAAGGATACAAACCGAGTTTTCCTTTCCGATTAAATCCGGTTTTTTTTTATCGTTATCTTACTTTTTATAAAAACATTAAAATTTAAAATTTCTACAAGAGATTTTGAACTAAATTTCGATAGAATGTAAAAATTTTAAACCGTCCTTGGGCTTTCCGATCATTCAGTAAGGGAAATTCTTCATTTGAATCTGTATCCGGCATTTGTGCAGAAACCCTCTGAACGCGACTTTAATTCTTAAACGGACGAATGTGTGGCGGTTTTCGAAAACGATCCAGATAACGCAATTGTTTTTTTTTTTACAAGCGATGAAACAGATTTTCCCTCAAGTGGATGCGTCAAGATGCAGAGCAAGCGCTGATGGGCTGATAAAAATCCGCGAGAGTTACGTCAAAGACCTTTGCATTCACATAGTCACAGCGTGGTGTGATTCGGGGGATATTTAATTCCAACGAAACGGATCAACGGCTTTCAAATGAAGGATATCCATGATGTTGTGAAGGAACGGTTCCCATGCGCCTCATTTCAATAAGGGCGATTTGGAGAGGCCAGAACTCTTTATATTGGTTTCGATTGCGCAAATAAGTGGTGTCCGAATGCGATAGCAGAATTCAGTATCGACTTATTTGCCAACGACAACGTTTCCACAAACCATCATTTTTTGACCACACGAAAATAGAACTCCAGCATAGCAAGACGTAAGAGTAGGTTTTTGACAAAAAAAAAAGAAAAAAATTATTTGAATTTACGTGTAATGGACTGCTGAAGAACAGATGCTTCCTTTCTGTGCTGTGACCCAACCGAAAAGCTTCCGCCAGTGTTGGAGACCTAACCCGTATCGATGGAAATATAAGTAAGGAGAAGCATAGAGAATATTACAAGAAAGCACCTTTTCATGTTTATATTGATATCTTTTATCCAAACTTTGGAAGATCCTCGAAGTAACCTAAAGCTTAATCACATCAGATGAGACGTGAAGTTTTAAGTCCTCCTACTGCCACAATGGAGGAAAAGGAACTACTTTCATTTCTGTCAATACGAGAACCTCAGTCAAAAGGTGTTCCCGGATTCTGAACACGAAGAGGAATATGTTTGAGGAATTATCCATCGCTCTGTTACTTAAAATTGTACAGTTTTTTTGGCAATAGAATCAGTATCCGACAAAAGGAATTAGTTAGAATGTCAAGCTTCGTCAGGTTCAAGAGAGGTATCTTGAAGAGATATTTCACAAGAACCGCTTCTAAACTTAACAGTAGAAACGTAAGTTCGAAGAAAAAATTTTTCTTTAATTTTTTTGAAATCCAAAAATATTTTTTATTGCGTTCGTAAATGTTTACGACTCGCGAATGGCGATAGGGTTTTATCATCTCGTTTGCATGAAAAACGCAGTCTCCGTTGTCTACAAAGAATAATCTCAACACAACCCTCATAAACAAAAATGAAAGTCTACACAGAGCCATGAATGTGTAATAATATTCCGCAGTTTATACATTGTTTACACTCAGCCCGTAGACGTCGCAAAGATTGTTTAAAAACAAATTCACCCGCAAAATTTCCAAACAAGATGCGTACTTGAATTTCGACTTGTGATATTCGCAAACGCCGATGCCATTGACACAATTTAAGGAATAAAACGGTCTACAATTAGCTTGAGCGATAACGAGAACAAAAATGGAACATGCGATAGACACGTAACCTCTAGATGATTCCATAAATCAAAAAGTAGAACAATTTAGCGAAACGATAGGTCAACCAACAATCATTTAAAGCATAAAGGTTCTTGACTCGAACTTAAACAACGGCGTGCCTAAGGTAAAACAAACAAAGAGCTAGAAAACAATGTTGCCAATAACCTCCTCTGACCTTTTTTATGTTGTTTATAGACTACACTTCGAATAACAATAGCTCGCTCACCTAGTTTACTTCAGAAACAGTCGAGAGTGTGCAAAGTTCTCAGAGAGGTCGAGAGTATGCCACAGAACTAGCGAAGCACTCAAAGTTGGATTAGATTTGGGACAAAGAAAATACACATGTGAAACATTCCATTGAATGAATGTTTGAATTCAAGAGAATTGTCTGTTCTTACAAACAACATTTACCTTGAATTTATAATGTTATACGCGGATCGGCTATGATTGAATACAGCTAGGCACACATCCAACAAACAGGAGTATCTAAGTTGGTGTATAGGGAGAAAGGGTCTCAACGAATAGTAACGCCCTTATGTACTTCGACGGCGCTTTGTAACGAGGTAGCCCTTGAAATCGATGACAAATATCCCTAACCAACCTGATCCTTGGCTTGACACTCAAGAAATTGTTGGGCGCTACAACTCTTTTGGTAGCCAATGTGTCTAGCTTCATCATTTGTGCGTGTGCGTCAGTTTCTTTTATAAATAACAGGTTTTGGACCTTCAGCTTATTGCTGATTCGAAATGTCTTCAGAAGCTTTTTCATGGCAATTACCATATACTCTTCGAAGGATTGCCAATAATTTTTTTTTCCGTGAGATGCTAAAAACCTTTATTTGGCACTATGAGGACTTAGTTTCCTTAACAAGTAGTTTAATCTTATGAAGGCTTCTTTGATCTTGGGGGAACAGAATCGGACGTAGACCACTACCTTGTGGAATACCGAATGTTTTTGCATTATGAGCATTCAGTCCCGTATCTGACACGGAGGGGTCTGTCTTCAAAGTAACTTTCTAATATTTTCAACAAGTTGTCCGGTACAAAAGTCTTAGTTTATACTTTACTTTACTTTGTGCCTTGTCGAAGGCTTGCGATATGAGCTATTTCAATTTCATTTGTTATTCGATAGAGACCTGATCGATTTTGCAACGCTTGACCAAACTGGTGGGCGGGTTTTAAGCGTCTTTCTTCAATTATCGATTGCAGTTGTTTCACAAAGGCTTAAGATTTTATCGAAGGAGCGAAATAGTTCTATATGATTTTTTATCGTTTGGATTTTTCCCGGTTTCGAAACTATTATAACTTCCGCGTCTTTCCAGTGCCTTTGGACATACATATGTATAAAATTCTGAAGCAAGCATTTATAATATGCAAAAGCTTGACTTAGGCT
Source organism: Orthonevra nobilis (assembly GCA_963555765.1). Taxonomy (NCBI): domain Eukaryota; kingdom Metazoa; phylum Arthropoda; class Insecta; order Diptera; family Syrphidae; genus Orthonevra; species Orthonevra nobilis. Next base: position 148,478,167 of record OY743224.1, read on the forward strand.
TTCTTAAGCAGTTACTTTCAAATTTCAACAGCAATAAGGTCGTATTTCGGAGTTTTACTTAATGTTGCCGAATGCCGGGTTTTTCAATGGAGCGAGTAGGTTGAATTCTTACACGCAGTCAAGCTTTCAAGGTAAGCAGAAGTCTCGCTTACCTTAAAATCTTGAAGTACGCGCCTTTAATTATTAGAATGGTGTTTGAAAAAGGTTTTTACAGTAGGCACTCGAGATTGTTGGCATTGCTTACTTTGCACGTATGAGCCCTTCGATTTCGCCATTCCGTACTCCGGTCTTGAGAATTACATTCAGATGAACATTTTCCTTGCAGTCTTTACATAAGCCGTCCTAATTGGTGTTTCTAGAAGTGAATCTAAAAGCTCTTTTATTTTTTTTTCAGGCTTTCACCCAACTTCAAAGTGATCTGAGGCAGAGATCATAGCATTCTTCAACGTTCTTGAAGTATCTGGAAAATGGAAAATGAATCTACTCCAAGTTGCATGCTGGCCGTATAGAGTGGTCAGTTGAATTACACCTTGAGCCCCAAAAAGAGTGTTGGGTGTTAAAGTCGATGATTGCCATCATTCGCGAAAGGTGAGGCCGTGAAAAAGTTTAAGTGAGTTGGTTGAGGACACTTTTCATTTCTACGCGTCACCGAAGCTGAAATCTTCCTTTACCGCGTTGACCACTGTTATGGATTCCATTACCCTTCGAGCCGATGCACTGATGTCCACATGTCCTAGCTATGAGAGTCGTAATGTCAAGCACCTTCTGGTTACATCCACATCGCAATACAGTTTTTCGGTGATCTTTTTCCGTATGACCTTAAAATAAAACGAACAGGAGTTTTTCAACTATTTTTGAAAAAGCTCATTCTTCAGCTTGTTACAAAGAAGATACTGGGGATTTTACCAAAGATTCAGTTTTGCCGGGTTATGAAGTAAGACTCCATAAGCACCATGTTGGGCTTGTAGCGGTGGGAACGAAACTTAAAAGCTATGATTAGTCCAGTTAAGTAGTCTAAACAGATAAAGACCATCGAACTGCATCACTCTTGTTTTTATTTAAAGCGTGGTTGCATTATTTCCGGGACCTAGCCTTTTGTCTAACATTGAAGAAATTGGTTAAGGACCCTAAGAGCGTCTCGGCTGCCTCAAGATGAAGGTGCAAGTATCATTGACTCAGGTTTGTATGCATTCTGCACACACATATTTCAATATCGTTGGGTATTTCTCCCAGCGATTTTGCTTTTCCAAGACTTCAGCCCCATCTTCAGAAGATCCATCAGTATAGCAGACTCAAGCTCCTGATACAAGAGGGAAAGCCCTTTCTTATGTCACATTTGTAAGGAAAAGACAAAACCCAACGCAATTAATTTTCATACATTCAAAAAGGCAAAATAAGACTGTTCTCTCAAGACTAAGAATCCTCACTGTATAGTAGGAATACTCGTCATACAAACAGTCCACGTGCCGCAAAATAATCCCCCCACAACCAAAATTAAGTTCCCCTTGAAAAAATCGCAACTAGTCCCAATTCCCAACTCATTAACCAGATACAACTACTCCCAAAATGCACAATAAATCTTTACCACTCTCAGGGACACGAATGTCATCTTCGTAGTCATTTTCGTCGTTATAATCACACCCTTGAGACTTGAATAAAAATCAAAAAGAAATTCCTGAGAATCGTACATTTCCATTGTTACTCAATTTAATGGATACGACGAAATTAGAACCGAGAAATAAATTCAATCAGTCGATTATACAGTTTACGAGTATTGTAAACAGCCCCCCACCCAAGAATACGCAAAATTCCGAGTGGCTCTTGGCCAATTTCAAGAATGCATTCATCCATCTCAATGATATGATATTCAACCTTGTTGTCGACAAAGGAAACACAAGTTCACGAAAGTCAGCGTGCTGTGGTTGATTAATTTTTTTAAACGAGGACAACAATGCACGCATTTATTCTTATTATTGTGATTAAACGGATCCTCGTCGTCTTTCTGATTCCATCGTTTTCCTGAGTCTTTTTTACGACTTGATTCATAATTGGCGGTAACTCAACTTTTGGACTGAATTGAAGTCAAGCTTGAATTGAGAGTACGCGTGAATTGACAGCCTACAGTGGAATCAGACTTTAATTCATTCGGCACATAAATTGAGTATTTCGCAGTTGACTAATTAATCAAACATTGATCTCGAAACTTCTTCACAAAACCTCACACGTCTCGCCTGAAGCAGCTTCTCCGTTAAAAGAAAAAAAACTGAAAAAATCGATAGCCAAAAAAGGGAAGTTTTATTTATTATGGCATTGTTCGGTGGCTTTTGTTTTCGATTCTCCAGAGCCATCATTGGGGGCATTGTTTAAAGTTTATTCCACCCGTTGGTGGTGTTCCATAAATAACTCTAGCCAGAGGAACAAAACGTTCAAGCCCGCGAAGCACAGCTAAACACACAGTACCTCTGTACTCGTAAGCACATCCAACCAAGTGTGCAGGAAAAGTTCGCCTTGACTTGTTCTCATTATAAGAAAAAAGTCAGTACCGAATTCAGAGAAGGGTTATGGTTTAATAAGTCATACTGATATGGAAAGTTTCCAGCAATCTAAAGGTTGCAAACTTTTGGTCGGAGAATACGAGTAATTTTAAACTCCGACATTGTCGCCCGCAAAACAAAAAAAAATCTACTAAAACAAAGCTACCTCAAGACATTCGACTGTTTAATGCAAACTTTATAGCCAGCTGCTGGATGGATGTTTAGGAGGAGTGTGATTCATTTTGAGACTCATGAAAAGTATGCCAATAAGATTAAAAAATAAAAGGTGTTCATATTTTGAAGGTTGTTCCTCGAGACGTGTACATACCTCCACGTTTAACAATGCGCCTCCATCGAATGAATGCTAATTTTAAGTCTTCCTTACCTGAGAGCGCACGCAATGCGTAGTTTCCTGATTCATCAGCTATTTTTGAGAGCTCCACATTCATTTCAGTCGTCGGTGAAGTGGAATCTCTGAATGAAGAGAGTGGTAGAAGAGTTACGACTTTGAGACATGAATTATTGGGAGCACGAATGTTAAGATGACAGGAAGGCGCCCAAGGCGGCAATTTGGATGTTTACCACGGCCTACATAATCTGTAATTCAAAGACATGCGCGCGTGTGGATTCCGAGAAAAGAATGAACGGCAGGAAGAAATAAAACACCATCATTGGAATGCCCAGAGGGTGTGAAATGAATAAGGAATATCTATCGGAATGAAAACATGAAAGAGCTCAAAGTTGTACATTCAAAAATGTTCACAAATCATTGCTTGTTTTGATGTTTTGTCTGGCAAACTAAATTATAAGATTTGTAACAATTATAAACAAACATTTGTTTTGTATTTCAAAAAAAAGAAGATGAAGCTTTTTTGTGGAAAGAATAATGCAACTGTTAAGCTTTTTCAGGCATTTATGAAAAGGTGGAACGCCCTACCCTTAACTTTGATTCAATTGTTTGTTGGGATGATGCAGGAAAACAGCTTTGAAAATGAGAAAAAAAAAAACTAAGTTTGACAAGTTCAGATCAATCCAGTAGGACGGTATTGACTCAAACACTTCTAACATGGCTGACCTTTTTATAAAGAACGTCCCGTGCAGACTGGGTCCACAAGAGATTTCAATACGGTTTTGATCGTTCGGCCAGAAATATCACTGCTGTGGACTATAACGTCCGAGAACTCAAAACGATGGGGCCAGCCAGGTCGACAGATTTGATGACGCCATACCTCATCCGTGGTGGCTCGGGTTTACCAAACCAAACGATAAACCTTTCATGTCTTGAAAACCAACATTTAAGAAGAGCTCACCAATTTGGAATCGGGAATTCAAAATGCCGTAAAACGAGCACAAATGTGCAGCAGGGGTTGGTCCTTTTACTGTTATCTTTTAAAAATTGGAATAAATTCGATGTTGCCAAATAAACATTGATTTGCAAATAGTTCATAACCCGGTCATAAGTTTCCGATAGAAAACGATTTTTTCCCATCCTTTGCAACGTTTCTTCCATTTTTGTCTCGCATCAAAAATGTGGCAACTTTAAAATTATAACAAATCAGTCGAATGTTCAGAATGCATAAACTCCTCTTCTATGACTAGGTGTGGATTTTCTGGACCTTTACATAGCGATGGGTAAATCTAAATCTAAAAAGATGATTTTTGAAGAAAAATTTTCCGGAATTTTAAGCTGCTCCAAAGCTCGAACAGCAAACAGCATTTGCATTTCAATTGAACCGTGTACGCGAAAAGTCCCAAATCTATTATTCACTTCCGGATATCTTTTGTACATTGAGGTTAGGAATTAAGGCACACACTTTCAAGAAAAACTACAATGTTCTCTATTGAGGGCAAAGGATGATTGATTTTTACAGTCAGGAAATCAGTCTCCAGAAGAGTCTTCATAAACTAGCCACTAGCTGATAATTAGAATCGGTATTCCCGCTTCGTATTTAGTGCAAAGAAAAAATTTTGTTTGAATTGAGTTGAGACTGAGCGAAGTTAATAAAAGTGAAATGTCCCGTGAATATCAGTAACTGACTCGAGACGAAAAAATTAAAATATTGACTTTGAATGACTTATTTTTTCGTCAAAACAAGGGGCTCTCCATCGTGCGTCTAATGATGAAAAAAGAAAATGTTGATGCACTGCATAGGACAAAAAGCTCAGGACGAAACGCAACCCAGAAGACGGATAATGTATTGCAAAGAAATAGCATGAAGGATCTTTTAAAAATGCTGTCATGAACTTCACTAAGTTGACATAGGCCCTGAAACGATACGCAGAAGACTATGCGAGATAGGAGAACAGAGATAGACGACCAGCGAAAAACCCACTCCTCACAAAAAAAAAAGCGCGATTCGGACTCGCTTAACGAAGGTTCCGTTAAAACTTGTAGGTCCGAGTATGTGAATAGTTCGTCCGTCAGCGAAATTGAGTCTCGCACAGTTTTCCCGCTTTTTTCAACATGAAGTTCACTTTAAAGGCTTTGTTTCAACTGCGAGCAACAAAATATGAAACAAAAACAGACATAACTTATGATTGCGTCGATTTAGAAGCTTGTTTTTTTAAAAAAATGTTAGCTTTAATTTCAACTTAATACCCCCATGCGTTTCTGACAAAAAGGTTGGTGACAGGCAGACGGAGAACAAAGTATGTTTAAATGGTTACGTTTTTCCTTTTAAGGAACGGAACCTTAAAAATGAATAAAGGAACTGAAAAAAAAGAGGAGGAGTGGCTTAAAACACCAAATATTTTAAGAAAAGTTGGAATAAAATGTCTTAAACCATCGACGAGAACAATGTACAAAACCTCAAGGGAGAGACGTTAAGAAGCACATAAGTGATGTCAAATAAAGATAAAAAGTTCCATTCGGAAAATTCAAACAGCAAAACCAAACCTCGTGCAAATCAACAGTAACCAATCACACGCAATAATTTGGACATTTAGTTTGCTTTTTCTTCTCTTAAAAGGTCAATGAACTTTTTCAGTCTAACACTTAAGACCTATTGTTGTTGAGAAAACAAGTCTTTGTTTAAATGAAATTATATCGTCGAATTTTTGAAAATCGGGTTTTTTTTAGGTTATGTATGAGCAGTTTTCCGGATGACATTATTTATAACCGTTTCAGATTGTTATGAGCAACTTTTCAGTAGGGTTACCTTGTATAACTTTGTTTTTCAAACTTTTGATTTAAATTTGTTGATTGATTGATGAAGCTGAAAGGCTCGGTCTTAATTTGACTTCAGCGCCCAACATAACGTGATGGAAATAAGCAAACGGCTTGACACACCGCGTCCTATCCTCCTGTTTTAAAATTGGTCAAGGAAGTGATCAAGCACTGAAGTCGAGTTTAACAGTTTCATCTTCGCAAATTTTTTTTGGAAGCATCCACTTTACTTGGAGAGTCAGTGAGATCAAACATTCTTAATTTCGAAGAAGACAAACGGCTAGCTCCAACCATATTTCGAAACACCTTACCGCTTTACTGCACTGTGTTGGCAACTATTTTTAAATTGTTAGCGGAGAAAAGTGGACATCGAAAATCATACAAAATTAGTTTAAGTGCCTTCCCGGCGGGTTGTCTTTACGTCTGCACATCAACCACACACGCAGAAACAATACATAATTCCCAAGTAGCGTCCATATATCTTTGCCAGTGAACCTTTCAATTCCAATTGAATGACAAACATACAACAAACGTCGCCCTCGTCGTTCATTACTTAATTGCATACCAATTCTCTGCCAAATTAAAGCCAAAAAGGGAGTGGTACAACTAGAGCTTGATTTCCTCTTTGTGCACACAAACTCTTACTCTACAACACTCCTCAATATTCCGAACTTTATGAAAACAAAGACCAATTAATTAATACTTTTTCTTCCCTTTTAATTGAACCTAATTAAGACTTGTGTTTCACTAGATAGGAAAGGGTACTTACAATTGCTTCGTTCTCCGAGTGATTTGTGTCTCCGTTGACTTGTGGCTTCAATTGATCGGCATCTTCAATTTTCTCCAGCTTGCCGGTACCTTCCTCGGCGAGGCCATCCTTTTTCGGCTCCGTAGTTATATCAACAGATCGTTTGCTTTGTGTTTTGCCCATCTTTTTGGTTTTATCGTGCAACTTTTTAGCCCAACTTTTTAGCTTTTGCCCTTTACTTGTAGTTTACGTTATAATCAGAATACCTCCTTGTGTATTTGGTCCTATATTTTTTTTTAATTTATCTGAAATGAAATAAATGAAGAAGGAGAACTTTATTAAAATTGTAAAAAAGATTGATTTTAAATAGAAAATCAAGTGAATATTCTAATCAGGGGGAGAGAGAAAAAGGAGAGCCAGCAGCAGCAAAAGTCCTTAATTTCATTATGGCCCAAATGAACTGAAATTAGCATGTTTGAGTAAGCTTCTTGAATATTCGTGGCTCGTGTGCTTTGACAAATGAATCGAGAAGGAAAGGAGGCAAAATAACACAGTTGGCTGCCGCTGGAGGTACACAAATCAACGTTGGTATTTTAATTAATGATTTGTTGATGAAGTGCGAGGGAAAGTTAGTGACACCTGAGTGAACAGTTTGGTTGAATTGACTGTGATTTGTTAATTTTTCACAATTCGAAATGATTAAATTTTACGGTTTCCCCATAGGAGGAGGGATGAACGAACTTGAATAAATTGAAGCTGCCGGGGTTGAAAAAAAAAGAATTATAACTCAAAATAGATTCGTTTGGTAAAAGCATTACAACTTCCAAGAGTTCCAAGAGTTTTTTTAAAATCATTTTTTTTAAAATGGAAGTTTGAGAAAATAAACTGTTTTTTTTTTTTTTTTTGTAGAGGAATACCATCAAGGAAGGAAGAAATGAGAGGTATCGATGCACATGGTGTTTGAATTGTTCCAGATTGTAAATGAGTGGGAATGAGAGATAAACAAATGTTGAACTGTGCGGCGTCCGAAAGAAGACTCACGAAAAAAACTGAAAGGATAACTGTCGAGTCGGGTATTACGGTGTGAAAATTGGTGGAAAAGCGATAAACTAGGAAATGACACAGACGTTACGGTGTATTCGAAGCGATTCCATTGATTTTGTAATATATTTGTCTCGTATAAGCTTAACCACCCGATTTTAAGCCCTGTTTAGCATGGATACGGTGGCTTGTTTACGATGGTGGACGAATATTACGCTTTCAGATAGCATCCGAATCTACCGGGGTAAAGTATTTCCTGCTTCACTTCAAAAAAAAAAAAAAAAAAACCAAGACGCCTTGCAGCATTTACACCGATCACTTGTTTCTCGCCGAAACAAGTGTTAATCGCCATTTTGACCGAAAATACTGCCATTAAATGTACATACGTCTTTGCTCACGTTCTGCTGAGCCTCACGACGCAGTATACAATTTATAGATGAAACCACATCGGATTAGTGTTTTTGAGCCAACCTGTAATAGCAGCTGTCTTGAACATGGAAAATCTGGAAAAGGTGATGTTTTACTGCCTCAGCTGAACTAAACATTTTTGCACATAAAGAAGAAAGTGAAGTGAAGGAAGTCCGATGAGAGCTATGTTGAGTGCGATGAGTATGGTGGCTCCTTCCATCCAAACTCCAATACTCCAATTCGTGACAACATCGTAAGCAACTAATTTCCCATCAACAATTGTCGCCATTAAAAAGTATAGTTTTCCTCGCGTTTTATGAACGTTTGTACACATCATCAAATGAACTTTCCAGAGTTCGTGTGGAACCCTAGTCCGAAGTTTGCTTGCGTAGCCCAGCGAATGTAATATAATTCTCTTTTATTGTGATACTATTTTGAAAGCTCTTAAAAGGCGAGATGAAGATTAAGTAGACAGTCGCTTAAGATCGCTCAACCGCACAAGACATAAAAATAGCATTTAAGAAATCATATTTATTTTGCAGTAAACAAAAGTTTATATGACGGATGTTTAAAGCTTCTGCAATCTGTGGTGTCAAGTTAGGTGGGTTTGACTGGAGCTTCATCGGCGTCAATTTTTTTTTTTTAGCTCTCTTGCTATAATCGAAGTCTGTGGTCTTCCATATTTAACATATTATAAAGCCCCACAAGCCACGATTAATCCTGTTTAAAAATAAACAAGATTACTCCTTAAAATCTCAGCTGTCAAATCTAAAGTTTGGCTAAACCATTGATGTTCTACAGCAGCACACTTTTGCAGGATCCTAGAATTTCATTGAGAAATAGACTTTCGAATCAATATAGGGAACGACGATTGCTCTGCTTTTGAAAATGTTGCTTTTGTAGTTCCGCAAGTAATTGTGAATTATAAATTCTTTTTGAGCATTTTAAGACGCTTAAGTGCAGCAAACAGGCAAAAAAAATTGTGGATAACAACAATAGACTGCCGCTCAGTGGCACCCTTTGTATACTTTATTGTAGCTTAAATAATTAACATGTTTTGCTTTTTAAGCTATATTGCACAATTTATAGAGATTTACTACAACTCCATTTTACTTCCAAATAAACAACATTACAATTGAAAATAATACAGATTCATATACATAGTGAAAAGTCGAACGAAAAACTTTTTAAAAAATCTTCTTCAAATTCTTGAAAATCAGTTTTCCAAAATTGTACTGAGCGGAATGCTGGAAAGCAAGAGCTGATCTCAAATATGCTTTCAAAATAAATACAAAAATAATTAAGTAAAAAAATAAATTAATAAAAAATAAATAAGTAAATAAATAAATGATTAAATAAATAGATTGATAAACAAAATAATGATTCAAAAATATATAACAATTTTAAAGCTTTTCCATTTTTGTGAGTTTTTTTTTTATAATTTTTTTTTTAGCTAATTTGAGATCAAGTAGTTTTCGAATAGCCTACAAGGCATTGTATCGCTCAAATAAATTAGCTTTTCTTACTGAAACATTTTTCGATGTTTGGCATTACGTGGAGATCTTCCGTGGAACAGTCCCATGGTAGGTCAAGCATCAATTTTGAGGACTTTGTTTTGAGTACTTTCCAATCGGAGTATATGGCTTTTAGCACATTTATTTCCCCAAACAGGTGACCCATATAACATAATGCTTTGAAAGCTAACTTTAAAAATGAAAAACATATTTTAGGTACTCAGTTTCAAATTTCTGTTTATAAGTGGATATACAATTTTATAGTCAAGTTGACCTTGTTTTAATTGCTTGCTGTACATTAAGTCCAAAAGTTAGTTTTTTTTTTTTTTGACAAGATCCACTCTATCGGCATGCCATTAATTTTAAGCGTGTTGGTGGGTAACGAATGAACAAGCTTTTCTTTTCCTTGTGAAAAAAGACAGCTTGAATCTACAGCATATATTTAAATTTTTTAATTAACACTATTTAACGAAAATTGCAAAATAAACCAACTGAATCCGTTGAATACAAATAATCTGCAAAGATAGCTGATTTGGTAAAAAAAAGGACCAAGGACATGTCCTTGTTGGACCCCTGCAAGGATTTCATTTAGATCAGACAAGTAATTATTGACTGAAACCTTAAAAACTCGTGCAGTATAAAAATGAATCAATTATTTTAATAATGAAAAGTGCAAAATCAAGAACTAAAAGTTTGTGTATCAGGTCCTTATGCCCCACCGTGTCAAAACCTTTCACGATATCTAGTTGTCATCATCATTATTCGAAATATTTTTCTTAAGAACAGCACGTGCACCGCGCAAAAGTAACAAAATTTAAATGATTTGACTCTTTTTAATTTCTTCGTGTTCACTCAACTCAAAACTCTGTTTTTTGTGTTCTGTCAAGACAATAGAAAAATCTAAGACTTTTCTAATGCCTTTAATATAATTTCGTTGAAAGAAGTTTTTCAAGCGCACTTCAGTTCAATTTTCTGAACAAAATCCTGCACATTTTCGATCGAGGAATTATTTGGGAATCATGATTTCCATAGAAATTCGACAAAATTTAAAGTTAACTCATTTGCTTACGAAGGTGCTTGAGTACTTGCGGTTTTTTTAAGTTGAATGAAAACCTTACACTATTTTTTGCTCACCCATGTCAAAAACAAAAAAATCGTCAAACAATCATTCAAGACGTGATTCAAGAACTCATAAGTCTTTCATCAGAATATGATGCCCGTCATCAGAACGATAAACAAACGCCGTTAAACAAATCAAAAATTTAAAAAAAAAAAATCAACTTAATATGCAAACAATTTAATCTGTCGTACCAGACGATAAACACCAATTAAGTTCACAACAGCACTTTCAATATTTACCAAAAAAAAATTCCCCGACGTACGTTAATATTTCCAAAAGAACAGAAACACTAAAATTTTTAATCGAAAATTGTAAACCAACAAACTCATTCAACAAACTTATCAAAACAAAAAAAAAAAAACGTTTTCACTTAAAATCAAAAAAATATCCAATTGAAAATTCAACACCGAAATTATCTCAGCGTGTACAGCTCGGTTTTCATCCTCATCAAAAGTGCGTAGTACAATACTTTACAATCATTTACTGAACCAAATATCAACAAAAGAAGTATCTATCTATTTTTATAAATTTATCGCCAGCATGTGTGCCTCACAGAATGCCACTAGCGGTCAAGCAATATCACATAACAACAACAACTTTGATATCCATTCATTCGCAATGAAATTTATTCAAAAACAAAAAACATGCATAATGAATTAAATAACAAAGCGTTTTTTTGCTTTTTTACGAAACGCAAATCCGATTTATTGTAAAGCTCCTCCAATTGAGGAGACGATGATGAAGACGCGGGAAAGCGGCAGAAGAGCCCAGCGAGGCGTTAAAAAAAAAATTAAACAAGATAAAATAAAAACCATTTGCGCACTTATCTGTGTGCTTAGAATTGGAATTAAAAAAAAAAAGTAAATAAACAGATACACTGTCGATCGAATTTCAATAACTACCACCGCCACCCTCGTCGACAATCACGTCTTGAATTTCATTATGGATTTCAGGGCGCACTCTGATAAGAATTTCAAATCGCAAGACGTCTCCCAACAATGGGGGTGATACTGTAGACAATAACATATAATGGCAATGCCAGTGGCGTCGCAAACGGGTGCAGTAGCGCTTGCCATCTCCAGTCGTCGTCGTCGTCGTCGTCGTCGTTAGTCAGTCAGGCAATCAATTTTGCTATATTTTAAGCCAAGGTTTCAAGCCATGCATCCGAGTCTGAAGCCGCGCGTATCAATGCGCGATGATTACAGTCGTTTTACATGTAAATACTTTATTTAAAAAATACTTGTTGATTGTAGGTCGCTTGTCGTCTGTGCGCACAAGTATGCACTTCCGTATCTAAAAGCGCGCAAAAAAAAAATGCGTCGCACATCGAGTGTGCAGTAGTTATCGCGTAAATAAAATTTGGCAACCAACACTACAGTTGGCAAAGATTCTTACTTGTTAACTTTGGACGTTTTACGATTAACATAAATAAACACAGGTACTACAGAGTGTCGCTCTTAAGACCGCTATTGGGAGGTTGACAGAAACAACGAGGTTCATAGATGTAATCAATTTAAAGCCCAACCAGAAAAAGATACTTTTACTTTCATTGTATGTTTGCTTTTTATTGTGGCAGGCGTCGTCATCGGCGTCGACGTTGGTGTCGCATCAGCTTTCCTCCCTGCTCGCTCATCAGTCAGTAATATAGTTCTTTGTTAAGACTATTCGACACGCCGATAATGGTCGGGTTAATGCACTTTAATTGCCTGAAAGTCAATAAATTGAACAACTATTGGTTTACTCGAAGATTTTACGAGGGGGCCGCCGATTGATGGATGACAGTCTGTTTGCGTCTTACAAACACACAAATGTACTCGTTTTTGTGTATGGAGACAATTGCGTGTGCATTTCGGAATACAATGACAGATATGGAAGGAGATAATTGCTTTCGATTAACGATTATTGAATAGTGAAATAGTGCGGCCGGCTTTAATTACACGACCGATTGTGATTTGAAGAAAGGTCAATGACGCTTGTCAAACAAGGGATATTTTTCATCAAACATGTTGGACATTGATATCTTTGCTATAAGTTCAGCTAGTGACAGATGTCATTTTAAGTCAAGATTTGAAATGAACAGCGCGATGCGTATCTGATGAAAATTTTCATCGCATTTCGGCTTAAATGCGGCTCTATTTCTGTGCGGGAGCTCTTTTTCTCCTGATCTGAGAATAAACTTCCAGCACCGCGCCCATAGCAACTTCAAACGAAAAAGGTCAGACAAAATCGTTATCACTACCACAATCCATTCTCACAGAAGCGCTCGATTCAGGTTGATTTAAAAAAAAAAAAAAGGTCCAATGACACCGACTATTATTTATTTCTCTTTCGTTTTTGAATACCCAGACGTGAAAATTGTGTTAGTTTTCGCATCGATTAAAAATTATAATCTTATTTTTCAACACAGTTTCCCAAAATTTAAAACACGAAGTCCATCTTTCAGCCAACCCACGATTTCCCAAATTGTCTTTACTCTTTTATCTTATAATTTCTTGTCTCGAAGGTGCTGCAGCCATTGTAACCGCAGCCTTGTGCGTTATCATAATGAAACAGCTCTCCGGTTCGCATTTTGTCGCATCTTTTTTCCTTATTAGCCTCCCCCAATCTTCTGCGTAGTAAGAGCTTGATATGGTGGCTCCCTAAACGCTTCCAGGTAATCGATTGATGTTTGGTTTATGGATCAGAATTGTGGATTCTGGTCTCGTCGAGGGTCACGAGACCTGACAAAAAATTGAGCTTTTCGAGATTAACCCTCGAGGTGGCAAAAAATGTTTGGAATTTTATGGTCACGACGAGTTGGAAGCCTTTCATTAGTGATCTCTGCTTGAGACGATAATTTGGTTGCCGTGTCCAACCAACCAACCTAGAAACAATGGTTTCTGAAGTTGAAATAATTGGCTCTTCTGTTAAGGCATAATACAGAGAACAGAGTTTTGTATTAAGCAATCTTCCAAAACAATTTACATTGCCGAATAAAATACTGCGAATTAAGCGACCGCAAATAAGTTGTTCTCGAATTCCTTGAAAAATTTATTTTCTTTTCAATGGGTAGTCATAATTCTTGAGAGCGGACAAATAAAATAAAACAATAATAATAAAATATAAATAAAAAACCACCCAAGTTATAGTCGGACTCGCGCAACAAAGGTTCCTTGCAACTTGTAAGCATGAGTATAGTATATAAGACAAAAAAAAACAACATAAGGCGCCTTTATCCACTTTTGAAAGTGCCCATGCTTCTGAACCTTGTAGCGGGATGAGGATGATGATGGTCTTATAGAACGATACTTTATTTCTTCGAGAAAGGACTTTACTCAATTATTTTCTTAACCCAGCTGGGACCTACTCAGCATAGGATCTTTTTCTTTCTTTTCTCTATGGCTTTAAGAGGATCACATTCAGTCCAGTTTTCTTTGGAGATTTTGATAGCTCTTACCAAGCCGAAGTCGAGAGATTGTTTATTTCTATATCATTTTCTTGAAAGACCTCTAGATTTAAGTTCATGATAAGAAATCAAAGAAGTGGTAAACAAACTAAAAATCAATTTTCGATATACGAGAAATGCAATTTTGTCCATGTGTTTTCACTTTGTCATTAAGCTTTCTATTGATGTTTTTTTTTTACAAAATCAATTGCCTCTTCTAAATTTTGCGGACACTTCCATGGAAACGCACATAAAATTACTTTTTAAAGTTCATAACTTACTTAATTTAGTCAATTGGCTAATTGATGAAACTTTGGAAATAAAATTAAAAAAAAAAAATATGATATGGTCCGGAAACTTATGAACGGCAGTGTATAATATATACATAGTTTTTTAGCTGATGAGGTAGTTTTAAACTACAAATTGATACAAATTGATTTTGAATTTTATTTCATTGGAAAATTAAATTGACTTTAATTTATTACATTAAATTTATATCTCGAGTTAGGCTGTACGAAATAATCCGCACAAACGTCCATACGTACACACAAACACACACAGACATCTTTTTAAAAACAATGGAATCCTGTTACTGGGAATTCGAAAATGTTGAATTCCGAGAAATCGTACCGATCAAGCTCACATGCATATTAGGGATATCGGTAGGGGCAAATTCAATAAGATCGATATACTACTGTGTCCAAAAATAAGGTGACATTGTATTTATTTTGAAAATTCTTTATTTATTCTTCCAAATCAATTTCATCCCCTTCAAAGTAATCCCCTCCCGATGCAATGCACTTATGCCAACGGATTTTCCAATCTTTGAAATACTGTAGTCACTTTCCGGGATGGCATTCAGTTCCGTCTTCGCTTAGGCTTGAATCTCCTCTATCGTATCAAAACGGTGTCCCCGGAGCGGTCTTTTGAGCTTGTTGAACAGCCAGAAGTCGCAGGGCGCCAGATCAGGTGAATACGGTGGTTGCGGAACGATATGGGTTAAGTTTTTGGTGAAATGATCACGAATTACGAGTGCGGTATGAGATGGTGCATTATCGTGGTGTAAAAACCAAGAATTGTCTTTCCACAATTCCGGCCTTTTTAGGCGGATAGCGTTACGCAAACGACGCATTACGTTCAAATAATATTCCTTGTTGACTGCTTGGCCGGTTGGAAGGAATTCATAAAGCACAACACCACGATAATCGAAGAAAACAGTCAACATGACCTTGATTTTTGAGCGACTTTGGCGCGGTTTTTTTGGTCTCGGCTCTCCTTTGGCACGATATTCGCTCGATTGATCGGTTGTTTCGGGGTCGTAAGCATAGATCCAAGTCTCATCGCCAGTTATAATGCGTTTCATGATATCCTGGTAGTCGGAAAGCATTGTTTCACACACTTCAACGCGATGCCTTTTTTCCAAAAAATTCAATGTTTTCGGTACCAGTCGAGATTTGACGCGCTTGAGGCCCAAAGCATCCTTCAAAATGGTATTAACTGAGCCTTTCGATAAGCCAACTTCATCAGCAAGGTCGATGGTTTTTCAACACCAAATCTTTGATTTGTTGGACGTGAGCTTCATCGGTTGAGGTTGATGGTCGCCCAGAACGCTCTTCGTCTTCGACACGTTCACGGCCGGCTTGGAAATCACTATACCACTTGTAAACATTTTTTTTAGACATAGCCTCATCATCAAAGGCCCACCTTTGCCCATCAAAGGTCACCTTATTTTTTGGACACAGTAGTACTTTCCCACGTTCTACATTCTTCTGATTTTTAGTTCACTCAGATGAGTTTCCGTTTCTAAACTTTAAACAATGGCTCAACTGGTAAAGATTTGCCAACAACGAAGAGGGTGAACACTCTGCGGGGTAACAGACAATGTAATGTCTTTAGGAAAAATTCATCGAGCTTAGACAGGACAATGATGAGGTTATAAAGAAATTTTGTTCCCAAATTTTATGTGTTCTTCTAAATTTCATTTAAGGTTTGGGCTACGCCCGGTTCTTGAGATGTGAATTAATTCGTATAAAACGTGGTTGATTTTCAGTTCACCCAAACAACACGACACTTTCGTACTCAGTAAAATTAACAGAAGTTCAAGATTAATGGGGATCAGCACTCGTCTCTAAAAATCGCTGTTCTTATCCGTGCGCCTTTTATAGTATGTCAGCATTATTAGATTTAAAAACCCTTCAAGTGTTTTTCCTTTCTCAAACATAAAACAAACAAGCTTGATTAAAAGCAGCTCTATCAGGCCAGGCTCGAGTGACTGGGTTGGCCATTTCAGATATTTCAGTTTTCCCATATATTTTTCTTGAACCCGATATTCTTGGCAAAGCTAGGAAAAATGATAACGATATTTGTATGGATGAGGTCCCCAATAATCGTCTTTAAGACCTTTGGCAGCCTCGTGTTATTCAATCTCGCTGCTCCTTCTCCCATTTTTTCCGCAGTCTTCTCCTATTTTAATGACAATTTTGGCCTTCAGAAAACGTATCATCAAACTTTAACCTTGACACCTTCGTTTCTTGAATGTTGCCCCTAACCAACCAGTAATGGGCTTTTCCCCTTTCAAGCAAATCACTACATAAAACTCGGTGCAAAACAATAAATGAAAACCAAACATAGATAAAAAAAGAAGGAAACCACTTGGCAGCAATCATGTGAAGTTTATTAAATTGCGCTTTCTAATTTTGGCAAAACATTTGCTCAATTTGCCACTTAAACAAACGACAAATCCCATAATCTATGTGCTATGGCGAAATTTGCACATCACCGTTAAATCATTCCATTCAAATTTATACAGCATGACTAACGCATGTCTCTGTCAAAAGCTCTCGCAGCAGTTATTCTGCCCCAGAAAGTACCACTAACGAGCAATTTATGCGACCACAATTTGCATACAAAAATAATCGCTGAGGTCTTGAGAAGCAAAAAAAAAATAAACCAAAAAACAATCTCGTTCGATCGCATCTTTAAAGGAATCAGAGTTGACTTAGATAACCGAGATTGAAGTTCCCCTCCCATTTTAAGAGAACTAAATTTTTGCAAATTCATCACAATAAAAATGAGAAATTATTCCAGCACGCGCTGCGATTACTTTGGCCGACCGAAATATCTGGCCACGGCCAGAGAACCGGTCCTTATTTCTCTGTTCTGCGTGGTTGTCGTTAGTTGGGTTAAGATACATGAGTACCACCCGAAGAACACTTCAACATGCCGAGATTGGCACGGAATACGGAACACAACAAGTAGGTATACCATTGAGCTAGAACAAGTCGTTGACCTGCTGCCACACTAGGCTTGCACACAGCACAAGAGTGTAACACACTTGCGGAACACGACCGACGATGGACTTCCAATGAACCAAGTTGAAGAAAATAATTATTTAAATCGAAGAACTCCGGAAGTAAAGCCCGTAACGCTACGCAGCTGGGGCTGGTGTGTAACAAACGTCAAGTGTCACCAAGCCGCCCGCCCGCCGCATGGCATGGTTTCCAAACGGATGTTCGAATGTAAATTATTTAATTTCCAACTCATATTCAAATAAATGTAATGCGAATGCTGTCAAAAGACAGTTGGGAACTTTGTTAGCGTGTCCGTGGTCGTGTCAGTGTCCATCGGACATGCTTGCCAACGTCCGTGTTCAATTGATAAATACTTTTGTATGCAAATTGATTATTATGATTCACAGTCCGGTTGTATGTTGTGACCATCATTGCCAGCTTGTTACTTTTATTTTCCTTTTCCCTTTTCTTTTCCGAACAAATCATCCATTTAGGATCACTGTGTATCCGGAATAATAAATAATTTTTCCTACCTTCCTTCCTTTCTTCCTACTTTGGAAGAGTATATTTCAAGCTCTGTTGGACATATTTGATGATTGAAATGCTCCTTTTTACACATAAACCCCGCTGTCACTTGCAAGGAAACAAATGTCCCTTATTTATGTGATGAGGCATAGAAACATTTGTTCAACAAATCCAGCTTCGATTTATCACTGAAGGTGGTCCTTGCTGAGTAATGGAATGTTGCCATCACAAGCAGCAGCCTTATTTGGTGAAACTCCCTCAATTGATGGAATTTTATTAGCGACGCCATCCATCATTGATGGGGCGATGATAGTTTCTTGTAACATGCAATAAATGCAAATCAATCCAAATCGCAATGAGATTTTATTACTCAATTTTATTGGGAATAATGAGGAGGGACCACCGCGGAGAACTGGTGAGACCACCACTGGATGCCTTGTTTTGATGGCCTGTCATATGCAATTGAAGTTTTATTACGGGGAATTGATCAAATGATAGCAAAGAATGGGATATGCTCGGAAAGCGACCATACGAAGGTACTTGATTCAAATACGTGGTGGCAAATCCGGCATTTTTATACGGCGCCACCTCTGGCGAGTTATTGGCAAACCTTTAATGGGGTAAAAATGGAATGCCATAGGCCAACCACTTCATTTATAGTGAAACTATGCTCTGGCTCTCAAAAGACCTGTAGGACAAACAACCAGGTAAGCGTTTAAGATGTGCATTAGTCCCTTGAAAAAGCTTTAGGCTTCAGTATATTGTTTTTTTTTTTATTGCTGCTCGTACGGACGTATGATGGACGGATTTCAAGTTCATGTTCATCATAAGGGGTATCCTGAGTCGTTTCGCATGTATGCAAACAGGAAATTATTCCTTCTACGAGTCGGATATAGATTTACGAGACTATTAAATCTTTGCCTTTGGTCGAAAGTTCGCCACAGTAGCCTTACTGACATTTTCGAATACACATTTATTTCCTGGTAACCAATTAATGATCATTCCGTTCAATTGTGTACACATCTGGACGAGTTCTGGTTTGCCAGTTCAACAACAGAACCTGGAAGACCACCTGGACGTCAGCGTAGATGGCAGCGGTTTTGCCAACAATATTGCCACTTATGATGATTTCCGTAGCCAGCGGATTGCCTCTTGATTTCAACTTGAAAACGGTGTAGCCGACCATCACATTCTTGTTTTTTTTTTTAATCAATTTCTTTCGAAATTCGAAAACAAATATGGTTTTTGACGACATGGTGACTGATTTTTTATGGGCAGAAATTAAGGACTTTAGTTCCAGAAACATGTGTCTTCGAGCCACTCTAGCCGTCCAATAATCGATTTTTTGAAAACTAAGTTCAATAAACATGTAATCTGTTATGCTACTTGTCCATCAATGAGCTGCGATTTGACGCCCTGAACTTTTGTTTTGTGGGTTGTCAGTAAAAAACGAAGGTATTCAAACAATTCAGAGACTGAAGTTAAGCAACTCCAAAGCAAAAAGGGCCGGAAACCATCAACAATATGTTTGAAAAGTGGATATCAGCTGGCCAACCAATGACTTTCTTAACTCCATCTATTCCAATTATTTTAAGTTAATTTATTTCATTTAAAATTTACAATGTGTACTCTTTTCGGCTTGAATATAATTTTTCATATTTTTAAATAAATTCGAAATCGTTAAGAATCAAAACCCATATATTGAGGAAAATAACGAAAAGAAAACCTTACAATTTAAGGGGGTTCTGGTCTAGAAATTTTATTTTTCAAAGTTTAACTATTCAAGAATATATCTACAAGAGGATTTTTTAAAATTCAAATTATTTTCGGAGATTTCAGTTTTTTGCTGACTAGGCATCCAAACTGGTTCGGCCGCTGGTGGAGCTGGTGTAAATGGCAAAAAGCCGCATCTGAAGGTACGTTACAGGAGATTGACCACGAAAATCCTCCTCTGTGTGATGAAGTTTTGAAAATTATAAAGCCAATTTACGAGAGTTTATCATAAGAGAGATTATTGACTCGATGTTTAGGTTCAGAAACTCAAAATAATAATGAGTCTCTAAATTCTTTGATTTGGACTTTCGATCCAAAACATATTCATTCTGGACCTAAGATGATTGAGATAGCGACATTTATTGCCGTTTGTATTTTTAATGAAGGCTTCATTCCTATTTTAAAAATGATGGAGCTTATGGAAATAAAAATTGGCCCGAAAGCTCTTTCATTTGCTGTGAAACGAGAAAACGCCCGGATTGACCGCTCCGAGATACTAGCATCCAACGCATCAAAAAAGGCCAGAACTGCTCGATATGAAGACAGAAACGCGGAAAATAGTTTTTTCGAAGTCGAGGAAGGTCCGATGTATGGAGCAGGAATGGCAGATTGAATAAATGTAAGTCTACAATATCATTTCAGGACTTAGACTGCGAAAAACTTTACGCGAAATTTTTAATGCGTTTTTCTCGAAACTGTCTTTTTCAAAACAATACCCACGATTTCTCAGGTTCTACTGGACCGATTTACCTGAAATTTCTAGAGAGTCTTCTTAATAGACTTGTCAGGAACTATCCCCATCCCCAACTTTTTTTTACTTTTCCGTAGTTCCAGACATTGCGACATTATTCTAGATTAATAAGCTTTTTTGTTTTTGGTTTCAGATTCAGGGTTGAAATCGTGGGTAGGATTAAGCGCCAATTTTTTGAGACCCCCACTTCATCAACTGCTAATTTTTTTTAATTTCAACGTTTTCAATTTTTTGATGTTTTTTCTGTATTCTTGTTATGTTCTCATATAAAAACTAATAAAAAAAATGGAAAGTAAATATATTTATCGCCTTTTTTATGACATTTCAAAAATTACATGAAATTCATGCCTCTAGACTAGAATACCCCCTTAAAAGTTTGTTTCCTTATTCCTTACCAAATTTGTTTGTAATCGAAAAGCATTTCAAAATAGACGTACCTGAAAACAAAAAGAATTTAGAATCGGTTAATATATTTTAAAAATTTTATTAAAAATAATTTAGTTAAGTAAAAAAGAAAGCTTTGGGAAAACTTTAAAACAGTTTTGAAAATCATGGAAATATAACTTTTCAATTAAGTGGTCCAAAACCGAGAGGCGGTCCAGCAGTGATGGAATAGAATGGAACGGTTAAGATCTCAGTTCGGATCAAAGTGCCAGACTAAAGGAATAAATGGTGAACCCAAGTTTAATTCAAAGTGAACGAGTTGAATATCAGACCTATCATGGTATCCGTTCGAAAAAATCTCCGATCGGAATAAATGTTTCGTTTATGTTATCCGAATCTTAGGAGAAATACCGACGCGAACTAACTGGTTGATATTAAACATAAATAAGTGATACATTTTCAAAATGAAAGAAATTTGTCAGCAATCTTTTTTTCGAATACGTGTTGAACGAGATTAAATCAACTCAACCTCTTGTTATTCCTTTGTTTCCTGCGGGAAAAAATTGCGATTTTGTTGTCAGAAACATTGGAAGGAAAGGACACCATTAACGTAGTATACATCGCATGACTTTGAGGCGTGTTACTGTGATTCTAACAACTAATCGTCAAACTTTGCATCGCGTAACATCGATTTAGACATTTTCAAAGCATATTTTATTTTCTTCGGAGGATTGTCCGATTAATTAATCGAAAATTTGAAGATTTCGGATTAATGTTTCCTGCACACTGTCAATCGCATCTGCGCTCAAGCTGTCGTCAACCTCAACTATACAGTCGAAAGTTTTCAATTAAAAAAAATGTTTGCCGATTTGCGTTTGAACGGATTTGGATTTGAAATCAAAAATAATTTTCGCTTCTCTTTTCTAGGAATCCACGTACCATTCAAAAGGAGACATCTCATCCATTTAGAATAACTGAATGGTGCACCAATAATGCCGAACTGTTCTTTTCACAATTCCCTCTTTTTTTAAGTCGTTTTTTTTAAGTCGCTGGTCCGTGTGAACAGCCACAGACTTGGGAAACTCTCAACAAGAATATCCGACAAGATTGTTACAATTGTTCGCCATTCATTAAAATCCTTAATGTAACGGAATAAACATAGAACTCTTAATTTATATAAGAAAATAATATTTACAAATTATGTCATTTCACTTTGAAGACATAGCAAAACAATACCGTGTGAGAGTTTTTAGGCCACCCCGACCTGTATGTATTTATGTCAGGACTGTAACTTATCAGCCCGTCCTTGAAGAGAACATATGTACATGAACGATTTTCTTGGTTATATAACAAAACAATCCAAAACTTGAAGAAACTTCCGAGGCAAACAAAAAACACGTAAACTAGTAAATGCGTGTAATAAAATGTAAAGTGCCATTAAAATATTACAAAATATTACTAAGAGCATACAAGAGATACATGAGCGAGTGTAGGCCCTTTCTACAGTCCCTCAGAGAAACATGTTGGACATCGGAAAAAGCAATTTACGAGCTTCTTGGTTCAAAAACTTGATCTGCACCTGAAACTCCGTGCAGTTTGACCCCCGAGGTGGTGTTTAATACAAAAAACAAACTTCTTGTAGTCATTAAAACCCCAACACTCAACTTTGTCACGAAATAAGTTCCAATTAAAAATATATAATAATAATAAACAAGTAACAGTGCAGCCGCAAACGAGTACATCTCGAAACTAGCCCATAAAACAAGTCAACTTTACAGTCAGGGCAATAAAAATATGCACGTCTCTTTCAAATGTTTTTTGTTTTTTTTTCATGGAATTTAACGACACATTGGATAAGCCCCTGGCGGTTATTCTTTTTATCACACATTATCTATGTTAAGACCGGAGGCATCTTTTGACCTATTAAATGCAGCTTACATTGTAGAAATCTTCAAATGAATCTAGAAACGTGTCACGACTACCAAGTGAAGATGCCTAATGTATCCATTTAACACCTTCTTCTACGGTTAGCCACGTTCATTACGTTCGTACTTTACACCCACACCACTGTTCTGCACTTCAATCAAGCTGAAAATATCAAGTTCCACTTCGTAAACGTAACCCTTTTATTGACCTCTAAGAGTCTTCTGCTTCACCATCACAACAGCTCATCTCTTTCTCGAGCTCTGTTTTTTTTGTTTAGGTCTTTTTTAAACGAAAACAAAGCATGTAAAATGAAATCACTGTGAATAGGTGGAAAATAAAAGCTAGAGTTGATGAGATGAAGCTTTTCTTTAAGCGACGTACTGTTTTACTATCTGATTTGCTGTTTATTTCCTCATTAATCAGATACACTGTTCGAATCAATCTCTCAAGACCATCTCCTCGTCTGAAACCTTCTCCAATCAAGCCATACAATGATGAAGATTGTAAGCCATTAAAAGGCACAGCACACGTAGATGATAAAAGAAGAAGAAATGGGAAAAAGAGTGCCGAAGAAATATAAAAACTCGTTAAAATGAACAATAAAACACAAATTTTGAGTTACGAGATTTTCTTTCTTGTTTTTTTTTTCGTTTATTTTTTAATGACACTTTGGGCGAACAGACCTTTTGACTGGCCTTTATGACGACCTTTTTTTAACTTTGTGAAACAAAATCTTGAACTGACTTGGCGGGCAGGACAGTCGACAGTCACCGAATCGCATTGTCAGATAGACGATGATTGTCGGTCATTCGTGCCGGGTGTAGGATGGATGGATGGATGGATGTATAGATTGATGCACCGAAAGAAAGAATTATAGAACTGCAAAGGCTAATGGAAGGCAATCAAAATTTAAAAAAACAAAACATGTTAATCCTCTCTGTGATCATCATCATCATTTGGAGGGGGGCTTGTTTCTTGATGGGGTAATGGTCAACATGGGTATCTACTCTTTTCCTATCGTCCTCGGTAATTTTTTTTTTCTTTTTTTTTACTCAAAGAAAGAATACAGATACAGTAAAATGACAAAGATCGTAAAAAAGCAGAAAGAAAAAGTACGAGTGAAGAGCATAATTCGAGCGACTCTACTGTTTAACGCTTCACATAAATGTGACTTTGATGCGCATGATGATTATGCCACTGATGGTGCTCCACTGAATATTCAAAGTTCTAACAGTGTGATGAGAAAGAAAAGTTTTAAAACGAACTAATGATTCATAGTTTGATCGGACGTATGCGCGTCCTGCTCCGAGTTCCACTTGACAAATCGCAATTTATCAATAAAGCATACTGACAACTTAAGCGCATAATTGTCTTAATGTACAGGACTGTTAAGACACGGCTAGTTTTCGTCGTCAAACGAGGAATAGTAGATCTAGTGGCGGGCGACAAATAAACATTTCCTTGGGAATTTAAGAAGCAGAAACAACATGAATTGAAAAATTATGAAGTGGTTTGAAACTCAGATAGGAACGGAACATTTAATACTCATTATTTGCATTCGTTTAATTCGCAGATTTTTTTTACTGTTAGTTGACATAATAACAATTGCCGTTTGTGAGTGTTTCAAAGGTTGCATCATTACGGTGCTAAATGTTTTATGCATTCACAGTAAAGTCGATGAAATTATCTTCACAAACCATTATTTTGACGACAAGACTTTGGAACCCATGCAAAAGAAGGCAATTAAATAATCAGACCAGTCAGAGAGCAACGCTTACTTGGACCCATTGACAAAGACTCAATCTAGGCTACCAACCTAGAGAATGATGGAATTGAAAGGTAGGCGCTTATCCAGCTGCGAAACTCAGACGCAAAATAAAATGTGTCGCTTCCAAACCTTTTAAGAATTAAGAGCACTCCACTAACAAAATGCTGTCATATAAAGCGAATATAAAAGTATAAAATCATACAACATACTGTGAAGGCTTTTACACTTATGGTGACGGAAATGTCCTGAAAATTTTTTCCACTCAGAACGTGATGCGAAGATTAAAATAACTCGTATGCTCCCACTTTTCCATGCCATGTTATTATAAACGGATATTTCTAGTGGCTCCCTCAAAAGTGACGGAAAAAATCCTAGATCAGACATTATCCCTGGAAACAACATTCATCTGCATTTGAAAAATGAGAGCGTTAACCCGAAAATGGAGAAAAACCAAGTCAGAGCCGTCAGACTATGAAGTATCTTTGCCTGTAATTGTGAGAATAGCGTATGGCGTAAACTTTGTAAGAAGAAAGTGAACTTATGTTTTTCCCCACCATCTTTACGAAACTTTTGAGCATTCTGAGCTACAAACGGATTTAATAGCAACACATATATTACAGGAATTTTCAAAGAATGCAGTACTTAATTTTTAAACAATTTCAATCGATCGTAGAGGGAAAACCCTGACAAGTTGGGCATGTCGCGCAATGGAAATGGTCGGCCTTTTATGAACAATAACCGAGTAAAAATGAATGTGTGAAAAAGTTCTGGTCATTGTTCAGGTATATCCTAAATCGTACCTGGCGATTTCACTGTTTTATGACCCCGAATAAGAAAATTCTAATTAAATGTAAATTTGTAAAGCTAAAGCGACAAATAACTCAAAAATACGAATAAAGTTATCGCCCACAGTTATCAAAGAAATTTCAATTTCACAGTTTTATATTCAATTATTCCTTCAATGAAAGTTTCTCCACTTTCGAAAGCAGGCGTGATTTCAGAAACTCCTCCGTAAGTATTTCCACAATACTCGTAAATGTCTACAAAATAAAAATGAATGAATTTAAAGTCAATTAAGAAACAAGCCAACAAATTTATGGCACAAATAAAATCAGCCTACTCAGGACCTTTCGCTACGAGGCAATATCGTTAGCCCAAGCCCGTCATTCGACCCCCAAAAACAATTAAATGATGGTACACAAAAAGTCGCTTGTTAGACACACCGTCCAGGTTGGATCCCATTCAGCTGGGTACGTGCACAACAGGAAGGAGATTGCATATTAAATTTACCTTTCATCCCGATGATATTCATTCCCGGTACTCTTCCCTCCCTCCGGATAAATTTCCAGCCGATTCTATCACTGCCATAGCACCTACAGATTTGGAAGAGCTCTTCAATTTTCTATTCCAAGTCAAGCCGGTGTGCATGGTGGATTATCCAAATGGACACGAAGTTGTCTTCTCTGAGTACGATGCCATGTTGTTCTATAGCGTAAACCTAAAGGTATGGCTTAGGCACCAGATAGTCCAACAGGCACATACATTAAATTTATACTATCCGTATACCGCGAATAGAAAGTGCGCTGCTCGATGCATTGAGCCGCAACCAAACGTGTTTTTTTCTTTCTTTTTTTTTGTATTACCAGCTTTTCATGATTAGCCTCCTTTTATTTTCGTTTCACGTTACCCCAACAACGGAGGCCCCTCTTATGGTCCTTTATCCGCTTGCTACTAGTGGTAAGTTGGACTTGCGAGGCTTACAGAGAAGAATGGTAGATATAAATAGCTGGAGGTGATGATGATTAAAAGTTCAAGAGTAGGCGGTTAGCGATGGATGTCTATTCGGCTTCTAACTTAAGCGCATGATGTGAGCGCTTCCTCTCCACCAAACTTCCAATTTAGCTGGGTTTCGATGGTCGTGGGTAGGTTCTCTGATTGCTGTTGTAATTGTAAGATCGGTCTTCTTATTTTTTCCCTTCAACGTTTCGATTTTTGCCGTTTTAATTGAGGCCATTCGATTTGGAAAGTTTGAAGGCAATTGTAATTTAAAATGTCAAACGCGTGTACCTCAGGATTGTATGCTTTCTCCTGTACTTTTTCCAGTTAAAAAAAAATGCTTTGGAATTTCATGTATCTTTTTTTAAGGTGAGTAAATATTAGAAAAACGCTGTTTTTTTTTTAGATAATAAAAGATAACTCTATTTGTATAATCGTATCGTACCGAAAATTGATAATGCGTTTAACTTAAAAAATTAATAAATATCGTATTCTTGAGTTTTGTCGATAACAACATTATTTTTTTTTTTATGCTATGAAGACATATCTAAGTAAATAAGGCGCTTAAACAGAAAGTGCCTTTATTATCAGTCATAGCATGGTGTTTATTTGTTTGCATATTGTATTGAACTGAAACACTGTCATGTGAATCAAATATGGTTACCTAACATGAACGAATGTCAATATAGGCGGGGAAAAACTTATTGAGGAAGAACGATAAAATAGGAAAGACGGTGTTGCAGTGACTCAATTGACTTTGCAATATTTTTGTTCCCTAAAAGATTTATGTCGATTTTGAACTTTGTTTAAGAAATTAACCCATTAAATAACAAAAAAACACTTCAACAATTAAAGAAATAAAATAAATATTAGTATTGTTTTGAAAAATGTTAAACAAATAAATACATTTTTCCAGAAATCCTCTTCAAACTATGTTTTCAGAGTTTTAAGAGATTTTTAATATCCCCCGAACCTGTGGATCTCACTACTCCTTGGACACAGAATCACTTTCCGTCTCAGTCTTAACATGTAGAAACGTTTCAATTGAGGAATAATAAAATTACTTAAAAAACGGAGACGAATAAACACGAGGAAACTTAGTGTCCAGGAAAAACTCCCAAAGAACTTGTTCAGTTTCTTAAACTGTGGAGTGGATAATACGTCTGTGGTGTACTTATCAGGGTGAGGGATCAGAAACAAGTCTTAGGTTCTGCCTTATTGTATTGTAATTGTATTTGATTGAGAACATTGCCATAACGGTCATGAAGTTAACAAAACATGAGACATTGGTGTCCTGACAACCTTAAGAAAAATATGTACATCAAAAACGTTTGCATGACATTTCTTTTTCTTATCAGCGAGGCAATCACTGCAAACGTGTACTGCCGGATGGGTTATGAGTTTTCGTTACCATACATGCAGCTTCTTCCCAGGTTCGACAAAAGGACACAATTCCAGCTAGACGGTTACATAAGCTGGACCTTCCACGGTGCTACAGTTCTAATACAACAATTCAGGCCATATGAGAAATTATTCGCAAAAGGCCACCGTTTGTGAGTGGTGGCGGTAATGAGCTCAAGTTATAATAATAACGAAAAGTCATCAATGCCGAGTTGTTGGGCATATTTATTCAATGTTAAAACAAAGGCGTCAAGATGTCCTATTTGACAATTTCAATATTCAACAAATTTGAGATGCACATACATACATATGTATGTAGGTATTTCAGGCTTAATAAATTTGTTGTTTGACGGACATCTCAAGACGCCAGAGGAAGGCTCGGAAGACTTCCCTGGAGCCCAGGGATATGACCGTCTTCAAAGTCGTTATTTCAATGATAAAGCCTTTTTTATTAAAAACAAAAAGTATTTTTTAGTAATAATTTTGAATTTATTTAAAAATTCAACCGTACGCAGTTATCGCATTTATTTTTTTTTCTTAAAACTTTATAGGAAATTCAACACTTCCTATGTCTGCGCACTTCGCAGAAAAATAACTCATTTACACCACTTGAGCATACTGGGGCACATTCTACGAAAGTGCAATCAATTTCAACAAAGCTGTCAACAATTAGCTATAAACAGCTCCATTTCCTATCACTGAATCATACATTCCGGTTAAAAAAAATAATTAAAATCTCGATTGGAACAGAGTCACTAACCAAATGATTCATCATCACGTCAAGTTCTCAGCAATAACACGATACAGTCTCAGCAGTCTTTAAACAAGCTTATCAGAAAAAAATGACTAATCTTAGACCGAGTAAACGAAGAATATCGAAAACAAATTTGACGGAATCATCTGTTGGTCGACAACAGACAACAACACTGATACGAGAACAGGAGGAGTTCACTTGGCCCATTGTTTACTCGCTTCTGGTCCAGATTATTTGTTCAACAAACACAAGTCTTTTTGTTTACAAAAGAATCCAAAAACAATATACTTTTTTTGGTAAATGCGGAAATACCGGTGCTGCTGGCTCTAAGGTGCATAATGAACTTCTTTTGTTGCAGAAAGCACAGCACAATTCTTTGCCCTACGCTACTCAAACGCTTTTCAAATGGGCACACACAACATTTTCAAAGCAATACCTCGTAGTATTGTCAACAAGCCGCTGTCGTTTTGTTATGTTCCTGTTTGTTGGGCACTGGTTCGGTGCACATTACTGACACAAATATGCGAAATGCGAAACGTAACACATGCACAAAGCGTGCACTCTGCCGCTTCAATCGAAATGGTCTCTAAAAGTGACACAAAGAAAAGCGAATTGTCCAAAAAGGAACAGAACAACTACTCTGGTAAAACTGAGGTTCAATGTATGCGTGCGCGTATATGATTTGGCGTGCAGGCAAAAAGGTAAATGACTCTAAAAGGATTGCGAGCGTGAACAACCATATGCAGCAGCTATAGCAGCAGTAGCATCAGAGAGCGGTACACAGGGAATGGTTCTAAGCTATTTTTAGAAATGATTTAAATTCCTTGTTTTACGAAAGAATAAAAAAAAAACTTGTGAGGCGTTTGATGCATTTTTTAAGGGATTTTCGCATTTTCGTTTCATTGAAATTAGTTTCTTTGTTCGTGGAAAGCAAAGTGAAGTTCTTTGTTATAATTACGGATATGATGAAATTTATCACAAATTGTGTAAAGGCGCTACTGATTGAATGAAATTACACGGCCATCAAAATATGAGAATCAACAAGAAGGAACTCATAAAATAAGAATTGGACAATTTTGATCATTTCGCTTATTTAAAATGAGCGACAGGAGACTTTGACTACATTAATAAAACAATTTATTTTAAATAATGTTAAATTAGATTAGACGGAAGGACGAGACGAGTAACGGTATTTTTTTATTCGCTGAATGTTGTGTTGTAGTAAATGCAAGAAATTATATTGTGTCTATTCGCTGACCGAAATAAACAAACCATCATATTGCATCTTATTTGAGTAGCATACCATTGGTAGGTGTTGCTGTATTAAATGTTGTACCATCCGAAAAAGACCTCACTTCCTGCTAAACATCTTCCATTAGCGATCCTGTGTAAGAAAATTTATTCTGATGTCGATATCTGGATCAAAGAAAAGAAGTGTTATGGACCTTTTGGCTTTTTCGAATCATAAAGGCACAATTGTTCACCTAATAATTGCAAAAATTAACACAAAGGTTTTTAAGATCAATCAATTTGTTGCATTAACCAGAGTAGGTTTCTTAGTATCCGACAATAAACCTTAAATTTTACTTCGTAAAACGTTTCGAGGTAAGGAGTTGATATCTTTTTTCAAAATCACATAAGCGTTCTCAGAAATGAGTTTTATCTAAACATGTGACAGTTTATGATAGCAGGTTTTTCGAGATAATAATCAGCTACCAGTCAGAATTTTCTACAAAACCATGACGAATATCACGGACCTTGAATGATATGAAATGGGTTCAATTGCACTCAGACTTAGCACTGGGTGTCTTTCTTTAATTTTTGGATTTGCCAATAGAGAGAGAAATGTGAAATTGGAACATTTTATTAAAAAATTTGGGCAGCGTTTCTTGGCAGTGGTAGAACACACACTACCTCAATTGTTATCGTTGTCATTTAGATGTCAACATTTAATTAAGTATTATCTTTCTCTTCCCCAAATTTCAAGGGTGTCTAGAAGTAAGCAAACACCTGTGATAACAAAAAACAATTTCACTTGTTGTGAAAGTTATTGTCCCATTTCCAAGACTTAGCTCCCGGTTCACATTCTGGATTAACCAGCGATATCGAATTGCTTTAAGCTTACGTGACGCAACATTTAAAATAATTTTAAGAATTAAAGTGAACTTATTTGAAAAAAAATTCTGTGTACAAATGGCATGGGGCCATTATGTATTTGTCTTAGTTCTTTTACTTAGATGTAAATATCAGTAAGTTTTTATCGTACGCACGTACGATTACAACGGAATGAATTGTTTATTGGCTTCAAAAACTGCAACAGTTGCAACTGAGGCCGAGGTCCTCAGAATCTCGGAGTAGTAACAACTTTTGTTGTAGCAGACAGAACCGATTTAGGTTCTGAAAAGTGATTATGAGCACCTGGAATTGGGATAAGTGTTCCAACACGAATTTTCAGAAACAATAAAACATTCCACGATCTGTGAAAGTTGTTTTCTCACAACAATTTAATTGACAATGGCGAAATTTGCGAAATTTACTCAACATAAATATCAGAAGTACGCTTCCAGTTCAACAATGTTTGATGTGCTCAACATTTTGTAGGACACGACCGAGGCTTGCGTTGCAATCAATAACCAATGGAACCGGAGATTAATTAGTGGTTTTATTTTCGAGTTTATGAACTATCAAAATTACTACATCGTTAGTGGAGCACTAAGCCCGTGCTATTTATGTCTGCAAACCATTCAAGCCTTCAAATCCAACGTCCAGCAAGTTCAATTTAAGATTAAGCTGTACTAACTTTGTGAAAAAAACAGTCAAGAAAAACACGTCTCTAGGCGTGGTTTGAACTTTCCTTGTAAGGTAAAAAGATTTTTTTTCGATCCAGACTCAATTACCTTTGGCCAAGCCTGTTTTAATCTCCCTCGCACGGCGGGACACTCAATTGGTGTTAAGTAGTTCTGTTTCCTTGTTTAAATGGTTTCACTGCAGCTACTGTCAGTCACCACCAACAACGCACTCACTCATTCCCAAAAATGTTTAATTTTCTTCGTTCCTAGCTGCCCTTCCCAGTTGTTGTTCGAGTTGTTAATTTAACGCTCGCTCGCATTTACCACTCGCATTAATTCAGTTGTTTACACTTCAAATTTTCTTTCCCATCGTTTAATTGAAAGTCGGGCATTTCTGTCTGTGTCTATCTATGTCCATCACAAATTCGTTTAAAAAAAAGATATAATTTCCAAGCACACCCTCCTCTTGCGATACTGTTGTACAATTTCTTTTTCCATCGTTGCCCGTCATTAACTTTTCGTCTGTGTTTGATGATATCCATCGAAAGGTCTAGAGGGTCTACAGCGTTAGAAACTGATCTTAATTGTTGCTCCCTTCAACTTGAAAGTAGTGCGCGGCGTTCGTCGCTTATTTTTCTTCAGCATGTCGAATCGAAAACTGAAAAAAAAAAACTATGAACGCTTCCCCATTGCGATGTCATTGTAGAAGTGCCCGCCCGTCCATAGAGCATAGCAATGCCAATTCATGAGGGCCCTGCTGACGGGTGAAACTCAAATGTGTCGGATTACATACGAACGTTTGGGGTCAGTTCCAATAAGTGCTGTCTCGATTTCGTTCATTCATATTCTTATTTTTTTTTTTCGGCGGCTTAATGTTTCCCGGTCCCCGCCCAATCGATAGTAAGCCCGAGATACGACTCCTTAGAAAAAAAAAGAAAATACTTATCTCCCGTTCTAGCGATTTTAATTGATTTTTTAATGGCTTTTATCATCGGTCGTCTCGCGCGCCGTCGAGGGTGGCTCTATAATAATCTAGAGTTACGACTTGCTTGGGGGTAACAAAATGATATGGTTCAGTGGTTTCGAGGTCTTTCCAATAACTCCTTACATAAAAATACTCGGCGTGTCAGAGATTGATATATTAGTCGTTTTATTGATGTCATAAAATCATTTTTGGTGACAACTCAAAACGAGAGTGTCTCCATTTCGAACACGACGTTGCAAGTGGAGAAATTCTTTTGAGTCATTCTGGAGGATCGTCTAGCCTGGAATTCTCAGACAATGAGTTTGTGTTTTTTTTTTTTTGTTAGCTTTTGGGGTGTGGTAGTGGGGATTTAACATGAATTTAAATTATTTTTTGTGTATCTAATTAATGGCACGGAGAGACCGTCATTTTTAACCCCCAAAGTTGTTTGTTGAACACATTTCAGCAAAATATTTTAAATTAAATTTTGATTACATTTCTTTTTTGTTGTTTGGTGTGAGGTCTTTAATTGCGGTTAGCAATTGACTTTTTATGACACAAATAAAACAGATCTCTGATGTGCGTCTTAATTGGTTGTTGTGTTTCATAAAAAGCCTATTTATGGGTACTTTGAGAGATTAGGAACCATTAGGTGCCTGACGCACCGACAAAAGCTATGAATTTAAAGAGCTCTTTAGCAGGCATATGAAAGAGGCTTGACATTTTGAATACGTATAGTCTCAGATGTTTAGCACTCAAACGTATGAAATTATGCAGATGAACAACATTCGTGTTGACGTTTTATTAGTGTCGCATAAGTTGTAACGAGGTTCTTTGTCAACTTTTGACTCAGCAATATTTTACTATTCATTTTAATATCCGAGTGCTTTGTAAGAGTGCTTAAAATGTAAGGCTTTTTTAATAATTCAAACTGTTGATACAGGCTACCGACAAAATCGTCATGATTCTTAATTTTTTTTTAAATTTTGGCCATGACCTAGACCAAGGGCATTCTTGCAAGAATTAAGAAAGAGTTTAGCCGGATTGATTGCTGATTCAAAATTGTTTCTTTGCTTAAAAGTAAGGTAAAGATAGCATATTCTCCCCTAACCCTACTTTTATAGGAGTGCCTTTATATGGGCCTTAAAATGGGCAACGGGACTGTTACTCTGCAACATAATTCCCGTGTCGTTTGATGCTCTTTTGTTCTTTATCTTAATCTTTTAACACTCAAAAGGCTTGCATACAAATTAAGAACCAACTGCACCAGAATAGAACACAGACCAAAATCAGATTAATTATCCAAAACCAATCAATTTGAATGGACACTTGTGTTGGAGCCACATTCACACCATTTTTAAAAAGCTATCAAATATGATATGATATTCAGCATGTGCTCGTGAATCATAGAGCATCAATCTACTCCAACTTACGTCTGGAATTCCAGACAACGAAGAGCAAAATGCCCTGACACAAGGAAGAATTCTGCTAAATTAAATCCACTTAACTACGACTCTAAGCAACTAATTGAGCATTACCAAACGCGTAAAACAAGCGAAAAAAACTTCATCACGAAGAATTTGTAATGGTTTAGTCAAGGAGTATAAATATGTATGAAAGAATAAAAATAGTTACAAAAACGAAGAAGGTTTCCGACAAATGAAATTTCGAATATTAAATTAATCATTAAAATTCCTTGAAAACCAATCTTCTATCCTAAATAATGTTGTAAAATCACAAGTTTTGTGTTGCTTCTTATGACAAAATCTGAAACGTGAAAACTTGTCCTTAAGGCTCAAAGCTATGGACGGAAATCCAAAGTGGAGATAAAATTGAAAATATTTCTACAGGTTAAACACAGACAAATGTAACACTTAGGAAAAGATGGACTGTTTCGCTGGTACTAGACTAGTCCCTTTTATGAATATTACCACGAAAATCTTCTACTTCCTTAAGCCAACTTTATTCTTGTCCCTGTATATCGCAGATATCAAGTTATTGACCAAGGTCATTTTTAGAAAGTTCTTTAGTTTGACCCCGCAGTGTAGGCTCAAGAATTTAAAGGGGGAAAAGTCGTTGGAAAACCCCTATCTTGTCCAACAAACTTGCTCACACATTGAACAACGGACATCGTCTGGCAGAATCGCTTTATCAAGTACCATTTTTAAATTTATTATCTCATGTCCGAGCAACAAGGTATCCAACTACATACGAGAAAAACCATAGTAAATTATTGACTAGCTCTTTTGTTGTTCAATTTATTTTAAAACTGTGCATTTGCATTTGAAGTTCTCATTTTTTGCTCTTAGCAATATGTTATTTAAGAAAATGTCTGATCTTATCTCTTAACGATTCGAACCCCATCAACAGGTAATATGTTTATTTTCTAAGCGGTCAGTTAACTGGCGCCCGATTTGAGACTATTGACAAACTTTAATATAATTCAACAGCTGATATTGATAAGCCGATGGAAGTTTATTCTGAATTGTCCTGTTGCTGTTTCCATTTTCGTTTGAGGCGACTAATTTTTGTCTAAAAACTAATCCGTAAAAATTTATCGCAAAAATTCGTGAGAAAATGTATTAAAATCCGAGTCTGAACTTTATGGTGATTCGTATCACAAAAGCTATGGAAAAATCATAATAATAAAAATAAAACACGTGACTCTCAAGGATGATAGACAGTTTTTCAACAAGGTCCAAAATCTGATGAAAATCAATTAAATGTTGCATCAGACGAAAGAAGTGGAAAATAAATTGTTCCTCAAGTCACAAACAGCAGGATACTTTTCTTTTAATTTTAAGAATATGTAAAACTAAATCTTTTCCCATGAGTTGCTGCAACTGTCGACAAAAAACAGGGCGTGTCACTTTAAAATCCATCACGAGTCCTTTAACTTGACGAGCTTACAATCGCATTATAAAACTAAATAACGTGGATTCATTGAATTTTTGTCGTAAAAGAGAGCTTCTTAAGCTAGGTTTTTTTTTCATTTTACTTTTTATTATTTATAAAACTCTAATAGAGTTTTCCCTTAATTGAAAAACGTTTCTTCTTACCTTTACAATTTAATAGACAGATTAAGTTCTTGTCTGCTCTTTATTATATCCCCAGGGATGTTTTATCCACGCATTTAAGATAGACTTTTGCAAACAATTAATTCCTTACTCCTTTGGCATATAAAATCCTTGCAAAGGTTTGTTTTTTCCTGTACGTTTGTATAAATTTGTAAAATTTCACACTTTTTCACGATAAATTCGAAAAAAAAATTTAATACATATATATGTGTGTGGCTGGATGTATTTACAAATTGTAAACAAACAAAAATAAAAAATTCACTTTCATCCAACAGGACAAACAATTAAAAAACATGAAGTATATATATGTACACCTTTAAGGGTATTATATTCTCACTTTATATATTCGTGTATATAAGAGCTGCGCACAAAGAACAACACACACAACACTGTTCCTGTATGCGTGAGTGAACTGAAGCAGGCAATCTTTCCGTTTCTTTCCTTTCTGTCCTTGTTAAACAAGAATTTTAAGGATTTTCACCACGTACGTTCGATTAAAACACTTCTTTTTCGAAACACCAAAAAGGATATAAAAAAATTTTCTAAATATGAAAAAATTCCACTGATGATTCGTTTTTTTTTTTTTGGTTGTATTTATTTTAAAAAAATAATAAGGAAAAAATCCATGGAAAAATTAGAGACGTGAGAGAATAAAACTTAAAGTCAATCCGCACCCTTGAACGTCCAAATCCAAACTTTATGCAACGGACTCAAGTTTGAGCAGTTGAACCCCGATACAGTATGCCAGTGAGCGTATCTGTGAAGTGTGTGTAATTCCATCCCAAGAATGGTGAGCGAAAAACAGAGAGAACGATAAATACGAACAGAAGGAGTACGTACGTATGCAGCAACAACAACCGTCAAGCAGGGCAAAGAAGGGAGAGTAGCAGATGAAAAAACGAAAAAATAACGCTGTGAAACGCCCGAAGCAACTAGCAGCAAAGCCGGCATTTTGCGTGTAGCTGTGTGTGTTTAAGTGGCTTTACAGCGACGAGGTTCGGCTGGCTCACTAACATTCGCGCACTCACAACAGTGCTGTGCATGCATGATTAATATAAAGTACAGTAGAGTATCTACAATAAAGTATCTACAGACCCACAATCCACAAACAGCTAAAAAAAAAAACACTGACTATCAAAAGGGTACATACTGTCACTACTTCTTTGCGCCTAACCACTGTCAAAAATGGGGTTGGCATTAAACAAAAAGACCGACAATCCACAAAGCAGCAACAACAAAAATATAAGTCACGCAGATTGAGTTTGAGTTTGTGGAACGTATCTTTGTATCTTAAGTTGTGTGTGCGAGTTCGAGTACGATTTGCATTCGACTTCACTCAATTCAGACAAAGTTGGGTGTGTTTGTCATTCCTTGAACAAAGGAGGAACTACATTTTTTTTTCAATTCGAGTTTTTGAGATACTTTTTTCTGTATAAACTGTGAATAAGTTAGATTCCGTTTTAGGGCCCTTCATATTTTTTTTTTTCGCTTGTATTTTGTTGAAACTTCAACTGAGTTTCTTATGACTTGGGTTTTTTTTTATAGAACCTTGTCATCAGGTTCAGGGTATGTGACAGGAAGTTTCACTGATTGACATTTAGCAACGATACCAACGTACAAAAAAAAAAAAGTGTGAGTGAGGAGAACAATAGTAGAATTAGCCCAGTGTCTGGAAAAGGAGGGTAGCAAAAGCAAGGAAATTTTTATAATTTGAGAAACAGTATTCAAAACGGAAAGGAAGTGTCACTGACGAAAATCGTATTGTTGAGAAATTATGATTAATTTGTGTGTTTGTAATTGATTTCGAGCGACTAATGAGATTTCATAGATCCTTTGGTATCGTACGATTCTTTTGTATGGAGAACATTAAGTGTCGATGGAAGGAAACCTAAAATGAGTCATGTTTTTCTTTTAGAAGCGTGTTTGTCATGCTGAAACAGAAGATTAAATATAATGACTAAAGCAAATGTGTGTACACAGAGACAAGGGTAGGTCATAAAAACAATACGCTGTAAGCTAATAATCCAGTGTTCAGGGATTGGGGATATGTCTTAAGAAGATTTGTGGTTTTGTTTAAAATTGCTGTCATATTCCTTTACTATTTAAGGCAATTGTATGCTCGAAGCTTGAGGGATCATAGCCCTACAATTCTACCTTCGGATAACTTATTAAGGGAGACTCATGAAATGCTGATGTTGTCACGTATACGTGGGCCGCGTGTCTTACACCTTCATCTTAGAAGCGGTCGAATTGAAAACTGAATCCTACGGCTATTCGATAGAGTTGCAATCGATCAATGATCATCGATCACCGATACTTGATATTTGAAGGGAAAATTGTTCCGGAGGACAGCACATCCGGTTAATTTTTTTAGGGAATTTTGAAATAGTGCGAATTAGAAAATAAATTTTAGTCGGACTAACCCGAAGTTTTCGAATTGTTCGCTTCCCCTTCACAATAACCGTTGCGGAGTTACAGAGAATAGATAATAAATCGTTTCATTCCAACTGATGTTGCGCCAAAAATTATGATAGAATAACACATCGGCTGATAAGGTCCCGGTCTGACACACAGATGACCACACAAATACTGAATAGTACCAACCTTCAAACGATATTTGTCAACATTTCATGTCATTTTGATCATTGTTTTCGGCTTACATTGTTTTTCTGTAATTTTCAAAAAATGGAAAAGA
Organism: Orthonevra nobilis; assembly: GCA_963555765.1. Lineage (NCBI taxonomy): Eukaryota > Metazoa > Arthropoda > Insecta > Diptera > Syrphidae > Orthonevra > Orthonevra nobilis. The sequence goes on from OY743224.1 coordinate 148,515,995, forward strand.
CGAATGTCACAAGTCTTTGACCAAATCTTTTTCCGGCTAGGTCTTTTTTTGTATCTGCGAACAGATTAAAGTCGGTTGGAGCCAAATCCTGTGAAAAGGGTGGCTGCGACAGACATTAAATTTTCGGTGTTTAGGCCCTAAAAAAATCTGGAGGAAGATTGGCTTTTTTGACTCAATATTGTATTCAGTGACAGAGCTGATTTCTGGTTTAATGAGTGTGTTAATAATCAAAACTGTCGTATGTGGGCCGATGAGCAACTTCAGGCAATTCAAGAGCTATCAAGATACCCGGAAAAATTAATAAATTAATGCGTCTTATGGTCGGCGGAATCATCAGACCGTAATTTTTTAAAAGTTTCGTGGGAACAACGTTAGCTTCAATGGCGCTCGTTACCGTTGAATAGTTTTTTACTGGAATCTGGTCGACATATGGTTCCAAGCTTGCCAATCGATGGACCTTTTGAGAAATGTATTTGTTAACGAATCTATTTCTTGTTTTTAACTGCCTGGATCGTCTGCTATCTAAACTATTTGCATTTCAACATTTGACAACGTTTCAAATGAGGAAGATGTGACTTAAAATTTAACTCATCTTATAGGCCACTTAAACGTGGTCGTGGTCAACATTTACATGAAGTTATATTTAAAAAAAAAAATAGCAAGCAACAATGTACTGCGGGAAGAGAGAGGAAGAGGAGTTCACGTTGATATCAAAACAACTTTAGAAGTTTAAAGAATTATAAAAAGTAAACAAATGAGAAAGAAAACGCCAAATTAAGTGACGTGGCGAATAAATAAATAAAGATTAATTTATAAGTTCATATTAAATAAATAAGTTGACAATATAAATCATATTCAGCAACTTATTAAATAGTTCTATAAATAATATGGTTTGTAAATATTTTTGAATACATACATATGTACATATAAATTTGAAAAATAAAAAATAAAAATAAATAAAAATTATGATTTCACGTTAATGTTGGATGTCTTTTCAAGACAGATTATATTTTTTGGACTGTTTAATTATTCTGGTTCATTTCGTCAGTAGAAAAATGCGAAGGCAAATTGAGTATCGGTATTAGTTAGATGTTTATTATTTTAAATGATAATGTTTATATTTTTTTAAGCCTAACAAAATTACTTAATCTTAATCAATTTTCCTTGAATTTCTACAGCATATAAAATTTCATTACTTCCCGTTAAGAGGCCTTAAAAATCTAATTGCCAAATTATGTACGAGCATTAAAAGCACAAAATTACTTGCACGTTTCAATGACATCGTCAAATTCATTGTAAATAAAACATAAATACTTATCCAAATAATAACAATAACAATGCGATTCCTTCTTTTCTGTATCACAAGAATGAAAAATAAATCAGTCACATAAATCTCTGCGAACTTTGAAAAATAATAAACATCAACTTCAAGGAATATTATCCACTTGCGCCCAGTGCGTCACATAAACCAATAATGCCGAATCAACGACTTCCTTATAAACAAATACCAAAAATAATAAATAAATCCCATAAATAAACAATCTTTTCCTATTAAGCTTACACAACACGATGGTTTCTGGTTACCTTCTTTGAATTTTAACCGCAAACATTGATACAAATCCAAAAGTCAACTACGTTTTCGTAAACGGAACGTACCTGTAAATATAAAAAGGAAAAAAAAAATAATTAACATAAACAATAGGAATATTGTTGTTGTTTTTTTTTAAATCAATAAATGTGTATTCATTTATCATCAATAATTCCGCAGAGTTGAAACTACACATCAGACAAACATTCAAATTTCGAATGTGGAGTGCGGTTAAGTTGAATGCGCGACAGTCGTCGTCAATTTGTGAAATGTGGTCGCAGCAACACAGACAGAGACGAACACTTTGCGGGAATCGAAATTAGAAACCACAGAGCCAATAAAACAAACAAAAAAAAATATAATAATAACTAGGGCAATAATGCAATTAATTCCAATTAATCATGTGTAATCACACCGCATTTGCATTATGCAATCAAAGTGGTACCGTGGCCGCCGCAAAAACACCTTGAAAATCGATGGAAAACTATGACAAAAATTGGAATAGTTATTTCGATTAAGTAGCGCCATACTGGGATGCCATACTCCGACATCCTCCCTTTTGACAAAATAATTCGAAAGTCTATCAATAATCTAACTTTCGTCTCCGCAATTCAGTGTCAAGCTTAACTTTAATAGTCCTGAAATCTTTGGACCCCTTTATGGAAACTTACTTTGACGGTTCTATTAAACATGGACAGTTAAATCTTTTCCACCTAGTTATTCGCCAGGACCTGAGAGTATTATCCCAACTATGTTCCAGCATATTTCGTTAGCTATCATTTCCTGAATAAAACTCATTTCCAAAAACTGCTTGAGTTGCAGATATGGTACGAGTCCTTTGTAACTGGAGAAACGGGAAAGGTAAAAATGGTATTTATTTTCATCGCCGGGATGTCTACTCATTATTAGAGATTATTTGACCGATCAGTATTTTCTCTTTTGAAAGCGGTGATAGTCACCTACCAACTGTTTTATTTTGAAGAATGGACTCCATAACCGCAGTATAAAGCCAGGCTTAAATTTTGAATTGTATGCCCTTTGTTTTTCGTAGAGCTTTTAACAACTGCAGGTTTCACAATAGAAGGATTTGATGACCCTTTCGGCTGGGCTATCTAGTTAAATGAAACCGCTGCGTTCAAACTTAAAGGAACCAACACCGAGAGGATCAGATGTAGCATCGTTTTGAAACCCACAAAGTTGCAGAAGAGCCTGTTTTTTGTTGGATTCCATGTTTGAGAAGAGCAGCTCTTTGTCAAGTCCTTAATCCAACTTGTTTCCAGACGGATGCATTACCAAAGACTGAATTCATTTTCATCTTCTTGCCGAACGGATTTTGCAATATGAGGCTCAATTCCGAAGTATGGATTTTACCCCTTTCAGTGCAGAATTAACTGGCCTCAAAATTAAGGAATTATGAAAGATTGTGCAGTGGTTGAAAACTCGGCTATATATTGGTTTTGGTCGGAGAATTCGCTATCCATTTATTTACATTCGCCCAATTCGAAGTATGTTTTTTAGCCATTGTATTTTGTTGATAAACTAATTAGTTTCGTTTTTTGGAAGATTGCTTCATTGCTCCGCTGTCTGTGTGATATTCGAACTTGAAGTTATCTTAGAGTCACGAAGATAGATTTCTGATCGATCTCTACAGTGATTACGCAGTGAATTCGATCCCAATGGACAAGATTCGAAAACCTGATAAAAGTTCAAGGCTTACCGAGATTTATGGTTTTTTATAATTTTTCGTAATGACTGTAAAATACAGTTTTCATTTAAAAAGAGTCGACAAGATTTGAGTTTGAAATTATAATCAATATTTTTTTGAAGAAAGGTTTAAGAACACGACTATGATTTTTTCTGTTTTTTTTTAAAAGGACGCACACTATAAATTGTTGTCACTCTTTTCAGTATTTCAACCTCTATCGTTCGAAATTGATCTCCATGGCTGATTAGCTCCACAATACAGTGTTTAATTCACTAGCCTCTTTAAATAAAAAGGAAAAATAAGCTGAAAGATGACTCAAAACGAGCCCCTTTTGGAGACCAAGAAAGTCACGTAATCTGCTATATTTACTGAAGCTTAACCCCATGTGTGCACGATATAATTTCCACAGAAATGGCAGTGATTGCACTGAACCACGGGTAGTATTGTCATCAGCAAAGGAGTGAATCAAATGAAGCAGACAAAAGATCATTTTTGAAAATAAACGAGAGGTGGACACAAAACGTATCCCTGCGGCACACCAGCATTCACATTGGCAAAGTACTAAAGCAGTTCATATTATTTAATTTACGGGTTTGTTTATATATATTTATCCTTCTTATCGACTTATCTAGCTTATTTTTATCAGCTCTGTGAATAAAGGGCCTCAAAAGTATTGTACGCAGGTAAGTATCATCTTTGAAACGGCGTGTGTATTTAAGCAACACCGAATGCATGTCGATTATTTCTAATCTGATTTATAATTGAACTCTAGGCTAATGAATTTCTGGCACGGTGCAATAAAGTCATTAACCCAAACTCAGAACTCGTAAATGTGCCCAAATATTAGACAAATGCGACGTAGCCAAATGGAAAAAGCAAGTGATGCCAAGCATTACCAAATGTCATAAAAATTTATTTAACTATGGATGAGCTCGAGAAACTTTCACATGACATTTAGTTTGACAGTGACTAATTATTGTTAATTGTATCACCAACAAAATGACAATAAAAAAAAACGGAAATGATACAAAAACTCTGCTTGGGACCCAAGAAAACCGGAGGACAGTAGAATATTTGGTTCCTTTTAGACAAACTAAGAAATCTCTTACACAAAGCAACCTTCAGACTTTGGACGTCCGTCGTCTGTTGTCGCGATGTGCTTCCTTCCATTGAAATGAAAATCAAGGGAACAACAATACAAATAACAAAAATAGATATGCAGCCGAAATTTCTGGTTTTGTACTCTAATCAGTGGATACGAGGAAAAGGCCACGTCTTGGCTGGTGATTCTGGTGAAGTGTGTACTTGAACTTCCTGTCTGTTGTTCAATTGTAATCGGATCGAGCGGCGGAGAGAGAGCATTCCCGAAATAACGAATCATCATCCAAAATGCACATCGAAGCAAACAACCCACGAGATACAACTGTAAAAGATACTTAATCTGTATTTTGAATGATGGAGAAGGAGGAGGAATGCAATTGAAAATTTCAGTGTTTTTTTTTCTTCCGTCGACGGTCCGGTCGTCTTGGTTGGGCAAATGAATGAATTGATTAAGAAACAACAGCAACAGAGCCCTGGAGGCCCCTGATAGCAGCCATAAAAATGGAGTGTGCATGGAGGAGAATGATATAATAATGGGTATGGGATGCCTGTGCTTCCCTTCCATTAATATTCGGTAGCAGCGCGTACAATGTAATGTTAATCTTTTGTTATCGTCGGATATGACAAGAGAGCTGGCCATTGGCAGCGTCCCGCACGAAAAACAAGTTACACTTTTGTGTCGTGCCAGACCTATTGTGTGGACAATTCGGGGTGACAATGACTCTAGGAGATGCTTAAACACAATCAATTTGGTTTGGGTTGATGGTTATTGCTGTTTTTGTGTCACCAAAAGGACTTGGTGGCGATAGCGGTGGTGGATGGAATCAATTTGTGATGCTGGACATTGGAGAAACGTCCCGTATATCACATGTTAATTGGAAATCAATTCTTTTTGAATATAGTTTAGATAACAGGGGGGCGAGCTAAAGTTACAGATGTTACAAATTGCTTTGGAATGACTAGAAACTTGTGAGCAAACAGGGCATCTGATTAACATAACGAATCTTCGCATTAAGACAATTTTGTGGTTATCCGGAGAACATGGGATTAGAGTAGAGAAATTGAGTGCATTTAGGGCAAATAATTTTGTGAGCAATTCATATTTATTTGAGGATTCATATAGCTCGTAATCTCGTGAGTTAGTGGTGGATTAGCATTAATAAGCAATCGTGATACATGAAATTAAATAGATGCGGATTATGCGTTTAAACTGCACTGACGCTCTCCTTCACCTCAACCATGCAGTAAACGATTTTCGATCGAAGTCCTGAACATAGGGGGCATTCTCCAACCGAAAGGACGCGTACATTTATGCTTCTCCTGTCAAAGTCACTGCATGGCTCGCCGCTGAAGGTGTCATCGAGCTTCTATTGTTCGAGTTCGGACATGGGTTACATGGTTACTGTGATAAGTGAGCTATACAGAACCATGATCTGGAAAGGGCGAGCGCGAACATAGCTCACGGGACAATAGACATTTTGAAGGATGTGCTTCCGTATGGCTTAGTCTTTTTGTGATTCAGATTCAGACTAGGATCTTTAAATTCTCGGAGCTCTGAAAGAAAATATCAGACGTGATTGCGATAAATTATCGATAAAGCTACTGAAAATGTTAAATGTCCAAATGGTAATTGACAATTGCGACGTTACGTTCTCTCAAGAGGATTTCACATAATTTTTTTCATTTTTTGAGAAGAGTAAACCTCTCGATTCGTTATGGAATCTCGATCCCTATTTCACGGGTAGATCATAGATAGATCAATACTGTTCTGGAGTGCTGAATCGTGTCTGGATTGTTCGCACAACATGGATCTTTAAAGGCGTCCTACAAAAATACTAACGACTAACGAGTTGCGGGTATTGTTAAACTTGTGCAAGGAATGCATTTTTGAACGTCGACATTTCGGGGTCACAGGAGTCGGATTCCATTGTTTTTTTAAAAAGATTACTGTGTCTGTGTGTGCGTACGTTTGTACGTTCATGCGTATTTTTTCGTCTCGCATTTTTTGAGAACAAATCAATCTTTCGTTATATCATTCGAAGCGTGCTTGCGAAATGAACACTTCGGTGATAATAATTTTATCACATAAAAGCTGTCAAAAAATTGACAATTTCACTTGTTTTATTAAAATCAAATTAATTTTCTAATGAAAGAAGTGCAAAGTCAATTTGACTGGTAGTTTTCAAGTGTCTTAAATGATGTTTAAAAAATACACAGCCGTTTATAAGTTTCCAGACAAAAAACCCTTTACGCGAAATCCACATAGAATTCTGTCTTTTTTAATTATATTGTAATTTTTTCTTGCAAATAGCTAAATGTTTACGAAGCCAAAAGACCAAGTCAAGTTAGCCTTGAATATACAAAGACTTGGGTATTAAACGAAAATTTGGAACCTTTTTCGTCAAAAAAACTACCAATTTCTTCACATGTTTGGCCGTCAATCTTCTTCATGTTTTCATATTCTCTTGACTACTTGAAGAATCTCGCAAGGTTTGTCTTTCGATATTGGGCACTTTTTTGTGAACTTTTGTCAAGTTCGATTTTTACCAGTTTTTTTATTAGCCGCAGGTCTTCGTTTTGAAGTTGTAATAAAGGTTATCGTATTACTACTTTATCTTGAAGGCATGCTAAATGTGTGTTTTTTTATCGTTTAACCAAATAAGAGAAATGAAACTCACGGCGCAGGATCTTTCAGTCCACTGAATTTGTAAACGAAGTTTCGAAAGGGAGGAATTTGATTGCAAGTGATCCCGTTTAAAAATAAAGCACGTGGAGACACCACACGAAAATTTAGTAATTTCACCACAGTTGTGGTTTCTTGAAATAAACCAATTCATAAAGGACTAAAAGGACCATAAAAAACTGCAATCAAAATCGGACTAGAAGCTGATTGTCCCGTTTTAACAGAAAAAAATAGATGCCGTTCTGAAACTTTTATTCAAACGCAAGACTTTCCATCCTGGAGCAGGGACTAATCGATTTTCTTAAGTCATCTTATCTTGACTCAACATTTTTATGGAAATGGGGTTTTTTAAATTAATTATTTTTTTCTTTCTACTGCAGATGAAAAGCGCTGAATAATTTTTAACGACCTTTGGGAGAGTCTGTGATTACTTGATAATGTCATATTTCTTAGTTGAATATACAGCAATCAAAAAGATAGCACGAGAAGTAAATGTAGAATTTTCAAAATAATAGGAACAGTATATAACGCTAAATATATATATATATATATATATATATATATATATATATATATATATAAAAAAAAATTTAACAAAAAATAAAAGTTTTCTTGAATTCATATATTTAATTGATCAAAATAATAAGAATGCTTATAAAGAACATAAATACTTAAACTTTACTTAAAATTTGGTATAATTCAGATCTTGATAATTTAATATTAAGTTGAAAACCCTTAATTTTTTGGCAACGACTTGGAGTTATTTTATGCCAGGCTTCCTGAACAACCGTCCAGGGCTGTTGATCATTTGTAGGTTTGACTTCAGCAACATATTTTTTTAATATCTGACCACAAGTAGGTCGGGGGACTCTGGAGGCCACTCTACAACCTCAATCCATTTGACACGAAACCACTTTTTTGTCTTTTTACAGATGTGTTTTGGGTCGTTATCTTGCTTGAGCAACCATTTTAGCGGCAATTCATACTCGGCGTATGGTAACATAATTTCTTCTTGAATTTTCACATAGACGTTTTGATCCGTTACACAATTTATCTGATATATAGGCCCCACTCCATCATAAGAAAAGGAAGCCCAAATGATGACCTTCTCGCCCCCATGCTTTACCGTGTAATACTCCGCGTTGAATGGACGTCGGACGTATTGTCGGGAACCAGTTCCACTAAATAGGACAATTTGACTTTTAAGTATATTTGACAAATTTGATTCGAGCTTCAGGGTGTTTTTTGGTGATGAGTGGGACCTTGCGCGGGCTTATGGCATATACATATGTAAATTATTTTCTAGAAGCCTTCAGCGAATGGTCACATTGCTAACAGGAAGCTGAAGCTTATCCTGTATGACTTAAGATTATGCCTCTGGCAGTTTTTCTTAAACCTCACTTTTAATCTGTCATCAGCTTTGGAGGTTTTGCGCTTTCGCCTTTGTGTTTCCGGCTTTTCAATATATTTAAATGAATTTGCTGTAGTTGAAACACCACATCCGAGAGTTTTTGGAATTTCCTGATAAGACTTTCCCATATTACGTAATTTACAAATTGGTAAGTTCCAGTTTTTCTTGACTTGCATGCTTCCTTCGACCCACTAAAATCAGTTTTTTTTTTTAAAAAAAGAAGGGAACAACCCTATTTAAATAGTGCTCTAACAACAAAATCAATTTATTTTCGTACTTTTAAATACAGTCATCTTATATGTATTTTCGTTTTCGAAAACACTCTTATTATTATGAACGCCACTTTTCCGTATGCAGTCACTTTATTGAGTTATATCCTGCTGTGCGTATTTCTTTCTTAAAGTTCTTGGTTAGTGTACCGTTAGATTATTTGCCATTTGAAATGTATCACGTGAGTTGTAAATCATTTACATTTCATTTATATTTTAATATGAAGATGAGACTTTTGAGTTTTTCAATGCCCAGCAGAAGAGTAGAGACTTCGAATAAAAATAAGATCTAGCTTAACGTAGGCTGCTAGATATATTTCTGGGCTAGGCAACACTTAGTGTTGCCAGGTGCAATCTGACATTTCCATTGGAAAGTCTGGCATTTTTTAGCATAACATCACTCAGAACGTGTTGTCATTTAATCGTGAATTGTTTTATTTACAGAGACTTGAAAAATTCATCTCGGCAAAACAATGGAATTAACTCGTGAACACTTTCGTGCGATCATTTTTCACAACTTTCGACGTGGATTATCACGACAAGAGTGCAGTGATGAACAAGTCTTTGTATGGCGATGAAGCACCATCCTATGGCACTGTGAAAAACTCGTTTAATGAATTCAGTCATGGCCGACGCTCACTCAAAGACGAATTCCGTGAAGGTCATCCAAAAATGGCCGTTGTGCCAGAGAACATTGATGCCGTGCGTGAACTGATAACGCAAGATCGTCATGTGACATACCGTGTGATAGAAGCATACCTGGGCATTTCTCCCACCAGCATACATTCGATAATGTATGAACATCTGGCCGTAAAAAAGGTTTGTTCTCGTTGGATCCCTCACAATTTGACAATCGCTCAAAAAAGGCCTCGTGTCGATTGGTGCAAAGAAATGTTAAAAAAATACTTTCGCGGTGCTTCAAGACACGTTTATAAGATTGTCACAGGTGACGAATCATGGACCTTTGCGTATGAGCCCGAAACAAAACAACAATCGACCGTGTGGGTCTTCGAAGACGAGCCAAATCCAACAAAAGTTGTTCGTGGAAGAAGCACTTCGAAGCAAATGGTCGCCTGTTTCTTCGGCAAAACTGGTCATGTGGCGAATGTTCCGCTTGAGCAACATAGGACGGTCAATTCTGAGTGGTACACCACAATTTGTTTGCCTGAAGTCTTCGGAGAAATTCGAAAAACCAACAAGAGAAGACGAATCATTGTTCACCATGACAATGCGAGCTCTCACTCATCGGCTCAAACCAGCGCCTTTTTGACCGGCCAAAACGTCAAATTGATGAGTCATCCGCCGTACAGCCCTAACTTGGCACCCAATGACTTCTATTTTTTCCCGCACATCAAGAAAAAAATGCGTGGTCAACAATATTTGTTGCCAGAACAGGCTCTTGAAGCGTTCAAAAACCATGTTTTGGAGGTGTCTCAATCGGAGTGGAAAAAGTGTTTCGACAATTGGTTTGGAGAATACTTTGAAAAACAATAAAACCACTTTTGATGATAAATATTCGCATTTTCATTATAAGGCCAGAAATATATCCAGCATCCTACGTATCTAGCCGAACTGTAACTGTCAAATCGCACACAAACCGATTTTTAGTTATAACAAGTTTTGTCTATGATGCCTTCTTGTCCAAGTTGACCCTTTTTTAAATTTCAAATTTTCAATTTTGAATTCATAAATTCTTAAAACGAAAAAAAAATATTTCCACAATGCGTCATTGTTTACAGATCTCGACTGTGAAAAGATTGATCACACGCGTGTTCAACATCGCACACGCATCTTAATTGTTTCCACATTAGTCATACGAGGACTATTAATGTAATTTCCACATTTCCATTCGCCATCAACATTCCACACTTGAATGAAAAAGACTAAAAATAGTTTCAATTTATTCACACCTTATAGCTAGCGAACCCTCCTCATTACGTGTTCGGCACATATGTAAATAAGTGTTCCATAAACAAACGTGGTCCAATAAATTCGCGTGCAATGTAATTCTCAGAACTTTTTGTCCAAAGCGTTACTCTAGCAGCTAACGCGTAATCTATCCAATAAATACTTGGCCTAAGCCGATATTAAGAAAAAATTATAGCCAAGTTAATAGCATCTCGCTGACAAAGAGCACCTCTCAAGTCGTGGATTGCGGCATCCGTGGCAGGTCCATTAAAAAATTATAACACAAAGCCAAAGCAAACCACGGATAATTGAATTACCAACACAAAGAACCATGGCGCCTAGAACTGAAACACAAATGTACTTTGGGTAAATCTGCTGACATGACGTGGCCTAGAGATAGATTCCAAATGGATGTGGGCCCCTGATGAAAAACCAAAAAAAAAAAAAAAAAAAAACCGCAACGTTTTAACAATCCAATTTAAATTAACAAGAAACAATGGAAAAGTTCTGCCAGGGGAAGAAACAAAACCAAACCTAAACCTAAAAGTTCCGTAGCCTTTTATGCTGTGACTTCCAAGAGTCCAACTTGCTACAAAACTTCTCACTCAAGGTGAATAGAAGCAAAAGTGCTGTGGTGCAGCAAAAACGAAAAAACAAAAAAAAAAAAAAGGCAACCAAAACCCAAATCGTGGTTAGTTAGATGTTCCCGATTTTGGTGGAAGTACTGGTGGCGCGTAGGCTATGATGTTTCGAGTTCCATTGCGGTATAAATTTCTGTGCTGTGTTTGTTGAGGTTTTGTATCTTAAAAATGATAATTTATGTGAAATTCTTCATGCAAAACGACAAGGGTTGGTTGCGCAACCTACGCGAGGGAGACAATCATACGCATGCGGCCTGACGTTGTCATCTAGAAGAAGGGAACGAACAAGTCCAAATTGTTTTTTTTAGAACCTTTGATAGTTATCTAGAATGCGTTTCCGTTATAGTTACATTTGTTGGGTGTCTAGTCTTGGAGCGCAATGTCCGCAACGAAGCTTTAATTTATGATAATGCACCACAGATGTCCTGCTCTTTCGCTCGTTTTAGCTAAGCTTCGAGGGATAAAATGAGGTCATAACAATTAATGACCGGGGTGAGACACCGTTATTTATTACAGGTGCCGCACGCAGCACCTTCTGTCCGAAGGGTGAAGAGATTTTGAAACTTAACAATTAGTTTGTAAATGGCTGGCGAGGTTCTAATGTTATAATTATTATTTTTTTATTTTATTGTTACGTCCACAGATTTAGACATAAATAATTGAGTTGACACGACACTGAATAGATGATGGTGGTGTTCGGCGGTCGGGTCTTCGTGGTGGGTTTTACGACGGGGGCAAAGGAACAAAGGATTCCGATTTTGTAGATTTATTTCCTAAATCGAACTTGAATTGAATGAAAGGGAGCCTTTCTGTGATGTTGTGATTTGATTAGGAACATAAAATTGTTATAACCGGCTATAAATCATATTGGAAACAATTCGGGTGAACAATATTTTAAGGAGGAAAAGAGTTATGATTCAGAGGACTATGAAGGAGGTTGTGTTTATTGGGGTTTCGAGGAGCTTCAGGGTTGATTGTTATGAGATGTTTTGTATTGCGCTGTGCCATACAAGTTATATACATTGCGGATCCAAAAATATTTAAATCTTCCCGTTTTTTCTTACATTGTGATAGTGAAAACTGAAGAGTGTAACTCCGAAAGTATATATTCATTTCAAGCTGTTGTCATTCACTGTGTGCTTGAAAGCATAATCCTTACAAAAGTGATGACGTAAGCTTCAAACAATGAAGTAAAAACAACTACGAATTGAGCGAACGCAAATAAGTCGATATCATGAACTCGGACACCACCCCGGGTGCAATCGAAACCAAAATATATCTTAGTTTGACGGTCAAGTGCAAGGCGGACTGGCTCAAATAAGGCTGTGTACCAACTTGTCGGTATGTACATAAATAGTTCGTCCGTATTTTCAGTGTATCTTTTGAATGCGTCAATTAAGAAGCTTGATTTTTCATCAGCTTTTTTATTATTATTATATTTCAACTTGATGCCTTCACGTGTTTTTTAGAAAAAGGGTGGTGAACCTATAATGGTTCTGATTTTTCCATTTGAACCTTAAAAAGACCGACTATTCCACCCAATAATATGCACCTATAGTTCGTTAATATTCTTCGCAGCCCGAAAAGCTGACAAGTCAACTACGAACAAGACGTCGCAATAAGCTCAACGGAGACTTTTAGGTTCAGAAGGGCGGTAGCAGACCGTGACCGAGCAGACGTTTTACGGCAACATGAACTCTATTGTTGGCTGAACGGAGAGTTAGAACTTTGTCGTTTGTATAGTACTTTTCCAGGGTGCCCTTAGGGCAAATTGCAAAGTATATAAGTTAGTTTAAGTAGTTAAAAAGTAGTTTTTAAATTTATTTAAAGGCAGTGTTGTCCCTAAATGAAAAACTAACATAAATACATATGAACTTACTCCCCCTAAAACAGATGAAAATAAACAACGTATTTACAACTCTGTAAGCTAGTTAGGCTGCCCAGTGCGGATAGTTTTTGCCCTGATGAAGCTATTACTTCATGAGAAGTCTTTCTCTCAAAAACTATTGTTGCTACCAAACCAAATTTTCTTTGTCAAAAGCTGCCTTCGAATAAGTTAAATCGAAATTCACTTGGTTTTTGATTTTCTACTTAAAAGTGCTTTTTATTTTTTTTTCTGATTATGGCGAAAATTTACAATGTTCAAGGTCTCTTGTGGTTACTTTAATCCTATTTATTAATTCTTCTCCTTGAATGTTAAACGTCTGTCCAAGTGAACCCCAGGATACTTACTTTTTGAATTCAAATCAATCTGGATGCTGTTGAGCGATATGTTATTGCTGGGTACAAAAATGCTTGATTGTTATTGGTGTAAAAGAAACCGATCGAGCTCGTTACAAAGGTCAAAATTCTTGGTATCGGGTTCAGTCCAAGGCTTAGTTGGGATAATCATGTCTGTACCACATTTGGTAAAATCTATGCGTCTCTTAGGAATCTGTCGGCTTCTCGTAGTCACACCACTTTCAGTACTAGACTGAAGCCACCTAAATCGAAGCCACCTTGAATCGTAATGACCACATCTCTTCATTCACAAAGAGCATCCTCGGATCCTCGGATGCACGATAAACCAATATCTTGATAACTGCACAATCGAATGCATTCATAAGATTATCACCGGCAAACAGCCACCTTACCTTTTCCAAAAACTACATTTTTCGCAATCAAACCGGTCATTTAGTTTGGTTTCACCACCCGTTTCCTATTGTTCTTCCGAGCGTCTATTCTTCATTCATGCCACTCGTATTTGAAATGCGATTCCTCTCAGAATAAGAAGACTCTGCTACACATGTTTTTTTGGTACTACTCTTTTCCGCTATTTGCAGGAAACAGGACTAACTTATGAATAAGTGTACTATTTTCATAAATAACTAAATCAACAAATTTAGCATATAAGTAAAAACACTTGTAAATATTCATTCAACTTTTTTTCTATTTAATCTAATTTTCTTTGTTATTTTTTTTAAGTTTAAATTTATTTTATATATTTTAAAGATTGTTTTAGTCTACTATAAATGATGTTGAAATCAAATAAATAAATAAATAAATAAAGAAAGACGACTTCTTTGAATATTCTTGGACGGCAATAACCGCAGATTATAAAATAATTCAGTGTGTTGTCTCACTGGAACAGGAACATTCAGCAGTCAACAGCCGCACTTGAATTTAACCAAGATAGCTCGCACAGCCTGTCTAGTGAGACAATAATGACGACCGAAAATTGGAGTAAGCGTTAAGTTAATTAAGTCAATTTGAATAATTTCTAAAATTCGTTTGTAAGTTTCACCAGAATTTAAGCAATGCAAAAATACGTTTGCATTATATATAAAATTTATTTTTTCCTTATGGAGAATAAAAATTAATTTAAAATGACACCTTTCGTTGGTTAGTCCTATAAGTCTACTAAAATATTAATAGGTGGAAAAATTTGTACATAAGTTTATATGCACGAGGTAATCTTTCAAGCAACTCATCTGATTTCAGAAAATCGTTCACCAACTTTCAGAATCGACTTACAGACTAAGCTTATCCCATTTAATGCAAGAGCCTTTCAAGGTGACCAATTATTTAACTCAATTCAATTTAAAAACAGTCAAGCGAATGTGTTTTTTGCGAACGTTGGCTTAACCGTCTAAGATACATATATAATTGTTTTGTACAAAAAAAATTAAAAAACTTAAAACCTTCTGTAGGAAAGTCGATGATGACAGATCTCTTTACGTTTAGGTTTATATACAAATTTGAATACAAAAAAATAGTTAAAAAATAATTTCAATCCGTCAGGGGTTCTTTAAGTTAAAAGTATTCAATAATTCTTAAAAAAAAAAATAAAAAACAATGCCTTCTACTCAATATTGTTTGGCCAAGCATGCCATGGCAGCTGGTGGCGAATGGACCTTTTTGAGTTCTACAAGATTTCTACGTAGACGATGTCGCAGGCTACCGCTAGTATTAACTAATGGATCAACAGTCAGTCTACTTTCTTTCTATTAAAATCTATTGTCGCACAATATGTGTACAAACTTGGTCACTGTAAACAATTCGAAACACAAAGAAGCCATTAAAACCGAAATGGATGTAGCACATAGTTTGATCATGTCTTAAATCGAGGGGGCTTAATTTAAAACCGCAAAGTTTATCTCTCATTCAGAGCAATCAAATGTGAAAAACAAAATCAACGTTTCGCGAAATATCACCACAAACACTGCGATCCATCATCTTCGAGTAATTACTTTCAAGTTGGCTCCGAATGGGCAATAAATCTTCTTTAAATTTATCAGAAATTCTCCACATAATGTTCGTCGATAAGCAAACCGAGAAACGAAATGTACAGCGAGTCCGCATTGCACCCATGGGATCCCTTCTCTGAACAGTAAATTTCTTTCAACATGAATTTCATCACGCTTAATTTTTAAGCACGCAGCAGTTGAAAAAGCCTGCCGTCATGTTAAAAATGTTTCATTAAAAATTCGCTTACATTGCATATTGACGCCATGCGCTGCTCCAATAAATTCAACATGAACAAATCTCTAAAACGTGAGAGGCGACAGCAGCAAAGCAAGATGACATTTTCTTCTTCGAGCATGTAATCTTCTTCGACTGCCTTGTGCACACAACACCAAATGGACAATGTATAATTTATTTGCTGACATCTCTCAGTCCAGAACTTGGTTAAACGAAACAAGTTTAAAAATGTAAAGCAGTCAAGGGAACTAATCAAGTGGAGGAGATGTGGGATTTAAGCGTAGCTCAGAAGAATCGATACTCTTCAACTGAACAGCTTTGACTTTAGGGCACACTGGAAGTGATACACAGTGCAGAGCAACTGGCAGTTCGAAGAGTTGCATGAGAATTACCAGTAAAAGTAGGACCAGTTTTAAGAGAGAAGTTTAACGGGAGCTCTGGAGTGCAGAAACATTATAAAATGTAATGAGCTTCCCTCCTCTTCGTCCTTCAATAAGTTTTATTAATAAGTCCCATGGCCAGGCTCATCATCATCGACATTGCCTGCGTCGATGTTCTTGTTATTCTTATTATCGTCATCAATTTTAGTGATCGTGCCATTGCAACACGCACACTATTCATCGTCTTTATTGTGCTTGATAAGCTAATAATTGCCAGAAATGTATTTGTTGTAATAGCTTCCTTCAAGCTTAATTCTTTTTGTTTTTACACATATATAAATATATATATATAGTATTTACCGTGCATGTGGTTACTCACTGCATCTAGATACAGGGTGATAAAGAAGCCGGTGATTCATTTTTTTTTAACGAATTATACAATTATACTATATATAACGAAGCCGGACGCTTCCCTGTCGATCAAAGCGGATAACGCGTCAAAATGGAGCCAAATGTTCTGATGCGCCTAATGAATTTGTCTAAACTGATGAACCAACAACCAGGCTCATTACTCATCACTCTCCAATTATTAAGTACCAAAGTTCGACGAATGATTCATTGGACAATAACCCGGCCATAAATTCCTGTAGGAATAAATATGCACACGAGCACGATGTACTGCAATAACTATACCGAACGAAATCGAAGTCCATTGAGACATTCGGCACGGGATTGAAGGCAAAATCATAATCCTCGTCTTACATAAGGGAACGTTTACTAATTCAAGGAAAACAGATTTAACAGCGAGCATCAGAGCAATCACAAGCCCCGAAAATTGTCGTGAAAATGCCGTCCATTTAGAATCGCAAACTATTGGAACTGGGTGAACGGATTTTGTGCCCTTGCTGAAGAAGGCTTCAACCAAGTCATGAATACCATAGTCTTAACTCTTGCGGTACCCAATCGGAATAGTGAAAAGATGAATAGGTGTCATATCCTAGGTGACCACCGGACATTCCAAAAGCGGATAAATGGGAAAAGTTGTCGGAGTAAAATTCATGAACGTTCTGGCGGTATCCCAAGTCGCCATATCTGTTCACATTTATGGATGTCGTCACCAATTTTAAATTGGCTCAAAAGGGTCCTATCAGTTTGTCGATAAGTCATGTAATTATCCTTAACTGTGTCGGAGTCGTTGGTATATCAGTAACGAGTTCGTGGAGACAAGAAGCGACAGCTATCCTCCTCGCTAGAACAATTTCCAATGCGAAATCATCATATCATTTTATTATCGGTGGAATTGTAAGTCTGACTAACTCTTCGGGAGTGACAAATGTGGTTTTCGTCCTGGATATTTTCGGAATGGCTTGATATTCTCCTTCGAAATGCTGAAATAGTTTCCTAGAAAAATGTAAAATTGTTGGTACACTGACGGAAAAATGACACTTGAAAAACGTCTCGAAAGAGAAAGCACGAATGTATCCCGACAACTGCGCCATTGCGACCGACCATTTTTAATTTTTTGATTTGAGTTCGAATTTGTCGCCACTGGACACCCTGTATAAATGACTGAACAAAACAGGAATCATAGATGGATATGAAGAAAGAGGAAATACATAATAGATGAAGCGAGTAGCAAACATATGAGCTCTCAGATATAGCAATAGAAATCTCCGACTAATGAAGGAACCGGTAAAAATTCGCGTTAACTTGAATGTCCGCACATGCAGGTTCTGTATTATTAAAACTATGATATGCAACACCTGCAGGCAGGAAGACCTAGAACACTTCTGTGACTGATGACTGGGGTCATCATTTATCCTATTTATCCGATCACATCGAATTTGCAAAATTATCCAAAAACATTCATCCACTAAAAATATTCAACAGATTAATATCCCCGCAGTAAAGAGGGCTGCCAAACGGATCCAATTGATTTGCGGTTTTGTTGGCTCTAACCAACCATCCAATCAGAGTGTAAATAAAGAGAGAAAGATGAGGACAGTGAGCTGAGCTGTTACATAAGGACACACAATTTGATCTCGAGGATAAAATTTGATTCATTTAGTCCTTCACAATGGCAAATTTTCAACCATCGGTAATCATCTAATATTTTTTGTTTCGATTGTCCCGACACCATAAAATTTCTTAACGAGTTAAAAAGTTTTTTTTTAATATAATTTCCAATTTCAATTAATTTTCCCCGGGCACCCTGTTGACATTCTTCTTTGTTATATTCCTTCGCCCTTTTTGGCGATGAAAAAATAACAAAAACGTGCAAAAAAAGAACACACTGTTTTTGGATGTTTTATAAAAATCTGTTTTTTTTTTTTTTTTGTAATCTTTCCAGCATGAACGTCCTCGAACTTTATTTTTAAAATTATGGCCGCGCTGGAGTGGCGTTCAGAACGAGAGAACGAGTTCGTATGCTTGTAAACGCAGTATTTTGCATTCTGTACTCGTGTGTTTTTGGTTCGCTAATGGCAGGAAGATTCGTTTTGCGTCTTCGTTTTCTTTTGTTACAATGTAGCTTTATTTGAAGCGTGCGTTGTTTTTCTTTTTACATATTTTGTCCTTAAGATGTCGCTGTAATCACTTATGTGAATGCATTCAGCATTCTTCTTGAATTGAAGACTGTGCTGTGTTGGGTTCCTTATTTTTCTTATCGTGCTTTGTGTGCGCTCATTCAATATTTTTGTGCATTCATGATGATGTAGCTGTGTGTGAAGTGGGATTACATTGTGATGTGGAGACATGTGGGAACTCCATTAGATGTTGCTTGTGGCCTGATTTTGAGTCTTGTTGTCTGGCACATTGTCAATGGAACTCAAGAGAGGCTGTAAGATGTTTCTCTGAGTTTGCTTAAGATGGTCATCATGTTGTGATAACAATAACAATGTTTAAGTGTTCAATTACTGGCATAGTTACGAACTCTTAAAACCTGTTCGACCAATCCCTCTTGATTTGAGAGGGATAGTTTCGCCCTCTTGGACTTGGACTTTAAAATGATGAAATAATATATAAATTGACGGGAAGGTGGTGCACCACAATTCAATTCTTAAATCTACATGGAATTTCTTAAATATCACCTCCACGTGAGTATTTCCAATGTGACGTGAGCTGTGCGGCCTGTGGCGCCATCATGTTCAAACCACACGTCGTTGCTGTTTATATGATCCAATTTAGGCCAAAAGAAGTTGGTCATCATCGACCTATAGCGCTAGCCGTTGACGGTGATGGCCTGCCCAACGTCAAAAAAAAAGTATGGACCAATGACGCCGCCAGCTCAAAATCCACACCAAACAGTGACTTTTTCGGGATACATTGGACGCTCTTGAATCTCGTGTGGATTCGTAACGTTCCAAATTCTAAAAATTTGTTCGTTTACTAACCCATTTATCCATAAATGGGCCTCATCGCTGAAGATGATTTTTCGATAAAAATTAGGGTCAGTTTCCAAACGCTTCAGATCCTCGTGTATGGGCGTTTACCTTCAGCTCCTGGTCAAGTGAATTTCGTTCGCGTGCAGGTTCAAATCACGACGCGAAATTCACCAAGTTGTGGTCTGCGAATGGCCGAGTTCTTGTGAGCTACGCGAAATCGACTGCCTCGGATTCACCTGCACACCCTCACGGATAGCGGCGCGGTTTTCGTATATTGGTTGACCGTTCACTGAACCAGTGGACTTAAATTTAACCATTACACTGCGACTAATCCTCTCGGAAGGACGATTATGGCGACCGTAAAATAGGCGAAGCGTGCGGAACGTCACCAGAAGAGAACGTTTGGCAAAACAGACTGAATAAATGACAGCCAATTTGACAGATGTAGCTTCAACAATATGGCCGCATATAACTGTCAAAGTTCGGAAGTCTCTATTGAAGGACCCTTTATAAGGATCTTAGAATGGCATTAAGTTAAGTAGCCTCTCTTTACGGTGTTACGGGAAGAGCTCTATCTTAGCGAAATGTGGATAGGAATCTGCCTGAACGGCAACATTGTCGGGGTAAAAGCAGGTTAAAGCACTAGGTTTCATGTATCGTTCTGATTTCCGAGTTCATAAATTGGTTATCTATTTCTATATACATATTCTAGTAGAGTTGATGTAGGCTTCAGCTCTATTCCACATACTTGGACCAAATTTTTTTTAACAACAATCGCGCTGGCTTAATAATGTAAAACCAAGACTTATCTTATCTGGTCAGTCGTTTCAAGTTTTGTAATAAAAAGGAGAATAGGTTAAAAAGTTTGTTATCGTTGACAATGGTGAAGCAGACCTGCCCTGCTTTACGTATTAAGAAGACCACTCCTACCTCTTTAGAACGTGCATATGAAGCTTGTCCTCAGACATTGAGAGTAGTTTTATCCACGGAATAATTGTAGGGTCTGATTTATGCATGCTAGTACCATCAGTACCATGGTATTTGAAGTAGAGTCTCAATAGTTACAGTGGTCATTCTAGGAGTTTCTCAACAGATATGATGACAACTCTAGCAAGTCATCTTTTGTTATATTCCAAAAAAAATCTCAATAAACTCAGAAGAGTATTTTGATGAGCTTGTTCGCCGCAACGCTACTTTTCATTGGTATTGTCCAAGAGTAACACAAGAAATAAGATAGAGATTCTAAACGATACCAATTTCTGTTCACGAATGCGAAAGTACATATTGCCATATCCCAAGCCAGAAAATTAGATTCTGTTGAATAAAACCTCGTTTCCAACAGTTAGCCTTGTGCTTCTACCAAATGTATTGAGCGGTGTAAGTGTCATAGTTTGTAACTAATTTCTAATCACGCATGTGGTCTTAAGACCATCTTAAAGGATACCACAAAATTGCAAAGGCAAAATTATCTTTCTTACTCTGTCAGAAATGCTCATCACGTTACCCTCAAGTTCAAAAGCCGACACAAGACCAAATCCAACACAAATGAGGAACGCTCTGCGGCACTCGTATTCCCTCGTTACCATTAAAAGAGGTTTAAGAGCAATGAACCACTTCATTATTTCTATCCGAGACAAAAAAATATTATAAGGGTATTCATTACCCCTTGAAGACGTGGTTATTGCACGAAAAAAATGCGTCAATGAGCTGAACAACAAAACCGCCATAAAAGTCAATGTGGGCTTTCTCAAGGCAGCGAACAGAACACGCGCATAGACAGACAAAAAGAAGCCTAAGAAACATTGAACGCAAATTTAACGAACACAATTTTTGGCGCCAGCAGCGGCCTGGGCCTAGTTTCACTATTTGTGTGTTCGGATTCAATTTTTCGCGGGGGTTAAGCAAACAGTTTATCGCGGATTCTGGACGGTCACAGGAGCTTAAACATTCCAGGAGAACTCTAAGCAGGATTGCAAATCACCCGAGAGAAAAATGCCAGATGTTCCTATAAGAATCGCGTCCCGGGACCTCATGTTCAGCAGCCGAAGACCTAACCTTTGACATCTGCAACTAAACAGCCTTGGAATAAAAAGTACACTATCAAAAAATCCAGGCCTTCGTAGATTGGCTGACCATTAATCACTGCATTACATACATTTTCAACCTTCCAAAAGCTTTTCTACTTGACAAAGTTTGTATTTAATTTTAAACCTTCCATAACCAAATCGCTTTTTACTTCCTGAAGAATTTTCTTCACCATCCGCCTCCATTCCGTCATGTCGCATAATTGCACTTTCTCCTGTCTTTCAATGCCTCAGAACCGTCCGCCTTCAAAGTGGCGTACGCAAGCAAATATTGAAATTTTAGTCACGTCCCAAATTAAAGGAACCTTTAATTCGTTTAAAGTTTTATTTTTTTTTTAGCGAGCTTGCCAATTCCGGTTTGCAAGCAAGACCTATTCCCTGTTAATTCAGCTCTAGGTTAGATCTAGCGTTCCTCCTCGATCCATAAACTTTGTAGGCCGAAACAGCTACTTAAGCCATAATTTTTTTGGCAAAACAGGAAGACGGCGGTTATAGCTGGTGGATATTTAGCACCACCTAAGTAGTTGACTGCCTGCAACCACTCGTACGTTCATACATGATGATGACAAGCAACGGAACGGTCTTTAACGCCTCCTAATAAAGAATCAGGAATAATGAGGAACAGTAATGAGTAATTAATAGTGACGCGCTCGGGAGAAGAAAATCACACAAAGGGGGCAGGTTACTATCCGTTCCGTCAAAAGATTCTAAGACACACAAGGGGTTTACGTGAAGCAATGCAGCATACCACCGGTAGGTGGAGATGTAGTGGCAAATGTAATTTGTGGGGAGGTGTTGATGTTTTGCTTTGTTATACGCTTCGGGTATAATGAAGTCAAATTGTTTATCTCCGGCGCAAAGAACGACGAGAATGACAAGAATGGGACAATTAATTTGCTAATAGTACGAGTATGTTATATTAAATGGAAGACCAACGGGGGGCTTGATGGGGTGTTAAGAATTCTCTGGTGGGGAAAATTGTGTAAACAGAGACTTGCCTTTAAAGAGGACAGTCTAGTTAACACTTTTTTGTGGGTTCCTATAATTAGTTTGCAGAGTTAGCTCCAATGCTCTTATAGAGTTACTGAGATTGTTAATTGGCCTATGTACATCGGAGACATGCAGTCTGCGTAAAAAACTTTTGTATTGGCTGAAATGAGAGATAGCGCTGCAACCCCAAATAATCCGGCAAGGTCATATTAACCACACAAAGTGCAGTAGCTAAGAATCCTTTGCAAGATCCCCTGCAACCGGAATGAAGATATTGACCTTTAAGTCTACTGAACAACTCGCAGATGCAGACTTAGGCAAAGTCCTTTAGTTTTAGGCAAATGAGCCACAAGGGAACCTGGCGGTGTCCACATCAAGTGACCGCCAACTAAGCATTCCGGATCACTCGGACTACACATAGTTGCGGAGCCAAGATTCAAATGAGGATTTATCGAACACCTTGAAACCATAAAAAGGTCATGAAGAAACTCGAAGTTTCTGTGAAGAGAGCAAAAATAACTTTGTCAGCCTCATAAGGGATCCATGCAGTCTCCATCAATCGCAAAAGACTCGTGCCAATCAGAGTTGTGTAAGGTTTCATTCGACCGATAAACGAAGAGTGTAGGCAAGCACATGCTTCTAAACATCGCCCGAAAAAAGATTGACAGCTTTTTCCGAGCTCCACGAGCAAAGAAAAAGGGATGAAAAATTGGCTTCTAAAAAGGTTATAGAAAGAGCTCGAAATTTAATATTTGGGTACGTACTGAAACAGGAATGACGTACGTAAATTTTACCAAAAGGTAAGGCGAGCATGCCTTAATTGTAGGCACAATAAAACAGGCTTTAGGGATAATTAGGGATAGACAAACCCCTGTCCATTAAGCCTGCTGATGTGGACTGACTTAAGCCATCATTATCATTATTATAATATTGATAAATTTTTTTTTCTAGTATAATAATATGTAATCTTAATAGTTGTCAAAATTGAAATTACTATAAGAGATACAAACTTACTGAACCACCCATATTAATTAATAAATTGAAATATTTTTAATAAATTGAAATTGTCCTGGGCAGGTCCATACATGGGCCAGCAACTCTCTTAAATCGGCCAACAACGGAGGGATAAATCTAAGATTATTTTTGCCGTACAGTGGAAACGTTCAAAACCCACCGTTTTTTTTTAACGCAAGATCGGCCAAATCTGAGAAAATCGTCACATTACGACTGATCTTGAAAAAAAAAAAAAAAAAAAAATAGTTCCATGTGTTGAATTTCAAGGCCCGCAATGATCTTACCAATTGCATCCATGCCATGGTTTTAAGACCAGGCAACGCGCTGTCATGTGATCATCAACATCATTCTCCGAAGAATCGGTCGAAAACTACACGCCAATACAAGAAGGGTGGGCCCGAGCTTTTCTCCAGGAGGAGGGTATTGCCAACATTCATACCCAAAAAGTTATTTGACATTGAATTGAAACCTAAGCGAACGGCTCAATACCTTTGTGTAGTTCTTGACTCCAGACTATGTTGAAAGAACAACGCAGGCGATCGCGTTATGATCCGTTCCCGACTTCGGTATGAAATATATCAAAATTTCGGGCGAAAAAAGGAGCGGGAAGAGGATGCCGTCTGCTCCGGATTCAAGTTTGGTCATCAATTCTTGAAAACCAGGCTGGATGAAAACTGAACTCATCCTGATTTGCTATTGCGCACTATGAATTTATCACGGTAATCTTTGGTGACAGAAAATAGTAATGTTCCTGAACTTAAGGATCACTGGGGACAACTATCGATCAAATAGATGAAAGACAGTCGGATTTGGGATCAGACACAATAAAGACCTCCTATTGGCATCCATTTGGAACAACTCGGAATACCCCATAACAACTTTTTGCAGAAGAGTTCAGCCTTCTGTCTGACTGTTCCCTAGTCCCTAGTAAAAGAGTCGGAGTCAATAAAGAGCCCTGTGGCACACCAAAACAACGCACTTGGAACAGAAACGGGTGACTTTGAAGTTTTTATAAAATAGGACCAAAATTTCGATGCTCATGACGTTGGTACTTTTTTACGCAGTCTTGATTTCGGCTGCATGAAGTTTAAACAAGCAGCAACTTATAACTTTCCTGCAAAGCAAAATCTAAGCTAAGATATTTTTCGTAAATGATTAAGAGTCTTATTTCCTTTATTTGTTCTTCATTGTTACTTTCAAAAGGCATAAAACTCCGCTCCAGCAGCACCATCTGGCCTCAAGAATCCAAACTACAGTTCTAAAAATAACATCAACTTTTATTTTTATTTTTAATGAGCGTGCCAGCACTGTAATTATACTTCACAATTATCTTTTATAATTACACAATGATGATGATGCGGTATATTCTCATATTCCACCCAAACAGGGAGGAACAGAATGTCAAGACGAAGCTGTCTGAAAGACGGAAACCAACAATGATATTCGCAAGACAACAAGCTGAACAGAAGGAGAGAAAATTGAAATGAAAGCCACCCACATTATTACTTTATCCACTGAGACAGCTTACGACACATACCGAGTACGTATCTATAGGTTTGTGTCTTCTTCCTCCGACGACGCAACGACGCAACGACGCGAATTGAGGTCTTCCTCTTTGCGCATCGTATAAATGAGACAATAATGCTGTAGCTGGAGGAAAAGATATGAAAGCAGCTGTTTGCCAAAGGAGAACACCACTATCCCGGGCCTCATGACGACAAAAACCATACATGTAACGCTATCATATTTTATCACCAATTAAAATTCCCAATGAGTCACGTACCGTTAAAAGTACGAGCACAAGTACTCCCTACGAATGCACAAGGAAGACATGGAAGCTACACCATAACCCCATGGAACAAAGCAAACGTCCCAAATTGTCAATCATCATCGATGATAATAGAAGGAGTTATACACGGATCCTACGTTCAATTGCAGAAATTAATGGATTAAAGAAAGAAGACGGAAAGGAAAAGGAAAAGGAAATCAAAAAAATAAACTTACAGTAAAGCCCGGAAGAAAGGAAAATGGTGAGGTGGTGACTCATTGTTCAAGGAACGAACATAAGGCACATGCCATGCGATTGACTGACTGACTGTACCCCGGTTGACACAAGTGGAAGGATTTCTTTTTTTTTTCATTCACATATCCTTCCGCTACTCGCCATTTTGTTCAAAGTTCAATTTTATTTTTGTAATTTTTTTTTTTTTTTTTGACTCATGAAGTTCACCCCTTTTATGGGAAAGGTGGTGGGAAATTGCCAAGAAAGGTGATATCGATTTTATTTTTATGCTCACATTGAGTCCCGCATTTTGGTTTTCTAGTTCCTTTGTTGAACGTTTTTTTTTGTTTGTGCAGGTGTGGGAAGGTATCCTTTTTTTTTTGTTTATTAGAAAGTATCGATTCCAGAGGGTTTAGCTACTGAGGTTAGTCAATTTACGGAGGACCAATAATAGATGCGATACCAATTTTGGGGCTTATTTGAAATTAATAGAAAAGAAGGTCGACATATCGCAGGTGGTCGAACATTAAATTTGAGATTAGTGGAGCAGCAATCTGGCTTGGAGATTTATTGCTACGCATGTCTTGTGAGTTCAAAGTTAAACCGGAATTCGAGTTAAAGGAAATCTGACAGAACATTTGCTTTTTAACTGAATTTGATATGCGAGGGATTTTTTGTAAGCGTATTTTCATTAAGAGAAACTTTTGTAGAAACAAAATACAGTAGCGACAAAATATATTCCATTTGGAACATTTGATTTAAAATTGAAGAATATAATTGCGCTCTTACTTGAGTTTGTAAGTTATCATTAAGCTAGTAAATAAAGTTTTAAGTGCAAAAAAAAACCTATGGCAACCATGCCAACGAAGGTAAGTACAAAACTATTGAATTTCCGGATGCAAGGAACCTATTATTGCCGCGATGCACAACTTAAGATATCTGCAGGATAATGCTCTGGAGTTTGGTATTGCAACATCATCAATTTCGCGAATTGTGTCCCAATATCGGGAACAAAGGTACCTCTCGATCGGACAGTTTTAAGTCGTCGCAAGGCAGCTCCCGGAAAAGATCATAACGCATGTAAAAATCCACCCCCCTAAGAGTATCGTAGAAATGACTGACTACGTCAATGAACAGTTGGACATAGACGTAGGAGTGAAGGGGTCAGAAGTGTATTACGATACCAATAGGAAGAAACTGCAGTACGAGCGAGCAATGGGCAAGAGATTTATGAAGCGATGCGAGCAAGTTCACCTTTTTCTCGGCAAATGTCACAAAGGTACAGCCACAGATATCTTAAAAAGCCGAACACTGTCAGAAGACAGCTTTACATATTCCGTTGGTGAGAAGCTTAGTGAGACGAGCATTTTTAAGATTTTGAGTGGACAACGTGTAGACAAGTTATGCGTCCCTGTAGATCGTAGAGGGAAGGGAATGCGCGCTATTAAGGTTGTAAGGTCGTTGCCTTTACTCGATATGACTGGTTGTAAAATTTTGTTTTCTTCTCAGTCAGACAGAACTTAAAAGTGCACGTTTGCCGTCGAAACCTGCTCTTCGAACGATTGTTCCGTGACGACAACCACACCGTCACTCCATTGGCCACTATTCTGAAGTTGATTGCTATATATGAGTTACTGCGTTCAGACAAACCACTGACAAGTCGCCCAACTGGAACGTCTAGACCCGTCAGATCAACCGGGAACATTTTTCGCAACTTCAATTCGCACAAATGAGGAGCTTTCGAAAACATTCCAGAGGACACAAATAATTTGTTTATTCCAGTGATAAAATCCATTTTCACTCGAGTGGATGTGTCAACAAGCAGAATATGTTATACTGCACTGACATCCTCGAGAATCGCATCAGACCTTTTCATTTTTTTACTTAATGGTGTCAAACTAATAAAGGACAATTTTGGAAGACACGCCTGAAATCAATAAGCTGGGATTTATATCCGAATTGTTTGGAAAGTACCTAAAACCGTTCACGAAAAAAAACGTCTTTTGTCTTAAAATATACATATTTACGTCTCGTTTTGACGTCTCGCCAGCCTCTAACAAATTTTTAAGTTATAAGCTACGGCAAGCTTTTCGACTGCCATTGCTCAGGACGCCTACTTTTATCCGATATACTGATAAAAGACCTGCTCAAAAAATATCGCCACCTGAGTTCCTCAAGAAAGTGTTGTTGGCCCCATATTGTAATAAGTGTATAACCCTCGCGAAAAAGGCACTACTACAGCAACGTTAGTGGACCTTTCGCCTATTTGAGATACTTACCAACTTGGACACCGTATCAAGCGAAGAAGTGTTTAAGCCTTTATAGGCTTATGGTTCAATGAATGTAAGGAATTTATACAGGGTGATTTGCATAAGATGCAAATTTAAGCGAAAAATTGACTTAAAAAGGAAAGAACAATCAAAGAGCCAATATCCCACTTATTAATATTATGTTTGACTTAAGTCGTTTTACTAAATGATTTATTCAAAATAAAATGATTAAATCTGAAATAATAATTTTGAAAAAAAAATATTTAATTTTAAATTAAGGTCATCTGCTCGATCAACAAAGCTAAGTGGATGTTTGATATGATACGACAGAAGTCTCAACTAAGCTCCGGACAGACGTTAACGCTAAATGGCTCAATATTCCACAAGCCTGTGCAACTGCTCGCATATGCCGATGACATTGGCATCATCGGAAGAACTCCACGCCGGCCTGTCAGTCCAGCATTTGTTAGCATCAAGAAGGAAGCGGCTAAAATGGGTCTTGCGGTGAATGAGGGCTGTCTATAAAAAAGGTCAAAACGTTACGTTACTTTGTCTTCATAGGCTTCGCAGTTAACTCCGGATATGAAACGTTCGCGGGTGTAAAAAAAAGGACAACGCTTGATAAAAGCTGTGTCTTTGGGCTTAGACGGCAATTTAAAAATAAATCGAAGAACCAAACTATGTCTATATAGGACCTTGATAGTCCTAGTTCTGCTGTATGGCGATGAAACATGATCAATATCAAATAAGGACGAAGAGATTCTTGGATGCTTCGAGAGGAAAATCGTTCGAATTATATTCGCTAGGTTATATACGAAACGAGCGTTCCCGAGGAACAACGTGGTAGAGACCTCACCTTCGAAGGCGTGCCCAGCTGGTATACGAAACTGAAGCGCCTTGCTCACAACCGTACTAGTTAGAGAGGCATTTGGATTGAGGCCGAGGTCCACCCCGGACTACAGTGCCCGCTTAAGAAGAAGATAAATCATTTACTAAAAAAACATAAAATTAAATTAAAAGCACCGTGGAGTATTTGGAACGAAGGCATTCACAGAGATTTAGTCATGGGCATGTAAAATGCGCGTTAAAATTCCAAGAGGGTTTAAGAGTAATACATAAATGTAGCTTCGACTGAACAGACGTTGGTTGAGAACCTTCACCGGATTATCGATGGGTAATCACAGCTTAGAGAACGAACTTATCGTTATTGAGCTCTTCAGTGTTTTTTTAAATACATAAAGCTGTCAACTTATACCAATAACCCCTCCTCTTTTGAGGTGCATCATAGATCAAAATCGATATGTACTCCTTCCCGTAAATGACTGGTGAAGAGATACATATCCATATACTCCAGGGACTACAGCTTGCTACAAATAATATGGTATTTATTATATCGACATACTGTTAAAGATAAGAATAAAAGACATCTGAGTTCATTTTTTCTCGCAGATATTTTTTGCAAAGAAGGTTCATTATCTCAATTTATGTGTTTTGTCAGTTTGTTACAATTCAACTGCCATAAAATTGTCATGTAATAAATCAGTTCCATTGTTGTAAAGAATGTCATCATTCTTAGACAACTCAGAACTCTGGTCACGTACTCATCAGCACGTCTCAAAATGAATGACAACTCTGATTTCGTTTCTAACAAGACCCAAATCGGATGTAGTCTATTTCCTTTCTTTATAGACTCGCTGATGAATTTTCTTCAACGTCATTTTAACAGAAAAAAAACACCGTTTCACCTCTCCTGTACGAAATTTTGATATCATGCGAACCCGTGCCGATAAAAAGGAGAACAAAGTCCTCATAAACAGCGCCAATAAAACCGTCTTATTTTATTTTAAAAGTACCTTAAAAACGATTGAAGAAAAAAAACAGACTCAATAATGACGTCCGACCTATAAATCCACAAATAAAACTCCCTTAAAAAGGTATCTCATCTTCTTAACGCTCTCGTGACATTCCTTAAATAAACACACTGGAAAACAAATGAAACCCTTTGAGCGAAGAGCAAGAAATAGAAAGCGCCTGCTGACAAATAAGGCCAAAGGAATAAACAAGGAAAACCCGTGCGTCAGAGAAGTCTGATCAGCCGAGGCACTCGTACATATTTGTTTAGTCATTTTCCACATTTTACGATGACAAAAATAGGAACATGTTCTCATTGCGTCGCCACCTCAACCCTCAGTGCTTAAGTAAACATCCTTTTTTTTCAAACCCCTCAAATACAACACCCACACACGTATACTCGTAAGCTATGTACATGAATTGCAGCGTTGTCCTCAATGCATATGCACAGTGGTTGGTAGGTGGTGGAGGATTAGTATTTCTGTTGTAAGTCGCCAAAATGTAGGACGAAGGGTGGCGACTCTGGCCTGGACTGACTGACTGACTGGGTGACTGTGTTGATGATGAATTACCATTCCAAATCATCACGCACTGTGCCCTTATTTTTCTTGCTCGCTCGGCGGCATTGTTCACCCCCATGACTCATCATCCGCCGGCAGTCAATCAAACCGAAAGAAACTGTACCGCCGCTGTACTGTCCTACAAGGAATCTTGGCAGTACCCTCATTTTCTTTTGCTTTTGGTCGACATCCCAACTCATGTCACCAACAAGAGACGACACTTATTCATGCAAAGATTTCTTCCTACGTAGTTCTCCATTCGAGGGGTTCTCAGAGGATTGAATTATACTTTCAGATGACACAGATCACGAAGCAAACACCTCCCCACTTGGGAAACTTTCTAGGGCAAGCCATCATCTAAATCACGTGCGGAGAGGGGTGTTTTGTTACATGTTGGATTACAATTTCAAGGATATGAATTGCTAAATCGTTTTACGACTTTTCCGCTTTCATACACAATTACAGTTGGAGATAGTAGAAGAACTGTGTGAAATCCACACGGTTCCCTTGGGTCGAGATTCCGAACTGTTTCTTGGTGTGTTTCCCTAAAGCATGCCTGTGGGAGGTTTTAATCACAGACCTAAATCTTGATTTTTATGGATAACTGGCACCATTGAGTAATAAAATCCTTTTAAGGTTTTTTATTGTCCTGGCTCATGCTGGCGGCGTGAGCGTCATCACCGAGGGTGGTTGGCTAAAAACAACAGCACGCAGGAGAAGGAGGCAAAGTGTATTTTAAGCGGCTTTGCTACTACACCCAGGCTAGACCGAATGTTCTAATTGGTTTAATCACGAATGAATTGGGCGGCATAAATGTCGAATTTCTTTGATGTCAGAATAAGGAATACCGACTGCTGACTGGAAAGCATTGGGGAAGGACTTGTTGGAATGAAATAAGGCAGAATGACATTGACAACCTGTTCGATTGTCGAAAAGCCTATAATTTGAGTTAAGCATTCACAGAAACCTGAAATTTTATACGAGTAACTAAGCAGCAAGTTTTATTCCAGGCTTCATTTCCAGGTTCCATTTTTTTAAGACTAAAAATTCTTGACAAAGGCTGTGGAGTTGCGTCTTTTTGGAAAGATTATTCAAAACCGTTTTTCGTTAAAGTTTGGACGTCTCGACATTCAATGAGGCATAAGATGGACTTAACACATAATTCGATAAAAAAAAAGTCGCCACTTCATAACCTTCATAAAAATAACGATCTCCTGATCAAATTCGAC
This sequence comes from Orthonevra nobilis, assembly GCA_963555765.1. Lineage (NCBI taxonomy): Eukaryota > Metazoa > Arthropoda > Insecta > Diptera > Syrphidae > Orthonevra > Orthonevra nobilis. The sequence continues at coordinate 148,547,525 of OY743224.1, forward strand.
CTCTCGAGACTACCTCTTCTTTCGTGTCTTAATGATATCACCTCATCATAATAGCAATGCCTTCTCTGAGGTGTACAGTTCGATCGATTTTAAGCTTTCCGGACGAACACAGGTTATTGATTGGCCAAGAGGTCTTCCGACACGTGTTTTGAGACGACAATGGCGGGCGTTAAACCTCAAATTTATTGAAGACTTCGAATGACATCAAAAGCTTTTAAAGTAAAGGGTATGCCAGCAACCCAAAGAAACAAAGAGAAGACATCGAATACAACATTCGAGCCAAAATAATAGTTAGTCGCCCGAGACGCATGCTCGTACTTTCCAAAATGTACAGAGAATCGTCTAAATTATTCAATACTTTAGAGGGCTCACCCTGTGGATGCCAGAATATTGCAAGCTACATAAAAAAGCTAAATTCCTATGAAGTGAAATCCAAGTAAAGAAAAAAAATTCACTTTCACTTATGGCGAATAAAATACTGCGAATTGAACAAATGTAAATAAGTCGTTAATAAATTCTCCGTGAGTATTCGAACTCCACTCACAGGAGTGACTTTCCACTCTCTGCCTTATCCTTAGTTCTCGGTTTAAGTGAAATAAATTATAAGGGCAGTCACTTCCTCTTGAGGGTGAGTAAATTATTAAAAAAACTTTGAACAAAATTCAACCCAATGGCTTTGCAGGTTTCCCAAAACAATTCCTTTTTTGGTATAAAGCTTGATAGGAAAGCAAACATTTAAGGAATTTAAATGAATGAGAAAACAAGGTAAGTAGCCAATATTGATGAAGTGCGAACTCTTCTCTGTCCTGACACAAAGTTTAGCCGACTCGAACCAGGTTGTCTTCTTCAGCAGAAAACACAAAATTGCTCGCAGACGCTAAAATTTCTAAGGCAGCTACGGAGTCTTGGATGAAGTACCAAGAGTTAAGAAGAAACTCATTTTAAATGTTTCCGGGAAATTGAATCCTCTTTTTCCTTTCAGGCGAGATTATGGTCCGAATTAAAGTGATCATAGCCCTCTCATTCTACCGCGTCCCTACTAGTCCGCCTGTTGGTTTCGCTCGTTCAGTCCACCCCGAGTCTTTGAAATTCTGATTTGAACAAACTGTCAAACACTAAACTTCAGCGCCAGAAGCAAAACTACTTATTGGGACACGATCGTCACCAAAGTCTCTTTGGGGTCTCGCATTTTTCCTTCAAGTAAATAATCAAGTACCACAATGAAAAGTAAACAACTGAGCACACTCCCCTGGGGTACACCAACTTTCTTTGGAAATGGGATGTTTTATGGAATGGGCTTTGGTCTCAACTGGCCTAAGAACGTTTTTCCAATTTGATACATTTATTGACGCCTTTAAAATTGGTTATTGCCCTGAGTTTAAGGGCACTGAATCGTTCAAGACTTACTTTGTTGCAATCGCAAGAAAGCCAAATTAAAGCAATTCATACTCTCAGTGTTTGCCAATTATGAGCAAATGTGTCACTGCCACGAGCATCTTTGAATGGTTCCAAAAGACTCCTACTGTCAAGATCAGAAAACTAAAAGTTTTTGCATTGAAATAAGACTTCTTTTCAAGAGGGCCACATCCACTACACAATGAAGAGCAGCTGCATTCCTTGATTCAATCAATCACTGACCACTCACATAGCACCTACGCGAGTGCATTCCATTCGCGCCCAACAATAACCAGATGATCTCCCCTTCAGATGGTGTGCTCTTCAACGAATTACCACAGTATTGTAGGATCTCTTCTCATTTCATTGATCGTTGCTCGCCTAGGCTTTTTGGCTGAGATGAGTCTCTAATGTTGTCCCAATTAACGCGTTACCATATCATTCGCATCTCATGACACCATCGCTGAATTACATAAAGAATCCGACGATGGTGGTGACACGACACGAGTGCATCTGGAAAACCGTACAGTTGGCTCACAACGCCATCATTACACTTCGTTAAGCTCTAAAAAGTACTCCACAGCAAGCGGTCGAGTAACGCGCCAGCGCTTCTGTCTCTCCACAAAACAGCCGCCGCATCATGTAGCAAAAATGTTTTTTTTATTAAATTTATTTATTGTTTATTCCCATTGTTGGTGTTTTACACTACGCGCCGAGTACAATGAACCCAACACAGTTGATTCGAGCCATTGTGCTGTACTGCAAGTCCGCCCGATAGACAAGGCTCCTGCCTCGCAGTGTACATTGCCCGGCGTACATTCCATTGTTCTGATTAACGATTAAAACTTAATTTTTTTTTTTTTGAATCAAATTATGAACAAAAATAGAACGGCGAAGCGTATACAATATCACGAAGCTGTCAAACGTATCTAGTTACGCGTGAAATTCATGCTTGAAGCCGGCACAAGTAAAGAAAACAAGCATGACCCCCGCTCGAGGGCCAGTTGGACTTGGAAGAGGATTGTAGTGTCAGTAGGTTGGCAGCTTAAGACTTTGGAAGTGGTCAAAACAGAAAGTTCATTTTCTTTTGTCCCTAATGAAACGGAGTTGTTTTGTTTTGTCAACATGAAATGATGGTGGATCATCCATTCTGGATAACAGTAGTTTTTTGTTTCCCAACTGACGCGTCGGATTCTCCGACGAAGCGTGGAATAAAAAGTTTGTTTTTCTTTCTTTCTTTCATCTCATTTACCAGCGGAAAGAGCGGCGAAGCTTATTGTACATGGAATCAATCAGTGTCACAAAAAACCGTACACAAACTTTGACCAACTGGATAAATCAGGAAACCGGCGGTGTTTTTGTTTTTCTGCTTTTTTTGAAGTTTCATTTTGACGTTTATGATGGACAGAGAGACATTTTGAAAAGGAAGTTGGTACCAATGGGTAGGAAGGTAGGAATAGTGTTAACCACACACGGGTTAAATGTTTTCGATGTAAAAGGTGGGGCATCTGCTGGCTTTTTTTAAAAAGGCTAAAAAAAGAACACCATTTAATATTTTCAAACGACTGTTGCTTTATTGAAAATATTATTTAAGTCAAATGACCGTGTCGGCTGGATTGGCAGTTGACCACCGTGTAAGCCCAATTCTACAATGCATTTTTGTTTCAGCCCCTTTTTCACAAATTGAAAGTAATTTAAACTACCAGCGTCAAATTGCAACTCAGTGGTGGAGAAGCAACCTTACCAAATAACTTGCTCGCACTTTACACAGATCGAGCAGTAAGATCGGGAGAAGAATTGAAAGTTCAGCTCAGTGGCTTGAAACTCCGATGCATTTTGTTTTAATTGATTCATGGTTGGAACCCGAACTGGGACGAAGAATAATATATTGACTTATTTGCGTTCACTTAATTCGCAGTATTTTATGCGAAAAAAGTGGGGACACTAGAAAGTTGTATTTTTTTAAGATGACTTCAAAGCAAAATCAATAGCCAGTTTCAGCATAGCAAGCAAATACAATAATCAGGTCAGTGAGGCCGTCCAATGGGGCAGACTACTGTCACTGGTGGACAACTCCAGTGATGTGCAGTTAATTTTATCCCAAGGACAGATGTTGGTGGGACCAGATGGTTCTAATAACTCGGTTTTTGAATTGAGTGAGCAAGAAATCAGTTGTTGTGTTGAACATAACCACACCTTGCTGGAACACTACCTCGCTCTAGTCCAAATTCTCACTAACTGGTCATGAAAGATCGCTTTTAACACCTCGGTATCGCACTTAAATGAATGAAATCTTGGAACCTTTAAAGGTTCCAACGACAAACAGATACGTTAAGGATGCATCGGCTCCCCTGTGCCAATTTAGCTTAGTTACGGAGAAGCCGAGATGGAAATGCGCTTTATTAAAAAATATAATTATTTGAGCAATATTGTCGTCTATCCTATACACTGTCCTCCATGCGCCCTACTCGTTAAACGGACCGTATCTAAATTTTGCTCAGCTGTCTTTGTTTTCATTAAACTTAAAAACTGGTAAGATGAGTGTTTTGGAAATCATAATTTGTTTTCGACTCGAGTTGGTTGGCCAACCCGCAGCAGCGTCTATTGGAATAACACTTGAATTGGCCAAATTGTATGCTCCAAGGGACGTTCCACTAGATAGGATTTTGTAAACGAGTGATGTGCCTTAAGAGGTGTTTTTTGGTAGGTATTGAGTCTTTTGAGAGTCTCAAGCTCTCTGCATGCTCTGACTATTTCCAGTGTCCAGAGGCGTCCAATGTCGTTATCTCACTTAAAAATCGGACTCTAAATTGAATTGCTTCTCAAAAGCAGCTATGAACGTTGGCACACCCAGAATGTTTGACAAATGTCTTGATCAATTAATCTGGTTGACAGTTCGATAATCTGTGAACAGCCAGGTTGTCGAGTGGACATTTCGACAAAGAAATCTTCCTTGAGCTGATAAGGAAGCTGTTAGCTGATAAATTGCTGTCCTGTAGTCCTTTCGTAAAGGCCACATAGAGTGAGAACACGCTTCGAATTTTCGAGCTTGTGCGCATCAATCTGATGTAAATTTTTTTCGCAACGAGGATCACAGCAACGAGATCGTTCATTGGCTGCAATTCGATGACCTCAGCTTTGTTTCTTCAGTGTGCCCAATCCCATTCACCATTCTTAATTAGTCACTTAAATATTCGAATTATACTGAATGAGGATAGTCCTTTTCCGCGCAGTGTCTTTTTCGTTTTTGGGTCTGTTGGTTTCTGCAGGCAGCATATCTAAGACGGTTATCCAGGGACGGTTCACGGAGGTTTAATGAAAGCTGGAAATGCTCAGAACCTTGAGGTTTCAAAATCTTGGGGGAGCCGAATACTGCAACCCATTCGAAGGTGTCAGACCATTTTACGTATATTTATATTAATAAAGCTGCCCACTAAATACGCATTTTATGATGATTTGGATGACGCCTCTAATCGTCGATCAGACGAATCATAGATTAGTTTCAGTAGAAATACAGCTCAGTCGTTAGGATGTGCAGGAATCAAGAATATGTTTGCGAACTTCTTTGTGAACTTTAAATTGCCTAAAACTTTCTCCAACTATTATTCTGCCACAGGGTTGACTATTTCAATCGAAATTTCCTATTCAGTTTCATTCTAGAGCAGTCCTTCATATCGCGTCCCCTTTTCCTCATACTGAACACCCTAAACCATAAACTTGGAGTCAGCCTTTATTACCTCGAGATCAAAAACCCACTCAGCAGCCGTTTGAACTTCAAACACTTGAATAGTTGTATCTCTTTGTCCAGACCAGAAAACCGGTCCGATTTGATTTAGAGCCTTCGTTCTGCAAACTAGACAAATTCCAGTTTATTACACTTGTTTGCAAATTTCACTCCACTTTGTCTAGAGTGGTCTCTGGAGTGCTAACCCCAGCGACACCAACACACGCCGCACCGCCGATCTTCCGAAATGAATATACATTTCCACATTAAATTAAACGCACCACACTTAAGATTCAATTCAATTCAAATGAATTCCCATTTGTTGTCCAATGGATATGAGCTGGATCGTTGATAAAAGAAAAAAAACGCTCAGAGTGGCTCAACATCTCAATTGTTATTGTGAAAAATGTGCAGATCACAGATTCGCATACAGATAGACTAGCTTGCGAAAGTCTGGCCAATTTGCAAGTCGCTACGAGGCTAGAGCGTCACCTAGTCCAGCTTTACTGGTTGTAGTTGCTGTTGGAAATGATGTTCCTTCCAATTGAAGTTAAATTACTTACTGTGTATGAGTGTGCATGATGGTTTTCACTTCACACTCTGCCATTTAAGTATTCGAGTACAACAACAATAGACAAAGATTTAGCGCGCGCAAAAAAAAATGAAGGCTTTTATGTTCTGTTGCAAATGTGAAGTCCTGCCTCTAAACCAGCAGCTGAAGCAGGCAATGTTAAGATTGTGTTTTTTTTGTCTCTCGTACTCGTATGGAGTCGGGCCGAAATTGGAAAGACAACCAAATGAACCTTAACTTTTGTGAAAGATTGTTGGACGGTAAATGTCAGGTTCAGCCGTCTTGTTCTTGGTAAATCACGGTTCAAAAGGTATTCGTAAGTGGGTTGTCGTGGGTTTGGAGGAAGAATCGCTTTCATAATAGTTTAAGGTTATTTTTTCGACGTGCCAACGTTGGTGGGATGGCTTTCTATAAAAAATGCGCAAATAAAATTCATGTCAACCTGGAAATGTAAAATTTTACATACGTGTAACGGGTGTCAAGAGGTATAAAACTTTTATTACAAAAAACAAACAGAAAAAAAGAAGATCGATATTTTGATTTTTTCTTATTATTTATAATGTCACCCTCGGAGGATTACGTCTCCGGCACGCTGAAAGCATCGAACGATATCTTTTAATGAATTTTTTTCGGAGCGAGCAGGAACCTTAGGAGAAAAATCGAACGATTGTGTAGTGGTTTGAAACTTGGGTGTGTTTTGGTTTCGAATTTGCATTCGCTTAATTCGCAGTATTTCATCCTAGAAAGCGTAGTATTTTTCGGTGTTCAGTTCAGTACCTGAAGTGTCAATGGCATTTTCTTTCAGAAAAAGAAATTAAAGTTCAGTTCCTCGAAAGGAAAAACGTAACCATTTAAGGATCACTTTGTTGTCCGTTTGTCGGTGACGACCCAGACAAGAGAGGAATGCGTAGAGGCATCAAGTTTAAACCAAATACTTGTGACTGCGAGTCAAGCTTCTAAAACGACGCAATCAAAAACTAAATCTATGAAACTATGCAAGAGGCAATGTCTTACAGCACAAGTAAAGGGAAAAATCCGATAACAGTAAATATGTACTTACATCACAAAAAAAAAATGGTTTTAAATCGCACCACAACCTTAGCCAATATGGTGTTAAATTTAAAATTATTTGATACTGACAAGGATAGGAAAACTTAAAGGGTACTACATTCAGAAGTACAGTACAGAAGAAGTGGAAAAACTCTTCGAGACGTCTGCGTGAAGGACGAACTATGAGCATATACATATGTGTAGCTGGGGTTCGAAGTTGGTAGAGCGCCTGTCTTTCAATTGATTCAATTGATAGGTTCCAAGTTCGATTCCTGGAGTGGTCTAGTTTTTCGAATCACTGGATTGGTCAATCAGCGAAAGTAGTCTGACTAATAGGTGGACGCTGTTGTAGTTGTTGTTGTATCGGCTTAATTCCTAGTTCGTGTTGTCAAAATGTGTGGATTGTTTGTAGATAGCATTGTTGTGAAGGCATAACTAACAAAATCTTCCAAAATTTTAAAGTACCTTTATCAAAAACTTATGTCGAATAAAATACTGCGAATTAGGCGAAAAATAGCAAAAAGGTCCATCCACGAAGTGAGTTGAAACCAAATACATCCGAGTTTCTCAAACCACTACATTTTCGTTCGTTCTACTCCTAATTTTTCTGCTCGCTCTTGGCAACACGTATTTTGAGAGTATTTATATCCTCTTGAAGAGCGAGCAAATTATAAAAAAAATAGTAGCTACAAGTTTTTAAGAGTCAAAATTGCACTTGCCAGTTTAAATAAGCAGATGGAAATCAAAATTAACACACTCGTTCTTACGGTCAGCACAAATTCGCCCATTATTAGAATCTGGGGAGGGGAGAAAACTGACACTTTATGACTGCTGTCTTTAAATATAAAAAATGTCAAGAAAAAAATCAAAGTTCCCTATATAAGGGTTAAAACGCTAAGGGATACCCTTGTTATGAAAGCACATAACGCGGGTTAAAAAGAACAGAGAGGCCATACAGTCATGCAGAGGATATTATTTTGCTGAGATAGACGAGGAAAAGAAAGACAACTGGCTAAGTGGAAGATAAAACAGTGAGAGGAATGCGACATTACCCAATCCTTTTGTCTCAAACTCATAGGAGTTTTATGGCTCGATTTTGAACTCTATCAAGAAGGCCCGGGTAGTGTAGTATTTGGAACATACTAAATGCACCGACATGTGAGTTAAGCTCCACTTCAGACGGGGTAAAGGACTTCCTAGAATGATTCAGGAAACCAATACATTTCACGGCGTTTTTGGCGATAACGCATGGGTCTCACTTCAACTGTTCTTTGACCGCGATGAAAATGTGCTGCTTACGATAGAAGATGAGGGATGTGCGATATAAAAACTGAGGGTACTGTCAGCAGCAACAGAGTGAATCTGATCAGTTGTAGCACACTAAAAGTCATTTATGACAATTAAAAAGAGAGTCGGTGACAAATGGGAACCCTGGGGCACATCACCGTTTAAATGGTACACTAAAGACTTGAAACTATTCTTCAACTCAACTCGTTATGAATGGTCCGAACGATTTGCTCTCCCATTGAATCTATGCCAATTATTTATTTATTTCCTTATTTTCCTTATAGGATAAAATAGTGTATCCTTGAACAAAATGGAATCCAAATCAGTTATAAGGTTTTCTTTGTGAAATGTTTTTTTGCACAAAAAGAAAAACCGTAAAGAGTGCAATTATTTGGTTTTCAAAGTACACAAAGTGCAGTACTTTCATTCAAAATGTATTGCTTCGGTTCAACAAACCAAATGAGGGTAGAAAAAAAACAGGACCACACCTTTCCCATCGACTACTATGTGGTCAAGCGGCCAACAGCTGTTGTTTCTTCCTGCGTCCTGTGTTCTTAAATCGATAAAAATGCAGCATTTACACATGGGTACGTTCGTTATATGGGCTTTGCACGTCACCAAGGGTATTAATGTCTTTCAGATACTTTACACTCGGATAACTTTTAGGCAAAATGGATGATCGGCTTCTCACGGCGGACGCCAGCGATCAGTGTGTTATGTTGTTGGACTGACCGCTTCAATACTCGCTTAAGGGATGGCTTGGAGTTGACTTGAGTGTGTAACAAGCTAAAACCTTACCACTCGTCAAAGAGTATGTCATGCCGCAAGTTACTCTTCTTAGGTGTTGCCATATTAGTTTTTTTTCTTTTACGTGTACACAATGGATCGACGTGGAGGTATCATTTGCGCTAAGATGGTAATGTTCAAGGCACGGTCGCCACCACTACTGGCTTGATTATCTCATGTTTTTTTTTCCTGTAGGGGAGGAACGGGGCTTGGTTGTGTAATTGCCACAAGACAGCGGCGGTACATGGAAAGTTATTGCGTTGCACCATACGAGTACCACCACGATGGCATTGCTCCGCATTATGGCATGCATATTGCGATGATTTGTACCAGGAAATACAATTTATTGTCGGTTGGAGTTTTATTTGGTTTCTGCGGTACTAGGAGGCAGCGAGAATTTTCCGCCAAAGTGGGCTGGGTGGTGGTCGGAGAGGCGATATACCTACTGTACTTGTTTGTAGTTTTGGCATCCATACGTGCGTGTGCTGTCATTTCGTGTCTCACAATCGAGTGTTCCTTCTTTATTTGCATGTTCATAGTTTTGTTGTGGGAAAATAAGATTCAATTCATCCATGAAATGGAATAAACGAGATTTTGATCCGATTAAAGTGAGCACATAATACATTCATATGTGAAACGGGATGGAGATGTCGAGCGAAGGAGGAGTAATTGATTTGAGACGTCTTTGGAAATGACACGGGTTTATATTGGACATATCCATCGTCGTCGTCGTTGTCGTTCAAGGATATTAAATGGACTTGCACCATGCACAGATGGAGATATGGCCTCTTTTTGTGTAGCACTGAATGCACACACAGTGGGATGCCAGAGTTTAGAACGAACATACTTTCATGTTTACAGATGGTTATGGAGCGGATGAGCGGTTAGAAAAGGAATGGCTAGAAATGCGAATTGATTTTGATGACTTGTTTCTGATGTGATTTACGGAAGTTGTGGGATTCAAGTTATGTTCAAAGAGATTGATATCTGAGTGCCACAGCTGTTTGTAGTTCTCATAGATGGTTGCATTTTTTCCATTTGGTTAAGGATAAGTTATGCAAATTCTGACAGTCGATCAATGAATTGGTCATAAAGCGAGTTGATGTTTGTATAGGGAAACTTTTGTTCAGTGTTGTGGAAATGGTCGGAAACAACTCAATTTCATGTGGAAAGTTTGATTTCGATAGCCTTGCATTATAATGTATGGTTACATGCCTCTTTTAAGTGTCTTTTCCAAATTTTGTCTGATTGATTTGGAAAACTTTCTTCTACTTATATATGTGCGGTAAGAAACGATCAGGAGCAAGCAATACTTATAAAGGACGCTATGTTCTGCAAAATGACATTGAGTCCTAATGAGTGTATTTTTAAATCGATGATCGCTGGAGTCCGAATAAGGACGGTAAATTTCGATACGAGTTATTTACATTCGCTTAATTCACAGTATTTTTTCACTGCACATACTAGGGAGTGCAGTTTTGTGTGTTTGAACGTTCGACATCAGAGACACGAACTTGGAACGGCATGACAAGCGAATAAATTAATCACTACACCACGGACAAGTCAGATTACTATCGCTTGGCGCCCACTCCAGTGATAAACGGTGTTATCACGGTACTTGGTCCCAGCGACAAGATAAAATTTCAAGATTTGAAAGCTCACAGATTTGAAAGGGGAACCTAAACCACCACCCATATATTTGGTTGTACCTACAGCCTAACAATAAAGCTTTTTTACATGCACTGAAACGTTTCAAACTTCTTATAGGAAGAAAACAATTTGTTTCTATAATTCGCAGGTCAGTACAAATCTGGAAATTGATATCTTCGGATCAAAGTGAAGCATGATGGACCACCGGTGTCTTCAAGAACTGTTCTGGCTCTCACAGATCGGGTTCGACCTTCGTAATGAATATTTTAATTCACCATGGTAACTGACTTTTGTGAAGCTCTTTGCGAACAGAAGGTGAACTTACTGCTGATCTCAATTGTGATAATTTTTGGCGAACTGTGTGGATCCTTATTTACCGGTAATATAATTCGATCATACGTCACTGATGAAATTTTTCACAGTCCACGCCATGTTTCTGCTACAAATTTGTTAGATTACATAAGTTCACCTTTAACTGAATTAAAAAAAAAAACTTGCGATAACCGCAACGATGAAGAAGAAACTTCTAGAGAACTTATCCTGCCCCTGTCCAGCAATTCCAGCCTACTGTTCAAAATACTTGGCTCATATTTGAAACTGAAAAGCGTCCAAAAAGAGAGGAGCAATGAAAAAATATACAAGAAGATTATGTCACCAAATAATCACAGACTTGCTTTTATTCCTGAAGCAAAAAGGTACAATACAAAAGACCCAACGAAGGACCCCTCTGAGTGATGAGTGCCAACCCAGCATTTTGCAGCAATAAGAAAAAAACCAAAACAACTTTGTCCAAAAGCCATTCATTCAGCTCATAACTCATCTACAATTAGACCTTTTCTTGTTATTATGACTACGGAGACGGATTATGCGGTTTTGAGGTCTCCCCATTTCTAATTTCAAGAACCGAAATCACGCAATATTTCATTCAATTGTTTGCCTGTTGCCTACGCGATGAAGAAAACTCAACGCCCATTTATCTGCGGTTATAAAATTGAAGCAGAAGAATACCCATCGACTTGTTTATACAACAGGCTTAAATTAAATACACTTTGCGATATAATAACACATGATTATCAGCAGACCTGAACTTGGCGATAAATTCTCAAAAATTAAACTCTTTTCCATCGTCGGCAAATTTCTAAAGCGCCTCTCATCGGCTCATTAAATTTGTTTGTTTTGTTTTTTTATTCGTTTCCAACGAGCTTTCATTTAGTTATCAATACGAGTATATTTAAGCATAAGCTACTTATGTCAACAATAGATCAATTTCGTTGAACCCCCCCGTGTAATTGTGTGTGATCAACGTAGAAATAAGAAGTGCTCCTTGTACGACGCCACTACCACGCTGCCACCCAGCTTGAATCTTGATCGTAGTGGATGAGGGGGCACTAGGGAATGTATTTAAAAATTTTGTGTTTTTTTCAAATTCCAAAAGCCCTCCTGCTGACAAGGAAATAAGGTTTTTATTATCTCCCTCAGTGGACGGAAATACGAAAAAGTCTTTAAGCAAACAATTAATCGATTTCCTGATGACAGTGCATCGAAAATGTGGATATCGCTTTCCAGATATTATTTCTCTATTAGATTCGACGAATTTGCTGATCAATTTGATACACTATCCCCCCACGGGCAAGATAGTTGTGTGTCCATACAACGTTTTTCGTTTTCTATGTTCACAAACACTGCCACTCAAAAGCATTTAACTACTCGTTTTTTTTTCATATTTTTTAAAAGATGCTTTTTAAAAACTGCAACTCTTTTTGAAACAAGTTTATAAGAAACAATGCCAGACTTTCTTCAAACTTCAAACCAATCAGTCTGGATGAGTTCTATGCGTACATGCATTGAAGGTCGCAGATCAGAAAATTACCTTACTGACATTGGTCTACCTCAAATTTCCGTTGTCAGTCCTATTCTCGTAGTAAGTATGACTGAATTTGAAAGTTGTAAGACGCGTTATCAAACCGATTGGGAATTTAGAGCTATAGATCTTGATCAAGCCAAAACTCTGGACTGCATGTTTCAGGGGGAAGAATTTCGTGTTCCACTTTTTTGCATTCGCTCAATTCGCAGTATTTTTTTTTAACTTATTTGATGTCTGTAGAAAAAGGTGATTTTATGGTTTAGGAAAGAGTCATGCCTTCGCAACAGACGAATTGCCTTGATGATCTTCATAAGCGACAAACGATGACTGGATGATGACAATAGAATATAAAAACTACCGAAAACGTTCGGCAGTGGAAAAAAACTTGTATGAAAATCCACTTCTTTGAGAGCGGAAGAGAGTGAGAGGGACGTATTTTTTTGTTTTCCAGGCGACCATCCATAATTGTGAGCAGCAAAAATTATGCACGAATGATCAAAGATTTGTTCTCACCGAATTTGTGAGCATTTTAATGTAAAACAAACGTGTCTTCAGCAACTACCCATGATTTCCAAGAATTAACTCCGTAAAATTTCCTCAAACTTTTTTCGATGTCTTTGCTTATAACTGGCCTTCACTACATCCAGCCAAACTCAAACAAAAATTTGTATGTAGATATATATGATACTCTAAAGACCTAGCCCGCTTCCATCGCGGGAACAAACTCGTCTTATTCCTGCAAGAGGTCATCACAAACACAATGAGGCAATAACTGACCGCAGTGTTTGTCGTCAATAAGCCAACTTTACCTGACCTCCATTTGGTTGATTTGAAGGGCTAAAGCTTTTGCCCGGTAGTGTTAAAACAGCATAACAAATCGATTAAGTTAAAACGATTGCCTGTGCTTCCTTATCGATAAACAAAAGCGTGCACCATTGGAGAAATAAAATTCAAATTCTTCTAAACAGTCAGCAAGTTAATTGTTTATCTCTCGGCTCTAATGATGAATGAATTGATGCGCGAACGGATCTCCACAGAACTAAGTAATAAAACAAAAAAAAAAAAAGACTTAAGGATGAAAGGAATTATCAACAAAGCTGACTAATAAATTCATCTTAGAGTCGTTTCGATTTCATCAAGTGAGTTGCGCGACAACCCGCAATTGAAGTACATATTTACACATCCACTGGTAATTTAACATCTAAGCAAAATTTTGTATTAAGAAATGTCAAACGCTTTGCTGACAGGCAAACACAAACGTCAAATGTTGAGTGAACTCATTGGGGAAATGTGTGGCAATCGTTGGCATCAAGTGCCACCCAGAATTGCTGCTGTCAGTTCGATTCGTGGGAACATTCTGTTTGCAACCAGAACTGACCCAAATAGCTTGCAATGTGACGTATCTTTGTCGGAATGTCACTTGGGGTGCAAGCACTCCGGAATGATAATCTGTTTGACACACTTTGTCATCACTCTTGTCAAATATGTGCCGATAAGCTTGCTGCTGATTGAAAAAAAAAATGAATCACGTTATTTTTTCCTCTAATTAAATTCGTTCATCCATCAATCACTGAGTATCACTCTGGTGCGGTTGGATTTCGAGCTTCACAAGGATCCGCGTTTGACACATTGGTTAAAGATCTGCTTTTGGGGATTATTGAATTTAACGCACGCCGCCGTTGCTACCTGCATACTTCTAGTAATCCAATTGAGAGTAATTTCGTTTTTTCATTTTTTTCTTTCATACTTAAGGGAAAAGTGCCGCTGAATACTGGGGACATGTCACTTGAGTTTTGATTAAAAGGAGATATCAAAAGTGATATCAAAGAGGATTATGTTCTGAGGAGTTCTGAGGAAGCGACACCGAAATCTATTACCCGTCAATTTATTTAAACAAGTTTGAAGTATTTGCATAATTCTTGTTTTACTATATTCTTGTGGAATCGTCTCCAAGCGTTTGTTGGTTACTCAATAACGTCAGAGCGGTTGAATCGATTTTGAGTGAAACTTGTCATGTGCGAATATCGCATTATGGGATCAAATTTTGGATACTATTATTGATTGTGATAAGAGTGGGTAAAACGTGCTGACATTACCGCCATCCAAGTGATACGATGGAATGGACCGGGGAAAAAGGAGGGAGAACTGCTACACAAAGCAAAAGTAGACCCTTTTTGGCTTCGAACAATTTGTGATCGGGGGCAGACTTTATAGCAAGATATCTTGAGCTTAAAGCATGTGCAAAAACAATCGCTAGACGAAGACGAAATTACGAAAGAAAGCTTATATGAGCTTCTCAATATAACCAACGAGCAATGCTAAAATCGTGCTCGGCGATGAGAGCTCACTTTTCCCACAACTTTGCATCCACAAGGGGACTTTGCTGTCTCGAGTGCAAAAAAACGTCACCCAAAAAAGACCACGCATCCTGGGGTCCAAATTCCAAGGACTCAATTCCGAGGTAATTACATTAGGCATGACCCTAATCATCCCAATCGTGCTATGCGCGGCAGAAACATGAACCTCATCAAAGGTGAATAAATATGTTATTGGAGCAAACAATTGGCGTGTTTTTTGGTTCCCTTTGTGTAGATGGGGTTTGAAGAAGAAGTCCGAACAGTCTTATAACAAATGCAAAGTTTGTGTGACTGGACTCGAGGATTAAACGTACCTGCAATCAGCACTTGATGAATGAGTGGATCTTTGGGTATCACTCAAAAAAAGACAGTATCCGTGGTATGATCATTTTCAAAGAATATATATCAGAAGACTTAAAATTTGAGTCACAACCTCGGCGTAAAGAAAATGTTGGGTAGAACAAAAAAGGCACCAGCAAAATTTTGTAGAACACACAAATATTTTTAATCTCATAAAAAGAGACCCGGCACATCAGCTGTTCCTGCTGATATGTTTTTTTTAACTCATCCAAACTCAAACAAACACAGTAGTAAAATTATAAAAGACTCGTATAATTTTTGCGCCACGAGCGTTAGGTTATGAATCACCTCTGGAGCACCCTCAAATCTCACGCCAATACCGACTTAATTATCTCAATGCCACCTGAATTACAGTAATTGTTTGAACTTTATCAACTTCAGTTTGCATAAAAAGAATCAAAATAGGCGTAGAAACAGCAGTTGGCTTGTAGTCGAAGCCTAAAGAGACAAATAGGGCAGAGCCATAACGTGATAGTCAACAATTATTATGGCACAACACTCACGATAGTAAGGCGGCAATTTATGTAAAACCCGGTGCCAAATTGACGGGCGGAAGTAAATAAGAATAATACATACCCTCGGCACGCACCCAGCAAAATCAGGAATACAAGCAATTGCCCCCGCACCCAAATCCAAAGTAACGCAGAAAACAGCAGCGTCAATCGGCAACACACCACTTTTTCAATCAATCAAATCTAGTCGGCTCAATCGTACGTCACCCCCGGCATGTCCAGTGACTTTTAGCTAAAAGTGTGATTGGAAGGAAGAGCCCAAAAAGGAATATACGACCTACACACATTCTTTTCGCATTCAACCCAAAATTATCAAGTTTTCCTTTGCCTTTGGTCCTCTCTCTGCTTTTTTTTTTGTGCTTCGCTTTTGGTTGAGTTATCCTGGTCAGGCTAGCTTCGAAAGTCCACATAAAAGGGATTGAGGAAGAGCTAAATGCACTGAAAGGACAGAGACAGAATGTGTAGAGGAAAAAACAAAATTCACCATTGTGCCGGTGTCGGTGTGTTGAAAAAAACCTGAATGTTCCTTTTAAGGACAAGGGGAGAAAAAAAGACACACACACACACAAACAAAATATGAAGGAGGAAATGTAGAAAATGCACGATGAGACACCCTCAGGGAATTCTACTAAATCACTCTATAAAAATACATGAAAAACAACTATGTAGACACACTGCGATTCACAAGATTGAGCAAGCAAGAATTTTAAGTGATAAATTTGATTTCTGCCTAATAATCAAATAATTTAATTTTTTTGGGTAAGGCTTTCTTAACGAGACGAGGTTCGTAGACACTCGTATGAACATGAAACTCTCACTTTTACCAACATGCTCGTTCATAGTTTTCGTTCTTTACGATTATCGATTATATACTATTTAGGAAAATCCCATCTTCTTTCTTATTAACACAGCTTCTCCAGACTTCGTTGTACGCTTTTTATTCCTCGAGTAAGCATATGCACATAAACAAGACAGTTTTGTCAAAAACCAAATAGATCTTTTTTCCTTTTTTGTTCGAGTTAAAGAGTTTCCTTTTTTACTTGCGCAGCGATTAAGTCTTAAGAATTTATAAATTTTATTTATAAGTGCGATTATGCCCCTTGTTTTGACTTTGATTTTGACCTCGACGTTCCTACGAAGCTTACATTTATTTGTGTGAATTTATCTATTTTAGAACAGCCTGGCAGTCCATCATCTTCTAGAAGGAAAATTATTGTCCTGTACGCTTCCGCTGGGATAATTCACTTTTTCTGAAAGCAATTTTGCAAGGGTACCTTTTATGAACATATTATGTGGGTAAAAACTGTTCCCTACACCGCGTTGTAACTATTACTTGTCATATCTTAGCTTTGGGCCACCAAGTTGTCTTAAAAAAGTTTTTTTTTTGTCATTATCATTTGCTTCTACTCTTGTGAGCCGCAGTGTACATCTCATAAGGTTAAGGTGAAATTGAACGAATGAAGAGTTGACTTGTATTGAAGGACCTGGGTAAAATATGTACCCGGTGTCTTACTCTCTTGTTGCAGGATAATGATGCAAGTTCGCCGGGTTTGTGCGAGACAAAGGTCAGGCGTGCTTCAACTTTGACATTTCAAGCAGCCAAAATTGATGAGATTTTCATAAGTTAATTATAGACAGGTGTTTCCATAGAATATATTTTAGTTCTATGGAAACACTTGTTTCTATGATATTTGGCAATGGAGTTTGAAGTTTCGAAGTTATTTGATTTCAATCGTGCCATTTTAAAACTAAGGAAATTGGCAAAAAACAAATTGTAGTTCGATTAAAGTCAATACTATACCATCACGTATATGTTTAAAATATTACGAATTTCAATCAGTTGCGAGTCGATTACGATTATTTTTAATTGATTTAAAACAACCTGTTACCAAGTTTGGTACATATTTGATCGAAGTTTCTAAAAGTACGCGAGCTAGCATACATGGAAGGTATTTCAAAAAGATATCTACTTCGTAATTTGGCAATAATTATGTCGAAGTTTGGAAGTAATAAAGCCAAGTATTTGCCGAGTTTATGATTACACAGAAGAACCAGTCAAAACAGTCGTTGAAAGGGTAGAATCAACTCTCTCAGTCCTTAATTAACTGAGTTAAACTAGAGTTAACTAACTCTGGAAAACGCTCACAGTGGATGCCTCTGATAGGCGCAATCGATCGTTAAAGTCTCTTTGTCCAAATAAATGTCGAACAATCACGCTTCGCTGAGATCTGAATAAGAATCGGAATATAGTGAAAATGTATTAAATTTCGTTTTAAAATCAGTAAAAGGTTCACGCAAATAGATTTGAAATCAATCTGTTCGCATGCTATTTCAGCACCTGTCAAAAAATAGTAAACTCAAGAAAAAAGAGGACGTTAGTTTTGACATTTAATCGTTGACAAGACTTACAGACCATCAAAATTCCCTTCAAAATTTTACCTCTGAGAATGAAAAAAACTGTCTTGAAAATTCGCTCGTATACGAACAGTTGCGCTCAGGTGCAAAAAGTTAGGGAAAGGAAAAAGTACGTGAAAAATGAGTAGGTGACATGTGCAAATGTCAAATGCATTTTTGTTCAACTCGGCATCCAAAGATATGTACATTTCTGTAAAATATTGATGACTAAAGTTCTCTACGCCTCCAATTCTATTTGGCAATATTATAAAAATTACCAACGCTATTTTGAAGATCGCAACACTGCCTGCAAATGCAAACCACATTTATGATTCGAACTCAGATTTAACTACACATGCTTTAAATGTTTGTTAATTCCGAAGCGTTTATCATTTATTCCGGTGCCAATCCCCTACAATTTCCTTATACCGCCAGCATACAATGAGTCAAATCGATTGCCAAAGAGAACATGCATTTCACTAAAAAGGCTGCACCCATTTGACATTGATTTTGCTTTACCCACCATACTGGAGTGAATTTCTTAACAAGAAAAAATCAAACATGTGAGGCGTTCTGAACTCTAATAGTTTCCTTCAACCGTTCCTTGGTCAGCAGCCAAGGATCAATCAAACTTTCCAATTACCTATCTTCTTCCTCCCTTTCACACTTTCCTGCTGTAATTATGTACATATACTATATAATCGATAGATATAACTACACATATGCCTGCAACAAGGGCTGGGTCCACGAGACTTGTGCAAGAAGATGAAAAACAACTATAACCTAACAACCACACAATTCACGAACACACCCGCCGCTAGCTAGTTCCGTGGGTGCTGCTTTGTGCAATTTTCTAAACCAATAAATTGTCCTTCAATCCAAACAACTTCCTATTTTATTGCAATTTATTTGATTTTAATCGGATTTTTATTTTCATGTATTATCATCGAACGGCACAACGAGAAGCCATTATCTTTGTCAAACAGGACAGCCTCATTGGGACGCGATCCACGAGTAAAAAGGACATCAAATCGCACACACAAACGCAACCTACACAACCGAGTGTCTACTGCCTTTGCGTGAGCTCTTAAATTCACCACCTACACATTTTTACAACTTTCCTTCATCTTTTTTTTTTTTATTGTCGCCTTTCCCAATATCGTTGCATTTTCTTTGCCAATTGATGAAAATTCAACCGAAAATTTTCACATTTTGAATTACAATCCACAATCTGCAAAATAACCCCACCTTACCGGCAAATTGTGCGCCCAAAAGGAACGAATGCGAACAGCAATAAAAAAAAAACCCAAAAGAGACACAAAAAACCGGTAAAAAATTACAAAAAAGGAAAGAGCAAACTTTTTTCCTTTGTTTCAATTGCAATTTCGCAAAACAAAAAAACCAAGATTTTCTTTTAAGATGAAGCAAAACTAAAGAAGAAAAAAAAACTCACCTTTTTTTTTGTGGATCCTAAATGACCGTAGGCGCGGTGGTAATCCTTAAAAATGCAGACGATGGACGAAATGTTTTTGTTTTATTTCTGTTTATTATTTTTCGTAGCACGCACACAAAACACACAAAAATAATATGTATAAAAAAAATGTTTTTCCCTTTTTTTGTTCTTTAGTTTTTGAAAATTAAAATATTTTTTGTTTGGAACACGATTTCGAACTCGACTCACTTCACGACTTCAACTCTCCGACATGCTAACGGCAACAGAACAACACATGGGAAAGAGACGTAGCGATTGGCAATGGCAACGGCGAGTACAAAATGTGGAAGCAAAAATGTCGAGAATTGCACACAGAAGGAGAAACGAAACAGAAAAAAAAACAGAAAAAAACGCTACTACTTGATTTGCGAGAGTTGAGTGAATTTTTTGAATTCTGAGTGGAGTTTGCTTGACTATACTCCGAATGAGAATGGGATGCATATTTTTCGAGATGAAAGTGGAAATGGGACGGCATCATTAAGCATGTGTGTTTCTGCAAAGTGCAAAGGGCAAGGAAACGAGCATACGGAATGAGAGAATGCAAAAGAATTGAGTGAAGAAGAGGCGGCATACGCGAAGCCGTAAAAAAAGGGGAAACTGCTAAAGGTGTGTGCGAATAGCCTGACTTTCAGCTTGATTTTGATGGTGTTGGAGTTTAGCTTAAAACGGAGGTGTTCGTTGAGCAAGGAGCAAGAACAATGCTGCCAAATTTTACTAAAGTGTGATGTAGTCCTTAAAACTTATTATTCAAAAGAAGCGTTGACTGCACAAAAAACAGGTGTTATTGCATGACACCAGCAAAATGACAAAAATCATTTCATTCCATGTTGGCCCAAAACAATCAATAACTGACGAATTATTTGGAACAAATAGTCACCTTACTTCCATGATTTTGAGGAGTAATCGTGGACCACGTCTTGTCAGCGTGCATTCTGAACTCTGCCTCGTTCCAAGCAATCTTTGCTAAACTTGCGTTGGCTACGAAAGGCTTCAATCGACGGAATGTATTGAACAAACTCAAGTCTGTTTGACCGATTTGCAAAATTCTCTTAAAATATTCCTTAATTTTCTGAGGAGCACCGGGAGTGCTTTCTTTATCCTTTACCTCCTTTTGCGAATCAAAGAACTGCCATCTGAGTACAATTTATCATTAGCGAATTTGCGCTAGGTGCTCAATATAAAATCAAAACTGATAGTCATTGCCATTTCACAAATTGAAACATCGTTCAATCAAGTGATACATTTTGGGCCATTTTGTATGAAGAAAACTCAAACAGCCTAACAACCATAGGATAGTTCAAAAAACTACTGAGTTGGTTCGATAAACATTCTCCAGCGATATTTAGTAGTTTTATTTTCCTACTTATGGTGCTTTAAATAGCCATCAACGTCAGATTCCACCTTTCCATTGTTCTTCTTCATTCATTCTTTTACCAACGACAAATTTTCCATGTATGAAAACTGAAAATATAGCGAGCGGATAAATCTGGGTAAAATAATATGGTAAGGGTTGGGCGTACAGTTTTCTGCCGAGTCCTAAAACTGATTTCGATTCCTTAGATAGATTCTTCTATTTCAGTTTATTGTTTTGACTGCTGCTTTGGGTTGGGTCTGAATTGATGGAACCACGAACCAATCTTTGTTTAACAACGAATTTCGGCTAAACACTTGATTGAAATATCCCAAATATGATATGTGGTTGTTCGATCATAAATAATTGCGCCACCCACCTTACGCACAGCTTTCATCTGAATTTTTAGTCAATAAACAATGCATACAAGTTTTTGAAACACATTGTCTGCTTGCTAGCAGATTTTCTTCAACAGCCACTTAATATTTTATTGTAGGAGACGAAGGAACAGACTCCCACAGATGACATTTTTTTTTTTCAAGTTCAAAAAAACCGCCTGACAATTAACGTAGTGTTGTCAAACCTGACACTAGATATTTATAACGTAATTATTTGCTACCATTTATTTTTAATTACACCCGCCATCTATGAGTCAGTTAGTGTCCCTCTGTGACTATCCTTGTCCAACGAAGAAGTCCAGCAGGAAGAGAAGAATGCAGGTGCTAGACGAGGTGGAGTCAAAGGACTTCGAAGAAAAAAGAACAAAACCTAAACTGTCGAAGAATCTACGAACAGAAATCAGTCACATAATTACTAGAAAAATCTGAATCCTTTAGATCAGGAAGGAATTGTGGGTTTAATTATTATAACAATTTTACTTTGATGAAATTATTTTCACTCTCGTGAGTTGATTAAACAGTATTTAGCTACATTGCTCTTCCGATGATGGCATTCAAGGCTTGGTTCAAATATTTTCGTTTTGGCCGAACATTTCTTTCCTATGAAGACCGTCAAGGACTCCAAAAAAAGGAAACAAATGCGGAATTTATGAACAAAATTCTTCCCAACATAAACCGCATCGTGAAACTTATTCACAGCAATAATTTGACCTGCTTCGACATAATCTGGTTGACTTCATGTGCTGTTTCGTGGCTGTTGATGGAGCATCTTCATAATAGACAAAACCAGGTGAAAAGGCGATGGCTGCACGTTTTTGAGATTCGCAATTTTACGCAGAAATGCTTAAAAATGGGAGAAACCAAGATCTATCGGTTTCAGATATTGCGACATTTTCAGATATTTTTTGGGGATTATAATTTATTATTCGTAAGAGTGAAGTTAGGGATTGTGTGGGTTCCTCGGTTGTCCGTCTTTTCGGCTGATTGAGATTCGAAGGCAGTGTTAGAGGGTTTCTTTTTGTGCCAGGAACTGACTCACTCACTTCGTTGATGATTTTAAATTATAATTGAAATATTCATCAGATGGTGTGGTAATTTTTTCGGGAATTTTTACTACTCTCACAATAGTCTTGTTTTATTGACAGGATTGCATAAGACTCGAGTTTGCTTGCTAGGCAGCTGTGCATTTTTGTAACGCGTTTTTGAAAGTAATATTGGAACCAACACATATTTAAAGAGTTCAGCTTGTTAAGTCTGCAAATTTGAGGAATTGTTTATTTTCCCTGCGGAACGGTGAGAAGAGACTGAGTATCAGTCTTGTAGCCGGTGAAAAGGATTTAATATTTTTTTTTCGGAAACCAAGTGTTAGAATTCTGTTGCTGACTCTTCTTTATCTTCTTTGGCTTGAAGAGTGTGTGTTTTTTTGCGACCTCATCTTATGCAACAAGTCTTTTGCCTTCTTTTTCTAATCGAGGTCGCTTGTTCTCTCACAAGTCTGCAAAATCGCACGTAATACCGATCTGTAAAAGGATCCTTGACCAAACATACTTCCCTGATATTTTTTTTTTACACAACACTAAACTATCGTTTGTTGGTAAAGTGACCAAATAGTTATTGTTGTTGGTCGCGTATATGGCTGCTCCAGAAAACTATGTTCTACTTTGGCCTTCCCTCCTATCAAAACTCGTCCACGATTGGTTTTAACTCAGATACTCCAAGTTCCAAAACGCATATTTAATGTCTATCAGTTCGTGAACGATTTGCTTTACCGTTCTTAATGAAGCTAGCTTTGTGTGGATTTGTTTCTAATGGAATCTTGTGCAACTTTTATCGCATTCCTAACTAATGCGACAGCATCAGAAGCTCTTGGAGGCTTTCTGATTCTCCAACTAAAGATATTTTCGTAACCGATTCAAACTTTGAAGTCTAAATCGATGTACTTCCTTGACCGTTATTTTGTTATGGATCCCCATCCTAATATGTGCAACATTTTAACATTTAACAACTCAGTGACTGGTGTGAAGATTCTACAGTTTTCTTACTGGAATGGCCCAGCGACAGTGATCACAACTGGCTGTCGCCTGATCAAAGCAATCGTCATTTAATTTCGATTTCATCATCATATGATGCAAAAATGCTTGAACAAGCTTAAAGCTACTCAACTGCGATAAGATAATTTACTTACGGGCCCCGCGCGAATTCTCTAAGCTAAACAGAATGTTAAATCTATGCGTTTAAGTTCTTAAACGTTATTTCAAAACATGACTTTTTTAGAAAATAAGAAAATGATTGCCTGAAAAACTGAGTATTTTGCCGCGGACTGAAACCGCCCCAGTGAACCGGCGATTTTTCCCTGAGCCGCGTGAGTTAAGTATTGGTCTTAATACAAACTATGCAGCTCATAAAGTTTGTTTTTCAACTCTATTTTAGTTTAAGTTACAATGCAGCATGCGTCATGTCTTTTTGTCGAAAAGGGCGAAGAAAGAAATTAAAATAAAAAGAAACGAGCCCAATGCATTCGGTTGACTCATTGCGAAATCCGATTCAGTGCACTCTGTTAACCGATGGCAACCGAAATATAGAAATACTATTTATAATAATAATTCAAAGCTACTAAAATTAAGATACATTTATATATTTTACCGTAGAAGAACAAAAACTAAAGAAAAGAAGATGGAAATCTAAACACAAATAATTCAGTTCAGTTTAAGTAGTCTAAAAAAGGATGGTTTTCTTTTTTTTAAAGTACTTAATACGTTTTTTAATACGTCGCGGCAAAGTTTTCCATAAGCGAGTAGAATTGACAAAGAACTGACATTCAGATACTTTTGATGAATGTCGTGGATGAATGAGTTGACATAATCTGCTGGAGGAGGCGAATCTAATTTTTTCATAGAGTTGTTATGTCAGAAGGACAGCCGAAAAGAGACTCAAGGTGTGAAACTGAAGAAGCTTATCGGACGTCAACTCTATCGTATCTACGCAGACCATAAACATAGCGCACCACGCTGTCGAAAGCAATCATTAGATTTCTTTAACTGCTGAAATTGGATTTGCAATAAATGTCGCATCCGTATGTCAATACTGCTTGCAAACAAAATGTGAAACAAATTACGGCAATAACCTCACACAAAGTATAAACAAATAATATGGATTATTGGATAAATAACCCATATTATTTGAAAGGTTTAATAATTCTTTTCTTTTCTTTTTCTTCTAACCCTTCGAATAAAATAAATCGAAGTTAGTTCTTAAACAACTCGGTCCAGTTCCGCATTGTACGGCGACCATAGTACAAACCTGCATATATTTTAATACATCAGACATTAAATATTAAAATTAAGTTATTAATAAAAATTATTTCGTGTCAAACTTTTTGTAGATAAGCACTTCTGCATTTCTGTCATGGATCAGACCATTAAGGTCGAAATAGAGGATTGCCTGCGGGGGAATAAAACCATAAGTGTAATAAGTCCCACAGATATTTCTCGTATTTTCTGAGCTCATTGCACTTGCCTTGCGCATCCGAATAAACTTAATCACAAAGTTAACCAGGTTGGCCCCATTGTTCAGGACCTCGCTTAAATAGAATTGTTTGTACTGAGACTCTGCATTGTTCAGGACCTCGCTTAAATAGAATTGTTTGTACTGAGACTCTGCAGTTCTATGTAGATGACAATATTTTCCTTAAAGCTTGTTCCAACGTTGAACCACATTCACATGCAAGAAATGCCGATCATTTTAGGTAGCTGAGTAGGTAAAAGTGGTGGTTCAGTGAGAATCTAATGGGCAGTACGTGCGGTTTTAATACCACAACTCTATTACCTTATTTATAATATGTTTTTGAGATTTCTCTAAATCTAACCCGAGGCATTTAAGAAGGACATTAGTTCCTTAATATTCTTCGCAGAAATCTCATCAATTGAGTTGAAGAAGGGTCTACCAAACGCTCGCTGTCTAGCTCTAGCAAGATCCAGACAGTCGCAAAAGAAATATGTTAGGATCTCCCTCTCAGCTGTGTTTTTGCAGCTGCAACAATGTGAGTTACGTCGTACGCCTGGCTTAACACTCTGATCTCCAATCGGTCAGTGTCCTGTACTATTTTAGCAATATGATGACGAGTTGCTGAAGGAGAACTTTTGTTTCTCTGGTCCTTCTGTTTTCCTTGTTATGGCACAGTTTGTCTTCTAACGACACTATCTCAGCTCGGCACACTCTATTAATGTTAAATATGAAGAAAAGAAGGCGATAGCTTTGATGGCTGCTTGACTGTCAATGCATATGGCAATCTTCTGCCTTGGAAGGATTTTTCAAGCCCAACTAAAAATTTCTGTTAGCAAAAAAAAAAAGAAAACAACAACGTTCAATCACTCTATTTTCCATTTATTTTTTTATCTTCCCTATACCCAAACCAATTGCATAATGAACTATATTCACCATAGACTCAAAAACTCACCCTCAGCACATGTGGTGAAACAAGTCAAACGTCAAACTCACGCTATGGAAAAAAATTGTTTTCCTTTAATTTGTCAAATCTAGTCTTGCGGGGCTGCGGCATCGTCTTTCAGTTTCATTCTTATTTCAATCTCTTGTCCGGGAAGTGTAGCAATAAAATCATGGAATTAAGTTTGTAAATTCCACACGCACCATACGTAATGTCGTCCGATTTGATTGAATACCTTAAAGGTCCGGAATTGGTTGTGAAATTTCAAGAGTTCTTCGGTGTGCATTACATTGAAGGTGAAAACAACCCGGCCGGAAAACCTCTTCAACAGCAGAGCAATGGAATTGTAAAGACATCATCGAAAGAGGTGCCACCATCGCCCCGAAGAGGAGAATCAAACGAATCTCACAGAACCTTGAAAAAGGATCTACCTTATAGGATAGAGAATAAATTTTGGTATTATCTGTTTTTAATTGGCACTGAGCTCGGCGATGAGCTCTTCTATGCCACATTCATTCCGTTTTGGTTTTGGAATGTCGACAGTGCGGTCGGCAGGAGAGTCATCTGTCTCTGGTCCATTGTTATGTACATAGGTATGATGAGCTTTGTGTAGTCATGCAATTACTAAGTTGGTTCGTTTCAGGTCAAAGTCTAAAAGACATAATTCGATGGCCACGGCCCGGTCGGCCTGTTCATCAACTGCAACAGAAATGGTCCATTGAGTATGGCATGCCATCGACCCATGCCATGGTTGCTGTATCCATTCCATTCTCTGCATTCATCTTCACGCACCAAAGGTTCGATTTGCCTCGCGAGATATATTCATCAACTACATTGTCATTAATTGCAGATATCTTTACCCGGCCTATGTGGGATTAATAATATCAGTTGCATGGTGCACGCTCGTCTGTTTGAGTCGCATTTACTTGGGCATGCACAGTGTTTTGGTGAGTAATGAACTAAGGATTTTTTATCACGTCGCCTCGATAATAATCGATCAAATTGGCGGTTTACGCAATTCTTTAGATAACTTATCGTGACACACGCATCTGATCACGACTGTTTACTTCCTTATTTGTGTGATGTGATATGAATTGTGGCTTGTCATGATTTGAGTGGTACGTTCCTCCTTAGGTGAATTGATAGGAGTATGAAATGAAGTTGTGACCAGTATAAGAGGAGAATGGTTAATTATTCTATTAAATATGTTTACGACGTTAATTGCTTTCTTATCATACATTCAGAGCGGAGCGACAATTGAGTGTGTACACGTAGATAAGAATGGCTACTGCCTCAAATAGGATTCAGATAAATTTTATCTATAAAAAGAAATTCAATTCATATTTTTAAAGCGCGCTTATCTTAGACGATTTTCTTTCCTTTTGTTATAAGCAAATTTTAAAAGATTAACTTCTTCTGTGGGAAGATTACATTAATAATCTACATCATAAGACCTCCATCTTTTTTTAAGACAACACTACAGCATCTCTGCTAGCGCCTTTGTCTGTTTTGCTGATCTAAGTAGCTGAAGCCATCAAAAGGCTGGTCAGGTGTTCTTAGATCTGCCTCTTTATCGCGGTTGTATTGGAAAATTAATTGCTAACTTACTTACTTAAGGCACGCTGCTTCTAGTTATCTAGCCCTGGCCTCGGCTTGATCAGAGGTTCGGTCTTCTTTAACGTCTCGAATCTGTGATACGGGGGCTGTGATACGAAGATCCTCCTTGCTGGTGCATTATTGTCCATTTCCTCGATGTACCCGGGCCAATGTAGTCGTCATATTATTGGCTTTTTGGACTACATCCACATCTTCATACAACTCATAGAGTTCGCAGTTATATTTTCTCCTCTATTCGCCCTCCTCCCATACGGCACCAATTATTCGAAGAAACATTTTTCATAATGTCATTAATTAATAAAAAGAGTAGCCAAGTGAGAGTTGACTCCTACACGCAGGGTTCCGCGCCTCCCAAGTGTATGCAACACAATAGTTCTTTAATTATAGATTTCTCATCGCCCATAAATATGTATCAATGCAGGCATGCGAAGGATCAAGGATCAAATTATATTCATTTATAATCTAAAGTTTATGGCTTGACAAAATTCACAGATTTCGTTGAATGGACCAGAGCTATGTTCACTAATATTTTCCTCATTCGGATTTTCAATGAAGTTGGACTGAAATGCAAGCCTTTTCCACGTTAGCCACCTTCCACGGCATTTTCTGTTGAAGTTTGGGCACCACTTAATTCTACAGCTTGTTCTTGAGTCCTTTCTCGATCTTGAACAATCTGTTTTTTGAATGCTGTACTCTGAAATTTACAATTCTATTGCGACTGCTTTTAAGCTCTATAGTTTTTCAGGACCACCTTATACAATCATTGTTTATTATTTTTCTTTAAACATACAGCACAAACATATGTAGACATACGTACATTCGAACCAGTCATTTTTAGAAACTGATCTTAAAAATATTTTCAAGAACTCTCTTATAACGGCATAACTCTTTTTAACCAAGTCTCTGCATTACAATCTTCCATTTCATAAATTTAACATAATAAACTGTATAAAGGATTTCTCACTACCTACGACTAGTATTGGATTTTAGTTGGTGGGATTTTTATCTAAGTTGTCAATCGGACCCGCTAAATTGTCCTTTTTGCCGCACTTATGGACATCAGGTCCATGAGTTTACACAAATTTTCAATTATCCTATAGTAATAAAAACTATCTGCAGTTTCCGGCCTTGCAAACGTTTTCTTTACTTGCCTATTTTCGAACAACACTTGGATCAATTTCATCCGCAGCGCTGCACCTTATTTCGAGTTTTATTTTAAAACATGAGATCTCTGTTCTGTGAATTGAAACATAACTAAAAGGCAAACAATTGTATTCAAAAAAATTTAAAACTCAGTCCTGTTTGTGCATAACCCACACTTTACATATTCACCGCCTCCAGTTATAAATTCAGAACAGAAATTCGGATAAAATATTGTCCAATCAACACTGTCAACGAAATATCGGAATTTCGGATCAGAATATTCCCACCCAGTAAAACTGAACTTGCTTAAGATACGATTCGATTGTGTGACAAAATGACAAACGCATGCATATTTCCGAGAGCACATATGTACAGCAAATCAATGTTACTGGAATACTTCAAACTATAGCCTACATAAATTTGGGATAATTAAAAAAAAAAAGGAACAGAAGTGGAACATAATCCAATATTTACATGGAATACAAACCCTACCGAAAAAAGATCGGTTCGATTACCCCGATTCTTTTTTATTGACTTTGTGGTTCCGAAAAAGTGATATTTCGTATGACCGAATGTTTCTTTGGTTTAATTCTAGTCACTACCATCCTCCGCAGTCGAAGAAAACCACATGTGCTATCACACGATCGAATTTTATAATGCCGTGGCAAAAATCAAAAGTAAATTATCCTCTCATAAACAGGGATGGGCGTTTTCTTGCCTAGTAATCATGACCTTAGAGCTTCAAGCCACCTTTGCGTAGATCTTTAGATCTTACTGTAATCATTCGCCGAAGGTCTGTAGTGTTTTGTCGTCGATCCCCGACAAAATTCCAGTCAGATTCGAACCCAGAACCTAAAAAATGCAAGAGAGCGTGAGCATCGCATCAACCGACTACGTTGACAAACCCGACATTTCACGATATTTTTTTCCGTTTGCATTTGGTGTAGGTGTGACATACTTACTTAAATACATAAATGGGGGGAATCTATTATTCTGACATTTTTTTGGGCACATACATTCGAGAAATTCATCTCAAACGGAGTGCAAATTCGTTCAGAATTCGTTGATGAATTTCGAAATGATTCTGGAGTGTGTTTAGGTTATAGTTGTCAACGTGTTTAATAAATTGCATTGATGAAGGAATTGGAAAATGTTGTAAAAGAAGAAAAAAATGTAACTAAACATTGAATATTCTTGTGTGCTTTAAATGCGTAATCATTTTGTAACCTTCTGTTTTCATCATAACCCAAAAACACATCAAAATCACATGAAATACTTTTTTTAATACTATATTTTACAAAAATGACATTGTAATTGAATTTTTCGAATTCAGTAAAATACCGCCACGAAATCAAAACACGTATACACTTCGCTTAATAATAATATGGGACAAGCATTATATTTGCATTTTCTAAAAATTATATAAAAATTTTCCAAAGTAACACACACTTTTTCTCAGTGCTCACTCTCTTGAAGTCCTTGTCTCTTTGATTCATGTTGTTCTTTTGTGTGATGTTCGTTTTGGTGTGCGAAATAAATATATCAAACGCGAGTTTCAGTCGTACGTTTAACTGATAAAATTAATTTTGATCGGACAAATTAGATTAAATCGAAAAATTAAAAAAGAATTGTTTAAACAAAAATGCTAAAATACATTTGAATGTGCGCGATGTGAGTGAATACCGAGTTTAGTACGAGGTGGGTGGGTGGTATTGGAATTTGCAACCCATGCAAACAAGCAAGACACAACAAAGGAGGACAGTGTTTTGTTTTTCACGACAAAGAAGGAAATAATCGAAAGAAAACACGGACTAGCAAGATGACGACGTGAATAAATGCATGCAAGATGTGAGATTCTAAATGCGGTTGCGTTGGATCCTTGCTCTCGGGCATTCAGCACTCTTCACTTAATCATATCTCTTTAGAAACTGCTTCAGGCGTTCGGGAAGCGACAGCTTATCAACGTCTGGGCTCTTTAGATTCAACAGAATCTCATCGCGGCATGTGTTTTGCAGGGAAATTATTCCGTAGAGCTGGACAATGCGTATCTGTTCGGTGGTGCCATAGACATCGACAATGCCGTGCATTCCATTCTGGAAGGGTTTCTTCCGTGTGCATGGTTCCTGATCGACCCCGTTGATGATGAAATGCATTTCGGCTTTAGATTTATCTGTGTATGTCGGTACGAATACAACACCGATGCGTGCCCAGGTTGGCTAAATCTAGCAACGCATACTGCGGCGGACCATCACAAGGATATAATGGCTTCGGGAACCAATTGTGTTAGCCCCAATCGCATATGACCTGACCAGCCGCGTTTGTTCTCCTCGATTTCAATGAGGAATATCTCACCGGGCAAGAGGGGTTTCTCGGAGAATGTAACTGCATCGGCAAAGCTGGCTTTACGGAATGCCACCGTGTTGCCATCACAGAGTATAATGTTGTCTTCGTGGTATGGATGAAATCTGGAAAGTGCTAGCCGCGTCGCCTTCGTTTGACGGGCACTTTGTGTGGAGGTCGATGAAGACATGTTTTTATTCCAAACAGGGATATGGAAAAATTATAAAATTGTTTGGAATATGAACACTTTACGCGAAAACTGACTGTATTTTCTTTCCCCGCGTGAATTTTTTTTTTTTATATTTATATTTATACTCACAGTTTACAGAATACACGGGAGA
This sequence comes from Orthonevra nobilis, assembly GCA_963555765.1. Taxonomy (NCBI): domain Eukaryota; kingdom Metazoa; phylum Arthropoda; class Insecta; order Diptera; family Syrphidae; genus Orthonevra; species Orthonevra nobilis. The sequence continues at coordinate 148,578,601 of OY743224.1, forward strand.
AAAGAGCAAAATAAGTTTTCTCTCCGAAAAGGAATATAGTAATTGATAACGTTAAATGTGTCTAAGTTTGTTCCAATCAAAAATACTTTTTTTTGCGCAACAAAGAAAAAATCCCAAAGGGAAAAGCACTATCGGTGGACGAGAGGATAGGCATTCTCAATCTAAGAAAAAACGGTTATACCAATAGGCAAATAGCGGAAACAACAAATAGGAATAAAAACACTGTCCAGAAATTCTTAAAGGATCTTGGTAATAATGAGAAAGAAAGGAGATCTGATCGTCTACCCAAGGTTGGTAAAAAAGTCAAAAGGACAAATAACGCTTCAGTTATGTCTTTCAGTAACAACAAGAAGAATTCAACAACTTTTGAAGGAGGATAATTTCATTACATGCAAAAGCGCCTACCAAACACATAAGTGGTTCTCAAGACATAACGAGGCAAGATGAAGTTTCACCGAGAATCATCAGTTTTGGGTCACGAAATGTCAATCCGCTGTTTTCAGTGATGAAAAAAAAAAATAATTTGGATGGTCCGGACGGAGGGTAGAAGTATGGCGAGAGCGTGAAACTCCGTATTCGAGAAACTTCCAAGGAGGTACTCTAATGGTATGGGCTGGTTTCGGGTACAGAAAAAAGACTCCAATTTGCTTTATTTCCCATTAAAATAAACTCGGACAAATATGTTAAACTCCTGGACAGTGTCCTTATTGAATTTGGTTAACATTTTTGGGGAGAAGACTGGACGTTCAAGCACGACAACGCTGCCTTGCACGTCTCGCCGTACATATAAAACTTCTTTAAGTCAACACTCTACATTGGCCTGCAGTTAGTTCTGACTAAAATCCAATAGAGAATCTATGGGGCCTGTTGTAGAAGAGGGTTTACGCAGGTGGACGCCAGTTCAAAAAGCTTTTGCAGCTAAAAACCGCTATTCAGGACGAATAGTTAAAAATTGACGTATTTACAATGCAAAATCTAATTATTTTTTTGCGCCGCCGCTTAGTCGCAGTCATAGCCTCCAAGAAAAAGAGGAAGAACTTATTACTAAAATATCATCGTAAAATTCTGCTCTAAATCGTATGGTCTAGAGGACTACTAAAATCTTGTCTGCTGTCCTTTTTTCGTTCGAAGCATACACAAATTATACGTTTTGTTTTCTTAAATAAATACGCAACTTTACTTTTTTTTATTTGATCCCAGTTTTAACCATTTAATGGAATTAAAACAAAGTTTAAAAAAATAAATGGAATGAAATATTTTTTTTAAAGATTTTCGCTTGGCCCATTTAATTATTTGGCGTACAACCTGGATGTGGCACTACGTTTGGTTGGGTAGAAAACTATAAAATATTCGATTCACATTCTGACATTCTTTCCAACAGTTGCAAAATGTTTTTTTTTTCTTGCTGGAATTCGAGCTTTTACTTTGTGTTGGATGGACAAAATGAGGAAAGAGTTTTTAAGTTGCTCTATGAAACGGGATCATTGTCTACTTTAAGGTGTTAAGTTGAGTTGCGATTTATTAAACACTTCTTTGTATGGTGAAGCCCATTTCTATTTAACTTTATATCATTTTTATTATTTGTTGTTGAAGCAGTATACTTTCTGTAAAAAGTTGCAAGTATCTTCCTGTACTGATTTAGGAGACACAGCTCTGTGACAGACGGACCACGAAGGTAAGTAATACGAGTTCCTATGGACCCTTTGGGGAGGGAATCCTAAAACTACTTGAGGTACGCCTGAAGTGAATTAAATTTTTTCACTCTTTGAATACGTCCAGTGACAAAATTAGTAAGATTCAAGTTTTACTGATACCCCTATTTTTCGAGTCAGATTTATAAATAGATATAAATAAATATGCCTCTAGAAACAGAATGGTTAAAAATAGTGCCCAATGGAGTCAGAGGGAACTTTTGCAGTACCTGAGAACCACTCTTGGAATACCATTAGCAACACAATTGGGGTTAGAACTTGGAGCTGAAAAAAGAGATTCGAAAAAGTTTGAAAAATAAATTCTGAAGAGGATTTTTTGTATTTCTTAAAACCTTTGTTTTTCGGGTTCTTTAATTAAGTTTGCTGATTATTATGATTTAGCAAAGCCATAACACAATATTTCAACAATGTGTTTGTATTTATTATGTCAATTGGTCTAGAAATGGTCTGTTCTCAATCCACATCCCAACATTCGAACAACTCCAAAACTATTATGAAGAAATTCATCGCTACTACTCGCGTTTATACCTTTTATGAGATCTTGTGCTGCCAACAACATGCGGATATCACCATTAGCAACTTTATCACTGTTAGGTTTCACTCGGCTAATATAAAGAAACTTTTGGTACGCCGAAGCTGCTCGCAAGATCTGCGAGAAAAGAAGCAGGGTCTATAAAAGAGCAATAGAATGTGTTGATGTTGAATGTCTAGAGGGCAGTCATTGACGAGTCAAAGTGTAGTCCAATATCTTGGGATTTGACTGGATCAGTATTTGTATTTTAACAAAAATATAGATGCCGCTCTTGCCAGAGAAAAAGTTGCATTTGGCCTAACAAAGAAACTGTTTTATAACCTGTAACTCGACGCTAGGGTAAAAACAATCTGCTACATGGCTCTAATCTGGCCTATGCTCTTCTATGGATGCCCCGTGTGGTTCAACGTGTGAGCAAGCTCAATGGAAAGATTCGTTGTTTGAAAGGCAATGTCTTAGGACTTGCTTACGCTTATACAAACTCCAGAGTCTGAGTACAGAAAATTTTATCCCAACGAGGGCAGGCATTATTAGAATGGATAATTTAATTATAAGCTGACACGAAATCACGTTGCAAGAGCAATTAACTCGGTTAATAATCTGATCCCTGGGGCTTACTACCCCATTGATACGCATAACGAGAGTGTGCACCTTTACTTAGAGGCCTTCCTCTATTAGACTCGATAGGTCTGATCCAGGACAGATTAGCGCTACCGCTAAGCTTCCACATTACCCGAAAGACTGTGGATAAGCTACTCAGCTACGAACGAGACGTCGCCAAAAGTTCCGTGGAGAGTCTTCGGTTCAGTACGGCGGTTTCAGGCTATACGAAAAAAGGAGAACGCCATCACCGACAATTCTGGTGGCTGACAGAACATCAGAGAAGGAACTCTTTCGTCGTATCCTTCTATTGGCGGGTAGATCATAAGGGCAATGTTGGCCGCCGTCTATGTTTATGTATGTTGTAAACATTTTTTTTCTCGAATGAGTGGTGGCTGACTATAATAAATATACAAGTGTATGTGCGAGAAACAAGGGACATCCACAATTCTTGATTTATGTGCACATGAACCTGCATGTATTCAGCGTGACAATACATGCGTGTGTGTTTCTTCTTGTCTTGCAGATACAGAAATAAGAGGGAGCTGTAAATCAGGCTGCTGCTGCCAAGGGACTATCTACCGAACTTTTCAAAGCAGTTGGAGATGACTTTTTCAGGTGCAAATACTAAATTATTTCCAAAGTTTTATCAGATGAAAATCTGCCCGATGAACAAAACTCGATCCTTAAGAAAGGTTACCATCTCAACTGCGCCAACTTAAAACAGATAAGGTCTTAGGCAAGAAAACTCCACGATCAATCAATTCACAGGAGCTTCAAATTGAAACTTGAAAACATTTTTCGAGACGAGCTACATAAAATTACTCTTGGTTTTGACATCGCTACTAAACATTGTTGGATAAGGAAATGAAATGCCCACTGTTAATTCTAATGTTTGGGCTCCCTTGACCGTGCTGAAGCTGCTCGACAAGGTTGATTATTTCGTGACAAAACTTAAACGACACAAAAATTTCGCGAAGGCTACAACACCGTCTCCCGCCACTTCCTGTTTAATCGCCTACAAATATCCGAAAATGCATCGCGTGCAAAAAGCTTTCGAATGACAAAAAAAGGCAATCATGTTTATAATAAGCATCTCTACAAGAGTCTTGAAATGAGATACTTATACTTAAATTGAACGTTTATTGCATATAATTTCACACGATAAGTTAATTATATAGTACATAAGAAAATGAGAAAATTACAGATAATTAAGGCCACGTATAAGGGTGCAAAGCAATTTTATTCTTACTCGACGGAGTCATCCAAGATTTTCTGACGGAAGCACTCTAATTCCTTACTATCTGTTGCAGCCCTGGATTAAAGTTGCTTCACTTCAAACATTTCTGTTCTGGGGAGAATGGATAAAGCATCAGTTCAAAAAAGTCGAAAAAACAAAATTTACGAAGCGTCGAAACTCAAAGAAAAATCGGTGTTTTTCTCATGAAAATTCCTTGAAAATGTATCCTGCTTAATCTAAATGCCTTATAATCCGGAAGAATTTAATGCTCGTAGTCTTGCCTTCATGCAACAAGTTCATGAGCAAGCCTAAGGCTTTGTTGAGACAATCATAATCACTTGCAACACAAGACTTAAATTAGATGAAACAGCCAATGTTAAAACAAAGGATTGAAATGCATGAATTTTTTTATAGAATTAAAAAGGCTAAAGCCATGTAACGCTGACGCTTAAAGTGAAACGCTTTCAACGAAAACGAGTGAAATCAAGATTTTATTCATGTCCAAATGGTTCCTCGGACGTGGTTGTAAAATAAAAGATTCCGTTTTCTCGAACAATCTGTGTTGGATCTCCAATATCAATTGAGGAAACCATCGTGTTACATCCAGTCTGGTCTTTAATATCATCGGAGCTTGCACAGCGATAAACGTGACTAAACTTGTAGCCCCTAATGGCATCCGCGTAAATGTAAACAGATCTTGTATGAAAACAGATCGCAGCCTCATCAGATCCGCAACCTGGCTGGTTACGTCCCCAGTTGGGATGAAAGGAAGCGCTGCCAATTGGCTCTACGAAGCCAAGAGCTCCACCGTTCGTTTGAATCGTTTCCACGTAGACAGCGTCGCTTGAATTAAGTCTTTCATTTGGATTTGAATAGTCGTAAAGAGGATGGCATGGGCCGAGTCCAACTATGTAGGGTAGTCGACCTCTGGTTACGTACTTCCCAGTGAAGCCAGCGACTTGGGCTCCCAAACTGAGTCCGATAACCACCAAAGAGTCGAAGCTCATTTCCGCATATTCATTCAAGAAATCGATGAACGCAGCCACGTCAGCTGCTACCTCTGGCACTTTAGAGCGCGCGATAATGTATATCATCTTGGAGTATTTCTCATAATCGACTAAAATTACGTTATACTCTCCAGTATCGAGATACGCCGAACTTAATTCCGGATTTGGCGTCTCCTCCGCGGATTGTGAAAAACCGTGAATTATGATTCTGAAAAAAAGAGGATTCTTAAAACGACTACGAAAGAATGTTTCACACCTACTTTGTTGGATTAGTTGCATCAAAACTAGACTGCTTGACACTAAGTAGATCACCCGTGAATAGCTTCTCTGACTCTGACTGGTTAGACCGTGTGTACAAAAAGAATTGCGTGACAGACGTTGATCTCGCTTTGCCCAGTTGTATCGAATCTAACAAGCCTGAAGGCATTGTGTAGAAATCTGTCTTGTGAACTTAAAAAAAATTCGCTCACCGAGGGCAACTGCCCAGACGACGAAGTGACCAACTGCTCTCATTTTTTGACTGTTTCTGTCAGCTGGATTTTGGGACCATGTCTTATATAGTACTTTGGGGAGATCTGATAGGAATCAGCCGCAACAAAGTTGATCTTTGAAACCGAACTTATCGGCCATCCTAAAATATAATATCAACAATTTCAATGTTTATTTAAGTAAATGAGCATTGACGTCTGATCAGCCATTTGGTGAAGAATCTATTATATACATCGGCGATGTTTTGCTAAGGGATGCTGTTGCTTTATAGACACACAGCTACTTTATTAAAACATGATAACGCATCATTATATAGGAAGTAATTTATCGTTGTCATCAAATTAACTCGCTCGGTCTATGAATAAGCCCAAGGCTTTGTTGAGGCAAAAATATTCACCAGTTTTGTTAAAAAGAAGTAGGTCCCTCATGAGCATCAATTTTCTACCGTACCATTCATATTTTAAATCGTTTTCGTCTCAGATTTAGAATTCTGCAATGGATTAATTTAAAATCGATTTGTTTCAATATTGGCTTCGCTATGACATACAGAACTGTAGGTTGAGATAGGCCTTTGTCTACTGCTTAGTAAGGTCTCTACTATTATGAGCACATGCTCCTCGTTCGACAAATACAATGTATGCTCCTCAACTTTAAAGTAAGTAAGTGATAGTTATAAGCCACCATAGGGTACGCTCTTCTAACAGGGTCATAAGTTTATCCGGAAAAATGTTCGGTATTGATAAGGTCAAAAATCTCCTGGTGGTATCAATCTATCCTTCAGAAGGTCCTAAAGGACCCTATCCTACAGCTTCTGATCGCTTTGTTTAAAGCTTGCTTCGATTGGGGATGTATTCCCCTGATCTGCGCACAGGTAAACGTTGTATTTATATCAAAACCTGGAAACAGACCTCCGGAGCTGCCTTCAACCTAAAGACCATGGAGAGACTTATAGACTTGCATATCAGGGGACACTTGGAAACTCACTCTCCCCTGCACCCCAACCAAAATACATACAGTAAGGCAAAGTCAACTGAGGGTGCCCTATACCATCTGGTTAGCCTTGTTGAAATGGCATTTCACGCAAAGAAAATAGCTCTTTGCGCATTCCTGGATATTATCAATACGAGTAACAACTCCATAACGAACTCTATTCGGAGTAAACGTATAAAGGACTTGACTAACTAACCAGCGCATCTCAAGCAACTTTGACACTACAATGACTAGCGTTATGCACTCAGCATTAATGCATGTCTAAGAATGGTTTAAGAGTGAAGGACTCCTAGCAAAACCGTTCTGGTTCCCTTCAAATTGAGGAGACAACTGATTCTGTCTCCAATTGTGAATGAGGGAACCTCTCTGGTATACTCCGGTGAAGTCAAGGTCTTATCTTACATATGAAACTGAACTGGACTTCACATAACATGTCAATCACGGAACGCGCAACCAAGGCCAAGGTAAGCAGTTTTACGGTAGGACTTCAGGTCTCGAATCTAAGATGCTATACTGGTTTTCCATCATGAAGCTAAGGACTATAATAACCTAGGTAGCCATAATTTGGTGGCCCAAAACTATAGAACTAAGAACTTCTGGAAAGCTGGAAAAAGTTTAACTTTTAACTTGTTTGGGCATCACTGGTGCTATGAGCACGGGAAGGATGTCTCCTCTTGGGATGTCTCCTCTTGGTATATTCATTAGGAAAACTGCCGCCGGCAATGCACTTAAAATACAACTGGCATAGAAATACAAACCAGGTGACCAGACGGGACACTTGAGAATGCTCAATTTTATCATGGATATAGACATGATACTATCTGCTCGATCTCAGATAGCACTGCTTTGAATGACTCCTTAAGGTAGACATTCCTTACCACGATCTTTGGTCGAGCAACAGACTGCCCCCACCCCAGAATCTGGTATACTAATGGCACAAAAAATGTCAAATGGTGTAGGTGCCGTTGTCTATAGATCCAACACATAAATCTATAAACCGATGGGAAAGCAACCAGGCGATTTCCAGGCTGAGCTACAAGCCATCGTAAACCTTGCAAAAGACCAAAAAAGGGTCATAATTCTCATACCAATCTGTCAAAAGTGTCTTACGACGCCCTACGAGCCTTAGCCCAACGTAAAAAAGTTAGGTAACGATGGATTCCAGGTCATCATGGAATCGAAGGCAACGAAATTGCGGACAAACTATCCAGGTATGGTTCTAAAACCGCGTTCACTGGTCCGGAACCTTTCTGTATCGTAAGCTGGACTACAACCACAGGTCGGATTAATAATTGGGAAAACGAGGTACATATCGTCCGCTAGAGAAATCTACCGTGGCTAAGACAATCAAAATTATTGATCAATCGCTTCTCTTACAAGGAAAACTTCAAACTTGACAAGGAGAACATTAGAAAGCTCGTGAGCTTCATCGCAGGCTATTGCCGCTTGAGATCACGTCTAACCAAATAAGGACTCAGTACGGTCACCGAATGTCGACTTCTCTGTTTGGAAGATGACGAAATGGCTGTAAACATTCTTTGTGAATGTCCAGCTCTAATTTTGTCTAAAAAGGCGCATTTTCCTCAAAGAGATATGCTCCCCATTGGACATTAGACAGTCCAATGCTAAAGTCATGCTGACCTTCATCAGAAGAATGGAAAGTCTGTTAGCCTTATCTAACTCCCCATGATACAATAGGTCTATTCTTTCAGACTGCAGTGTAGGTCGCTTGGGCAGGGGTAGATAAATAAAAACAAATAGTGGCCGTACGTCCCTCAGCTCCCTATACAATTTCGTTTATTGGTCTGGTTAACACGCCACTCAGTGAAAAAATGTTCCTTCCTTCACCATTTTGATAAAATCTTATTTATATTATTAGATCCACAGTTTCCGGTGCTATTTTACCCCATCTGATGTTCCACAAGGTTAGCATTAAGGTCCTAATATGTATATTAATTATTTCGATCGCAATTGACATCCTCATAAGAAGAGAGAACTTTACTCCTGTATGATGAACAAGAGTTTTATTATCCTTATTTCTCCCCTCTATGCCATATTTGTCCCACCACTTCTCTCAAGAATGGTCTCCTTATTTTAGTGCACTTTCACTAAGAACCGAAACAGTCAAACGCAGGTTCGTCCGTTCTGGTGCCCGTGGCTCAGCCTTGGTTGACCGATCCAACCATCGTTATGAATGCCGTTTCAAATTGAAACAGAAACAAATAATTTAAAAATTAAAATAGTCCCTTTACATATCAAACTGAACGTCGTCGGCATTTTTCGGTACTTCTTTCCAAAACTTCATCCACACTTTCACTACCCAATATTGCGTCAGAGTTCAAGCCTAGGCAATAAACAACCTGCAACAAGATTGGTAAACAGTCTGACTCCATCTCTAGAACTGTTGCCATTACCCTGAAACCAAAATTTATATTGCAGGCGGTTTCAATGTACAAAATTCTCCGTTGCTTGGTTACACTAGACAAACAATACCCGAAGGAAGGGGTATTGAGATTTGTAACGTTTGACTGCTAAAACTTTGAACTTGTTCGTCACTTCTATCCTGGATACTACGCAACCAAAATCTTATGGCCTTTAAGCTTAATTGAACCATTGTGTGAACACTGATTCACGACTGAAGATGCAGCTCTGAAGATTTGGCAATTCGATTAAGCCAACTGAGAAGACTCTTATAAACGATTCATTCTCTTAAACTCTCAATTTTAGCGGCAGTGCAAAGGATATGCCGCGGTGTTATTCGTGCAGAAGCAGGAGCTTAAAAAAATGAAAACAACAGTAAATCTGCTGGTTTCCAAAGTTCTAAAAAGGTTTTCTTCAACCTAATTAATTTTCACTACTCTTCCGATAGTTGAACGACTTCAGTCTAACTTCGGTACCGGGACACTAAGGTATAACGGGAAACGAAATAGCTGACAAACTCTCTAGGAAAGGAAAAGCCACCAAAACCCTGTAAAGGAAATAGGCGTCCAGCTGAAAACTATTCAAAGAGCTATAAACGAATGGGGAACCCGCGAATTCAAAAATTACTGGGGCAACCTTACAACTTGCCGAACAGCAAAATCGATAATAGGAAAACCGATTAACAAGGTATCTCCGAATTCAAGTAAACGGAATTTTAAGGCTAATGGTGGGGCTCGTAACAGGCCACATTAACCTTAACCTCCACTTATGTAGACTCGGACTAACAAAAACCTCAACATGCCAAAGCTGCGAGGAGTAAGGAGAAGATCTTGAGCACTTCCTCTTCAACTGGGTAGCAACAGAGAGACTTCGATACAAAATACTGAGGTCAGCACCTCAAACAAATTGGGATCGGTAAGATCATGAAGTTCGCAAAACGAACAAAAAGATTTCCCGACCATACAAATTCAGACAATCCATAGTAATCCCTCTGACATCATCCACCATCCAAATCTTCTCCACACAGGAAATAGGGGAACACAACGGGCCCAACCAGAGACCTAAGTGAAGAGCTAACATAGCTCATCCTAACTAACCAACCAGCCAATTCAATTAGCAGCGAATTGCTATATTCCTGACACAACTTTGATCAATCAAAAGGAAAGGAAATACTCGCAGAGCCACATAGCTCTCCTCGGATAGCTTTTGCTACTTTTTCGTTGATAACGACGATTTTATCATCTGCCATCCTCCCATAAAATGTTCATAAGATACATTGAGTCCTGAGAAGAAACAATTTATTTCCATGAAAGTTTTGAGTCAAGATCGAGAGGCGTAAAAGATCGTTTTGAGTAAAAGGAAGGGTTCCGAATGGGATCTATTTTCAGGTAAAAAGTGGCAGTTCGGAGTTTTGTTTGATTGCTTATCTTTGAAAAAAAATATATACCAGTCATAAAGACCTCTACGATTCAGTGGATTTTCTTTTCGCTTATTTGGTTACACGATAAAAAAAATATTTAACAGGCCTTCATGGTGGAGTAGCAATACCATAGCCTTTATGACAATTGTGGAACTCAATCAGCAGACTTGTTAAAATTCGAAGTCTTGCTGCGGTAAAGATGTCCCATTGCTCTGCAGTCCAAATAGACAAGCAAGGGGATGGCTCCATAATTGTCTTAGGATGTTGCTGGTGCATTAGTGTTGCAGATCTCGCCCATATCGACGAACTTGGCGAAAGTTCCAAAAATAGTAGTTCCTGAAATCGAAAGACAAACTTTTTGAGATACTACTGGCAGTCCAGAGAGCAAAAGGAAACATCATAAAGGTTGACGGCCAAATAATTGCAGGAATGGTCGAATTTTTTGACGACAAAGATTCCGAATTTTCGTTTAATACTCAAGTCTTTTTATGTAAAGGGTGTTTTTTTAGGTATACAAATTCAATATAGTATAAAACACTTGATGTTTATATTAATAGTTTGATTTAATATATTATTTTGTGCTATTACTGTTAATAATTGATTTCGGGCATAAGCGCACCGCGCCTAGCTCGAATGAAGCGCAATCGTCAGGTCAATTCGACAACTTTATCGAGCAACTTGGGCCGTAAATCACCAGTTATATTTTAATGTTGACTTCCAAATCGTTCAACATCTCTGGATTATCGGCATAGACTATTGACCTAACATATCCCCAAAGAATGTAATCAAAAGGTTTGAGATCACGATAGGCCTCATCGGAGAACGAAATTTTGCTTTCAAACGAATCATGTTTTCGGCCCATTTACCGATCCTACGACTCGTATAATTGTAACGCCGTTTTAACTTTTGAACAAGCTGGACCTAATTAGCATTTAAACCAAGTTCGTTGGCGAATTCGGATTCTCCTCAACACTGCGCTCCACAACGGCAATAACTTCTTCTGTTCACTCTGTTTGTCGTCATCGTGTTTCGAATAACTTGCTCAGATGGACGATTATGTCGACCGTAAAATAGACGTAGCGGAACCATGATGGTTTTGCAAAATAATAGGACTACCGGTTGAAAATGTCGTTATTGCAGACAACTTCATATCTATAACTCTGAGGTGAATTTTGACCATGACAGCTGTCACATCAAAAACTTCATGTCATTATCTAATTATTTCAGTCTAGGTTATTGGTCATTGGTGAAAACACACAAGTTTTTGTAAAGCCGTAAAATGTCTACATTCGTGCCATCAAAACAACATTTGCGGGAAGTTTTAATATGCTTCTTTCATTTAAAGAAAAAACCAACCGAAGTGCATCAATTGCTTACCGAAGCTTACCCGGGCTATACCATAGACGTTAGAATGTGTCAGCGGTGGTTTAGACGGTTCAAAGATGGTGATTTCGACACCGAAGACAAAGAACGCCCCGGCCAGGTGAAAAAGTTTGAAGACTATGAATTGGAGGCATTGCTCGATCAAGATCCGTCACAAACGCAAGAAGAACTTGCAAAATCACTTGGCGTCGCTCAGCAAACCATTTCCGATCGTTTGAAAGCAATGGGAATGATCCGAAAGGTAGGACATTGGATGCCGTATGAATTGAAGCCACGGGCCGTCGAACGCCAAAGAAGTCATTTTTGCATCGAATCGTCACTGGTGATGAAAAATGGGTACATTACGATAATCCAAAACGTCGGGCAACGTATGGATATCGCGGACATGCCACAACATCGACGGCCGTTCAGAATATTCATGGCCTGAAGGTTATGCTGTGCATTTGATGGGACCAGAAGGGTGTTGTGTATTATGAGCTGCTAAAACCGAATGAAACAATCACAGGCGAGGTCTACCGACGACAATTGATAAGTTTGAGCCGAGGACTATCTCCTCCGATCGATGCAACATGGCCTGGCAGCACTTCCGTCATTTCGATGATATTAAAAAATGGATCGTTTCGTGGATTGCGGCCGAACCGGTTGAATTTTTCAGAACGGGTTTCCATGAATTGCCAGAAAAATGGGAAAAATGTGTGTCTAGCGATGGGCCATACTTTGAATATTGAATTTATATATATTTTTCCTCAATAAAGCATTGATTTTTTGAAAAAAACGACATTTCAATCGGTAGTCCTATTAAGTTTGCAAAATTTGTACGCGTTGTTCTGGTATTAATCAATTCATCGTGAAATGGCAAAACGTTTTGACCACAAATCAACTTTCAACTGTCGAATTGATAATCTGGAGAAACAGTGTTGTCAGTTTAAAAACCAAACCTTTAAGTGCTTGCTTGATTTTGTCATTTGGCTTAGTTAAAGTTAAATTGATGGTAAAATCAAAAAGGACAAAGAATTTTAAATGAATTTCTCTGACGGTATTTTTTGTTCGAAAACTTATAAAGCGCACTCAAAATTTTGAATTCCAAAAATCGTACCTATTACAAGATCGTCCAGAAATTAAAAGTAATAATTTGTTTATATCCGCTTTAATTTCAGGATGTTTTGGCTGGCTTAGTTCTAACCACTGGATTGATGGTCATCCTTGTTCCACTAGTCGATTTTTTGGACTTTCATATCCTCTCAAATATTTATTCACCAATTTTTGTGCTGAGCATATCGATCTTGCTTATTTACTGTTACCCGCAATCGAGTGAAAAATGGACACCAACAAGGTAAGTGTACCACATCTTCCTCCCAATTATATTCAAACATGAAACTCTTTCTCTCTTTAGAGGTGACACAACAATGACAATATCCTTTTGTGCGGGTCTTCAAATCGGCGCATGGCTAAACTATCAATTAGGTGACCTAAATGGAACTCCACCCGAAGAGCCACATGTCATCATCTGGCCGACGTATCAAATGTGGGGCCACCTTATTCTACGAACCGTATTCGGATTGTGTTGTATTGTAGCCACCAGAGCTGTGGGCAAATCCATATCATATGCTGCAGTCTGTGCCATCCTAGGGCGGGATCGAGATGAGGTGCGCAACTCGCAGAGCAGCCTACAGAACAAAATCAAAACTATTGTCGAGCTTTGCTATAAGTACTTTACATACGGTATGATTGGATTCAACACACACTATCTATTGCCGAATGTGTTCAAGCTAATTGGCATTGGACGACCCGACTTCTACACGGAAATTTAAAACAAAAGTCAAATTCAAACACAAATTCTCCTAACTTCATATCAGTTTGCTCTACCCCACAAAGCAGCCGGAATTAAGATGCACAAACGACTAAGTCGCCATGAATTCGTTTATAGAATTAAAAAGGCAATGCCATGTCTCAGAGACGCTTAAAGTGAAACAATTGTATATTTATTTTAACGAGAACGAGTGAATTTAAGATTTTAATTATGTCCAAATGGTTCCTCGGACGTGGTTGTAAAATAAAAGATTCCATTTTCTCGAACAATCTGTGTTGGATCTCCAATATCAATTGAGGAGACCATCGTTCTGCATCCAGTTTGATCTTTAATATTAGCGGAGCTTGCGCAGCGATAAACGGGACTATACTTGAAACCCCTTATGGCATCCGCATAAATGAAAACAGATCTTAAATGAGCACAGAGCCCATCCTCATCAGATCCGCAACCTGGCTGGTAACGTCCCCAGTTGGGATAAAAGGAAGCGCTGCCAATTGGCTCTACGAAGCCAAGAGCTCCACCGTTCGTTTGAATCGTTTCCACGTAGTCAGCGTCGTTTGAATTAAGTCTTTCATCTGGATTTGAATAGTTGAAAAGTGGACGGCATGGATCGAGTCCAACTATGTACGGCAGTCGACCTCTGGTAATCTGCTTCGCAGTGAAGCCAGTGACTTGGGCTCCCAAACTGAGTCCGATAACCACCAAAGAGTCAAAGCTCATTCCGGCATATTCATTCAAGAAATCGATAAACGCAGCCACGTCAGCTGCTACCTCTGGCACTTTACTGCGCATGAAATGGTAATTCATCCTGGCGTATTTCTCATAATCGACTGAAATTACGTTATACTCTCCAGTATCGAGGTACGCCGAACGTAATTCCGGATTTGGCGTCTCCTCCGCGGACTGTGTAAAGCCGTGAATTATGATTCTGGAAAAAAGGATTCTTAAAACGACTGCGAAAGAAGGCTTCAGGCATACTTTGTTGGATTAGTTGCATCAAAACTAGACTGCTTGATACTTTGTAGATCACCCGTGAATAGCTTCTCTGACTCTGACTGGTTAGCCCGGGTGTACAAAAAGAACCGCGTGACAGGCGTTGATCTCGCTTGTATCGAATCTAGCAAGCCTGGAGGCATTGTGTAGAAATCTGGCTTGTAAATTTAAAAAATTGCACTCACCAAAAGCTGCGGCCCAGACGATGAAGTGACAAACTGCTCTCATGTTTCGACTGTTATTGCCAGCTGGGTGTTCTGAGCATTTCTTATATAGTACTTGGGGAAGGTCTCATTAGAATCAGCCGCAACTAGGTGCGCTTGAAAAGCGAACTAATCGGCCCTCCTTAACTTTAATATCAGCAATAAAAATTAGTGTTAATTTGAGTAAATGAGAATTATTATCTGATCACCAATTTTGTGGGGTGTTTTTGCGGCTTAGGGGCGCTAAAATTCTCATGTTACTGTGAAACGATTTTTCTTTAATGAAATAATTAATGGTTGTGATCGAATTAACTCAGTGAAGGGAGACATGAACCTTTGATTGGTTTCGTCTGTCTTGGATGAGTAACAAGGTTTCTAATGGGCCTGTTAGGTTGCTTTTTTGTTGTAGGGATAAAATAAAGAGGATTTTTGTATTTGATTGGATTATTTTGGAAAAAGATAAAGCGGCCGGGATTTCTTCTGGATCGATTTGCATATTCCATTAAAAATAGAGAGCGTGCAGGAAAATTGGAGGTAGTCGATTTCGCGTTGCTCACAAGAACTCGACTTCCCGCAGACTACAACTTGGCGTCGTGATTTGGGACTGCACCCGTACAAAATTCACTTGACCAGGAGCTTAGGAATTATACCATAGACAACGACGGGTTTTCGCTTAATAGACTCTTGAACGATACCAATCCATATGAGATCAAAGAGCGTCCAATGCACCCCGAAAAAGGCACTGTTTAGTGTGGATGTGGTGCTGACAGCGTAACCGGTCCGGTTCATATATCTTTTAGGACGACGTTGGCCAGACCACAGGATCATATCGACACCAACGACATGTACGACATCAATGATGACTCCACAATTTTGTCTTGCTGTCCAGCCGTTGTTGGACAGTCTTAGCGGAATCCAGAATCCGTCGACTTTAATAAAACACAGAGGACAATATAAAAAAGGCGCTGTGGCGTTCTATACGTGCAAACGTGCCTTCAGTAGAGCATGACGTCTTAAACCACGGGTGGTATACTGGCTTCAAACCGTGATAGTAAAACCCATGTTGAATGGAATGCATTGGAGCGGCTCCTCTCCTCCTTCGTCCTCTCGAATTATTTTGCAGCAACTGTGCAGCCTCATCGGCCCTGAGGCTCTGAGAGGGAGGTTTTTGGGAGGAATAAACTACACGGTTATGCTGCTATACTAAAAAATTGGACCAACCCTATCCCCGTGGAGCAGTTTTCATCAACGATTTCTGGATCGAGAACACAGCCAGGAACAAATGGTAATAGAAGAAGGGGAGATCGTCCTATACACTGGAGCCCAAAAACGAGCGCGGCTACAGGCGTGGGGGTCTTCGGTGACGTCTTCGAAAAATCCCTGGCACTAAGAGATGAGATCTTTCAAGTCGAAGTGGCTGCGATATACGAGGCTGCACTCGCGTTGAAAGCCAACAACTTAACCGACAAATCGATTTTCATGTTCTCTGATAGCTAAGCGGCAATAAGGCCATGGCATCAAACATGCTGACATCTAAGCTGGTAAGGTTATGCAGACATACTCATCAGTGATATATTCTTGTTGAATTCGGTGACCTTCTCCTGGGAACTGGGACATTCTCGAAAAAGAGTTGGCAAATGGGAGAATCCCCAGCAATCCCGTATGCGTATACGCCGCTCGTCTCCAAAAAGGAATAACTAGAAGACGAAGCCCTGGATATAGCCAGATTTTAAAGGCTTGGGCTGGGTATTGGAGTCACAGAAAAGGCTCTGACCGACGCTGCGCAAGAAGGGATCAATATCTTGGATCGGTTTTAGTTTTGAGGAGATATGCATGATAGTGGAAGTCTTATGCCATAGGCACCCAAGCAATGCGTCGAAACATACCGCACAACGATTTTGCAGAATCTGCAGAGATGAGGTAGAAATAGAATCTATCTAATATTTGCTCTGTGATTGCCCAGACCTTGTAAGGATAAGAAGGTACTTCCTACGACAGTTCTCCTTCATAGAGCTGGAGCACATAAGCAGTGTTGAACTCAAAAACCTCCTCGGAACCCCCAAACAGTCTGGCACCATCTTCAAGGTTGCGTCGAATGAGAACGGTCAGCTTTTGACGAAACCCTGAAATTGGATTCACCGCCTTCTATTGAGTTCTCCCACCTTTTCAGCTTTGTTTTGTGGCAGCATAGGTTTCAAATAGCAAACGAATGGTACAACATATCTTAGCCTTCAAATTCCGTGCCTGTGAATCTTATTCGCTCGACAGTTTTTTTTTCGGAGCAGAGGGCTTGATAGGTGGGTTACCGTTGGCCGCGTTATATTTTCGCAAACATGGAGGGACAGGACCTTCAGCTTATTACCGAATCTAAACTAGTCACGGCAGTTGAACTCTTTGTAGGACCGTCCACATCAGAAGCAATTTTAAGGCTTTTGTGATCCTCGAAGTTATAAAGATTAATTTTAATGTCAGGGTAATTTAAGTAGGCAAAGGTAAATTTAATCAAATTTATTTTGCTTATCGTCGAAGGAATTTCTTTAACATGGTTTGGACAAGTAGAACGTTTTGGTGTCAGAGTATCTCGAATAGACCTTTATGTATTTTACAACTTTTCTACATGAGATCTACGCTGACAAAGTCTTTGGGAACTACTTGTTAAGAAATAAAAACTCATTGTCTGACTAGATATCGGCTCGCTTGTGGCTGTTGGCCTTCTTCTATCTATTCCCTGTAACCCTGAATCTGAGAAAGAAATTCTCTTAATTGACATATTTTTTGACTCTGGTCTTTTATTCAGTTTAGTGATATTACCAACAATCTGGGTAGACAACTTTCTTATCTTTTTTAACGACTGAGAAAACTCGATCGCTACAGAAAGCCTACACCCTCTTTCAACAGAAGATCGTTTTCACCCTCCTCTTTGCTTAAAGTTTGGATGGATATATTCTCCCTCTTGAAAAAATGCCACAAAGACGATATATCTAAACATCATCCCATAGCCGAACTCTCTTCTATACCCAAGCTCTTTGCAAGTTTTGTCTATGACCCTTTGTACTTTCACAGTAAATCCATATTTTCTTCAAAGCAACACGGACTCGAAAAGGCAAATCTACGACTACAACAAATGTAACCTGATTCCTATCTTAAGCTTTGCAAGTACTGCAGCAAGGCAAGAAGTTGATATTAAAGCCACTGACTGACACTTAAGACCCTTGGGTTTTCTCCTTTCTTCATCTCCTGGCTAAAATCTAATATAGAAAATCGACAGTATAAGGTTTTTTTTTCAGATCCTCGGTGTCCGAGCCTAAAGTTCCTACCTCTAGAGTACCTCAAGGCAGTCATTTAGTACCTGTTTAACAATACGAAAGAGAATTTGCTAACTGAAGGACCAGCACTTGATATAGTCTGTATCAAACAAAACGAGCAAGGGAAGTAAACCAAACGAGATTTCCAAAAAAAAGTATACAAATTTATTTTGTTGTGAGATGGTACTTAGCCCTTGTGTGGTCGAAATCCAAGTGAGCGAGAAACAAATTTTTAGGCAAAATCAAAGATCAAACTGTTATACAATAGATATAGGAAATAAGCAAAGAGTAAATGACAAAATGAAACAATATGGAATGAAATGAAAGTTAGATATGTGCAAAGTAAATTGTCTAGTTAATTAAGAATCAATGATAAAAACAAATAGATAATTTAAATTATGTGAATAAATGCATGAAACTAGATAAACTTAATGTTGAGGTATATTCGTTTATGGCTATCCAGATTAAGATTCTTAAACATTCCCCCGCCCCTGGAACAACGTTTCAGCTTAAGGGTAGTAACGCTAGCTTATGTATCGGCCGAACGAAGTTTCCGTTTTTTGTGCGGACGGTAACAACACGGATATGACCATCTGTACCGGGATGTACAGAAATAATTCGTCCAATAGCCCATTTGCCTGGCGGTAAATTAGTATCCTTTATCAACACTATATCGTTCAGTTGAAATTCTCGATGAGGAGTAAGCCAGCGGGGTCTTTGCTGTAGCGAAGTCAAATATTCCATACTCCAGCGTTTCCAAAACCCATGTAATCTTGCCTGTATGGTCTGCCAGCATAAAAGTCGGTTTTGTGGAATCTCGGATGACGGTTCAGGTACAGCTGAATAAGGTTCACCTATAATGAAATGGGCGGGTGTTAGTGGGTCGATATCTTGGTCGGATATTTTACACAAAGGACGTGAATTAAGAAGGGATTCTACTTGAGTCAATAGGGTGTACAATTGTTCAAAGGTAAGGCTGTCTGTGCCGAGTACTCGCCGAAGGTGTTGCTTGACCGACTTAACTCCGGCTTCCCACAAGCCCCCGAAGTGTGGAGCCGATGGTGGAATAAAGTGCCAAGTTATGGATTCGCGAGCAAGGGACTCGGCAACGATCGAATTGTGGTGTTCGGAGAGGGTCAGTTGATGCATATCAGACAACACTTTGGCCGATCCACGAAAGTTTGTACCGTTGTCTGAGTACATGTGTGCTGGTTTACCACGACGCGCGACAAACCGACGGAGTGCGGCTAGGAATGCGTTCGTTGTAAGTTCGCTGACAAGTTCCAAATGAATCGCCTTAGTACTCAGGCATACAAATAACGCAATGTAGCCCTTGGTGATGTGCATTTTCCTTCCGACTTTCGTCTTTATAGCGATTGGACCAGCGTAGTCGCACCCACAATGCGTAAAAGGACGACTTTTGTTGATTCTTGGCTCTGGGAGATTTCCCATAATTTGTGTAGCTGTAGCTGTTCGTTGACGGAAGCATTTGATACACTCATGGGTGATCTTGCGTAAAAGATTTCTGCAGCCAATTATCCAAAACTCTTGGCGAATGTGGACGAACAACGCTGAAACTCCAGGGTGTAATAGTCGTTGGTGAAAGTCCAAGGCGATGAGGGTTGTAACATGATGTCCTTTTGGAAGAATTATCGGGTGTTTAACGTTGAAAGGGAGATCTGCTTTTTGAATTCTGCCTCCAACACGTAAAATTCGTTGTTCATCTAGAAATGGAGATAAATTAGCGATTTTACAAGTTTTAGGAAAATAACCATGTTTTTTAAAATAGGATAAGGACTCCCCGAAACAAAGGTTTTGAATCCATCGAAGTAAAGCGTGCTTGGCATCATAAATTTCAGCCGGTAGAAGTTGGTCCGTGGTCACTTGTGTTTGCTTACGACATCTTGATATGAAACGCAATACGAAGGCTGTAATCCGAACTAAACGATGCCACGAAGAAACGCGAAGTGCTAGGGTGTTGAAAAGATGTTCGTGATGGACGACAAGATATGTTTGGTGGTGCTGTTTTTTCTCCTCTTGCTTGCAGTCTGGGTGCTCTTCAATGGTGTGAATGATAGGCCATGAGTCTTCATGCTGAGTTAACCAATGAGGTCCTGTCCACCATAGAGGATGATTCACTAAAGCCGATGGTGCTACGCCGCGCGAAGCACAGTCCGCGGGATTCTGCTCGGAGCGGACATGAAACCACCTACTTCTGGGTATGGTAGTAAGGATCTCGGCTGTCCGATTACCGACAAAAATGTCCCAACGACGAGGGGGGGATGACAGCCAAGACAAAACCACCTGTGAATCACACCAAGCAAAAACATTTGAAAAGGTCAGATTTAATGATTTTTGTATCGCGACAAGTAACCGTGTAAGCAGAAGAGCTCCGCACAATTCTAGCCGGGGAATAGTAAGCTGTTTTAATGGCGCAACCCGAGTCTTGGCAGCTACTATGTTTGTGTTAGTTGTTCCATCAGGTAAGACGAATCGTGAGTATATAACCGCGGCATACGCAGATGCTGAGGCATCGGAGAAACCGTGAAGTTGTAAATTTGCATGTGATAAGCCGATGCACCGTGGTACGCAGATTTTGCTAAGGAGTGGAAGCTCCTGACGTCGTTTTTGCCATAGTGTAGCGATGGGATCCGGGAGAGGATCATCCCAATTGAGATTTTGATGCCATAATTCTTGCAGTATAATTTTCAGTTGCACCACAGAAGGCGCGAGAAATCCAAGCGGATCGAAAACTCGTGCGACCTCACTGAGCAGTTGGCGCTTTGTATTGGATTTATCGATGGATAAATTAATTCGAAAAGAGAAGTTATCGAGCTTCGAATTCCAATAAAGACCGAGAACTTTAACACACGACTCATTTTCATTATCGATCGAAACACTTTCACTTTGTATTTGTCCATTTTGGAGAAGTTCTGCACAATTGCTATGCCATTTGCTTAACTTCAATCCACCTTTTGAAAGAAGTTCGACAAGCCGTTGCCGTTTATTTAAGATGTCCGGAATTGAATCTGCTCCTGACACAACGTCGTCGACATAAAAGTCATTCAAGACAACTTCTGATGCTAATGGGTAATTTTCCCGATAATCAAGTGCTAATTGCTCGAGAACCCGAACCGATAAGTATGGGGCACACGATGTGCCATACGTCACCGTGCGCAAGCGAAAATGTTCAAAAGGTTTAGTTGAGGATGTTCGCCACACGATTCGCTGGAAATCAGTGTCGTCACGGGCTATCCATATTTGGCGAAACATCTTTACGATGTCTGCGGTAAAGACATATTTATGGCGTCGAAATCTAACACAAACAGAAAAAAGGTCACGTTGAATTGGAGGACCTATCATGAGCGCATCGTTCAAGGAATTTCCTTTGGAATCTTTGACCGAACCGTCGAATACAACGCGAAGCTTCGTAGTGGCACTTTCCGGGTTATATACGGCGTGGTGAGGCAGATAAAAGACATTGGGGTTATCAACCTCCGATGAAGGAACTCGTTCCATGTGGCCTAACGACAAGTATTCCTCCATAAATTTAGAATAGCATTGGAAAAGTTCCGGATTTCTAAGGAATTTCCTTTCCATTGCTTTAAAACGAGAAACTGCATAATTGAAAGTGTCCGCGAATATTGGAGATTTTTTGAACGGAAGCCGAACAATGTATTTACCGTGCTTATCGCGTTGATGAGTTTCTGCGAAATGTTTTTCAATTGCTTTGTCTTCCGCGGAAACGATTGATCGAGGATCAACTTCCTCAATCGTCCAAAATGCTTGAAGTGCCGCGTCGATGTCAAGGACTATATGATGCGATTGAATAAATTTATTGCAATAGCTTAACGGTTCCGTACCCGAAATTAATTCACCCGCGAGGACCCAACCGAATATTGTTTTTCGCGCGATAGGATATCCGTCCGCGCCACGAATGGCCTCACCTTCAATAATGTCCCAGGCCCTTTCCGCGCCGAGCAAAATGTCTACTGGGTTCGAGTGGTTAAACGATGTATCAGCCAACTTTAGATTTGAGATGTGATTCCAAGTTGTCACATCAACCGACACCGCTGGTAATGCTGAAGTAACTCGAGGTAAAATGTAAGTATTAACCGCGATACTTGCTGAGTCGTAACGGGAGGTGATAATCATTGAAACGAGGCCTTTTGATTGTCCAGCATATTTTGCACCGATTCCGTTTATGGGTATGCGAGCATTTGTGCGTCTCAGCCCTAATCTTTTAACACAAGATTCAGTGATAAATGAAACCTGTGATCCCGTATCGATCAAAATTCGCACCAGCTGGTATTTTCCAAATTGATCCAGTACTTTACCAACAGCCGTTGGTAGCAAGGTAGAGCTCAGTGATGACTGAGAATTTGAAGAGTAATTGGCAACAACTGGATTGATTCGCTCAGAGGTTGACGGAGTATTCGAATTAAACCAAGTAGTTTGACTAATGGTAGGTTCCGTAACACTGCTGGGCGTTTCACGAGTGCCAGGATGTACCAAACTATGATGCCGTGTATTGCAACTCCTACAACGAAACATGGACCTGCAGCTAGATGCGCTATGCATACCACGCAAGCAATTGAAGCAAAGCTTCTTGGTTTTCACAAGATCTCTTCTAGCATCTACATGCATTTTAAGAAACTCAGGACAATCTGGCAGTGCATGCGCTGAACTACACTTTGCACACCGAATAGAAGATGATACTTGCATACTCCTAACACCGACTGGCTTAGCGTTGTTACCTTCACGTTGAGCCCCTTTGCAGAACTCAAGTGCCTCACAACGACGTTCGAGAAATTTTAAAAAATCCCCAACAGCTGGATAATCCTGATCAACACTATCTGCTGCCCAAGCCTGCCGAGATTCTGAGTCTAATTTGCTGGTCAATAAGTAAATTATCCAAGGGTCCCTGTCGTAGGAGCTTAATGAATTAAGGCCCCTTATCACTTCGTCCGCTCCATCCGAAATTTTACGAAGAGATTTGACATTCGAAACTTGCATTGATGGTAGATGCATAAGAGTTTCCAGAAGGCTAATGACGATATACCGCGGTCTATCATACCTTTTCTCTATTCTCTCCCAAGCCTGCTCATACGTAGCGTCTGACACCGGAATATGTGTAAGCAGATTAAGCGCCTCGCCACGGAGACATGAACGTAGAAAATGAAATTTTTGAGTGGGTGATAAGTGAGTCCTATTGTTGACCGAACTCTGAAACATGTCGCGGAAAGACGGCCAATCCCGATATGAGCCCGAGAATGGTTCAATATGGATTTTGGGTAAATACGAGGTTTCTTGGGAAGAATTTATGGCGATGTGCTCAACATTTAACGCTTGCGAATCACGAATATGATTGGTAGGGCTGTTATCTAACGAAACTTTTTGCCTATCTTTCACCGCGGCCAAAAGGACTGATTTAACCTGCATGAACTTTGCTTCAAATTCGTCGAATTCCTCTTCAGGATCTACGTAGCCAATTTCGTCCTTATGTTCGTACATTTGCTGTTGCGAACTGTAAAATTTTGACCATAACTCGTCCGCCTTTTCTAACCGAACCTCAAGAGCTGCAAGTGTAATGAGCTCTGTAATATTCTCAGCAAAGGTACATAATTTTGTTAACGAGCCCTTAAGGTTACCCCGCGAAGCACGCAGAGCGGAAAGATTCACCGCGGCGATCATTTTCCCACAAGGTATGAAAATTTTCTTTTAACGAGGTTAGAAATCGCGCGCGAAATGATTTGACAAACCCAAGTCTTCAACTGTTCAAATAAGTTTCAAATTTATACCCGGATTCATACGTCAAACTTTGATATTTTGTTTAAAACAACAGCAATAAAAGTTGATTGATTATTAGAAATTATTTCACAACCATAAATGTTCATCAATGTACCTCTTACGAAAAGTCTTTAAAATATCACAAAATTACCAACGTTCAATAAGACAAACAGTTGGATTAGAGTTCGATTGCGATTTCGAGATGAGATTTGATTAACGGCAGTTCCGTTATCCAACGATGCGTGCACAGTAGAGCAACACCTTCACAAGGTTAATTTTTTTTTTTTTTTTTTTTGTAGTTTAGCCGATTAAGTGTCTGAATAACTGATCACAATGGGATCCGGCTCGATGTGGACCAATTAATATGTTTAACAATACGAAAGAGAATTTGCTAACTGAAGGACCAGCACTTGATATAGTCTGTATCAAACAAAACGAGCAAGGGAAGTAAACCAAACGAGATTTCCAAAAAAAAGTATACAAATTTATTTTGTTGTGAGATGGTACTTAGCCCTTGTGTGGTCGAAATCCAAGTGAGCGAGAAACAAATTTTTAGGCAAAATCAAAGATCAAACTGTTATACAATAGATATAGGAAATAAGCAAAGAGTAAATGACAAAATGAAACAATATGGAATGAAATGAAAGTTAGATATGTGCAAAGTAAATTGTCTAGTTAATTAAGAATCAATGATAAAAACAAATAGATAATTTAAATTATGTGAATAAATGCATGAAACTAGATAAACTTAATGTTGAGGTATATTCGTTTATGGCTATCCAGATTAAGATTCTTAAACAGTACCCATTATCTTTTTTCTCAGTTTCAACAATGTTGAGTGCATCCTTAAAGCCCAAAATGCAGTCGGCAAATGCTAATTAATTTTAATTATTTTCGCAAGCGTCTTTCTCAAACATTCCGTACATATTCCCTCAACGGAACTCCTGTTCACCTAGTTGAATCGATTTGTCACCCTGAGACAGACTTCTCATTTTCTGATTTCTCACCCTTGGTTTTATAAAACGATGGTCGACAGAGCTCTCTTATCCTAATGTCTCTAAGTTTCTTTATGTCACTTTTGTCCAACCACTTTTCGGATATGCCTGTCAAGTTTGGTCACCTTATTATGGCGCACATTCCCTAAGAATTAAAGCATTGCAACGCAGATTTACTCGTAATGCTTTACGCGGCCTACCCTGGGTTGAAATATACAACTTGCCCGCGTACGAATATCGGCTCAAATTTATTAATTCACAAATCCTTTGTAAAACGACGAGAAGTTGCCGATAAACTCTTCATACATCAATTGTAAGCCGGAGCAATTGTCTCCGATTCCCTGTTATAAAGTGTCCTGTTTAACATCTACCTTATGACTTCCTCACATTACCGTGTGGCTCTCCACCGCACAAATGACGGCGACTATGAACCAATCTCAAGAATGCTGCGCACAACCGCAAGCCTTTCTCAAATGTTCGTTTTTTCAGTTTGAATGCATTTATAATTAGCCACCAAAATTGCTGATACTGCTTTTGCGTACTTGTCATAACTGTCTTTGCTTAATGCAGTACTCTATCGAAGAGTTTTGCCCACAAAATTCATCTTTGGAATCCATTTGGAGCTTTTTTATATCAGCCGCAAGTATATTACGTTTACAATTAAATAAAAAAAATCGTGTTTCTTTGCTAAAAAATGTTATGCCAACAACATAAAAATGTATATGCCTATATCATTACCCGCTAACTACCTGAGTAGTTTTTCAATTTGGTGCCAAAATAACGTTCTAGATCTCAACGTTAGCAAATGCCAAGCCATTACCATTTACCACAGCCCTCCAGAACCTACTTCATCTTCAATCAACCTCTTCCATAAGTCTCTTCTCTCCGAGCCAACTCGGATCTTGATAATGGTCCAAAGAGTTCCTTAACCCCTTCGTCACCAAAGCACTTTGCATTACATTTTTATTATTATTATTATTTATTATTTATTAATTCATAAATATTACAGTTAAATAAATACAGTAGTTTTAACATGAAACCAATATAGCATATACTACTGTGTCCAAAAAATAAGGTGACATATGAATTTAAACTGCGCGCATCGAAGGATTTGGAAATTTTTCTTTCTTTTTAGGTTGGTAGTACTGTCAGTGTCATGTCAAAATATATTCATAGTGTTTGAGATACGCGTCGTTTTGTGAGCTGCTAAAAGTGAGTTTTTCGTTTTTTGCGATGTCGAAATTTATTGAGCAAAGAATTTGCATTAAATTTTGTTTGCGGAATCAATTTTCTGCTGCGGATACGTTGAGGATGGTGCAGAAAGCCTTTGATGATGAGGCTATGTCTAAAAAAAATGTTTACAAGTGGTATAGTGATTTCCAAGCCGGCCGTGAACGTGTCGAAGACGAAGAGCGTTCTGGGCGACCATCAACCTCAACCGATGAAGCTCACGTCCAACAAATCAAAGATTTGGTGTTGAAAAGCCATCGATTAACGATTAGAGACCTTGCTGATGAAGTTGGCTTATCGAAAGGCTCAGTCAATACCATTTTGAAGGAAGCTTTGGGCCTCAAGCGCGTCAAATCTCGACTGGTACCGAAAACATTGAATTTTTTGGAAAAAAGGCGTCGCGTTGAAGTGTGTGAAACAATGCTTTCCGACTACCAGGATGTCATGAAACGCATTATAACTGGCGATGAGACTTGGATCTATGCTTACGACCCCGAAACAACCGATCAATCGAACGAATATCGTGCCCAAGGAGAGCCGAGACCAAAAAAAACCGCGCCAAAGTCGCTCAAAAATCAAGGTCATGTTGACTGTTTTCTTCGATTATCGTGGTGTTGTGCTTTATGAATTCCTTCCAACCGGCCAAACAGTCAACAAGGAATATTATTTGAACGTTATGCGTCGTTTGCGTAACGCTATCCGCCTAAAAAGGCAGGAATTGTGGAAACACAATTCTTGGATTTTACACCACGATAATGCACCATCCCATACCGCACTCGTAATTCGTGATCATTTCGCCAAAAACTCAACCCATATCGTTCCGCAACCACCGTATTCACCTGATCTGGCGCCGTGCGACTTCTGGCTGTTCAAAAAGCTCAAAAGACCGCTCCGGGAACACCGTTTTGATACGATAGAGGAGATTCAAGCCGCAGCGAAGACGGAACTGAAGGCCATTCCGGAAAGTGACTACAACCAGTGTTTCAATGATTGGAAAATCCGTTGGCATAAGTGCATTACATCGGGAGGGGATTACTTTGAAGGGGATGAAATTGATTTGGATGAATAAATAAAGAATTTTCAAAATAAATACAATGTCACCTTATTTTTTGGACACAGTGGTAAGTGATTTATTTATATATAAGAAAAATGAATTAATGAAATACTGCAATCTGCACTAGAAGCGATAGCAGCAAATATGAACAATAATGAAATGATGTTAATGTAATGTAATGGGGTCATTAATAATATAGTTGTAAGGTTTATAAAAAACAAAACAAAATCATTTTCTTAAAAGTTAAATAAGGTAAAACATCCGGGCATCAATATCATCATAGCTTAAATTTAAAAGCCAGCATTTAAGGTTTTTAGAAATATGGATTAATTTTTAATGTTTCTTATTCTATAAGGTAAGCTGTTAAACAGCCGTGGGGCAACCGATGTAAAAAAATTAAAAAAAATTTGCAAGTTGTGATGTGGTGTTCCAGCAAAATTTAAACTATTTAATCTAAGGTCGTATCTGGTAGAACACCGATTCATTCTGTAGCCAGATCTAATGAAATAAATTTTTGGCACTTTATAAAGATGCTTTAGTGCAAAATATTTAGGCTTTTAAAAAGTGTCAAACTACCACTTCTACGACTCTAATTACGTATAAGACGAATAACATGCTTCTGTGAAATTGGAAGGCGGTATATTTTGTTGTAGTGTGTTCCACCACAACAAACAATACCATATTCCAGCTTAGAATGTATAAGCCCATAATAGATGCACTTAAGAAGATCCCGTAAACAATAAGTTTTAAGCAAGTAAATATGCCTTGTGGCAGCTAAAAGATACTTCTTAAGTGCAATCGCGTGTTCAGACCAAGTCAATCCAAGCACCCAGATATTTGTACGATTTGACCCCTTCTATAACAAAACATTTATCAGAAAGAACTTGACTCAAAAAATGTTTGTGATTCTTTTGACGATCTACAAATTTCTAAACAATACCTATATTTCTAACATTTTGCACAATGAAAATAAAATGGCCCATAATCCAATACCAATCACACTAAAAATATAAGTTTCGTTTTATCGGTCAATACCATTTTGTGCATCTGAAACCAATGACTAATAACTTCCAAGTCGTGATTAATATCAGCAGCAAGATTTAAAGCGGAACTGTTGTGAAATGTGCAAGCCATATCATCTGCAAAGGCAATAACTTTACTACGAAATGTTTGTAGAAAGAGGGAATTAATAAAAATTAAAAAAAGAATTGGTCCCAATACAGAACCTTGAGGAACCCCTAAGGAGATAGTACTGGTAGAACTCAATTTTCCATTAATATAAACCCTCTGTTTTCTAAGAGATAAGTAGGAACAAAACCATTTGTGTATTGATCCCCTGAAACCGCAGTTGTATAACTTAACCAATAAAATTTTGTGGTCGACAGTATCAAATGCCTTTAATGTCGACAAAAAGAACCGCAGTAAAATCCCTATTATTCAAGCCATTATATGTATTTGAGCAAAAATTCAAGTGGGCACATTCTGTCTACAACCCAGATCGAAATCCAAATTGACACATACTGAAAAATTTGTTCTTTTCTAAGAAGTATACCATTCTATTTTAAATAGCTTTTTAAAAATTTTCGAGAAAACAGATAGTAAAGAAATAGGCCTGTAATTATTTAAACATGTTCTATCACCCTTCAGCTTCAAATCGACAGGAAAAATACCACATGCAACACTCTTGTTGTAACTGTGGCATAAAACATCACAAATGTTTAAAGAAATTTTCTTAACGAAATTTTTAGAAAAGGAATCGGATAAGAAAGAATTGGAATTTTTCAGGGACATTATGATTTTATATATTTCGAATGATGTAAGAGGCTCAAAAAAGAAACTTTGAGGGACTGACAAATCTCTCGCCAAGCAGTTGAATATAGTTTCTTCAGCACTTCTTTCTGATACTACTCTACTGCCTACAGAGGCAAAAAAATTGTTGAACCTGTCGGCTAGATCTTAAGGATCATTAATATCTAGATTGTTTTCTTTCAAGATATAGGTTTGTACAGTGCTATTAGTTCTATGCAAAATTTCATTAACCAATTTCCATTCTTTTTTGGAATCGCCCTTAACTTTGTTAAAATTGTTAAGATAGAAATTGTTTTTACATGTCAAAACATCCCTTGAAATTTCTTTGCATAATTTTTTGTAAGCAGTTTTAAAACTTAAACTATTGGGAAACTTCTTTTTGCTTTTGTAGATCTTGTTCTTCTTATGAATTTTTGTTAGAACCCTTCCCGTATATGCTTACCAAGTCTGGCCCCCTTATTATGAAACCCATATCCGGCGAATTGAAGCTGTTCAACGCCGGTCTCTCCGCTTCGCACTGCGTGGTCTCCATTGGGCATCGCCGTGATATTGTAGACATTCTTTTCATTCACCAACTCTTCACCGGCAACATCGACTGTCCTACGCTGCTTCGATTGATCTTTATAAACACCAACCCCCGTAACCTGAGATCTGTCCCCCTTTTGCGTTTAGGCCACACCGGTTCTCACGAATCAATGCGGAAGGTCAATGCCACCGGGACATTTTAAATTTCCACCTCAACAGATACACCCTCACGTTCTCCATCTACCAAATCCTTAGTTATAAGTAAGTTTAAAGTTATATTTGTATTAAGCAAAGTCTGCGGTATACCCTGGCCATAAATAAATATAATTTTGCCAGGACTATTCAGCGCACAGGACGAACACGGATTTTTTTTTTAGCGAATAACTTTTGATTTTAAAAGTCACCAACTGATGGCCCACCCTATATGTTCTAGAACTGTGAAAATATCGCGATCAAATGTGATTGTGTCCGGAAGCGTATCATTTAATTATATTTTTCGATTTTATTTAGCTTTGCCACGGCAGAGGAAAATGATCGTAGCGCTGATAAAAGACGACAAATTTGCTCGTAGAGCTGCCACCTGGCACCTTTTCAATCAACGCAAATTTAGCTACACTCGACTGGAACGAATCTAAACATCCGATGCAGTATAAATGCAGTTCGCAGAATTTTTCGCAAGTAATTCCAGCGAAAAATGAATACAGTTTGGCTATTTCTCATTTGGGCAACAGTTTTTAGTGAGTACGCTTCCTCAGCACAAGAATACCTTTTCACAATTATTGATTTCTTTGCAATGGCCAGGTCTGCTAGATTCTCCACAATTGGTTGATGGAGTAAAATGCAGAGTTAAATACTTCTTGTATACAAGTTCAAACCCTTCAGAGCCAGAGGAGCTCGTTGTTGGCGATTCAGAAAGTGTCGAGACGTCCAACTTCGATTCCGATAATCCTACAAAGTACGGTTGACATATTCGGTCGCAGTCGAATGATAAAAGTTTTTTTTTTTCCACTTAGAATAATCATTCACGGTTGGCATGGATCTGCAGCAGCGGCTCCAAATCCAGAGCTTCGAACTGCTTACCTCGACAAGGGAGAATATAACATAATCTCAGTCGATTGGAGTGGATGCGCCGCA
Source organism: Orthonevra nobilis (assembly GCA_963555765.1). NCBI lineage: Eukaryota > Metazoa > Arthropoda > Insecta > Diptera > Syrphidae > Orthonevra > Orthonevra nobilis. The sequence goes on from OY743224.1 coordinate 148,609,243, forward strand.
ATGATCTATTTGATGGCAAGCAACAGCGTGTCAATAGTAGGCGCAAACGTGGCCAAGTTCATTGACTTTCTGAACGATAACGCGGGGATGAGCTTTGACTCTTTAGTGGTTGTAGGATATAGTCTTGGCGCCCATGTCGCTGGCTTCGCTGGAAAGAACGTTAACAATGGTCGACTGGCCTACATAGTTGGCCTCGATCCAGCCCGTCCTCGTTTTAACTATGACAATCCAGATAAGCGACTCAATTCAAATGACGCTGATTACGTGGAAACAATTCAAACGAACGGTGGGTTTTATGTTCTCCAAAAACCAATAGGCAGCGCTTCGTTTTACCCAAATTGGGGACCATGGCAGCCTGGTTGTATAGAAGGATTTAATGGCTTTTGTGCTCATTATAGAAGTGTTCTTTATTATGCTGAGGCTATCAGTGGTCACAAGTTTTCTCCTGTATATCGCTGCGAAAGCTTCATTGATATTGAAAAACAGGCAGGATGTGACACAGAGGAATCTTCTCTTGATATTGGTGATCCGACGGAGATTTCCCGAGAAAATGGAATCTTCTTTTTTTCAACTCCTTCTCGGCAACCATTCGGACATACTTAAATTCATTTGTATCGCTTTATGCGTCACCGAGGCATTACTATGCGATTGAATTAAATAAATGCGTCCATAATGATTTTGTCATCTGCACATACGTGGCAGTTTATTGTTTTGAAAGGAAGATAGATATTTGAACGCGGTTCCAAAGTCTTTCAAGTAACATTTAACATCGAGAAACCATCTTTGACTTTTTTTTTGCAAATGCAGTGATTTCTTCATGGAATTTGGGGGCTTTTTATGTTCCAGGTTGATGTTTTATGTTGCCAGAGATTGTGGTAAGTTTGAGGGTGTTCACCAAGTCACAACTTCGATGTCACAACTTTTTGCTGGAATTCGGCGTGGAAATAATTCCACATTATTTCTTTCGTATCAAAATCGGTGTGAGATGTGTTTCCGACAGTAACCGCAGTCTATTGCTGGCATCGTCAAATAAATATGTTTTAGTAGTGCCGTCGGCCCGACTTTTCTGGTACATGTAATATTTGTTACCGTGCAGATCTGACTCCATTTCTCGATGAGGAACATAAAAACCGAGTTGCACACGCACAGGGTTCCGCAACACTGTACAATATGCAACACTACAAATTTTTTAAATTTATATTTCTTATGTCTAATTTTTTGGCGGAAAAATTGAGTTGGAATTTTAAAAAAACACGTTTTTTTTTTAACAGAAGCCCCTCTTTAATTTCAGCTTTATCAGTAATGTTTAAATTATTAATTATTATAGAAGAAAAGTTATTGCGAACGCCTACCTATTCAGGTTCAGAAGATACAACCATAAGACCGACCGATGATCTGACAGCGCAGGCTAAGATAAAGGGTTCTATTGGCACCCTTTGAGTATGGAATTCTAAAAAACAACCCGGATAACGAAGCAATGCTAACACTTCGAGGGTGATGATGTTGGAAGAAAATTTAAAATCTACATAGTCTTTCTATACCCGTTATGTTATGTTATAGTTTAAGTTAGAATCATCGACCTCCTTAAGGCAGCCAGACTTCACGTTTTACTATTTTTTTTGTACCACTTAGCCTTTTTAGAGTTCCTTCCCAAAGGGTCCAAACGAACCTATTATTAAGCCTCCATAGTCCGTCCCTCTGTATCTCTTAAGCCACTTGCAATATTCACAGAAGGTGTACTGCTTCAAAAGCAAACAGCAAATTCAAAAATTTAAGTTTTGAAAGTGTTTCATAAAATCGCAACTCAACTGAACAACTAAAAGTTGACAATGATCCCCTTTCATGGAGTAACTTAAAAACTCTTTAAAGTAGGCAACGATCACGTCCATCGAAAGTAAAAGCTCGAATTCCAAAAATAAAATAAGAAATAAATTTTTTTGCATAAGGCTATTGTGTAGAGAATGTCAAAAATTGAATGCTGAAAAACTTTCTACCCAACCAAACGTAGTGCCACAACTATGTAACGGGTCCGCCATCTAACGTTTTTTTTTCAACTAGTGCTTATTTCGTGAATGGCAACACTTACTACTGTGTCCAAAAAATAAGGTGACATATGAATTTAAACGGCGGATTTGAAAATTTTTCTTTCTTTTGAGGTTGGTAGTACTGTCAGTGACATCTATGTGAAATTTTATGTCAAAATATATTCATAGTGTTTGAGATACGCGTCGTTTTGTGAGCTGCTAAGAGTGAGTTTTTCGTTTTTTGCGATGTCGAAATTTATTGAGCAAAGAATTTGCATTAAATTTTGTTTGCGGAATCAATTTTCTGCTGCGGATACGTTGAGGATGGTGCAGAAAGCCTTTGATGATGAGGCTATGTCTAAAAAAAATGTTTACAAGTGGTATTGTGATTTCCAAGCCGGCCGTGAACGTGTCGAAGACGAAGTTCGTTCTCGGCGACCATCAACCTCAACCGATGAAGCTCACGTCCAACAAATCAAAGATTTGGTGTTGAAAAACCATCGGTTAACGATTAGAGACCTTGCTGATGACGTTGGCTTAACGAAAGGCTTAGTCAATACCATTTTGAAGGATGCTTTGGGTCTCAAGCGCGTCAAATCTCGGCTGGTACCGAAAACATTGAATTTTTTGGAAAAAAGGCGTCGCGTTGAAGTATGTGAAACAATGGTTTCCGACTACCAGGATGTCATGAAACGCATTATAACTGGCGATGAGACTTGGATCTATGCTTACGACCCCGAAACAACCGATCAATCGAGCGAATATCGTGCCAAAGGAGAGCCGAGACCAAAAAAACCGCGCCAAAGTCGCTCAAAAATCAAGGTCATGTTGACTGTTTTCTTCGATTATCGTGGTGTTGTGCATTATGAATTCCTTCCAACCGGCAAAACAGTCAACAAGGACTGAACGTTACGCGTCGTTTGCGTAACGCTATCCGCCTAAAAAGGCCGGAATTGTGGAAAGACAATTCTTGGTTTTTACACCACGATAATGCACCATCCCATCCCGCACTCGTAATTCGTGATCATTTCGCCAAAAACTTAACCCATATCGTTCCGCAACCACCGTATTCACCTGATCTGGCGCCGTGCGACTTCTGGCTGTTCAACAAGCTCAAAAGACCGCTCCGGGGACACCGTTTTGATACGATAGAGGAGATTCAAGCCGCAGCGAAGACGGAACTGAAGGCCATCCCGGAAAGTGACTACAACCAGTGTTTCAAAGATTGGAAAATCCGTTGGCATAAGTGCATTGCATCGGGAGGGGATTACTTTGAAGGGGACGAAATTGATTTGGAAGAATAAATAAAGAATTTTCAAAATAAATACAATGTCACCTTATTTTTTGGACACAGTAGTACCTCATGTCTGATTTGACAGGTAATTAGTTTTATCCTTCCGCTGTACGAATATGGTTGTGTATACGCTTGAACAACGCTGAGAAAATTACGGGAATGTTGCAGAATGTACGCGAAAATTGCGTACGGATTTTGAAAGAAGAGAAGCACCGTCAGCTCCGTATGTTCGTTATCTTGTGAAAAAAGTGAAAGAAACTGGCATCCTCATCGATAAACCAAAGCGTGAAAAGCCAAAAACAGTGCGTATACCCGATAATATTGCTGCTGTGGCAGAAAGTGTGCGTGAAGCGCCATCAACATCAATTCACAGTCGTTCTCAACAATTGAACATTTCGGAGACATCTTTGAGACGAATTTTGCATAAAGACCTTGGTATGTCGCCATACAACGTCCAATTGGTTCAGGAGTTGAAGCGAACTGACCATCCAATGCGTTTTCGCTTCGCTAAGTGGGCCTGCGATCGACTTACAGAAGATGCCGATTTTGCCAAAAAAAATCATCTTTTCAGATGAAGCTCATTTTGATCATGGCGGGTATGTAAACAAGCAAAATTGTCGCATTTGGGGCACATTGAAAAGCCGATGCACCCAAAACGAGTCACTGTTTGGTGCGGATTTTGGTCCAGAGGCATAATTGGGTCATTTTTCTTCGAAAATTAACAAGGAGCGGCCGTTACAGTCAATGGCGATCGTTATCGGTCCATGTTGAACGAATTTTTGTGAAGAGGAGGATATTGGCATTTGGTTTCAACAGGACGGCGCTACGTGCCACACAGCCGAAGCTACACTCGATGTTTTGCGCCCTGTTTTTGAAGATCGCATTATCAGCCGCAGAGCTGATGTCGTTTGGCCACCTCGGAGCTGCGATTTGTCACCGTTGGTCTATTATGTGTGGGGTGCCCTCAAAGATAAGTGTTACGGCCATAAGCCAGAGACAATTGACGCTTTAAAGGACAATATTCGTGAAGCCATTGCTGAAATACAGCTGCACACAATCGATAATGTGCTTAAAAATTGGACCGATCGTGTAGGCTACTGCATGGCCAGCCGAGGCAGCCATTTGAATGAAATTATTTTCCATTATTTACCGGAAGGATTGTACTTTCAAATAAAAAAAGAAATTTGAGAAAATATTCAGCAGTTTTTTTATAGCATTTTCAAAAAAAAAGTTATTTGGCAGACCCTTTATATGTGTTATGCATTCGTGGCGGCATTTTTCTGAATCCGAAAAATTTAATTACATTGTCCTTTTTTAAAAATAAATTATCGAAAAAAGTATTTTTTTTATTTTTATTTGAAAAATCACTTAAAACAGAGTGTTGCAAAATGAAGAAAAATGTAAACATTGGATAAGGTTGTGATTACACATTTTAAGCACATAAGGATGTTCAATGTTAAGATCAATTTTTCTTGTTTTTCAATATTTTTCAATCCCTACTTTAGAGCAATTTCTTGAAAACGTTGACAACTATTTCATCTATAACTTTACGCTATAGAATCACATGATACACTTGTGTTTCATCATTCATTCTCAATATCTTAACTTGCGATAAGAAAATAGTTGCGCGGATGTGACAAGCGTTAGTGTACGAAATTTTAACAATCATTAACGATTTCCAAACGAATTTGAACTCCATTTGAGATGAATTTCTCGCATGAACTTGCCAAACAAATGTCAGAATAGTAGATTTATACATTTCTACAATAAGTCTGCATCAAATAATCTATTAATCTTGTGATCGTTTTAAATCTTTATTTTATTAAACTTTTTTATATTCCATCCGGAAGTTTTTCTCTTTATTGGAATAACTATATCGGTTTACGATATCGAGCTTTAACCATGCAAGCTTACTCGTACATTTTTATTGGCGATGCATGGAGAAATATGAAATTAAAGAAATATAGTGCTGCATTCTCTTGGGTGGCGCGGAACCCGTCGTGTGAGAGTCAACTTTCACTTGGCAACTTTTCTTTTGTTATTTGTTATACTTTTATTATATTAATTATGTTCTATGAAACCTTAATGTAAGCTTTCGGTATAAGACCAGACGGACTACAACACGGTCTTAATTTAATAAAACCATAGCTGGCAACCATCTTCAGGAGCTGCCTAAGATTCAGTTCCACTCCTCAGCTATAGAGAAGAGATAAAGTGATATTTATACTAAAATGTGGGAAAACATTCCAAAGCGCACCAAAAGATTTTAGACCCATCACGCTCTCCTCTTATGTTCTTAGAACCATGAAGAGATTTAAATAAATAAATTATATTAACTCCAACATAAACTTTTTGGACGTTTCTTTTATTCAAAATTGTTTATCTAAATTTATTTAACGTTTAATTTTTTATTAAACTGTATTTGTATATGCTTACTTGCAACTAACATCACGTCAACATGATGACTCTGATGACAGTAATGATGATGATGGTAACGTTGCTTGGCCGCCATGGAGCTGCGGTTTAATACTGTTGAACTTTGTTATGTGGGATGTCATTAAAGATCATGACTCAAAAGGATTACTGGATGGAATTAACGTTCGAACGATCGCTGTCAAATTTTAATTGGAGTGCGCCAAATTGAATATCGACTCGATGTAACTCCTAACGACTATTGGCTTTTTGAAGACCCTTCAAGGCTTCAAAATTATTTATAACAAATTCTGGCTTCCAGCTTACTTATGGGTCCGGAATTAGCTGCGCCTTTTTCGCGTACGTTGAGCGGTTCGACGCACTTACTATACTTCTTAGCCAGCCTTCTTCAAGGACAGCTCCTTTTTATTGAAACTTATAATCGACAGTAAGAGTAACAAGAGCCTACAGCCACTGTGAAAATGGAACAAGTTCATTTCCACCACATGCTTAGACGATTCAGCAAACGTAGTCTTTGAAGCTGATTTTAAATTAACATAAGTTTTCAAATAAAGGCTACAACGACATGATTCCGATTTTATTCCAAAATCACAGCTTCTTATCACCATCTGACCGAGGTCCTACGAAACTAATTGTGGACATTACATCGCAGTGACCAAAGCGCAAGGTAAATCCATGTCATACGACGCGGTGCGTTCGTCGCCGGCCTTCAAAACCAAATTAAAACTATCACCAAACTTTTGAGAAATAAATTTGCCTACGGAATGAGTAGCGTTAGCACGCACTATCTACTTCCGCAAGGTATACCTTCTTATCTAACCCGCTTATCTAACCCGCTTAGTAAGCCAATGTTAAACAGACGATAGACACGCACCAAGTCATTACAGATGCGTTTATTGGATTTTAAATGTGACCAAATGGTGCCTGTGAAGCAGTTGTTAAATAGAAGATTCCATTCTCTCGGAGAATCTGCGTCGGATCGCCAATGTCAAGGGAGGGAACCAGAGTGTTACATCCTGTCTGGTCTTTAATATCAGCGTAGCTTTCGCAGCTATATACAGGTGTGAACTTGTAACCCCTGATGGCTTCTGCATAGTAAAGAACACATTTCAAATGAGAACATACACCAGTCCAATCTAGTCCACAGCCTGGCTGCGTACGTCCCCAATTTGGGTAGTAAGAAGCGCTGCCAATTGGCTGCAGGAAACCCTTAAGTCCTCCATTCGTTTGAATCGTTTCCACGTAGTCAGCGTCATTTGCATTAAGTCTTCCATCTGTATTATCATAGTCGAAAAGAGGATAGGCTGGATCGAGGCCAACTAAGTAGGGTAGTCGACCCCTGTTAACGTACTTTCCAGAAAAGCCAGCGATATGGGCGCCCAAACTGTGTCCAATAACCACCAAAGAGTCAAAGCTCATTCCAGCGTTTTCATTCAGTGAATCGATGAACGAGGCTACGTTGGCACCCACCTCCGACACCTTGTAGCGTGAGGAAATATAGTTCATTGACGCGCAAGCACTCCAATCGACTGAGATTATGTTGTAGTCTCCCGTGTCGAGGTATGCGGATCGAATTTGGGGATTTGGTGTCTCCTCTGAAGACATTGTCCAACCGTGAATTATGATTCTGAAAGAAGGGCTTTCGTTTAGTGATCCCGAAAGAATACATAATTTCTTACTTTGTCGGATTACCGGCATCGAAAAAGGACTTCTCGATACTTTGTAAGTCTCCAACAACTAGCTCCTGTGGCACGGATGGGTTGGAACTGGTATACAAATAGTATCTGACACTGCATGTTGATTTGCCTTCTCTACCGAGCGGTGTAGAATCTAGAAGACCTGAAAAATGTTTTTTTTTTGTTGCCAATTACAGACAAATCGTACGCACCGACAACTGTTGCCCAGACGAGTAACTGCCAGACTGTTTTCATTTTTCGACTGTGATTGCCTGCGAAGGGTTGTGCCAATTACTTTTATAGCACATCGGAGGCCTTGGATAGGAATAAGCGATAAGAAAGATGATTCAAACGTCACCAGGTGGGCCAATCAGTCACCCTTTTAATGACAGTAATGATAATGTTTAAAAACCAAAAAAAAAAAACAAAAATAAAACGTCGCAATATGAAATAATTTTATTCAATTTATAGCTTCATTCATTATCTTCTAGCTTAAGCTAAAATGCGTTGTTGTTTCGCAGAGATTTTGTTTCGAAGCTGAAAAACGTCTTAATTTAAACAAATTCATTTAATCTTGTTGCATAAGATAAGCTGCACTACACTGCTAATCACTAGAGTGAGACCATACATTTTTTAGTGAGCTTAAAAACATTAAAGTGATTTGTAAATTATTTGGAGCAACGATTTCAATTTCATATTCAGTACGGTATTTGCCAAAGAATAACGAAGTAAATGCATCAGTTTTTGATAGAACAATGTCGAGGGAAAAGGATTTATCAGATGAAGAGAAAGGAAAAATAACCGCATAAAATATTTGAACTGGTCACCAAGAAGTCACCTCAATCCGATCGAGTATGTGTCGAGAGCATTATCTCGTCTGATATGTGTTAACGGACGAAAAGAAATGCTATTAAACTGGCTTGAAACTCTTTTTCAAAAACTACTCTCTGAAATTAAATTAAAACCATACCAAACAGAACATTTGAAACAATTATCGAAAATGGAGATTCCATCAATTCTTGAAAGTATAATTTAGGAAAAATAAACATGTAAAGCATATTTTTTGAGAATTTCGCTTTTAGTTAATTTGATTTGGCTATAATTAAACTTAAACTTATATTTTTATTCTTTATTATATCAAGTTACAATTTTCTTAGAAAAAAAAACAACTTTTATTAAGTATTTAAAAAACCTAAGATACGAGTTTTTTAATTTTCTCATTTTATTTTTAAATCGGTATATTTTTTTTATAAAAATGAAAAGTGAAGGCTTAGTAATCGGGTTCACGGAACCCTTAAAATATACTCGCAAGAATGATTCTAAATTTCAATAGTGCAAATTATTCTCGCCCCACTTAATTTATCAATATCACCGTTTTGTAAATAAAACAATGGTATAAAAAAACCGTTCAAGTGCGATTCGGACTCGAGCAAAGAAGGTTCCGTACAACTTTGTAGGTATAGGTAGGTAATCACAGAAATCGAGTCTCAAATTCATTATCAATTTCAAATCCATAATGTTTTTCTAGGCGTAAAATCGAGTTGCCATTTAGTTTTTTAATGTGCTGAAAGTACAAATTACTGTTTGCTGATTGTTTCTTTTTCTTGTCCTTTAACACATTGCTTCTTACCAAAATTCATGGGAAGTACCCCATGGGTTTTGATACCACTTACGAGTGTCAAAATATGCTGCATAAATAGCCGTATCTTTTAACTGCGTCAATTAAGAAGCTTGATCTTTCAACGGCTTTAAGTGACCGCAGTTATAAGTAAAGAAAAAGAGCGGTGACAGACATACGGACAACAAGGTGATCCTAAAATGGTTTGATCCTTTTGAAGAGTGGAACCTTTAAAAACAGTCTTGCAACCTCTCATTAATACTTATGGTAAGCGTATAATTGTTGTTTTTTCTTTATTATTTTAACGCTTCTAGTTTAAATTTTTAGCTGAATAAATAATAACATTTTCAAGTAACAAATTTTTTTCGGATTTCAATAAGATTGACGCATTGAAGTAATTAAAAAAAATTATATTTTTGTTTTAGATAAAAAACTCAATTTCTCATGAAAAATTGTTTAAAGGAGTAAAAATTATTATTTTTTAATAAGAACTTTAGTTATATTTATATTTTTGCGCCTTCTGGTGTCCTAAAGTTATTGCCACTTCAAAAATAGGACTCGCGGGCGGCTCTTCGGAAGCCACTCCTGCAATAACTCTCTTGGAGAATATTTGAAGAGTTTTCTTCATAATGACAAGAAGGAACGTGTGAAATATTATAATTTCACTCAAATATTCATCGAACACTTCGATGGCATGAGATCCGTTCGTCTTAATTTAAGATGACATCTTGGTCTAATTTCTTTCCTATTCCATCAACATACCCAAATTAATCACCCTAAAGCTGTTAAGTTATTGTGGCTTGAGGTATTGATTTTAAATAAAGGCAACCTCGAAGAAAGAAGAACCTATTCGCTGAGATCAAAGTTGGGGTCGTTACTGATGCGAATTCTCTTTGAAAATTTGTTGGTAATCCAGATGCGTTTGCTTCTGCAATTTACAGGCTCCGAATCTTGTGTTAAGTGAATTTCGTAAGCGCTTATATTCGATTCTTTTGGTTGACTACATCCTTACAATTTGTGAAATACAATTGTAAATCATAAAATTTGTGATGTGAAATTATTAATCTTTCACACTTAAAAATTTTAAAATTTTTTTTATTTTCGTTTTTCAAAGTTATTTTTTTTTTTTAAATTTTAATAAATAAACTAGGTTTGCGTTACACAAAAAAACGTCGATACTGAAGAATGAATTTGACGCTTGACGTTGCTTTAATTACGACATAATCGAGTCTTGTTGTTTTTATAAATTAGATAAGATTCACCAAACTACATAATAGGATTACCGGTTGAAAATGTCAATCAATGCTTTATTGAGGAAAAATAGATATTAATTCAAACTGGACTATGCGGCAGGTGGGGTAGGACATCCCATTTGAGCGTTTCATGTCATGTTGAAAAATAACTTTATCGTGTCTTGCGGCCGTTTCCGGCCGTTTTTTCTTCAGTGCTCGGCTCAAACGCATCAATTGCACAGCATAACCTTCAGGCCATGAATATTCTGAACGACCGTCGATGTTGAGGCATGTCCGGGGTATCCATACGTTACCCGACGTTTTTGGATTTTCGTAATGTACTCATTTTTCATCACCAGTGACGATTCGATGCAAAAAAGACTTCTTCTTGTGGCGTTCAAGCAGCATTTCGGACATGCAAAATCGGCGTTCGACGTCTCGTGGATTCAATTCATACGGCACCCAATGTCCTACCTTTCGGATCATTCCCATTGCTTTCAAACGATCGAAAATGGTTTGCTGAGCCAAGTGATTTTGCAAGTTCTTCTTGCGTTTGTGACGGATCTTGATCGAGCAATGCCTCCAATTCATGGTCTTCAAACTATTTCACCTGGCCGTTGCGTTCTTTGTCTGCGGTGTCGAATTCACCATCTTGAACCGCTTAAACCACCGCTGACACATTCTAACGTCTATAGTATAGCCCGGGTAAGATATCGGTAAGCAATTGATGCGCTTCGGTTGCTTTTTTCTGTAAATGAGAGAAGCATATTAAAACTTACCGCAAATGTTGTTTTGATGGCACGAATGTAGACATTTTATGGCTTTACAAAAACTTGTTGTGTTTTCACTAATGACCAATAACCTAGACTGAAATAATAAGACAATGACATGAAGTTTTTGATGTGACAGCTGTCATGGTCAAAATTCACCTCAGAGTAATAAATATGAAGTTGTCTGTCTGTCAATAACGACATTTTCAACCGGTAGTCCTATTAGTTTGAATCAATCATCATTTGAAAATGGCGTTTCAACCGTTTTGCATCGTTACTTTACTAGGGATCACGAAATATCTTTTAAACGTATGGCTGTTTACAGCAATTAAAGGAATCCTAGAACCTGAGGCTCAACATTATAACAGAGCACATAGATCAACTCGCAGAATTTTTGAAAACGCCATTCAAATATTAAGTAAGATTTTCCAAGTTTCAGACATTAGCACGTACAGCGACGAAGTCCTCGTTGTAAGTAGTTGCATTCTTTTGACTAATATCTCAGGGGAAGCAACCAATTTTTGTAAGCCCATAACTGAAAAAGGATAAATCAGAGGTTCATGCTTATGAAAATATGATGGACGGAACACTTTGAACTTTATATCAACACATTTCACATATCGTTTTAAGTATTCACAAATATATGAATTGCGCTTGAAAGCTACAAAATTTCTCAAATCACATATGCAATATAACTTTTAAAATTTTTTAGTAAACAAGTTTTTCTAACAAATTTTTTTTCCTCTTAGTTACAAATTTTTAGGCATGTTGAAGTAGGCTGCGAAATAGAAACTACAATTACAAATTAATATTTGTTTTCAAATAAGCTACCGACCCAGTTTCTTCGAATTTGAATTTGCCACTTTCGAAATCTTACCCTCGGTTGGTCGATTAAAAATACCGAATAAATCGAGTAATGCGTTTGAAGTATTTTTGAGCAGCCATAATGTTGATTATTAAAATTTTTAACGACTGCAGAATACAGATGTCGATATGAAGTTAATGCACTCAATGCCCAGCTCTGTAGTAATAAAATTGCATTTCTTTTGCAAGAAGATTACACTCATTCATATCCAACTCGAATAAGATTAAGCTAATGCCTTAATTAGTAAACAATTAAAAGTAATTGTAAATGAAGCACTTAAAGATCGATTGTTTATGACATTTTACAAGGCGAGGTGGTGTTATTGTTTCCTCGCATTCTTTTCATCAAAGTCTTTGTAGATTACAGATTTCTGGTGCAAGTACTTGAAAATAATCTGAAACGGTTAGCGATAGCGATAATCCGATAGGTTCTCGTTTGTGATTCAAACGACCTTAAATCAATAAAGTTCACAGCACACAGATTCTTTATTCTCTAATATAAACTATTTTAAATTTTAAAAAATATCTTCAATTCCGAAAGGTGACTTGCTATTTGTTTCCAAATAATAAATACCCTTCGCGATGCCAGCGTTATCTGGATCACCCATTCGAACGTCACCAGCATATAGGTTGCACGAAGACTCCTTTACGTGCACGAATTCCGCACATCTCACTGAATGGAAGTTATTTCGCTCGGTCAGGCTCAGCGCCTCGGCAAAATATTCAACTGACCTTTCGTGGGCACAACCACCATTAATATCAAGACCGCATCCTGGCTGAGACTTTCCACCGTTTGGATAGAACGATGCCTGCCCAATTGGTTGATAGGTTCCCAACATGCCGCCATTTGTGTGAATAGATTCCACATACTCAGCGTCGGTGTCACTAAGACGTGCCTCCGGATTATCATAGTTAAAGAGCGGCATAGCCGGATCTAGCCCTACGATAGTGTGAACCCTTCCGCGCTGAACGTTCTTACCGGCAAATCCAACAACATGTGCTCCCAAACTATGCCCATACAAAGCCAACGAGTCAAACGATAGTCTCGCGTTTTCATGCATCCAATCTATGAACTGGGCGATAATCTTTCCAGCTTTCGAGCAGCGTTGTTGAGAGGTCACGTAGGTATTGGATTCACCATAGACACTCCAATCGACAGCTATAAAGTTGTATGGTCTCTTCTCGCCGTTTAGAAGTAACCCTTCTCTAATACGTCGAGGTTGGCCAGCCAAGTATCCACCATTCCAGCCATGCACCATAAATCTGTCAGTATAAAATTCATTAAAAAAAAAAAACTGAAGGAGAAATATATACCAACTTGCCTTGTTGGATTTCTGTGATCGAAAGTCGAACGAACCAATGTTTCTGCATCATCCATATCGAGCTCCATCGGCTCAGTTGGATTCGCTTGTGTGTAGAGGAAGAACCGAACTTTATCCAATTTCATTGGACTCGCAATGACTTCGCTGTTCAAGAGAACGGCTTCGACGATCGCTTGACCCCGAGTCATCAAACGTACACTGCCATCTTTTTGAGGAATTGGCCAAAGCTTATCAACAGACTCGTCGGGGTTTATGGGAAGGGCCAAACCTACGAATACTTATGAATTTTCGTAAAAGTGAAGACAGTTTTTTTGGTGACTTACCTGTGCTCAGAAATCCGAAAACTATTGTCAACACTGTGACGCATGCCTTCATTGTGAAAAATTGACTATTGTTAAATTGTTGCGGATTTTGCTTTTATAGCTGCGATAATCGATGGATTGGCTTAAGCATTGTATTTAAATATTTTTTTTGAATATTAATCTAATCGATTCGGACCCTCTAGGTGCCTTATCTGATAAAATTGTTTTAGAATCGATTGTTAATTTGTTGTAAAGTCTTATCAGGATTGCATTCTGCAATTTATATAATAAGTCTCTTGGCGCGAACTTTTTATTCAGTGTAAACTGTCCGCAAACGGCGATCAAAGCCCCACCCAAAAGATCCTCTTGGATCCTCTTTTGCAAAAAGTCGCCCGAGAGGGCAAGCGAACCGGGTTTTTACCATCAAGGTGATTAGATCTATACCCTCGATAAGATATTCAAATTGATAGTGAATAAATCCAACATAAAACTGCGATGCGATATTTTTTTGACCAGCTGTTTTTAAGGTGTTCCTTGCCATCTTATTGAATCTAGGGAGACATTAGGTGACAGTTTTATCCACTTAAGGCTTCTGTATCTTTTCGATTTTTCCAAGGCCTTTGAAAAAGTTGAAATTGTTTGTGCTAAAATTATTTATTCAGCTCGATAGAATGTTGGCAATGCTTTCTCTAAGACAAGCCACAAGCAGGAGTTCCGCAAGGGACTATATTACGCCCTATATTATTTTGCATATTGATAGGTGTATGCAGTCTCAGATCAGAGGCTTAGATTTTTTTAACAAGACCGAACGAACTAGATCTAAGTTCGGATTAAAATATTAGAAATTTCAAAATGATGCTTTTTTCGAACAATTTACAGCACTTGAAAAATACAAAATTATGACATCACTCAAAACATCAAAATTCGTGTTTTTATGATATAATTTCCAGTGCAGTCCTGAAAATGTTCGAGATTCGTTTTCAATCTTTGTGTTCTTTGAGGAACATAAAAAATCAGGTGTAAAGCCACCAAGGGTGAAACAACGACATTAAATAATTATCTGCCATTTCGAGATCTTTTTTTAGAAAGTCCCAATTTTTTTCTGCAATCAATTTAATTTTGAACGGACAGATAAGAGTTGAGACTCTGAAATCACTTAATAAAACCATACAGCAATTGATTACATAAATTAACAGCTCGCCAATAAATTAGCAGTGGAACAACACAAGTAAATGGTATTTATTGGAACAAAAATCAGAACATGGTTCGGGGAACCCTCTGAATACATGCTATTGACAGCAGGCCTAAAACCGCCTAATGCAGCAAAAGCTGAACGCTTTTTTTCCGATCGAAGAGCCTCGGAAAACATATTGAATACGTTTGTAAAAAATAGATAAAGAAAAAGAATTTTAAAGAAGAATAAGAAAAGATGTTTTAATATTAAGCGCAATAAATATTTATTACGTACATATGTAAGTAACCAAGCCACATTTTGAATATTTTCGACAATTCTGTTTCTATGTAGTGACAGTATTATATTAAAGTTCCAAAGATAGATATTTACTTAGTATAACAATAACCTCAGATTTAAAAATTTGTTATCTGCCAATTCACAGAATTTATTAGTATGAAAAGGTTTTAAATTATTTAACGAACTTCCAAATGCTACCAAGAACGGTTTAATACTAAAGAGTTTCAAAAACAAATGTATTGAATTCGCTTGATCTAAGTTTTAAAAATCTAAAATAATCATAAAAGGAATGTGATTAACTTCAATTACGCTTTATACTATATAATAAATCTTAAAATCTAAATCTAACCCTAAATTAGGAAAAATTTGAAACAATTGGTGCGATGAGACAGGATGTACATACAGCTGTTTCGAACTAATAAGGAACGATGATAAAAAACTAGAAAAACCACAAATACAATAAAATGAACAAAGCAAGCTTGGTTGAAAAAAATATGGGAAAAAAAGGAACTGCACATTGTTTTCAGAAGTCGGGAAAGGCAGAATTGCTTAAAAACAATGCAGTTACCTACAGTGAGAAGCATCTACGGAAAAGGCAGCAAGGCGTAAGGAAAGCGTGAGACTTATGGGGCTGAGTATCAATGAATCGTTCGAGCTGTCAAAAAATATAAAAATATGAGTTCGAAACAAATTCAAAAGGAAGCTTTTTGTAATAACCAGAATGCCCTTTCAGCACACTCCATACGGGAACGAATGAGTGAAAGCCTCTAAATCGAGGAAAATATTATGGGGCGATATACAAAAATTGATAGAGTGGTGTCAGATGGTAAAATATACATAAGTCCGCCAACCAAAAAATACACGAAGGTTATTCGTAAGCTTGGAGGAGGGAGGATTTTTTTTGCGGTTGTATGTCATTCAAAGAAACCGGACCTTGTTATCGAAATTAATAAAAATAAAAATATTAGAAAATGTCATGCCACCCTATACTGAGGCAGATCTGCCCTTCACTTGAAGATTCATGCAAGATGGAAAACAATGCTTTGAAAATAACTCCGTCGATGTTTATCTTGTAGTCTGGATCTACTTAATTAACTTAAATCCGAAATCGTATAAAACAAAATTGAAAATTTCATTAAAAATACCCAAAAAATGCCGTGATCTTATTGCATCTTTGCCCTGGAGTTGTAACGCGGTGATCACGAGTGGATGTATTCCTATGATACTTTGACCTGCAATATAACAATTCCCTAAATAAGCAAACATTTTCATAACATTGCTAATAAGGTCGCCAACCATTCCAAAACATGTAATTGAATTTAAATAATTTCTTTTGTTCATATTTTGTTGTTTGTTGTTGCTTGTGTTTCTTACTTTTACAATAAATTAACAAAATACATGACAAGATTTGACAACTTTCAACTTTAAACTTAAAACAAATTCAATAATATTTTTTGATACAATCGCTTAATTAGTTCGCCACGACTGTATATGAGGTGAATGTTTGCACTTGGCCGAACCATATTTGTGAAAATCGAGTCTAAGCGCACAACATCGGTCATCGAAATAACGAAGAATACTGACGATCGAAAACAATAGTTTTGCAATAAGGAATGGTGATTGTTTGACTAAAGAGGCTATTGCCTCATTCAGAAGGAAGATCGCCCCTGGAAACTCTATATGGTTGCACTCTCAAAAACTATGAAGACTCAGCCATTCCGGCAGTCTTCGATCGATAAGTATTCTTCCGAACATAAATAAGGTAATCCGATTCAGGATTATTGCAATTTTCAGAAGGCAGAATTAAAACCAAGACACCTGCCCGCCAAAAATGCTAAGCATTTCGCGCTTAAGCCCAATTTCGGTCGTTCCAACGGGAAAAGGATTAATTTTTCAGCCGAACATCAATGAAGAATGCTCTCCCACACATGATATTTCCTACATGACTGATAAAAACAAATCAATGCGCATCTTAATTTTCTTTTGTTTCTATTGTGAATCATGACCAACTATTCCAAGACACAAACCCAAAATTTGAATGAACGACTATTCCGTACATCAACCCTAATTTCACTCACAAGCTTCACGTGTTCAAAATTTTAGTACATTTTCGTAGGGTGTGTTTTGACTGAATTCGGTGCAAGTTATTTTAATTCAGTACTAAATTCATTGATCGAATGAATTCGACTTACGACAGTAAATAAGGAAAAAATTAATGATTTAATATTTTATTCCTTGAACCATGCATTCATCAAGATTTTCCCAAATGGTGGGTGAGGCTTAGTTTCCAACATTTTACTCCACCGTTCCCCATGAGTCAAAATCTTTTGAATACAACAGGTTAAGTTTTTTTTTATAAAAATAAGCAACCAAGTGAGAGTTGACTCTCACACGAAGGGTTCCGCGCCTTACTTTATGTTCTGGAGCGTGGTTAAGTTATAAATAGTTGCTAACGTTATCAAGAAATTACTCTTAAGAAAGGATTGGAAAATATTGAAAAATTAGAAAAAAAGGTATCTATCTGAATATCCTTGGGTGCTTTAAATGTATAATCAACCACAACTTTATTCAATGCTTACATTTTTCTTCATATTGCAACCCTTTGTTTTAAGTGATTTATTAAATTGCTGGAACTACCAGAACTCAAACACACATCAAAATCACATGAATACATTTTTTTAAATAGTTTATTTCTAAAAAATTACATTGTAATTAAGTTTTTCGGATTGGGCAAAATAACGCCACGGAAGCAAAACAATACGTTTGGTTGGGTAGAAAACTTTTCAACATTAAATTTTTGACATTCTTCACACAATTTCCCAAGAAATGACCGTCGGCAAAATGTTTTTTTTTCTTTTTCTTCTTGGAACTCGAGTATGGTGACCCCCATTTATTTTTAAACTTTATATAATTTTTATTATTTATTATTGTAGCGGCAATGGCGGTACGCCGTACGGCTAAGGAGATACAGATCTGTGCCAGACGGACGGTCGGACGTACAGCGGTGGCTTAGTAAGAGTGTTCCTTTGGACCCTATCAGATCGGAACCCTAAAAAGAATTTCCATGATACCGGACATAAAAACAAAAATAAAACTCGGCGTAATGTGATTTCTTCCGTTTTTGATCTTAAAATAACTCTCTTAAAGAGTTCCAATAAGTGCGTAGACCTCGGGATCGGTCGCAGTATTTGCATCGTATTTATTGTCCTTCGAACTGCAAGTCGTATTGATTTCGCTTAATTATCGATCAAGCATTGACCAAAGCGTATGATCTGATTGCTGTTGCAAAATAAAGAATGGCGAATATCTCCGAAAGGTGTGCTTAGGATGAGCCGATGTAATATTCTTTCGAGATCTACATTGTTCGGAGAAACGCATTTGTATATTTTGATGAACCTAAATTAGAATACGTCTTCAACCCGATATCCTTCAATACTGCGTTGAACAAAGTTTTGAAATCTTTTAAACGAAAGATAATCTGCTTATATCTGTTTGCGAGTGTGCACCACAAGAGCATTTCAGATTACTTCACGAATAATTCAAACAACACTTATAGAAAAAACGGGGTAGCTTTTTTTTTATTCTATGTAAATAGCAATAAAAGTTAAAAAATCTGCAAGTCGTGTATATATACGGGGTTCCTAAGGGTAAAGCAAGTTGGGCCCATATAAGAAAATAATTCTTCAGAATTCAGGGACGAAAGAGAAAGATGTCAAAAGCCAGTTTTCCTTAAGAAAGAAAGAAATTGCAATAACTCGAAGAATATAAGTCTAGAATGTTAATACAAAACCAAACAATCTTAAAATCTCTCAATCATAGATCAGGTCATAAATGAAGAAGAGCACAAAAAATTGTGGCCCCAACTATAAGCCATGTGGTACACCATTGAGATCTTTAACTGAACGATAAAGTTCATGACTGATAAACTGCTTTGAATCTTACTCATACAAATAACATTTCGGTGAAGAAGTATATGAATAAAAAGAGGTTAGGAATTTTAGTCCCATGCTAAACGATTAAGCTGAAATAATGGAATTCGCTGCAGTGTATGTGGTTATAAGTTTGAAAAATAGTATTCTCCAGTATAAATCGTGTTTCTTCTAACGCGGTACACCTCCAAGAGTTCAAATGACTCATAAAATGGAAATTTATCGTTATTTGGCCACCGTTGAGCTAATTTTGCCGCTTTTTATTACACAAATTAAAAAAGGATGATGTAGTCTTAAACTTAAACAAGAACTTCCTTAATGCCAAGTGTGTCGTCAACTTTCTGCCATTCGATAAGGAAATCTCCATACAAACAATCCCTGATAACCTCATTAACCACTGAATTATGCAAATTCTACTGTCAACACTCCCACAGGAACTCTTCTATCCCAAGTCATTGAACCTCGCATGACTTGTATTCCTGCCACATTATGTATGCTAATAGAAATCCCTCCCAAAAACACAACTTTCACATGACATAATCGCTTGACTTATTAACATAACATTCAAATACCCTATTTCATTCTCGATTTTAATTGTGTTTCGAAATAATTCAGCTGCCATTCGCATTCCAACTTTGATTCCACTCCCACTTGGAACATAAAAAAAAAATTAAAACAGAAAACAAATATCCACCCTTTTCCCATCCATCACGCAAGACACTTTGCGTTCCCAAAAAGAAAACATAAATTGAACATCTGATCAAAAATTTCGCTCATAAAATTTGATATGCAGAAAAAAAAAAAACAGAAAAAAAAAAAACAGAAAAAAAATTCCACCACCGACACAGTTTCCGACCTACAAAAAGTCAAGGGCTTCTGATTCTCCCAATCAAATCGAATCGAAGACGTCGAAAACGCTATTTTTGAAATTGAAAAACTTAAATTTTTTAGTTTTTAAATGTTTATTTCTATTTATTGTGCAACAGCTCAATGTGTATAAAATTGTACAAATATATTGTTTTGATTTAAAAAACTTCTCATTTTCTTTTTAATTATTATTTACAGAGTAACATGTAGCGGCGGCT
Organism: Orthonevra nobilis; assembly: GCA_963555765.1. Classification (NCBI taxonomy): domain Eukaryota; kingdom Metazoa; phylum Arthropoda; class Insecta; order Diptera; family Syrphidae; genus Orthonevra; species Orthonevra nobilis. The sequence goes on from OY743224.1 coordinate 148,629,263, forward strand.
GTTTAAGAAAAAAAAATTAAAATAAATTCCAAAATGAAAATCTAAAAACTAAGAAACAGATTCGAGTTTATCGAAACGAAAAAAAAGAGGGACTACATAAGTAAACTCGTATACACCAATACTCTAAGGCGCTATAAATAAAAATTTGGACATTTTTGTATTTCGAATTGAGAGAAACATTATTTTTTTAAATAAATAAAAATAATTTTTTTTTTTTTGTTTGACTTAAGAATATTAATAGAGCATGCGAGCGACTGCAGCGAAAATGGCAACAGTCACAGCGATGGGTCCAGTGGCGGTGGAACTGTTGCACAAGTTGTCTGTGCAAACGTCACACGATATCTGCTTGACGTATGGTAGGGATGGATCTGATTGACAGCCTGAGGATGTTGCCTTGATGTCACCGAAGTAGCAGCTACGGGCGATGTGTTTAACTCCGGTAACTAGAAAGAGAAAGAACGAGAGGTAATTTGTAAGCATTTAGTTTTTGCTAGTTTTCAAAGAATGTCAAATTTTGACATTAGATAAAAGTGAAATCTGTATGTATGCAGTTGCAATCAAGGTGTCAAACACAGTCAGTTTTGGTTTGCTATTTTGCAGTTCTTACCATTTGAAGTTCTATGAAATGAAAAAATTGTTTCTAGTTCTAAAATATTCTTTAATATCATGCTTTGACAGACTTGTACTGCATTTTTCAAGTAGGTGGGTCACCTTTTGGTTTCTGTTTTAAATCTTAAGTTATTTTGACACTGACAGTTCTTTTGCTCTCAAAAATTGACATAAACTCTGCTTCCCATTTTCGCGGTACGAAATGGAACGATTTACGCATGAACAAAATTGGGAAAATATTTTTAACTTAATTTCAATGTAGATCCTGCATTATCGAAACAGTGCGAGTATTCAAAAGAAATTACGGTCGAAATAAATGCGCCAAGCAGCCCCGGGGTCGTTGAGCGCCTGCCTTTTAATTGGAGCAAATGATAGGTCTCAGGTCGAATGAAAACCCAAATGGAATGACTTATCACGAACTACGAACACTCGTTACGTACCGCCCCAAATTTTTCAACATCGCCCAACCTCAATGTCATCAATGTTTTCTTGAGCGTTATGAAATTTTCGATTTGGACGTTAAGACCTTATGCGATAACACAAATATGTTTCCAACTCCTATCTCGTTTATTTAGTGTAGTGATCTGTCATTGGCTCTGCTATGATGAACCTTCAAAAGACAGCTTTCTGGTATATTGACCACTTTCAAATAAAATACTGCGAATTAAATGAATGCAAACAAGTCGATATCAGACTTCTCCTTGGACTCGACCGCTGAAACAATTAAAAATCAAAAAACATCTAATAAACCGGTTAGTTTTGATATGTCAACAATTCTGGTAAGGCATATTTGAAGCTAGGAAAGTCTATAACTATTCAAAGAGAAGCTTATGCATCTTGAACGTCAACTGTCGTGCGTGGCTCTGGAGTGGCAGCATAATTCGCCAATTATTCATCCCACGAAGGGAATACCGAGACAGAAAAACAGAATGTTTTTGAGCAAACATTGTGGTTTCAGTAAAATGGATCGATTGACTGCATACTTCGTTCAATAGTTTGATGAAATTGTGTAAAAATCATCGGGAATGTATTGAAAAATTTGGACTCAGAATGATGGCCTCAGCAGTCATTTGCATGCCTGTTCATTATATTTTAAAATCAATCGAAGAGTTTACTCCTTTCAATAACAGGACAGTATTGACGTGGATTTTTTTTATAAACTTTTTAGAACGAAACGACAAATAATGTTTGTTTTTTAAATATGATTAGAATAAAAAAAAACATCTGATATCGGATATGATTCTGTTATTGTATACCCCAACACACGTTGATCCTAGTCCATGAAATTTCATTGGTTATGACCCTGTAAGTCGCACAAAAAAACCATATGTCAGCATCAAATTCGTCTCGACTCGGTTGACCCTCCAGTTTTAATTTCCATTAGATCAACCTTTTAGTTTAAGAGTCATGGTTCTGTTGAAAGCGAAGGTACAGTACTTGTGTTGTATTATCTGTCAAACCAGCTGCCAGATTGAGCACACTTCATCGACATATATGTTAAGAGCACTTTGGCCAGGCAGACTCCCAGCCTAACAACGTTTGAAAATCTCGGATTTTTTTTCTCCAAAACTCGGATTCTGTTCGCTAAATTTAATATCGTCCTTCGGCTTATGCGCCTATGTATACTCTCATTAATAATATACATCCAACACGAGCTCATACTGTGCGACCCAAAGAAGCCATAATTTTTCTGTAGAAGAGAGTGCGATCGATTCGATGTCCGACTATGCGTGGAAGAATTCAAGGAAAGATCTTGGCCTGCACTCATAAAGATCTTACTGGTGATCGGGGAATGGGCTGAATATCAGCAACATGGATCAACTGTCATACAGTGGTTCGAAGCATCATTTTATTGGTTGAAACATATGGTGACCGAATTGTTTCGAGAAACGGACCTGTTAACTGGCCGTCTAGGTCATGTGATTTATGACGCTGAAGATGCCAACATTCAGAGCGTTATAACTTTATTAGTTTGTCCGGTATTTTGCAAGATCGTACTGCTTCCGGTCTTGAGTCGCAACCATGGAGCTTTTAAATTTATGCAAGGAGAAACGGACCTGTTAACTGGCCGTCTAGGTCATGTGATTTATGACGCTGAAGATGCCAACATTCAGAGCGTTATAACTTTATTAGTTTGTCCGGTATTTTGCAAGATCGTACTGCTTCCGGTCTTGAGTCGCAACCATGGAGCTTTTAAATTTATGCAAGGCAGCTGGGAAGTCCAAGTGACCAACCAACTGAAGTGGGAAGCTCTTCTACCCATTCCTTGCGTGGTCATGATATTCGAGTCTTGCCCAATAGCGCATATTTAAACACATTATATGTTTTCTGACCTACTGTACACCTTCATCCAAAAATACTTGAACTATGTATATTTTATAAATAATTTCGAAAAGTGCCCTCATTCAGACACGTGACATCTGAAACATTGTCGATGCACGTTACACGACGAATGTGTCATAATCCACACGAAAAGTGTTAATGAAAGAATATTTACACGTAGGTGGACTCATTCAAGACTGAAAATAGCTTCGTCAGACCAACAAACACATCTGACAGAATATGGGATGCCCCCAGCTCTAAATGTAAACAAGTTGGTGTTAAGTGTCTACTTTATGACAAGCTTGTTAAACAAACACATGGACAAACCAGACTCGCGGACAATATGTAAAAAATAAAACATTTGTTAAATATAAACATTAGCTAACGCTGGCGCTGGTGTTGTGTAAATTTTATATTTAAATATAAATTACAAAAAAAAACTCGAATTCACGCCCATATAAGTAAAATGTGAATTTCAAATTTGAAACCTTTCCAAAAAACTCATAAATTGCAAATGTGTCTTTGTTGCTGTCGGTGTTGTTGCTATTGTTCTTGGAGCTTTACAAAAAAAAAACTAAAGTCATGTTTTTAAAACGAATGGAGTCTTTTTAATGGCGGACGTTTATTTGTTTGTTTGTCGCTGCTAATCTCAAAAATTACGGGTTTTCTTTGAATTTATTAATTGCGCTTGAAAAAAAGTTGTGAAATAACTTGTGAATCCATTGTAATAACATTTAACCTGGAACAGGGACTTAAAAATGATATGTTTCATTGAACGCTTGTGTTTTGTTAGAATTATTCGGACGGGGAGTCATCTAAATACGACGCACAATTGAGACCTAAAAATTTTTTGAAAAGCCTATTCGGAGCCGCGAACCGAACCGAGATCTGTAGGTCAGCTTACAACTTAGGTAAAGTGGTTCTCCTTTCCGAAGGAGGTGTGAATGGTATCATGAAACATAGTTTTTCGCGAAGGGAAGGCACAAGGAGATCGTTTAATATGGTATCGTCTTTTGCAAGGTTTTTTTTCTTTAATCCAGGAGGGAATGTTGAAGACCGTAACAAGACCTTCGAAGCTTCTCAAGTTATTTCTATGCAGCCATGCAACGAGTCACAGAAGTTTAGTCCAAAGGCAGCTGCAAGCATCAAAATTTGTCATGCTTGCATAGACCTTGAAAGTGAATTGACTTTCAAATGTACTTTGATTTACCTTTTTAAGAGAATGGGCGTTGCAGTCATAAAGTTCAAAGCTTGGAAGAAGTCACAGTAGACATGAGATCTAGAACAGCTGTATTTCAGAATTTCTTCTATGGCACCTGGACTACTGGTCACCAAATGGCATATAATGTGGCTCATTACTAGTCCTTAAGGTTGGGTTGAACATTTTTTAGCCCATCAGTACTTGAACTAAATTAAAGCCTTTAACATTCAGAGACACGGCATCAAGATTTCTGTGCCTTTTCAAATCAACAGAAGATTCAAATTCAAAAACCGCTTAGCAAGCAAGCTCATCATTATGCTGCAGAATGCAAATGAGCGTTATTGAATGAAACCTTTGAAGATTTAGAGACGGTTTGCTTTTAATAAATAATTTTGACATGTATAAGAAGCTAATTGAAGCTGAAAGATCGACCAGTTTATGCACCAATGATCAAAAATGATCATTCCAGAATTGCCGCAGCTTCCTAAAAAGGTAATGCGCTATCATTTGATTTTGCCAAACTTGTTCCTTGAACAGATATTGCGAAAGTGAGGTGGAAACATGGATGAAAATCTTTTTCAAGATTGTTCAGCTCTGGAGTATGATATCGACTACATCGTGCGTGCCCAGCATTTATACAGAGGTCTAAGATAACATTAGCTGTGAGAAAGCGTAACAATTAATAGTTGTAAGATTGATAAGTAACTCCATATACGATACTTTGGAATCGACTGCTTCTTGGCAATCGATGCCAACTATGATCAAGACACCTAATTCGAAGGACCAAAATCATGTTCTACAAAACGCTCATCGTGCCGTCTTCGAAAAAAAAAATACTCCTTCAAATAAGTAACTACGAAATCTGTACAGTGATATGGTTGTACTCAAGAAGACCGGGAAAATTGAGCAAATGAATTACAAAGCTTCAGCTTAGAGTCTTCGAATACCAGCATCGGTGTGGCGCAAAAATTAGAAGACCGAACCTCTCGTCCAAGGATCAAGTCACAGTGAATGCCAGAAACTTTGGTCTAACAAACCGCAAGCAGCGTGACCTTAAAGGATGTCAACTTCAGTTCAGGCGCATATCCTTAAACGATCGAAAGCTTGACATTTTTATACCATCTTCCCTTGAGATGAAGATCCACGGTCAAAAAATTTATCTCAAGCGCCTCCCGATGGGGTTTTAGAGGGATGCTTAACAGCTTGAAATCTTAAGAGGACATTAAGAATATTTTTTTAGGAAAGATATTTGAAGGAAGGTTGTATTTCGAATTATAAAATAATTTCAACAAAAGATCCAGTGCAAGATCTCTATAAAAGCTGGGTAACAACATCTCCTCCTTCTTCTGATTCCTCAAAGCAAATATCTTCATTTCCATTGTCAGATGCCAATATGGTAGCTTCCACGTACATACATATGTGCAAGTATCTCATAATTAGTTAATTAGTCTAATGAAATATCTCAAGAAGTAACTCAAACCATGAGGCGATACATCCGTACAAACACATAAATCAGCCAATAAACATCATTTGCATGAGAAATCTGACATTTCCGAAGACTTCCTTTTCGTATGTATAATTGAATCTTTGGGAAAAATTGTACCATCTTCGACAGCACGACATCATTCATGATGAGGAAAACGAAAAAGAGACAAATTTAAATTTGAACCCAACAACAAAATTGCCTTTTTGTGTGTCTATCTTTGTTTTTAATTTTTTACTTGAGGCACATCCCACAGATACGCGATAACTTTCTCATTGCGTCATGGGGTCAGAATTTATGGCACTCAATTCGGAACGATCTTGACTGCTGGTCAAGTGGAAGCACTTTTATGTGGCCTGGTTAATTATTGTATAATTTTTGTTTTTTGTTTTTTACTATTTAAAGTTTGAAAGTAAACTTGAAGCATTTTTATGAAAAAGCAAGTGTCTGCTGTTTTCAAATTGAAAGTGAATGCTACTCAGCCTCTCCATCATAGGCAAATGAGTTGTCTTTACTTCGATAAATGGCTTAAAATGATTTTGGGAACAAATGAATGCTTTGAGCTTTTATTGAAAATGGTTAACCTTCCCATTAGATATCGAATATTTTTTCATTCAAAGGACTGTCTCTTCTGGCTTATTAGTTTCACAGTAGACCATTCTGTCAACCCAATTTTTAATATAGTTCCAATGGTTACGATCCCTATTTCACGAATAGCTTTACCCAAGTCGAAATCCTCAATTTCTTGCTAGTAAAAAACAGTATCAATGTTTTTCATTGACTATCCTATTGACGTTTATCTAATTAACGTTTTCCAATAAAAATGTGCCAATAATGCCGCCTCCAAAAACCACACAGACACATCCAGATATTCAGGATGTATTGGGAATCTCGGGATAGTGCGACTCATTTTCAGTTACTAAGTTCTTTGGCGCGATGAGGTTCTCTTGTGTACACCAGTTTTAGTTGGTGACCTTTTTTAACATATTTCCTGTCTACTTGACAAGATTCTAGCTTTGAAGGGTGTTTCGAAATGGATAAAGATGTCTATATAATCCCTTCAAAAATAAAATTGGCGCCCAACAGAAGACTGAAGGTATTACAAATCAATTTATGTTATGTTAAATAAAGGAAGAATACTCTATACCTACGTCACTGTATTCGACAATATTAATAAATAGTAAACACTTAGTTTCTTTGATGTGAACCGAAGCAATAAAGAGAAATTGCGAAATTATAAATAGCTAACCTTCCAGCAAGACGTCGTTAACTGGTTAACTATAAGTGAACTAAAAATACTTGTCATTAGCGTGTCTGGGCTCATTTGACACACGCACACCCACAAATCGAATTTCTGGGTAGAAAACCCGAGCTCCACCTTAATGCTTACTAATTTGCATTCCTTACATTTGATTGGGCACGTAAGCTGATCACTTTGAGGCTTATCACGGGTGTGTCTCTTTTTCTAAATTCATTCCCAAACTCATAATCAGGTTCAATCCAGAAGTTTTGTATATATTCAAAAAGTGTACCTCATTTACGGGTGCCGATAAGCATATTTATTTGCTTTGGTTTTGGTCGAAAGGCATAAATCAAATGCAACCATTATCAAGCCAAAGAGAGTCTTAAATTACAAAGTCTAAAAGCGCTGATGAAGATTTTCAATCCTCATTTCCTATCTTCAGAGATGTTCAAGGCAAATTAAATGTTCCTTGATGTTGTAACGTATGGTGCAATCCAGATAACACAACGCTGGATTTCCATGTTTGCATTTCATTCAAAAAGATTATGTCAATTTGAACCAACTTCTGACAGGACGCTATCCTTCTATATTAAGTCTCCACAGAAAGCCACACCTGAGTTTCAAACCACTACCAACTTTATCCAACAAGGGTAGTCATTATCCCTCTAGACATCTTCTGCTTTATAAATCTAACGATACCAACATTCGCGGAGAGATAATTCCTCGAAAACTTCTTAGGTGTGGAAGGACCGCATTTTTTTTTTCGAAAGTCTTGAATTCGGCAATCGAAGTTCATGCGAAGAAGGACGTTTTTTGATCAATAATTTTTTTTCGAATTATCATAAAGCTGAAAAGGTTGCAATTATCTTCAGAATTCTTCCTTTACACAGCATAACGCACGTACTAGTGTTACTAAATTGAGCATTCACAGTGTTTGAAAATTGATGAGGGGCCAAGGAGCCCCCTGGAGTGAGATAGCACTATCCTTAGATATTCCTTACGTGCGGTATTGATAAACAAGAATGTGCTTCTTTGCACTGCAAATGCTTTTGAAAGAAGGTTAAAGATCCTCAGAAGACGATCATGGAGCTTTACGTCACTATCGAAGGAAAAGCACTTCTAGAGAAATTTGAAAAACAAAGAGAACACTTTTCGCGAAATCGAAAGTTAAATTTGTACAGTAAGGATGAAATATCCGATTTTCACTCACTCCGAAAAAGGAAATATTTTTCCTTGGAAATGATTTTCGATAAAATTTGACACATAACGTCTTTGGTTGTGAAAAACGGATTCAGCCGAAAAACAAGCGCCGCATTCGACAAAGGTTCAGGACCTTAGGCTCCGGATATTTAATTTTGGACGTCAACGAAAAAGAAACGAGATATTGCGCAGGGCGTGCGAGTATTCCTAAGACCTAAATCGATAACAATAGGAAAGCGGAAAAAACTCGAAAAGCAAGCGCACCAAGAGTTGCACAGTTGACCAGAACTCCAGCGATAAGAAATCTCTTCAAAGCTTAGCTTGAAGTACCAAAATGAAGCAATTTTTAACCGAAAAATAACTTTTGGGGGTAATTCGATTTTATATGAGAATACCCTCAATCTTAGTATTAAGTGTTAAAAGGTATTCTGACAATCTGGTGGACATCGAAAGGACTCATCAAGTTTTTATATTTAATGGAATCGATAAATTAAGTCAGTTGTTTCAAAAAAAATCGACTAAGTGCATTCAAAATTTTCAGAAAAACGGTTTGCATTGGTCAACAAGCATTAGCTTATACATTTTTAAATTTTTCCCAATCCACTTAATTCCTCTTTTCCTTTTTCGAAAGTCAGTAAAAAGGATACCGAAACCGTGTAGACACAAAGAAGAATTAAACAAAAAGTTATACTAATCCTTGAATCACAGCGGATACTGGCTTCCTTGTTTTTACTACCAAACCGGACGATTCATGTGACACAAATTTCGATAAAATACAGCAGCATTTTTGGGAACATATAATGAGCCCTATTAATCGAGACCCAATTTCGATGTACCAATATGATTTTGACCGATTGAATTTTGAGCATTCCCGGCATCTCCGGTTTGCTTAGAAACAATTGTTTTTGAAATTTCCCACACCAGAACCGATGAAATCTGAGCCAGAAACTATTCAAAACCTTAATTCGGACCTTATCTTCGTAATAAGTAAAAAGATAAAAGAGAAAAAAAACCCTCCTCAAACATGAAACACAATTGTATCCGCACTCAACCGCGTAGTCCATCTTTTAAGGTTTGAAATGCGCTCTGACTCACTGAAATAATTCCACTCGCAAACGATCGTCTCATGCACGTACTGATCAATGACATCAGATTGTAGAAAATAACATAATCATCTGCCGTATACCTTAAAAGCCTGCTTCGAAAAGAAAGAACGAGAAGACTGTCGGGGAATCCCAAAGGCTAGCAAGCTGGCTAGCTACCTTTCTGGATCGAAAACTACGCCGTAAAATTTCAAATCAAAAACAACTTCTCGATCGGATGGTGTCATCCGAAGCGCAACGCAACTACGTGTGTTTGTTAAAGATCTTGTAAGTCAGGCTGTTGTAGAGTCATCAAATCAAATATTGTCACAAGCTTACTAATTGCTCTGAGTCTTGACGTTAAAAAAGCGGCACAATAATCTTTAAAAAAACAAACACGGCTTAACTCTTATTTTTCCTAGAACAATTACGAGTAGTTTGCCCGCCCGCTGCCGCCGCTCTCCTTCCACTGGAGCGAATAATTTGAACGAAGAAACCACTTGAAACGACTTCCAAGTTCATAGATACACATCTTTCGCCCCCCGTTAAGCTACCAACGGATTCGAAAATTTAAAGAATTTTCTTTTAGGTCACACGCCCCACCCCACACTTCTTCAGCCAAGCACACCTAATTATAGATTTTGGTTTTTTCATCCTAGCCCCAATTCCTCGCGAACGATGGAGGACAACATTATTTATTTCGCGTTCTACATACGAATACGAATTTCAAAAATTCAAATAAATTTCCAAAAAGCAAACAGACAAAACAAAAATATATAAAAACTTACTCTCATTAACGGTCTTCATGCAGCCAGTTGCGTTTTTGATTGGCAACAAATTTTGCAGGAACCTTGGAACTGGTACTCTAGAGCAGTCAACCTTGTGGACACCCTCAGGGTTGAATGCTTCACCGCATTTGTCATCGAAGCCGGACTCGCACTGATAGCAGCTGAGGGCGTTTGCTGAAAGTTTACAAAACAAAAATTACCTCATTGCTTAGCCATAATGGCATTTCGAAACTAAATCGAAATCTTGTCTTAAATCACGAGTCTAGATGAAGTCACTCTCACCTGAGGCGGCAAATGCAGCTAAGGCGGCAAGGATTAAAACACTTTGTTGTACGGAAACCATATTTTTTTTGTTTTTTGTTTTTCAAAAATTTCAAACACTGGAACACGAAAGAAACGCACGAAACTTAAGTATCTAACTGCGAGAGAGGTAGTAAATAGTTCTGTCGACGGGAACGTCTTATTCGTTACTGGGTCGGATCTCAACTGAGTGTGTTTTTCTAGATTTTTGTTTTGCTTCTCCAACGAGGGTGGACGTCCGTCGCGGTCGTCGTAGTTTGTGTTGGCTGGTTTGATGGCGTGCCTGTGAGCTGTTATTATTGAAATTTTTGTTAGTGTTGCGGTTGGCCATATTCGACTGTAGAAGACTCAATAGACGCTTCTTAGTACTTAGGGAGTGTTGGTTAATTTCTGTTTTTTTTTTTTAATTAATTCAAACATGTATGGATAAATATGTTTAATGGTAATTTGTAAGTAATTAGAGAGGGCGCGGATGTTTGCGGGCGGCAAAGTAGAACCGGCTTGGTGAGTTATTCAAATTTAAGCCGGGCATCTGGTATCTGAATTTCGAAAACAATATAAATATTTTTTTTTGTTGTACTGTGGGACGAGAAAGGGAGGTATGTATTGGCATATCAATCATTTGGTGTCATCCCGTCTTATAAAGGTTCCACGGGGCAATCATTTTTGGTTGTGAAACCACCATCATTGGGGCAGCAGGCTACGGAATAAGTGTTTTAATTGATGGTGGAAACAAAGTTAATTAATTTATTAAGCATTGAGTTGAGTAATTTACCCATGAGATTATCTCTTAACATACTAAGTAAAGGTTAATTTAAAATAAACGTCACGAAGATATAATGATTGCTTAGGCATTTTATGATTAATTTTATTTGGATAAATAATTTGGGGGCTTGGTTTTAATATGAATTAGTACAATAAATACAATTATAACCAAATCGAATAAAAAACTGATTAAAAGAAAAAAAAAAAAAACGATAAAAGTGAAAGAAAAGAAACCTAAACATAATTTTTTTTCTACTTTTTTATTAATACTAATATTTAGTTTTAAACGTTTGAGGAAGCTATCGAAGTTTCTGTCCGAAGTCCGCTCCTACGATGTGCGTTCGAGTAAGTTTAAGTCGAAAGTAATTCAATCGAGTTGGTTTCTTGTACAGGATTTCATTCAATCGATTTCTATTTGTAAACTGGGTCTAAATAAATCGAAACAAGCCAATAGACAAAGTCTCACAAAATATTGAATCTTTTCATCTAATTTTCTCCCACGTTAACCACACGGAACGTCCATATTCAAACGTAAGCCTGATAAAGACCCTTTTAAAGATCACCATAACATCGGCATCAATTAGGCTTGTTGTTTTAAAAAGTTGGCTGATATTTAAATTGAATTATCATAAACCCGATGATTCTTCTCAAAATCATATCCTAGAGTATTTCAGTAACTAACAAGCTTACATGATCGAATTATTGACCACACTCCATTGCAGACCGTTTGGTAATGTCGAGAATCCCAACACAAGTTCAATTGGTATTGTCTGCTACACGATCCAATAGAGGCTTCTATATGGGGAAATATAAACCAAAGCAAGTTTATGTTTTTCAATTTCAAGAAAAGTCCCTGTCGAATCGTCTTCCTTCCTACAGGTATCAGTAAAAATAGCTGTGTAGACGTAAATTTTCGTCTGCCACATTGCCATGCAATTTTGCGTACCTCAAGGTTAGAGTTTGTGGGGTCAGCTTAACTGTGCACCTCATATGACTAGAAAGCCCCGATACCTTATATGATCTGATATGGATCTGAGTATATAATGACTTAAGCATTTTGAGACAAGACCTGTTGCGTTTTTCCAAGCAAGATTCCAGCTTTTTTTTCAAAGCCTCACCGACTACGTAGATGAGAATTTCACTGTTAATGCACTTCTGCAGTTTTAAGAGCTGCGAGAATATCGGCCTTAAGCACGATAAAGACTTGATCCGGTTTCAAGGAAGGACCCCAGACTTTGTTTCGTTTGAGGATCCGTCCATATGACGATTCTTATCATAAGCCACAATAGCTGGCTATTTACTTACGTACGAGTACCTTGAGTTCTGTTCGTCCCATCATCAGCTACTTTCTTCTGCCAAGCAAAGGTGGCAATTCTTTTGTTGTATGTAGAACTCTAGAGCCCCATGACGTCGTTTGACAAGGACCTTTAACCCGGCTCTTCTTTTGGGACATTACTTTCCTTGTCATGAAAAAATGAAATGAAAAAAAAAAATTATAGCCCCATTTGTTTGATTTATTTGAGGTTGTATTTGTTCAAAATTTATCTTGCTTAAGAAGTACACATTTGCTCGGGTTCACTAATGAGATCTTCCAATGGAACCGTCACTTAAAAAATTCTGCTGCACACCGGACAGAATTTAAGGATCTGGCCATATTCATGGTTCTCCTTGCAAACATTGACAAACAAGTGGAGCGATCTGTGCCCTTGGATTTGTTAAACCGTGTTCGAAAGAGTTCTCTATTCCTTACGTCTCCAAGTCTTTAACCTGCTTTCTTACGAAAACTGGCTTAATGAATAATGAATTTCCAAACCCTTTTCAAATGATAGTGCGGTTGATTGCCCTTCTCTTCGGCAGATTTTTGTATACTATCCCACTACAAGCGATGTCTACTAAGGACCTAAGTCAAGAATGCTACGCCCACCTTTGTCCTGAAACCACACTGCAAAACCATTTTCAAACTCCACTCAAAAATTCTTTCTTATTGGTAACTGTTTGTTGGGACGATCAACCTATTACCATTCCTCAAGACACAGCAACTCTGGTTGGCAAAACGAAGCAGAGTCCTCCCAAATCTACTCATGTATCTGCTAAACTTAGAACTACATACTTGAAATCACCGACGCCGTACTTATGCGTAGCGCGTAGATTTGAATAAAATTGCGTATGGCGCTATTCTGGTTAGATGAATGAGGGGAGAGTTATGGTTACGACGTGTGCGAAACATTTGGACTCATGCAAATCACGCGTATGAATTCGTAGTATTTGGAATTGCATAGTAAAAAGCCTAAAAGTGCCAACCACCCAGTAGGAAGCACGCAACCATCGCTGGTGTCCCAGAAGAGAGTTTTGCGGTAATAGTGACTCAATCACGGGCTAAAGTAATTGGTAATTTGAATGGCAGCGGTGTGGGAAGGAAGAACAGAAAACTGAAACTATTTTTGGAGGATTTCGTCATTTTGGAGCATAATTAATTCCATTAAGTGATTCTGGAGCCGTGTTTCGCTGTGAAGAGGTTTTTTGCTAGACTTAAGGTTAATTGGCGCACTGAGAGAAATTTCTTGGTCAATACAACGAAGGTGCTTAAATCAGTCAATATTTCAAATCGTTCAATTTGAAACGTGTACGTTGTGGGCCTTCTGTTGGTTCTCAATTTTAATCTGACTGTAGAAAGATATCAATATTTTAACACTTTATTAATTACCCATCTGGGAGTTCTTGTTCAGAAGAGTAAACCTTGACTTTCACGGCTGGTTTGGCGGTAGGCCATCCTGGTTTCGGTCTCGATTTCACAAATATGGAGCTTTGCCGAATCGTTGCTCGATACGATAAATTTTTATAATTTACTCGTATTCAAGGGTTTTTGAATACCCTTATCATGTTGGCACATACTTGTCCTTGAACATATGCGAATTGTAATGAGAAGGAAATACCGAGTATGGGGGATCGTGTAACATTCGTTTTGAGGGACTAAAAAACGAATCTCCATTATTATCCCTACGATTGAAATTGGGCTTGAGGATGAGCTGATGAGCATTCTTGGCGAGGCCGTCGTTATCGTGAATGTTAAGAGCAATTTTTTTTTATCGAAAAGTAGACGTTATGTCCGTGTTGAAGCGAGCTTCTTTAATATTTTCTGTCTCCTATGAGATTTATTGCTCGATTTTGAACTCTGTTGAGCAGGCTTAAGATTGCGAAATATCGCAGAATTTTCAAAATCAGTTGTGTGATAATTTTGAACAATATTGTTATAAATATTTTAACGTTCCGAGGACAAAAGTCTTTCAGCTTCAGGAAAGCAAGTGATTGTGTGACAGTAAATAGCATTGTGTTTTGGAGGCACTAAATTCCACTCTGTTAACAATGTGCCGTGATAATAAACACGCCTTGGTGAAGAGCGTTCCACAAAGTTATTCCGGAATTTATTTGTGATATTAACATGAGCTGCTTACTTTTTAAGATCAAGTGTACCTAAGTAAGTTTTGCACACGACTTCTGCTAGAAAGAAAGTCACAGAATAGACGTTTGCTGATTCTTTATCTTCATTGCTTAGTCGACAAATTTTGTCATGTGCTTTTCTCATTGTCAGTGCGCAGTAAGAAAGCCTTTGTACTCGTAATAGACTTTGTTTATGTAGAGCCCTTTTGTATACTGAAAAGGAAAGGTAATCAAAAAGCTCTCAAGACTAGCTCGATCTTAATCATTATCTTGCTTGCTGAGCCTGCAAAAAATGATCATTTCGTCTTCTGTTTAAACCTCCACACTAACACAAAATGTCGATATTTTGTTTACGCATCCGCTTAGTCATTTTACGCCCTTCAAGGCACAACACGCTTTTGGAAGAAGGAGTTAACACAATTATTCAATTTAAAAATATTATGAATGCAAATTTGTTCATCTAAACCGATACTTCCGTCAATCTATTTTGGTACCGTTGAATTTAACATGAAAATTGATCTTGTCAACAGAGGATCTGAAAGACCTGCTCTCATACACCTTTGAACCCATTATTACAAAGTCTCCATAACATTTAGGGCTTGATATTCATAAGCGCTGCTTTCAAAGCTGAAGAAAAAGAGCTAAAAATTGGAATTCCAGAAGGGGAATGACACTCGTGTCATGGGCGGTGGATGCAGCAATGAAGTCCGGAGATGTGAATAGTTTTTTGTAATTGCGAAATGCGACTTGTTCTCAGTCACAGACAAGATAATGATTAGTTTTAACTGAAAAAAACTTCAAATACGGACTTACGTCAGTCAACTGACCCCAACCCTTGAAGAGCCTGAGACACACGGCGGTTTGCCACTATCTTCGATCCGGAGCTCGCTGCTTCCGTTTGTTTAGACCAATCGCTGTAGCAATTGAGACAAATCGTAAAAACCTTGACGGACTTAAGCCTTTCTTGTCGAAGATTTTATTTGCTGGATCATTATATTCTTACTTAGAGTTACTGGTAGTATTTTCATCTCCATTTACCTACTCGACAGCTGAAGAGTTGAAGATTGGATGTAAAGCTAGAACTACTCGATAAGAAGAGCTGCCCATCCCGAGGCTCCTCGATACCCTTGAGCTGAAAACCAACGTATGCCCTATTCTATTTTGTTTTACGCGGTAATGTTTTCTCCTTCGTCGAGTTTGCTCCATTCTGAATGTTGAATCTTTTATCATGTGGGCAAAGTTGTGGTGCGAATTCAGAGTCTTTAAAGCCTAGTGCTTCTTATCACCGTATTGCAAGCTGCTGCAGAACAAACTAGCTAGAAGCCATCCGCTGTTGTCATTTAAATCCTCCTTGGCATAACACTCTGGATAGGCTCCATTCAGAAGATCAAAAAACTCTTGCTTGAACGAGTATTCCCCTTCGTCGGTAGGAATGCCTGCACACAAAAGTTTCTTTGATGTAGTTTCCAAGCAAGACTGGTTCTCGCATCATAAAATATGCAGTCTTTTGAGAGACGGTCCTTAAAAATGCATAAAATGTTGTCCTTTTTAGAACACCACACAATTCCAAGCGTTTCGCGTCGATTGTGGAAATATCTGCTCTGGCAGGAGCCTGCAGTATACTCACGAGTTAGGTTAATAGTCTCAATTCAAAAACCGTGATAGTTATCCGAAATGATACGGAGGACCAGTATCTTTTTAAGAAGCCCTAAGACGAGAGTCCTTTAAAAGAAAACCCATGTCAGTGACCTGCTTCGGGAATATAAGCCTTCCTCATTAAAGGCTTATCTCCCAAAATATCTTTTCAAAGATACGTTAGGTGTTCGTATTGAGTTCCGAACATGTTGAAGAAGCTTAGAAAGAGTATGCTTTGTGGTTCTTTTTGAAGCCTTTGACGCCTTGTCCGCTTCATATTTAGAGTGCTGCGTCCGGATGAACATCAATCCGTCTCCTATGGCTTGAAAGTCAAGAGAGCACAAAATCAGTGCCTTATAGAATTCAGCCTTTAAAATACTTCAAGTTCATAATTTACATAGTTTCTAAGAAATCCATCAAGCTTACAAAATCTTATCAACAATAAATTACAAACAAAAAAAAGAAAACACATCACACCTCAGAACCTCCCATTCGCTGTACTGCCGCGCACTCCACATACTTTCTGTCCCTGTACCCAGCCAATTTAAAACCAGTTTGCCCCACCTCAAGACCGATACCGAACCTTAATAATACAAAAGTGAAAATAGCTAAACAAAACTCCCAAACTGCGCATTAGCATGATTCCAAGTCGGAGTCAAAGTCAGATTCACCCATTCGATTTCGGCTGGTTATGTCAGACGGGTGTACAGGTAGTCGAGTCTCTGTCCGACGACCAGGTCCAATTTATTCTATTGTTGCTAAACAATTTGGATGGCAGACTCACAGCTCGAAGCATAACTCATCGGCTTTGGAGCTTCAGCTTCAGCGGCTCTCGTTATGACTATTCAGCGGATGAATAAACATTGTTTTTGATGTCATTACGTGACTGTGGTTCGTATTGGTCACGACGATGAGGTCATGGAGTGGATTAGATACACTTGGAAACGCACCACAACCTGCCTTTGTCTATGGAACACTTTCTTTGACGGCAGAGGAGCTGCAATAACTTTCTCCAAATTATGTTCCATTAAAATTTTGACAATTAATTGGACGCATATCTGACCGAGCGGAGCGGAATGACTGACTCGAGAGCTCATTGAGGCGCATCTTGATTGCACATTTGGGAACCGGTTGCGATGTGTTAGAGACAGGGTTCCTGTTTTTGCTTTTATGGCTTTGGTATCGTGTAAAAGTTGACTGGACGAAAAGGTTATCAAAATACAAGGCTACTCATGTTAATGCGGTGTGATATGCTTACGGAGTTCAAGTAGGGGAAGACGGGGCTGCGGTGGTACTTAACTGGCTTCTGAGAACTTAAAAAAAAAATTCTTGTTCGTAATGACATCATTTGGCTCTTTCGATTCGGAACTAAAAACATTATGATGTCATCAGGCGACAGGATGTTGTATTTTTTTTTTTTTTTGTTTTTTAAGGAGACCACTGACATTAGGAATTGTTTATGTATGAGTGTGTATGTGTTTGTGGGGGATGTTCGGCATATTTTAATAATGGGATAGGGTTGGTTGGTGTACAATGTTGTTGAGGGCCCGTCCCCAGCTTTGTTGGAATTTCGATTGTTTATTTATTTATTTGCAGGAAATGGAGCGGCTGAAGGGATTTTGCTTGAGAAATAATTGATTTGCTAAGTAGTGTTGTGAGAAGTGTCCTTTTACTCCTGGATTATTTATGTACACAACATACTCATGCGATGATATGTTTACTCCTTGGTGTTTTTAACAAGGGGTGACCTGAGCAATATTTTTTTTTGTTTTTTATGGGATTAGGAATATGAGCAAAATGCGCAGTTGAATTATTGAAAGCTACATATGGATTTGGTTCTGAAGGATATTAAATAGCCACTTTGTCTTAAGGTACAGTAAGGAGGCGGTTGATGAAAATGTGAAATTATGGCGGACTTCTCTTTTCGCTCTCTCCCAACATTTTAAGAACTCTCTTATTTGGTGTTCACAAATCCGTTGATCTCGATTATATTTCGCCCATGCATTCGTAGAGGTTTGCTTTCTCAGAGAACTGCACTTGATAAGTAATAAACTGCGAACTGGACGAATGCGAATAAGCCGATATCAAACTCGCCATCCCCATCGAGACAACCATGAACCAATCGAAACCAAAATTCATCCGAGGTTCAAACCACCACAGTCTTTACATTTTTCTCCTAATCCTTTTATTCGCTCTGTTCAAAATGAATAACCAAAATGTAGTCAAAGCGAGCAAATATTAAAATAGTAAAACTAAAACTGTTGGGAAGTATTTTTTTTTTTTTTTTGAAAAACTGAATTATTTTACACTTAAAATACTTATATTATAATTTAAAGCAAAACAAGTTAAATACTTATTAACTAATGTCATGTACAAAGTTAATGACCGATAAAAATTAAGCATATTTTAAATTGGTCTTTATACAATATTATAATTAAAATGTTTATGTTAATGTTTTTAAATAAGTAACAAAAAGTGGGAAAAATTACTTGTTTTATTGTTTTTTTTATTATTCTTACAAAAAAAATTAACTTAAAACTACCTACAACTACCTACAATAATTAACCTAAAAAAACATAAAAAACACTGAACCTAAGCATCAGCTTTCACCCAAGCAGACTCCAGTATTTGCTGCGAATAAGCCTTTCATTATTTAGTGTATCTTTTCAGGTACGCTCATGCAGTAATTCCAGACAGGAGCTCTTTCACGAGACTCTGTTGGCATATACAGGACTCTTTTATCTGTTGCTCTTCTTGCAGCATGGTATATAAGGGAACTTTGCTCGAGTCCGACAAGCAGCCATGTGCTTCTAGATACGAAAATGCCTCAGGTGGTATGTGTCCCTTTTCTAATGAGTTTCTAAAATATCCCGGGTTAGGATTAACCAAGCCCGATCCGATAACGTTGTTAATCCTGGACACTCCGGAAGCATCCAATAGTCCGGAAGTCAAATGTGCCCTCGCTGGATGCTCGATTATATCGTGGATGAGAGAACAAAAAAACGTGTTCTAGGTTGTGTCGAAAGCTATTTTATTTTGCTCCTATCTCGTCGAAGTTTGGATCAAGAAGAAGGATTTTGTATAAAAAGAAAACTTTGTGTTGAAACTTGAAGAAAAGACTTAAAATATAATATTAAGGGTCTGACTTAAGCAAAAACAATACATTAAGAAAAACCTTTCAAACCGATTAATTTAAGAAGAAGTATATGTTGTGGCCAAGGGATCCATTTTGCCTACGACTCTTTTAAATTTTCATTCCTTATCTGTCATATTTTATTCAGCTCACTCCTTCGCTTGTGACAGTGTCCCCAGTACTTCATATCGGATCTGCTAATGTTTAAGACATTAAGGTCCAAAATCAACAACCTTGTTTTGCGGGAATTTAAAAGCAGAAAAAAGTGTAATGCCTTAAAACGCAATACTATCTAGTGTCTAGAGCGTATTACTAACACCCAACCATTATACATGAACGGCCTTGCGCCCTAGAATTTAACATCTTTTCCATTCTCCGAGCTGGTTAAGAAGGACTTATAAAGCGATATTGTGAATGTTTCTTAATACTTACTCCTTCGATCGGATTTTATAAATGAAAAGTATATATGATATGCCACAAGGTGGAATATTACAACCACATCTGTGCAGTATTTTTTTCACTTGCTCAGCGTAGTTTCATTCATCCCCTCCAAAATTTTACTCCATAACCTTACTCGCCAGGAATGGTCATCAGTAAGTCAGGCGGAGAGATTTAAAAAAATTCAAGAACAATCTGCCTCTTTACCTCTACTTTTTTCCTTTCTAATCCGTCGATTCGAGTAATGTTTTCCAAAGCATGTATTCGCACTGTTGTAGTTGCCAATCAGCCAGTCCGCCGGCTACAGACAAGGACTGCCTCAGCACTGATTACAAATCCAGACCACCATATCAGTAATTATATTGCCCAAAAGGCTATAAAGCCAAATGTCCTTGAATTTAAGTTTCTAAGAACCGTATTTTACACGGAGGAGATACGACCGGCGTTTCTTGTAAATTAAGTTCTGGAGAGAGCTCCTTAATGGCTCGAAATTTCATCGGTAATTCTATAGAATAGATGATTTGAGGTTAACGCTTCAAAATACGTTTTTCAAATCTCTAGCTTGTTGTCAAAATGAGCGATCGGTCTTTATGATATTTTGCCATTACGACTTCGGTGACTTGTTCTAGAATGTGTAGCAATGCTAAAGATAAAAAAAAAATAGATAAATGAGCCTTGTCAGTGCTTTTGCATCTGGCAGATATTGAAAATCGATACGCTCGATTTTTTCCTCTCCATGTCGTATGATGACGTTAACGACACTTTCAAAACAGAGTATTTTTGAAATTGTTTTCTAATTGTACCCAAACAACCTAGGTAAATCAGACTTTCAATTATTGACTGATAAATTCAAAGCATTTAACAAGGCGAAGATTAACTTGCAAGGTCCAGAACGATCTATTCACGGAGTGCGAGAGGTAAGTGGTTTTCTGTCATAGTTGAACACTCTAATGCCTTATTTGTTCATATGTTTCAAAAACTGTTTTCGATTTAATGAAGTTTTCATCTTTAAAAGGTACAAATAATTAAACCGTCTTAAGGCTATAAAACTTACACAGCTGTAACATATGATTTTTTGAATTCATTATCATTTGATGAATGAATGAAAAAAAGAATCGACTTGTATTTAACACTAACGTTGATGGAAGTCAATAAAGCAGGCCTTAGTTGCAAAGGTTTGTACAATCCAAGTCAGGAAATAAGACTTCTTTGGCTTAGAAGGTGGTATTATTGCTGATGACGGCGAACGCTGACTCAGTAACTTCTGACCAAAAAATTTGGTGATTCGATGTTGACTCCCTTGTACAACGTATTGTAAAGGATGTTTTTAAAATAATGTATGCGTTAACCATTGCCCCATCCAACAGGTGGAAAAAGATGCGATTCGTCCATTTTGGGTTTTCATATGTAGGTGTTTTAAAAATATGAAATGTGCTACTTGCACATATATTGCTTTAAATTAATGTACACCCTGTGTACATGGTTTCAATATTTGTTTCTTTGAAGATAAGCCACCGCTAATACGGGCCTAACGCTGATCATGCGATTTTCCCGCTTACCTCCGTCTATTTAAGAGCATGTAATACACATTACGGATTATTAAAAAAAGAGCAGAGCACGTAGACCAAAGTGTTTTTTTTTATCTCCTACACATACGAATACGATAGCGACCAAGAAAACCTTTTTTTTTCTTAAACAATAAAGGGGCAATCTATTTCTATGTTTTGCCAACTTTTTCCGCCCATTTTTGTAGCACACATCTGTACACAAAGCCAATTGAGCATCGGAGTAGAGTCAAAGCCTTCATTGTAATGGGTTATTATTCGTAGTCTAACTCGATGCAATTTTTCATATCCAGACTCTCCGAATTCATTGTCGAATTGTTATTGAAATGCAAGAACTGGCAAATTTTCTCGAATCTTATTCTAGTCATTGTGGTTCGGATTGGTTCGCATGAATGTCTTTCGCAGTATGAATGAGCGGATAGCGAAAAATTGACATAAAGATCATGATCCCGATGAACTGGCGAACATCTTGTTTATTGGTAACAAATTGAGTTTCAATTTTCTGCTGGCACTCATACAAATTCATTTCATCATTCAAATGTTGCATGAATTCATCTGTCATAAAAAAGTGAAAGAATTCAAATGGTGTTTTTAAGGCTTAAACATCATCTGGCACCTCTTTTTCCCTGCGAAAAATGATTTCGTTTAGATGCACCTAATATTGGTGTTTTCCCCATAGTATATGTTGATCTGAATTCCTGAGCATAATTATTAATAGTATTCCATGACCCAATGACTTGGCCAGTGGCCAAATTATCTGTCCATCTTCTTCTTCTTGCAGCAAGGTGTCGACAACTTTGACTTCAGATATGCCAACACTGGCATTGATTCCGAAATAGCAACAGAAGCAGTCAACGTAGAAGACAATGATGTTAAATTTGACATTGGCTCTTGATGCTTATTGGCTAAAGCGCTAAAGTTCAAGCTTGTATTTTCGGCATCAATCATTAATGCGCAAGAATTCATCAAAAAATTATGATCAACAAAAAACTCGTCTACATATCATAAGAAACCTGTGTGGTCGAATTGGTCTTCACCGTCAGTATTTTCGCAGTTTGGAAAAGATTCTATCAAGTCATCAACATCGTCATCTGTCATCTTCGACAAGTTCCTGCAAGATCTTCCTGCCATTGCTATGTGAAAAGCATTAAATCATAAATGAGGAACTCGCCTCTAGACGGTTTCCAGAAAACACTCAGATGCAATTTTTTCTATGATTCAACTCTCGTGCTTTGATACTATTTTGTGCCATGATAGCGACTTTTTTCAAACTGTTCATCCTGGAAAAGTGTTTTTTTATCCTTCCTGGTAGAATATTTACGACTTTACAATTAATAAACATATTGTCTTGCGTGCTAAATGGAGCACCCTGTGAAAAACCAAATAAATTGCATACTTCTAGTTGCTAGTTTTATCTGAAAGTAGGTAACAATCTATTCCTAATAACACACAATAGAGATGGTACACTGCTGACCAAAAGTTTGAGTGTACGTAATTATGCGAATTACATTACAGTTACATCTCAAATTTTCAAACTGAACAATAAACAATTCAGCATTCAGATCAAAGAGGTCAGATTTTGTTTTAACGTTTTTGAACAGAATGCTTAGGTTTCTTAAACTTATTTGATTGTATGACTTTTGCTTGATGATTCAGAGAGAGTTTTCTCTGATTTTTGGAAAATGGCCAAAGTTATAACAGTACCAAAGAAATCTAAACCCTTGTTGACCACTGACTTGAGCCCAATCAGCATTGTGCCGTACTTGTCCAAGGTTTTGGAAAAAATTCTTGCGGGACAGTTATCTAATTACCTAGACCAACATAACCTTTTGTCTTCACGTCAGTCTGTTTTCAGAGCACATCATTGTAGTGCTACGGCTATGGTATAGATCCTTGACGATATTAGCCTGAAATATGACCTAAATTAGGTAACTGTTGTGCGACTTTGACACTGTTGATCATGGAATATTATAAAAAAAATTGGTTTGTATTTTGGAATAAGCGACAAATCGGTGCAAGTGGTTAAAAATTATTTAAGTAACCGAAGTCAAAGGGTTGTGACAGGTGATAAGTACTCACTTTCTAAGGAATCATTTGCGGGAGTACCACAAGGATCTATTTTGGGGCCATTACTTTTTTGTGTTTTCATAAATGACTTACCGAAAATGTGCTTTGCTTTGCTTTGCTAAATTGGTCGAACTGTGATAACATCTTTATAAATCCGACAAAATGTCAGTTAGTCGACACTAAGGTTAGTATCGAAAAAACTTTACAAAACTGAACAAATTCTAAACATTTTCCTGAATTCCACGAGACTTCAGTTAGTGGAAACTGTGAAATCTTGGATTTAAAATTAATCAAACATTCTCCGCTATGGATCTGCTAAAACTTTGGTTGATTTCTAAAACTCAAACAAGTAAAAACTTTATTAGTTTCAATCATAGAATATGCCATAGTTGTGTACTGCAAGCTTGATTCGCACTCTATGCACATATTACAAGTAGCCTTTAATGATATGATCAGATATGTTTATGGACTTCGCAGATTTGATCATATATCGCGTTATAACAAGCTCGACCTTTGTTGTACGCTTCAGGAGTTCTGGAACATAAGGTGTTGTATGTTCATGCATAAAATAATACAGACACACGAAAACTAGCTTATGTATTTTATAAACTACAGTTCGTACAATCACCCAGAACCCTGAATCTGATCGTTCCTCAATCAAATTATTTAAATACTGCCCGCCTTTTTAATGTCCAATGCACCAGACTTTGGAACTCACTACCGAGAGCTGTGAGACAAATGGAGCCAGCCCATTCAAAAACCCAATTTATGTCCATTTCAGTAATAGAATATAGAATGTGCATATTTTTGTCTTTAACGTACTTTCTAGTCCCTCTTCCTTATCATATCCTTTAACTGTTATCTACTTCCTTTTTCGAGTATCTACTTAATTCTATATTAAATTATAATTAAGTTTTAAGTTATTTCTTACATTTTTAATAATAAAATTAATTTTCAATTTTTCCTTTTGATTGCCCAGTATTTGAAGTATTGAGAAGAATCCTAAGAAGTAGCTCATTCATGGAATTTAAAAATCGCCAATGGCAGCCGAGACCACAATCGGGAAGTGATCTCATATCCTGGCGTTTAAGGAAGGAAAACGGCGAGAAGTTGCAAGGTAAGGCTGAAGATATCAAAGTACTGCATTCACTGTATCATTAAGCTAACCGCTTTTTCCAGATCAATTAAACAACCGTTTGCACATGATGCCTCGAGGATGTGGAGATGCTTTTAATAAGGAGCGGCTAGCAGTTTTAAACAGTAAACGAAGTAGTCAAAAAAGGACATCAAATGAAAACGGTCATATGATTTTCGGTGGTGTATGCTAGAATGATACACTCATAGCTCCGATATTTTTTGATCGTGCGAAATAAAAGAAGATAAAATTGATTCCGCAGGTCATAGTGAGGAGAAAATTGGACTCCGGTAGGACAACTAATGCTGTAGTATGGACATATTATGTAATTCTAGCCGGGATATTCCTTCTTGTCATAGCAAACCTAAAATCATTGCACCATGACCCGTTTTTTTCCTTAACCATTGACGGCATATGCCATCTTATCAGCGAACGTGTTGAAAAGCAAGAAGATTTTAATAGAGTTCCTTTTCTGGTAATGAGAAATATAAACTAGGAACTACGCGAAGAATTCATTTGGAGGACAATGACCATTAGCACTCGTTTAGATTTAACATTGTTACCAGAAACAGAGCAAAGATGCAATTATTTTACAAATAACGATAATAAAATAACAACAACTACCGTCTTATTTCAAAAACTGATGGTTGGAATGCCATGTTCATTTAACATGTTTTTTTTTTGGGTAAAGTCTAATGTTTTTGGGATAAATGAAAATCATCCTTTATTGTTGAAAATTGTTTTGTCGATTATATTGCACACATGAATATGGCTTTTATTTTTAATACGATTTCGATTGCAGAAAAGAATCCTTACCTATTGAAGGAAGCTCAAAAGATCTATTTAAATTATTGGATATTGTTCAATCCTAAGCGGAAATGAAGTTATAAGACAGACAGATATTTCTATATGAAAATCTAAGGCATCAAAATGAATTCAATCTCACTAAATACAAAGACATTGAACACTGTACTAGTATGGATTTTTTCTAATGGCAGGTGTCCCTCAAGGTTGCATACTTGGTCCCGTATACATTTTAAAGTACGCTAATGAACCACGAACTGTCTGCGAGAAAAGTTCATGCTTAAACTCTTACAAATGGCGATAGCTGTCAGTTTTGCTTTGATATTTTGATGCAAAATTCATAAATGTCCACAGGTCATGGAACTGAATAATCCTCAAATTTGAATTATTTTTATTTTTAGACCATGTTTTGAATGTCACATGCGGACGAAAACTTAAATGATCCCTTACCATTCATGTTCATTTGCCCTGCGATTGATAACTTTTTCTAAAATAACAATATCGATATAGCAAAATGCGATTATTTGTGCTTGTCCTTGTTTTTCGAAGTCTCGGGGGATTCTTTTTGACAAAAAGTGTGCTAAATTATTTGGACATTAATGTCCTTATAATTAAGCTTAAAAAAAACTACGCGCAGTTACACGAAGATTTTTGTAATTTTATTTCCAATCTACAAATGAAATGATTTTTTTTGAAACATTAAAATTATAAATAAATTTGAAAAGACAATCGCCACAGTAATAGTTTGAGTCTTCCCGTTGAACACATCTTCACAAGCATATACATTTTTGTTTTCTTTTTTAATAATTAACAATTCTTTTTTTCGAAATGGAATATGCTGTTAATATAAGCTCTAACAATGTTTTAACATTATATATTTTGAGTTAGAAAAAAAAATTTTAGTAGTTATTTACACAAAATGAATTCATTTCTTATAACAAACATAAAATTAAAAAAAGGGAAATAAAAAAATCAGAAAACTTATTTAACAACAAAATTGTAATCTTTTTTGAAGAGCTTGTATAGCTTCATAGATGAATAAGATGATATTTTTAAAATACTTTGATTGTAAAGTCAAAAAATAAAGCATACATGTACACGATTATCAATTCTACAACTATTGTAATTTAAAGATAATTAAATAAATACTGAAAAAGACCTAAAGATATAATAATAAGCTTTACAGCAGAGATCTAATATAAAATTATTCGAAAACTATTGAGACTTGCAAACAACTCCCTCTATAAGTCTATTACAATTTTTACTGCATTTTTATTATAAAATAAAATAATAAAATATATCTCACGAGCTTAACTTAACCGAGATCTAAAACTGTTAGTATAAAAAGGACTAAAAAAAAGCTTAAATTTGATTGTTCTTCTTTAGTAAATTCGGTAGCCTGACTTTGTCCACAATTGACATTCATCCGCTTATACATAATTATTTAAATATTTTGTTTTTTTTTTTGCAATATAAATCGACAAAATTGAAAAATAAAACTAACCAAAAAAAAACTTGTCTTTATTTATTTTTAGAACTAAATTTAGCACTTAAATATGAATTTTTGGCTTATCAACAGCACGGAAAATGTTTTTCTTTGGTTTTCGAATTTTTTCGATTCAAACTTAAAGTAGCGACACCTTGGCTAGAATTAATGGAATGACAATGAAGCCTAATTGTTGAGCAGTTAAATGTGGAGCTGAGTTGCATTTATCGGAGAAACAGTCCTGGCAAAAGACACGGCTACCATCGTGCGGCTCGGTGCAGTGAACGGAGTCCGACTTGTTGGTGTAGTAGCAAAATCGTTTCGTTATCACAATTCCATTTTCTGAAAAAAAAAACGATTTTGTTTTTATATTTAAAAGCGTGAAATAAATTAATTTTTGACTAACTCTCTTCGACAGTTTTCCGACAGGCTGGTATCAAATGTTCGGATGTGCCATTACATGCTCTGACCACGCTTAGGTTGTACTTCTCGAGAATCTCTGGGATTTTGTCTTCCTGGAAGGTGCGACCACAGAATTTTTCACTTCCGATTGTTTCCGAACTGCAGTGGTAGCACTCGAGCGGACGGGTTGCTATGAGGAAGAAAAAACAAATAGATTGTTTTTGCTACATTAAAGTTTTCATACTGAAATAAATGTTTGTAGTTGTTTGCACATATGCATGATATAGGGTGGGTCAACTGTTGTTTTTTTTTTTTTTTTTTTTGATTAATTTTTTAACATTATACCGACAAATTTTTTGCGTTCAGTTTTTCCGAGATGCGAAATGAATAGATTTAAGTCAGTTGAATGCTGTGTTGCTAAAACAGTGCGAATTTAGAAAACGAGTTTCAAATGAGCGCAATCTGAACATCAGTCGAACGGTCTAAGGAGAAATTTTCATGAAGATAGAATGACTAAATCTACGGATAGACTTCCCGCCTAGTTATCGCTCTGTTTGGGCTTGAGCTACTCCGAAAATAACATTTTCAGATCACACGTTTTCCTGCTTCTTGGAACTTCAAAAGAATCTTAACAAAATGTCAGGGAAAGTTAGAGAGAAAAAAAAAAATAAAACTTGACAAAAGTATATTCCGAGAAAAGATCACAAAAGTTCACAAGATAGGTGCTTTTGCATGATGACAAATTTATTCACAAGTACGGACAGTATTACGAAGGGTCTTTTAATAGAAAGACTAACTTAAGTTCCTTTTCAAAGAAAGCGGTCCAATACTCGAATAAACGAAAAGATGTTGGGAGAGACATAATGGCATAATTTTTTTGGAATAAGGGGAAAGAATTCGCGTCTGTATGGTTTATGATTCAAATCTTTAACGCTTGCGAGAGGATCTGTGGACGGAATTTCAAACAACACCATGAAGATTGCTATGGCTGTTCAGCTGCGAACTGTGAAGTTAATAGATCAAAGTTATTCTGACTTATTTGCATAGCGGACTGATTTTGATTTTGATTCGATAGGCAACCAAAAGATATACGCTTCAGAATAAGCTTCTGAATCCATATATTGTAATATGTACCATAAAGGATAAATACGTAGCCTCTTAAGAACTACCCAAGAATTGTCTATCGAAATTGATGAACACCAAGGGAGGGATCTTTTCCATTGCGTCTTTTCAGGGCTAAGTTTCAGGGACAAGTTTCGTATTAAGATCTTTAATTTACCTTCCAATATAAATTTGGATATCGTCGGCATTTAATTGAGCTGATCCATTATTTCAAATATTGTGTTGGTCATGGAAACTTATGCAGAAAAGAATGGGTCCAAGAATAGAGCCCATTGGCACTTCGTGTTAAAGTTGTTTTATTACAAATCTTGTAATAGATCATCACTCTCTGATTTCGGTTTTCTTAATAGTCTGCAATAAGATGATTATCTACATTAATTACTGAAGCCGGGAAAATTTGTTCTGTTTTTTTTTTTTAACTTTAGAATGTTTCAAAGTCTTCCAAATAACATAGATTTTATATGAGGAATTAACTGCTGTTAGAAGCGATGGAATACATTTTTTATATACACAAATAAACAGGGTCTTTTTCTTTTAGGTTTGGAAATTTACAACTTCTGTTGCAAAGATTAATGATGTGAGTAAGTGGGCGCAAGATATGAGGAAACTTCTCCGATAGCAGAAGATATAAGTTCGTTATCAATGTTTTCTGTATTATTTTCGATGACAACTTGAAATTCGAAGTGACAAGGCCCATTTGACTTCGAGTGTTTGCGGAGCAAGAAATATTGAAAATATAGGGTTTAATAAGGCTATGTTTATACTTACCAACAAAATCATTTTTTAAATTTGTCACGAATTGTATTGACGAAAATTTTGCACCCGACTTTTCTCACAGATTCTTTAAAAAAGTTCATTAAGCGTCCTTGTCAATTTTGATTTCTGAATCTATTTTATTACAAAAACCGTGCTATCTTTTAAAATTGAATGCGTAACTGCTCTTGAAGGCCGGGACCCCGCATCACCATTTTTGTGTGCGTCTCATGTCTGAGATTGGACCTACTGTTTATTGCCGACTTCGAACGGCTCTTCTTGTCCTCTTCGGAGTGATCGTTAGTATCTCGGGAAAAGTGGGGCCTTAAAAAAATGCAGACGCACATACCACTGAACCAGAAGCACTCACAAACCGGGCTATTATAGATAAAGTTAAGTTTTATGCTTATGATCCTTTGAATTGAATGAAAAAGGAATGTATGAGCAAGATTAAAAACAAGTAACGAACATGAGTGGATTGACAGTCGGCATTCAACTAGGCATCTAAGTTGCGTTCAATTCAATAATGCTTTTGCCGTCCATCGCTAGTCTTTTTGAAATTTAAGAACGTACTTTTTCATTCCATACCTTCTGAATTTGGTGAAAAAAAGCAGGTATAAATTCAATCACGCCGAATATACCGCTCCTTTTATAGATGCATATTTAGTTATTTATTTATTTATTGTTAGTTATCAAACACAGATTCGTACAATTCTTTTCCTAGTTCCTTATAATAAATCAATAAAGGCTAAAAAATTGTTAATTATAGAATGACAACATTTTGTTTTAAAAACAATCAACGCGGGTTCTGTTTTCGAGATATGATAAAATGAATTCGTATCTCAAAAGAAACTCAAATTCATATTCCTACAGCAAGGATTGAGCCCATGTTTGACATAACGTAGTCTTTCTTGATCTTTTTTTAGGTTACCTTTCTTCAAAAGGAAAAATGGAACAATTATAGGATCACTTTGTTGTCCGTCTGTCTGTCACCATCCTTTTTCTCATTGAGGTATAAAGTTGAAATTAATACGGCCCTTTAAGCTGATGCAGTCAAAAGATACGGCTGCACATTAATATACTGTCAAGAAGAATCAAAACTTTGAGGTAGCTTTATACAAAAAAGAGCGGGAAAACTCTGCGGACTCAAATTCAAATTAACGAGAAATTTACATACCTACACGTTTGTACAGTACCTTTTTTGTGCGTGTCCGACTCGCTCTTTTTAATATTTTTGTCTATGATGGAAAATCTTACAAACTAAATACGGACCAGGTACCAGTTCGACAAAAGAATAAGGACCCTTTATATATTAAAAATCTGAATTGAATTAAGTTGAATAAAAATCTTATTACGAAGTAAATCTTTTAACTCAATAAGTTATTCATTAAATTTATTCAGTTCACTTCGTGTAGGAACATTGATAATACTGTATCTCATGAATCATACGAACTGTGGTTCCGTTTGCGTGCATCTTGAAATAGTATTGTTATAGAAAACTCAAATACCACTCAAATTACTCTTTGTTATTCTTGCGCAGCGTAAATAGTTTTCCTGCGTGGAGAATGCTCTGTTCTATGAACCACATTCCACTACCTCACCACACCATAACTCGACTTGACATCGCATTCATAGATACCTTTAGGAATTCCTTCCCTAATCCAAATTTCGCCATAAAACACCTTTCAATGTTTCGAAATTCCTTTCACATACAATAAAACTCCTTCACGCAATAATCCCAAAATTTACTTATTGTTCAACATAATGGAATCGAATTTGGTTTTGAAGCCACCCCATGGCATAGTAACCCTAGCAGTCTCGCCGCCGGCCGCCCCTCATGATGCCGGAATTGTAGTTGCCAACGCAAAGTACAGGAGATGAATATGTAATAAAGAAACTGGAACGCCCGACAATTTGGCGCCAATCTATCCAGAAACAAATGTGAGACGCATGGTGCTTGGGATGCTTGGATGTCGCCATCACAGATCGACGTCGCCGTCGTCGTCGCCCCAGTGCGAGATTTTTTCCAGACAATCGCTGGAAGGACACATAATTTCGGGTAAGATTCTGCTGATGCTGATTTTGTGCGTACGAGTATAATAGTTAGTTTTCCAAGTCTCACCCATCGGGTGTAGTCATTCTACAAGACGACTGGAAAGGAAGCTAAATCACAGGGATAATTCCTGGTGTTACACTAGGGGCGATGATGATGTCAGATTTTTTGTTTTCAACCACCCACATCATGGAGCGCGCAGAGAATTTTATTGACAACTTACTACTGCCCGTGGCTGTAGAGGTTATCGGAATCAGGTCAAGGAATCTGGGTATAATCAGAGTGGGTGTTTGATTGTAAATTTCTTTGATGCTTAATGACTTATTGAAGGCCTCTAAGGGTAAATTTTTAATGCACTGAGTATAATGCGTGTGGGTATTTATGGTGGATGCAAAAAATTCCCGCTGGGTAATAATGATGGTAGTAAAAATACAGGAAAATAAAATTAGAGGAAGGAGAAGAACAAATTCTCTATTCAGAGTGTCCTTTCAAGGTTGCCAATATATTGTATACGAAGACAATTTTTAATGTGGAACCATTTCTGAACCGAAGAATGAATGCCATAAAAAAGTTATCTCAATGTTTCTAAAAGAAATAGCATTTCCCTAATTCATTAAGTTTTCCGCGGTCGTAGTCTTGAATTTTCTTGACCACAAACAACTGGAATGGTTGTGAGTGCTGTTTAGCCGTTTTTTTTTTGTTTTGGAGTTTGGAGCCAACTGGAACATAAGATGCTCCTTCAATCTTTTCAGTATAACCAAAAGTTTGTGCGAATCTAAGGAGCTATTGGACCGATTTTCCTAGTTCTCTTTAGGTTTTTAATTCCTTTGTTTCTATTTTTTTGTTTTGGGTCGCTAGAAATAATGTTCCGTCGTAGCCTCAGCATGGTATATCATACTTTATCGAAATTATGGCGGATTTATATTTTTTAAAGGGAAGGAAAAAGTTGTCATTTGATCTTCATCGAGTGGGTTATTCTGTAGAATAAACGGCGGAGTTGGTTGAGCGCCTGCCTTTCGAATCAATCTTCTCTTAGGTCACAGGTTCGAATCCTAGCGGAAGTCTTGACTTTTATAAATTTTCGAGTACAGTCCAGTCAACATTTGCCATTGGGATCTAATTTGGCAGTAGGGTGATGAACCAATCTTCTTCCAATAATATGCTGTGAATTAGACGAATAAAAATAAGTCGATGTCAAGTTCTCCGCTCCGTTTCGGACTCCATCCATGGTGCAATTGATATCAAGAAAACATTTGAGTTTCAAACAGCCATTCAATTTTTCAAATCTTCTTCTTTGTATGTATTGATAGTTTTGAGTCCGTGAAAAGGATCAATGAAAGTTGTCTGAATTTTTCTTTTATTTGGTCTCTCTTCGTTTGTGTGAAGAATTTCCAGATTAGCTTCTTGTCCAGATGTATCCTTTGAATACTTCATTTTCATTTTGTTATACGTTCCAAGATATATTGAGTTTGAGCTGTTGCTACAGCAAGGATCTCGTTCGAAGTCATTAGAATTGTGTTATCAGCACTATCATCAATATTATCGATGAACAGCCATTGAACAAGGACTATCAGCAGTGAAGAGAAGATATAATAATAGAACCGGTACAGATCCTTGTCGAACTCCTGCTCCGTCCGGATAATGTCTGAAGTTGGGTCCTTCCAATTAAGCGGTCTTAAAGTTAGCTTTTTATTAAAAGGTGAAAGTCTGGTGGGAGGAGGGTCTTAAGTTTGAGTAATAACCCCTTGTGCCAAACATTGTCGAATGCTTAAGCTACGTGTTAAAATATGCAAATGCGTATGCGTTGTGCTTTTAATTATTACCGGGCGGACTAGCTGAATAATTGAATGTTTATTTGCGAAAGCTGAATTGGTGCGCAGGTATTAATCAGTGGAACGTAAAGAAGATTTTCGAAAATTTTTCCAAATATTGGAGGCAGACTAATTGACGTTTAGGCTGATGTGGTTTTAGCATCTTTACAATGTTTTAATATTGTAATTATTTGAGCAACCTTTCAAGTCTTCTGAAAGTATTTAAGTCAGATTAGTGAATGAATGATGGTTCTGATGTACTCTAAGACTTGTCTTGGTAATTCACTTAATATTTTACCTGTTCTGGCTCCCGTGGTGATTAAGATACTTTGTTTTTGAATTTTTTCGTAGACTTCTAAAGCGGATAATTGCTTTTATGATGTAGAAGAGAGTGTTTTAAATAAGTCAGTCGTGTGTGGATTTTTTTTTTATTTCAGACTTGCTTTTGCAGGTTTTTTAAGTTTTTTTTCTATTCTTTTTGTTTCTTTTTGGCTTATAAATAGTGTCATTTTAATGGCTGTATAAATAACTGATTCATTTTACTGGATTATCACTCAAAGAGGGAAAGTTGTTATTTCAGAAACAGAGTTACAAATTGAGATGTTATCGTGAGTTCTTTTAATGTATATATTTTTTTCAGTAGAGATTTCATGAAAACGAAAAAATATTTTCATATTCATCCAAACAACTATGATGAGAGTTACTGACTCGAGGACCAAAATCATCCTCTACAATACAGTAATCCTGCTAGCTCTTCTAAATGAAGCAGGATGTTGGACGACGATGAAGTTCTTTCGATGAGGAATGAATGAACAATAATTAGGATATAGTCCGGAGGGCAAAAATCTGTCATCTACAATGACTCATTCACATTGATTGAATAAACAACAATGTCTTTGGAAATTCGAATCTTAGCCAAGCATTCATGAAAAGATTTATGACCGAAGCTCCGACTCATTGATCAATCGAATACGGATTCCAACATGCTTCATGAAGGATGGAAAGTCGTGCTCAGATCCTTCAAGGCGTAAGTAAGTAAATTATATTTTATATACTGCTTGCATTCAATGTCACAGATTGCCTATCTATTTATATACTTCCTAAAAATGAAATTTCAAGCTTTACAAAAATCGTGAATTCGAAATTTTGAAGTCTTCCGATAAACGAAGGCACGTTTTTATGAAACGGGCAATGAAACACCCAATCTCACTCCAAGAGATGAGAGATAACATTGAAATAGCATTGTAAACTATGCAGAAGTTTGCCGATTGAGGGCCAAGGCCTTTAATTTGTGTAGGTGTTAATTCTTATTCAAGCTTTATGACTCTCTTCTAAGTTTCTTCAGCTTGAAGATTGATGTTAAGTCTTTTACAAATCGCTTTTCCTTTTTGTAAAGTCTTATTCATTGCGCATTCGTCTGCGGTTTAATACAAAACTTGCTTAATATTTTCAAATGTAACTTTGTCCTATTTAATGCCATTATTATTTGAAATCGACTCTGGAGTTCTAAGCCCTCTTTCCTCTCTTTCTTGACAATGACAATTTTTATGTAGTTAGGTGAGAAAAGAAAGAAGAAATAGTTGAAATGGGAGAGAAAATAAACAAAGAGAAGTAAAGAAGAAGACAAAAAAAATACATAATGTTAACACAATTTTGTTTTGTTCCTTTTTCTTGCTTACGGTGGCGATTCTTCATTGCTGGACAGATCTATCAGTCAGCTTATCCAAGTCTTTATCACAGCTGATTTGCAGAGATTCGCCGTTTATCGTTCTTACGCATACCAGTCCATTGTTAACGTGCACGTTTCATCCTCAGTGCTTTACGACGCAGACGGTAATTCCGCTTTGTTAAACTCTCATTGAAGTAAATTCTCTGGTCCGACTCCATGCCTATGCCACGCAGAGATAATCCCTCGCTTTACCGAGCCAGACAACACTTGAGTACAGTTTGTCTGTCAGATGGATCCGAGAACTTGACAATGATTGTGCCATCATACGAGGAAGACTTTGCAACTGAGTTATTCGGTTTAAAACGAAATATTTTTCTTATTGGTGGAGGTGGGATATTAACTGCAGCGCAAATTTTGATGTAGGTTTCGATGAGGTCTTCATTCTGGGTAGCTGGGATACCCACTAGCACAGCATCAGAGCCAATTGCCGATTTCTCAAGGTAGTCAATACGGGATTCAAGATCATTGCATCGAACTTGTAGCTCCTTTATTCTCCCTAGAAGACACAGCTCAATCTCATTGACTTTTTTGAGAATGTTTCCTACCAGTTGAGAGAGTTTAACATTGAGTTCTTCAGCAAATGTAGCAAAACGGTTTTCAAAGCAGGTCCATAATTTAGCTCCATCGAAAACATTTGCTCGAGTACGTCCAGCCATTTTCACTCAGAGTAATTTCCTTGTAATTTTTTGACTTTGGTGACAGGAAACAAGAGAAAATACCGACTTTACTTTACACAACGTGATGCAAAAGGAATTTAAACGAAAATGTAATAAGATGCGCGCAGGTGTTTTACACTTCGTGCCGTTTACTTGGTAAAATGAGATAAAAAAACACGTCTAATCACAAGACATCACAATATGAAAAGTCCGGTTGCCAAATCAATAAAACCACCCATTTTCGGCACGTATTTTTTTTTTTCAAAAATAAAGACGCGACAGCAAAGTTGATTGTTTTCAGATCATGTTCGATGTTTTTAATGCTCAAAATAAATTAATGACATAATTATCTGAAGCAATAAATCTATTTAAAGAACACTTAACATAAATCAAACACTTTACAGGCAATCCATCAATTTGTTTTGTAAACAAATTAACATATTTTCTCATTTTTTAAATCAACACCCCGATCTCCCAGGCCGTCCATCTTCCATCAGCCCCTAAAGACTCAAAAGTCTAAATTGCAAACAAACGGCCAAGTGGAAGTAACAAAAAAAAGCTAAAAAAAATGCGCATACGCCACGTCTGCCAGAGTACACCTTTTTGTGTTTATAAATAAAACATTCTTTCGCAGCTGGCTATCGACTGCTGTGTCAATGTCTGATTATACTCCACCAGCCGCACACCTCCTTTTCATTAAATTTCGAAAAAAAATATAATACAGAAGAAGGAAAACACCAGACGACCCCTAATGGATTGATGGATAAGTTATGGCGTCTCTCGTTCAAAGGTAGACACTGTCGCTTCATTTTGCTGTAAATTGATACTCTTTTTTGATAGGTAAACACACATAACCACAAAAGATGGCTTCCTTCTTTTCTAATTCCAATAAAAAATAAAAACACCGGAGACGGCTTACAAGCGGATCATTTTTCAGTGTATCGAGGTCTCGAAGCGGGGGTAGATACCAGTACGAGTATGCTCGTTCCAAGAAAAAGGAAATTCCAATGCAGACGACATCAACGACAAAACCGCACCCCAACGAGCTGTCAAACTACGCAGAAACCATAACATATGTGCAAAGGGTGCAGCAACAAATTAACAACAACAATAAAAATTGAAAAATAAATTGTTTTCGAAAACAAGGTCGCAAACGGAAAAAGAAAATTTCTTTTATACTTAAAATCCTTGTAACGTTCTTGGGTGACTTAAATATTTGTATTGAACAAGTCGCAATAGTTTGGCTTGGAATAACAGATGCATCCTTGACGGAATTTATGATCGAAATGAAGCCTCAGCCTTTGCCATTTACTGCAACCGCGGCGTAAGTGGTTAGGGAATACAAACAAACACAACATCATGTGTGTACTATTAAGTGGCCAGAATATGTCTAGAAATAAAAACCATGAATGATGCTATGCGAATGAGCTCAATGGGATTATGGCTTTTTTTGTTGCAGACGCCAATTTTGTGGTTGGAGTGGTATTTTTAAAAATATATATTTAAAATCATGTGCGGTACACGACTACCTGCCGTGTGAAGATTTGGAAATTGCTTCACGAAATTGTTAATATTTGAACTACTTAATTTGGTTCGTGTGGAATCGTTTTAAGATACTTTCTTAATAGTTCTGCCCTTAAATAAAGTTATGGATGGGCGTGAACGAATTATTTTTTGTTTGACGCTTGAAAGGATCTTGATATTCTCTTTTGACGAAAAATCGAGACGAAATATTTCTACAGTGCTCGAAAGTTAGCATAAATTGTTCGTTTTGTGTTTAAAAAAAATAAAACTATGACTCATTTCAATGTTCTTTTCCCGATTTCAGCTCCTCAAATTAAGCTAGTAGCTCATTACTTACCACTGTAAGGCAGAATTAACCAACTTTGATGGCATGCATTTACTACTGAACTTTTTAAGACAACTGCAGATAGCATGGCGTTGTGCAAACACCAAAATAAATCCTAAGGTCGGAAGAAAGTAAATCACCAGTGGACCGTTTTAGCCAAATACAGAGGACACTTTTTTGAAAAGAAAAGAAAGTTCAAAATCAGAACTCATCAACTATTCAGCCCAGTGGTCAGTGCATCGTCTGCTGAACTGGAGGGTTTATCTTTTACTCAAGTAAGGAACATATGACACTTTTTGCCAGGCAAAAGCTCTCTGGAATCCTCCGATGAGAACAGCTGCCACAATCAAGCTTCTTCGGGCTGTTCAGAGGTTTGAATTCTTTGATTTTTTTATTTTGTCGAACTCTTCTCCGATTGTGCAGCTGAGCTTTATAGAATATTCAGTAAAATTGGTAAAGGCTTCACCAAGACATTTAATCGAAGAAGAAGGTGAAAGACATTCCGATATTCAAATTCATCCATTAACACCAAAAGTACAATCTTCCAAAAGCAGGCGACTTCTAAAAAACTAGGTGATTCCAGCAGGCAGTCGAAAGGAGGCGTTTGCAGGCAGCAAACTTTACAAAAAGGACACATTTTCTCCTACTAATCTTTTATCAATTAATTAATTTTCTAAAAAAAAGTCTTTTGTTATCCTAGCTTTTTTTTAAATAGACTGGGAACAAGGATGTGAGAAGTGTAACAGTACATCGAGTCTTTTGAAAGTACAGTTTGAATGGCCGATTAGCCCGGATTAAGCCAAATAAAATAGTAAAAGAAAACAGAAAAGGAAAATCTTTAAAAGGATATAGCGTTTTGGAATAAGTTAAGATTCCAAACCTTTTGAAGAGATATCCCATGAGCAAAGACGTGACGGGGGCTCTGTTTTTGTTTGGGTATGCATGCAAAATTTGGTGTGGGAATTTAATGGAAGGAACAATATTAACGTCTTGTGGCAAAAGGTTCAAAAACCTTAGAATTTTCTAAAAGTTTATCTAGGATCAAGACAACGACGCCACACGTATAGTATATCGTATGCAGCAAAGTTATGGCTCTCATAAAATTGCTCAACGTTTCTTAGAATTCATGAAGAGTCACCCGATTTGGTTGTTTTCGAATACTTATGGAACTGAATGAACTGTGTCATTGGGAAGCAAAAAAAAAAAATCATAAACATCCAGCACTTTATAGCTCAAAAATTGTTTCCTTAATCCCTCAATGCATTCAACAATTAATTCAGTTGAATGCGTACGCCAAAAGATATTAAAGTCTAAGTGTTCGATTTTGCATGTGCATTGCTTTAATCCTTCTTTGTTGGAGAAAATGGGCAACAAATATTTTTCTTTTGAGTGTTCGATTAGTCATGCGAGCCACTGTATGTTTTGAAGACTGTTTAGCACTATATGGACTTAGTATCCGTACAGAAGTTCGAAAAAGATTTCTTTCGCTGATCTTAGTTTTTTGAGCTAAGAAAGAAATTTATTGAAATTCCGAAGCTATTTTTCTTTGTTCATTTGAACACTCTCAAGAGGTAGACTATTTTTATGACGCAAGTTGCTCAGAACTGTCAAAAAAATTAGAAGCAAAATGAAAGATTGTGTTGCAGTTGTTGCAGATTTTTGAAACTTAATGTTAGATGTATTTGATTTCGATTCAATTCCGTGAGTGTATACCGAAAATGGGATAAAGAATTTTATATCGACTTATTAGCTTTCGCTTAGTTCACAGGAACTTATTCAACATAAGTTTGATACACTTGAATGTTTCCAGCAGCCAATACATCAACCACTACAAGAACGCCATCCAAAGAGTACTTTGACTGGTCGACGAATCCTGCGTAAGCGTCTCAGTGGCAAATGGTGACTGGATCGAATTCAAAATAACTAGATGTCTTAAGGATTCGAACCTGGATCCTATCAATTGAAGCATTTGAAGGACAGTCCTCAAATGCTTAAAGCAAATAAATGATACTGCCCATGGTCGCTTCAAAAGAAAAATAAACCGGTCAAATGTGAGCCGGACTCGCGGAACGAAGGTTCCATGCAAATATGTTTAAAAAAAATGGGTTTAAAAAAATAATAATTGTGATGTTAGTACAATGTTTCGGTTTTCGAATTTATCCCTTTACTTGTACTATAAGAAATTGTTTCATGATTTTAGGTGAACGGGCAGTGCCCCACAGATTTGACTATCAATCTATCAAAATATGCCGCATGAACAGCCGTATCTTGTGACTACGTTGATTCAGAACCTTGATATGTATTTCGAACTCGATAGTTATTTCAACTTGATACCTCTTTGCATGCCTGAGATAAAGGGTCTTGACGGACAGACGGATGGACGACGAAGGGCTCCGCTTTTCCTTTTGAAATACGGAACCTTTTAAACGACTGAAATATTTTTTGGTACCGTTTTCCTGTCGAAGTCGGTTTCAGCCTGATCGTTTTGTGTTCAATGACAATCAATGACTTGGCTAGGTAATGTAAGTTAGATAGAAATCACCGCTCCGGCTGGTGAAGTCTTCGAGACTATATCAGGAGAACAGCCTGGTAATGGAAGGACTCACTTTCGATGAAACAACAATGACAAGGGACTTTAGCCAAAGCG
The DNA here is from genome assembly GCA_963555765.1 of Orthonevra nobilis. NCBI lineage: Eukaryota > Metazoa > Arthropoda > Insecta > Diptera > Syrphidae > Orthonevra > Orthonevra nobilis. Next base: position 148,668,979 of record OY743224.1, read on the forward strand.
GAGACCATCCAAAGTCCCTGTTTGTGGACAATTCAAGTAGGCATACAGCCTCCGCATGCCGCCTCTGGGTAATCCTTAACTATCTCGCAAGCGGGACGTACATTTCATACTAAGTGTAAGTCAGTAAAGAAAACATCTGATCGGAAAGTCAGACATGACAGCAGATAATGTTTTCCGACTCACAGACTTTGCGTCAGCCTGCTATAAGGTGATACAAGATCGTCGAGGTTCCAACCAAGTCGACGATTGATTGACACAAGATCCTCGTCTAAAAGAGGGACTGGTGTTGACTCTGATCACTTTTTTTTAGCAGCTTGCTTTAGAGTCTCTACAAAGGATACCTTGATGGAGATCCAACAAAGGCTCATCTTGTGGATCTAGTTCAACAGAACTTCAACTGTACCTTCAAATCACAGCCACCAGGCTTACGAAAAAAGGGACGGCCGGTCTTTCAGTTCAAAAATCAAGCAAGCGCGGATGAATCAGTTCAAGCTCAGATTTTCCATGGATTGATGGCCCGATAAGTCAGGAAGTTGATGTAGTATCTCCCTGCTTTTTTGCTGCATGTGAGTCTTTCAATTAACGAACGTAAAACCAAAGGGTTTATAAATAACTCTTGATCGAAGCGGATAGAAGGCACTTCTGTACACTTTCTTCTTTCTTCTGTTTATCCTTGTGTCAAGTGACGTCTTTAAATTCCTTGAATTTGTCGCCGAGAAACATGCTTTTTTACAACATGCCCTTTATTCACTTTCATCTTCCACTTCACTTGCGTAATGCACAAGTTATTTGATACCTGTGACAACAATTCCTCATGGAATGTTTCTACCATCGATAAAAGCTATCCTGCCTTTAATCATGACAGATCACCTCACGGGACCTATTTTTGGTCATTTAATCCGCTAATGGACTTTTGCTATTCTTAATCCAAATGATGTTATAACGCAGACCCAATTTATCTGGCGCAAAAAGAACAAAAGGAACTATTAAAGAGTTCAAGGGAAAACAAGGTTCACGTTTCAACGAAAGTTCATTTGTATCCTGGCAACCTTCGGTGACTAAGAATCGAATTTGTGAAATGAGGTCACAAAAAGGATATGTATGCAATCTTTCGCTGCATGGTTCCACACGGAACGCACTTTATACAAAAAAGTTCTCAGCATAGCCGGAAACAGGAAATTCCCAAAGTTCCTTCAAACAAAGGGTTGGGTATCGATTCTAGTCACGGCACGGAATTCCACTTATTTGACGTTCAACTTTGTCGTCATTTCATAAAATTAGCTGCTTATGTTGCCTCTATTTATACTCGCATGTGTACGAGTACATCGCACCCTTGTGGTTGAAGTTTCGTGCGAAAACACACACTCAAGGGACACCACCATCCGATGGCATGTACACCGACATTAAGCTAGATAAACTTCCTTTAAAGATACGTGCCTGTGGTTACACTTGCCAAATTAATGGCATCATTAAACGCACCGAGCTATGAGCACGTGTCCGGCAGCAAATTGTCGGCCTCGGGACTTGGTACCGTCAAGATTCCAGTTTTTTCAGAATTTTTTTTGAAAATTGAATGAACAAAAAAGCCGCCTGAGATTCTTTAGATTCGAAATATAAAAAATTATAAAACATCATCACGATAAACAAGGTCTCTTTGCACGGGATGAGGAGGCACAGGATTCGTCTTGTTTGAATTTAAATAGAGTATGGCAGGAGGGGTGTTTTCTTTTAGGTGGCATAATTGGAAAAGTTGAGTCGGACGTAAACTTCTGAGATGGAAGATGTTCAATCTAAGAGTTGTTAAAATATACTTTCACACTTCGCATGGATGTAAAGGTGCTCTGAGCTAAACTCTGGATTGAAAGAAAAGATATTTTTCTTTTTAAATGACACGAGAAAAGCATGGTCAGCAGTTGGACATCCTGGACAAATTGGACACCCTCTAGCCTTAAGCATCTGGTCTCTGTAGAATTTTCGGATTTTCCTATTCTATTGAAATGTGTCTAAATTACTAATGCCACCATTTAATGAAACCATTAAAGATCATCAGATCTTTTTACTGAGAGCTTTTAAAAAAGCTTTATTTCTTTCCATTGATGTGGGTTGAACTTTTCTTTCAAGACACTACCTTTAACTGTTAACAAAAAACACGCTATGGCAAAAGATCATGACCGAAGCAAGGAGGTTGCGATTCGCTTTGTTCTTGAATCCCGTCAGATTGCAATGCAATGGGAACAACACATTTCAAATACGAATTGTAGGCTTAAACGAAGAATCACTGTTGTTAAAAATACGTCCGAAAGTGTTCAATGGATATTCAATAAGAGCTCCTGATGAGACGGGTATAAAACTCGAAATGCAGAAAAAAATTGTAAAGGAGACGTTGCAAAGAAGTTGTTGTAGATGTTAATTGACTACGCAATGTTTTTGTCTTCCGTAAGCTTTAAAGCTCGATTTTGAATCAAGCCCAGTTGGATTCTATTTGGAATACATCTCCAGCTTTATAGATGAAATACATATCACAAGAAGGAAACTTGCATTTCGCCACATTTTTTGAAACACGTGTATCACGAGGAAACAAATTTTCTCGGCTTTCACGAAGAAGAGGAATTATTCACTGTTTTTATATAGCCAAAGTGTGATTCCATTAATTTGGGTGCGCTATGAAATTTAAATAAGCCTCCATTCCATTTCAAATAAATTTTATTAAATAAAGAAAAATAGTAAATTAAAGTCTTTTATAGTACATTATTGTTTTGTTAGTAAGCACTATATTTACATTTGCAAATTAAATAAATCATGACAGTTTTTAAAGAAATAATAAAATTTTTATTTTATTATTAAAAGAAAGAAATAAAAGTAATGTTAACTTAAATGAATAAAGAATGAATAAGTAAAATAAAAAATTAAATAACAAATAACTATACAGTATGTTGCAAATTATGATAAAGGTGTTGGCTGGGAGCTGGAGATGGAGATAGGAAAAATAAAGGAAGACAAAATTAGGAGAGTTGCATGTTTATAGTTTTTTTTTACAATGTTCGTGTATCGCATGATTAAAAGCTGTGACATTTTTTTTTCTATTTCAATGCAGTCGAAAATGAGTTCCAAAACCTGTTTATGAAGATGAAAAACAGGCGGGAAGTTTTCAAACAATTGACGAAGAATGTTATTAAGCTAAGCATTAGGAGTAGGAGGGAGATCTTGTTTGTTGAATTGAATTGAACATCTAAGCTAATTTGACAGGTACTGTATTACGTCATCATATTTGCGAAGCCCGTAAGTACATCTAACGACATTACATTACATTACTCAATAATGGGTACAAATAATATCTAAACAAGCTTTATATCTGCAAGGAAGGTATGAGGTAGATAAAGGTAAAATAAAACCATGACTTGCCAACATAGCTCCGATAAGTAATCCGTGTCAAAGGTTATTTTTATGTCATCTTAGATTATTAAAGCCTGGCTGAATCAATGAAAAGAATGTTCCGTAAGAATCTTTTCAGAAAATCTTTGACAGGCAAGGTACGTTGCTTTTTTGGTGGTAGTCCGCTGACTTAGCAGACTTTGCATATTTCGAGATATCAGGAAACATTGACGAAGATACACAGATGTTAATAAAATGTTTCAGAGATCTTAAAATGTGAGGAAGGACAATTTTGAAAAAACGAATAGACACTTCGTCTTCACCTGGAGTCTGCGGAAAGCTTCCACCACTTCAATTTCCGAAACCACTTTGATATCAAAATCTATGTCTTGATGGAAATTGAGCTAAGCTAAAGCTTTAAGGACGGAATCATTCATAGTTTTGGGGGTGAATGCTTCATTGAGTTCATCCGAATATGGTGTTGATGCTGTTTCTTTTACCACTTCTTCTCAAACGGCTTAGATGAGGCATGCGAATCAAAATTGAATGAGCTCTTTTCAGTGTGTTTTTATCTGGACTTAAATAACTGACAAGACATACTTTATACAAATAAAAAAGGAATCGGAGGGAAAAATGGAACCTTGAGGCACACTTCCATGCCATCAGATCACTTTTCGCTTACAGAACCATTTCTTCACCGATTTTAGCATTGTAATATCCAAATACAATCGTAAAATCTTTAGCTTCATCTTGTTTGAAATCCATTTTTTTCCATTCCTTCCTCCTTATTGCTCCCATGCCTATTTTTATGCATGGAGGTAGCTTATAATTTAAACTACCTCTTGGGGTGAAGACTGTTTGTAAATATATTCATGAAAAACACTCGCACATCGTTGCCCTTTTTCGCGCTCTATTTTCTTCGTTTGCAAGGTCCGCTGGTATGCGCGGAAGCTTCTCCCATCACAACTTTTTTTTTCTTACTTGGGATAGTGTCTCAACATCCACTGCATATAGTTCAATAGTTAAACTGGTTATCAAGGGATGCCACATGCAGACTGTAGGTCAACTTGAGTTTCTTAGAAAAACAGGAATATCGACTGGATTTCGACGGGTTGTGGATGATCTTGAATGTAAGAACCAAATGTCCATCAGTTCAGTTGCAGTTAATTAATCTCAGTGCCTCATATCCATTCAGATTGAAAAAGACCTTGTCGCTCAAGATGCATTTTGACCGAAAATTTTAGACTTGGTCAAGGTTCAGGCAGGAATTTGTTTGTTTGTATTGTAACGTTGTTGTTGGTTCATCTGCGATATCCACAGTGTCGGAACGAGTACTACTAGACCTTCCGACATCTCCTGTTACATGTGTTGTTCAAGTCTTAGAGTTGGCGTTTTAGTACTCTAGTCCTTACAGGTACTGTCTGGAGTATTCTTTCGATTTCGATTGATGGGATCACTTCTTTTTTTTCATCGATAGATGATCGCAGAAGACTGGCTATGATGCATGAATTTTATTGACTTCATCGTCGTTTAGTTCTGGTTTGAGTTTCCATCTGATTGGCACCTTAACTCAGGAAAGGCTGCTTCGCTACTTCGTCATCATTATATCCAGGCACCGAACATGTGGTTACTGTATTACCTTTCTGATATAATCTTAAGTTTTTATGTACACATTTTGACAAGATTGAATTTTATCTAAAGTTATCCTAGAGCCTAGAGCGGCTGAGTCTCAACGTCTCTAATGGTCATTTACACAGCCTGTAGAACATCTGCAATTTCAACCAACCATCCTCTATCCTGAGGGAAATATTAAACAACCTTTTTTCACATTTTCTGTCAAAGATCGAAGTGGATAAGTGCGTATCCAATGGAAATGTCTATTCATAGACCTACTGTATTTAAACTGAGTGCCGTCTTTATTGCTTTTTTGCTACAGTAAATCTCAATCTGTGTTAGATGCAGCAATGATTCCAACGTTAAAAAGGTTGTTAATCTCGTTGACCCAAAAACCCCATAAATTCGTTCAACTTTTGTATCCAATCGTTGGTTGGTTCTAAAATGATCACTGATTCGTCTGGTATGATTCCAAGCTATGAAGCCGGCCTTTAAGAATTCACTGTCATAGTTAAGACAAAAGGTACACACTTAACACATCTGAAAGACTTATCTGAGATAAGTTTCCTAAACAGTCGCCTTTGGGAGACAAATGCCTTTGCTTGGTTGCGACACAAGTCCATTTGCCTTGAGGTGGGCAAATGTATGCAGACCAGCCATTTAGTCGAGGATTAATGGGAGCACATTTATCGTCCATGATGATGCATTATGGGGAACGATTCCTCAAGACAGGTCATATCAAATGGCAACACGTGCTGTGGACGACTCACTTGCACGCACTTTGCTAGAAGAATTAATCACATTTTATGACATCAAAGGCGCATAGATTCTGGCTTGTGCCTCCCTACCTTGCGTGTCTTTTAAGTGCGTTGCAATAAGCTTTGAGGATTTCTTTTTTTTTTTGTTTTTTTAATTTTTTAATTTGACGGCTTGGCATGTTGCTGGCGAGATTTTGTTTTAAGCATGATACTTGAAAATTCATTAATTATCTTGGTGGTTTGAAGTCATATTTGTGGACCGGCTTAACGCATTGCCAAGTGCTATTAATTAAAACGAGTAACTGGGTAAATAAATGTGTCGTCCGCAACCACAGGCAACAGTGTAATTAACTAATTTATCCAGAAGGTCATCTGGATAAGTGGAACTCGTTTTTTAAAAAAAAATTAATTGGAATGAAGTTTCTTTTTTTTTGTGTTATATTTAAAGGATATTGCAATGGAAATGTAGACGTGCAGAGGACAAATAAAAGACAATTAAATAATTGAGGGTGGGTATTTTTTTTTCTCAAACGGAAACTTGTGATTAATTTAAGTAATACAAAAGGGGCATCCACAAGTCCGTGATTTTATATTTTGAACGTAGTCGAAACGCAATCCATTCTATTAGAATAAAAGCTTTCTCAGAAAAAAGGTTGGGGTGCTTAAGAATCATTACTTATATCTGTGGCGCAAAAAAAGTCAGCTCGATCCTTGATTTACGACTATGCCATCCCAATCTGTTCTGAATAACTTTGACAATTCTCGACAAATTTCAGAAGGTTGTATTTTTTAACTAAGTTTACCCGTTTATTGTTTGAACATCTGACATTAACATTAACCACACCAGTGTGACCTTAGGAACCGCAAATCGACCAAATTTTTTCAATATGCTTAATCATAGAATACGAGAACTATTCTCGAGGTGATACCCACTACAGTTCCAGATTCTTAACCTAGTTCTTGAACAGATATTGCGATGGGCAGGTATCAGGAAGATAATATCTTTTTCAAGCTTAACAGCTATTCGAATACCCAGGCGATATTGACATCATATGAAGATTGAAGGAGAGACTAAAAGATTTGTTCTTCAGATTGATGAAGGTTTAACAAAATAATGGGTCTTCCAATAGGGACTGCCGAACTTTGACAGTTGATAGCGAGCAAATTGTTGAAGCTACCTCTGTCGAATTGGCTGTCATCTATTCAGTCTATTTTGTGTCATGGATAAATTTGAGTCCATTAGTTCAGTATAAGGTCAACAAAGACACCCACTTCGACAAGATACAAGGTCTGCCGAAAACATCGCCGTTGTCTTTGAGAGTGTGCAGGAGAATCCGAAGCTAAGAACTCAGCCTGTCGCCGACCACAACTCTCACCGAAAAATCATCTTCATTGATGAGACTCATTTCTGAATGAATGGGTACATCAGAAAACGAAATTGTAAAATTTGGGACGAAACCAATCCAAAAGCGTTCAATGGCGCCATCGGTCCATATTACTGTGAGAACTATGTAGGCCAGGCCATAAACGTCAAAGGCGACCGCTAAAGGACTTATTTTGTCCTGAATTGGATCATATGGACACAAACGACATGTGGTTTCAACAGGATGGCGCTACGTGCCACACGGCTGAAGTCACATTGGAAATCCTGCACAAGCGATTCGATGGCATGATCATCTCACGTGGAGGTGATATGATCTGGCCACCGAGATCGTGCGATTCGACTCCGTTAGACTTTTTCTTGTGGGGTTTTTCTTCAGTCGCAGGTCGGTCAAATTCTGCCTGATTTATCCGCCAGAGTCACGGAAAATTTGACATTTCGGATGCGCGCCACCCAGAGAAGCAGCGGCGTTTTTATTTAAATTGAATGATAGGAGGGGCTTGATAAAAGATGTTTAACATACAGTCACCAAAAATAGATCCGTAGAACGGCGCTTGAGATGATAGACCATAAAACAATAACAGCTGAAAAATAGAGGCATTGAAGGAGTAGAAATAAATGAGAAGCATATTTTATATATCACGGAGAATCATCTTAGGAATCGATGTTTTTACGGTTTTTCCATAAGACTAGAATCAAAATTTGTTACTCGAAGGCCCGCAACCAAGCTCTTCGAAATATTCCTCTTGTAAGCTCTAAAATCTCTGTCGAATATGCGTTGCTGTCTGCACAGGAGAAAGAACAACTTAGAGCTGTTCAATGATGTGGACTTAAAGGGGTACACGCCTTTTGTTTTTAATACCAAGCCTGGCAAATTTGCCAGCATATCGGCATTGCAATTTTTCTGTATTCTGTATTTTTGTATTCAAGTGAAGCACGTACTGATCCAAAGACATCCCTAAAATTATTTTAACAACCAACTGGTTATAGAATTAATTCGACAAAGCAGATAAACGAGATAAGTATGTCAAGGAAAAGTCAGTGAAAGCCGATATTGTGACAGAACAATGAACCTTAAAGGTTTAAGTGAAGTACAAACTCCCTTAAGGAAAATGCCAGTCACTCCTACTTAACTACCTATGTATTGATCCAATATCTCGTTTTGAAATACTCGACATTTCTGTACAAGCAAGATTGAGTATTGACACTTCCTGATCCGATTTTGATCCGTCAGCCAGTATCCAACTTTTTCATTTGTTCATTTCATTTATTTCATTTATTTCATTCACTGGGTTTGTACATTAAGATTATAATCTTTTAAAGTACTGAAATTTGAAATTGGATGAATTTGAAATATTTTTGTTAATGGTAGAGTTCCAAGGGCATGAGTTCCAACGGAATGCATGAAAATCAAACGTGAGGAATCCATTTAAGCTATAGAAAGAATATTCTTTTCAGGGATCGCTGAATGACCAAAGATTTTTATTGGCCATGACGATATCGCATTGAGTCTTGCGGTTACAAGTTATCTGACTGCTGTTTTAGTCATAAAACTTAGCTGCTATTATTCTTACCTTAACAACAAGTCCCCATGAGGTAGACTAGCCTTAAGAACCGCAGCATAAAGCCATCATAAGTCTCTTCGTTGAAGCCTTTTGCGGAATAATTCAAATTTTCGTAATACGTTATTTAATAGCAGCTTTTGTGTTAGAAAAGTAACTTTAAGCTTTTCACTGACGCTTAAGATTTCGCTGTATTATTTTCATGATTGACATTTTCAGTTCCAAGGAACTTTGTTGACATGTAAATCACATGAACTGCATGAATTTGTTTTATGTTATGTACAGAAGCGAACACAGAAAGTGCAGTACCAATTTTTCGCAGAAAAATCCTTAATAATTTTTAAGTAGCCGCTTTTTCTCAACGATTTCCGACCTCTTGGCGTAATAAGTCAATCAGCCAATCAGTCAATCAGAGTCAATGTTTGACGTGACCGAACTCCACAAATGTCCAATAATTGTACTATTTGAAGTGAGCAGGTTACTTAACCAAAAGAAAAACGGGAGCAGTTGAACGGAGAAAAGGGACCGGAAGATTTGCAACAGCGGTACACGCTAGAGCAGAGTTTGTGGAGTCATGCACAAACAGTGCATCGAAGGCTTGGGGAATTCGGCTTTATGGCTCGCCGCTCCGCAAAAAAACTCATGTTGACATCGAAGATGATGAAATCTCGGCTAGCTTTGGCAGATCGGATACCAAAATTGGGAAGAAATCAATTGAAGAAAAGTCATATTCTCCGATGTGAGCAAATACAGCATTTGCGTATCAGATGGAATCCAAAACGTGCGGCAAAGAACTGGAGAGCGCTTCACTAAAAATTGTCTTCAGCGAACGGTGAAGCATTCGGCCGCCCAATTAAATGGAAGTTTAATTTTTTACGGAAGAATACAAAAATATTTTGAACAGCCATATGATACCCTTAATGGAAATGCTTTTCTCAGAGACCGGCGACATGATTTTTCAAGACGACTGTGTCATCGTTCCAAAATGGTACGCCAATTTTTTTGTACACTTCTGCTTCGATCCCTCATTAATAATACTCAAAAAAAATTAAAAAAATTGAAAATTTTTCACAAATTAAAGAACTTATGATCGAAAAGGGAATCAAAAAGGTTCATGTTTTATGGCCTTAAAAATTGAATAAATTCTGAAAAGGGTTGCTGCCTATTGTTGGGGCTCTGTATCTGCAGCAAAAGTATGCAGTTTTATTGGTTGCAAGTTGGTTCACAATTATTGCAAAACACTTATTGGATTCCCGTTTTTTTGTTCATTGACAAAATACGAAGAACTGAAAAGAGATGTGGGTTTTAAGAGTCCTGCTGTATTTGGAAAAATACATACAAAAAATAAGACGGTACCTTTGGGTTAACAAATTTGTGGAGAAAAATCCAGAATTATGCGTAAAAAAAATTGTTGCAAGGTTATTCGAAATACTGGCACAATATATTCAAATAAAAGAACGTATCTTGTTACGCTATAGACGTATCTCCCTACATCGTTCAAGTCGATCCTTGAAGCCTGTTGTGTATCGATAAAGAATTAGGTTTGCACTTTTTTAAAATCAAAAAATAGTGTAGTAATAAGCCTAAGATGCATGTTTACAGAAAAGAATTGGCCCTAGTATAGATCCTTGAGGCACACCATATGACACATCTTTACTCCTACCGATTGGCAACATCTAAGAAGCGTATTCTTTTGTAATCTCTGATTCAGACTTTTGCTGTTGCACAACTACGGCCCATGAAATCAATTCAATGACCAGCAGGTTTTAAAATTGACTGTCGAGTGATGGTGTTGAACTTTCAGTTAATATCACATCAGTCAAGTATTCATGTAAACAGTTGGGAGACTTAGCCAGCGGTTTTTCAGTGGCAAGGAAGAAATAAGTTCAGACCAGAATGGAAGACAATCCAATTCGAGTTTGCATGTAGGAATATGCTTCTGTTCGCCGTGAAATTGTATTATTTTATAAATTTCTTTGACATCAGATATGCTCCAAGAATTAGGACCAATTAGAACCAATTAAATCAAAGCGGAAATTCATCATGCCAAGACACATTGTTTCACAAAAAGAAGAAAAAAGACGAATAGAGATTCTTCAGAAGAAAGCCTAAATTTTGATGTGGAAAAATCACCGCAGATATAAACACTTCTATTCTATAAAGTGCTTTGTAACACTTACTTAGACCAATTACGACCATGACACGTAATTACCTACTTTGCATAACCTCACCTTCTTCTTCAGCTGGCCATATGTTCCGAAGGGCACATTCGTGAATTAACCTTTTCAAACATTAAGATACGAACACACCTTCGTTGTTCTAGTCCGAGATATGCCCAAGGACATACGAAACAAACTTCGTGCACACATGCAATCCATGAAAATCAATACGCAACACCCGCGCGTCTACAACTTCCTGACCACCTGCAACAATGTACGCGACGGTAGCCAATACTCGTAAATCTTCATTTAGCACACTTTTGGCCCTCTCCCACGAGAATCCAATTTAATTGCTCCTCTAAATAGATTGAGTAGAGAATTCTTTCAAGGATCGCCTGCCTCTTAATTACCGTGTATATGAACTTGTATCTTTAGCTCGTCAAGTGGGCACCAAAAATGTATCTCTGTTCGATATGTAGTCTCACCTTTACCTGGTGGCCCACGCAAAACAAAAGCACGCGGCATACAGAGCTAGAAGCAATTTATCGCTGTTTCTGAGTAAACAAAACATCTTTTGCAAATGGATAGATCGTGAAGATCAGGAAATGTCCGACAGGAAGATTGACTGTAAACACGACGATAGATGAGCTACTGGCATCCATCCGAATGACATGTTGTCTATGAGTTTTGAAGGTTGCATGGCTTACGGTCGAACGATAATCATCTGTCACGTGAAAAACTTCAGAAAATATATGCAGATACATTTGTTGTTAATTTTAGCACTCGGCAAAGTGTCTCTGACGCTTGCCAAGATCGAGGTGCGAATGGTTTTTGTTGTTATTTTGTTTTTTGGCAAATGGAAAAAAAATATGACAGAGTAATGTCCTTTCAAAAGAGGAAATACATAAAAAGTTCCTACATATAAATTCATATCTATTTTTTTATTTAATGAGGTCTACGAACCTTCACTCAGCGATACGGTGGCGATGAGGCATAGTCCTGTGACAAAGAGTCTGCTAGATTTTGACATCATTGTTTTTTTTTTTCTTACGAGTCAATCACTTAATCACGAATGCACTGAATTTAATCACACAACAACGAATCACTGTTAATTAATATTTCCCGTCTTGGTATTTTGAATCTTTTGTCTGTTTTGCTGCGGAGTTGAAGCAGAGCTAAACTTAACACTTTCCCAACTGAATAACAACTGACGAACGGTTAATATTCTTAAAGGAAACAAATGCCGTTGAGGAGGGTATGTTAGCTTTACGCAGAAGAAGTCGAGTACGAACGGATGCGATGGAATTTCATTCCAGATCCTGTTAACGCCATTGGAAAGGGATGTTATCGGTTTTAACAGAAGAAAAGTTTTTACTTAACATAAAGCTTCGCAGTTGTGGTGAATTGCATAGAAAGTTTTCGTGTGGTTTGTGTATAGGCTGCAGAAGGGCTTTCATTGTGGAATTGTAAAAGCTTTTTCGGTTTTGATTATTTTTCGAACGGATTTGTGTTGATTGTTATTTGGTCAATTATGTTTGGGCCTTTTTTTATTCGTCTTCAAGGGATTTTGGGATTTTTAAACTTCAAATCTAAAAAAAAATTGCAAACAGAAGTTTTTTGAAGAGTCCTCTCGGTAAATAAAAAAAATTTAGTTTAAATGTTGGCCTGGCAATAAAACGCCGTCGGATGTCATGACTTTTGAATTGAGTAGAATAAACGTTCGTCGTCGATGCAGTGAACTTCTATCATGTTATAGCCTTAAAGCTTATCATTTGCAAAAACATTTACACATAGCAGAGCTTTCACTCTATCCGACCAAAAACGCAGCAAAACTTTAAAAATACTAACAAATCAATAAATTCCTTTCATATTTTAAATCTTTGTTAGATGGTTCTGACGTAAATTCAAATGTTTTAAATTTCTATAACGCTTTGTTTGATTGTTTTTTTGAAATCCGTTCCGATTTCCTCAAAAAAATGTTCAAGACGTTACCCTGCTAGGTACGATGGTGAGATAAGGAATCTGAAAAATCGTAGGAACAAATTGTGGTCTGTATATAAACACACTAATAGTGAAACTCACCTCTTAAACTATTTAAATGCCAAAAATAATTTCTTAAGAGTATCGAGTTTATAATTCTAAAATTATATTCAGGGGGTAAAAAGTGACTTAAAAATTAATCCCAAGCATTTTTGGAATTTTATACAAAAAAAGAAAGAATATGGATACTATCCCTCTGTTCTTAGTTATAATGATAACTCTAGCCATAATCCTCTTGTTATAGCTAATCTGTTTTCTGACTTTTTTAAATCTGCTTTTACAAACTGTGATATTTCTAGCTGTGACAATCTTGGCCAAAATGAAATCTTTGAACCACTTGACCAACATTAATTTTAATATAAATACTGACACCATTACGACATCTTTATCCAACCTTGATGACAACATATCATCAGGTCCAGATGGTGTTCCATCTATTGTTTTAAAAAAAATTGCTCATTACCTGTCAACTCCCCTTTCTGTTTTCTTCAATCAAATTTTGTCTGATGGTATATTTCATGTTGCGTGGAAGAAGTCGTTTATAATTCCTCTATTTAAGAAGAGTCGAAAAGATGACATCCAAAATTATCGTCCGATCGCCAAATTGTCGACAATACTTAAATTGTTTGAATCTTTTTTATGTTAAATCTATAATTGTCCCTTATCAATGGGTTTTTTAAAGGCCGCTCTACAAGAACTCTTTTCCTTGAACTCACACAATCCTGCGTCGACTCATTTAAGTTAAAAAATCAAACAGATTGTGTACTCACTGATTTTAGTAAAGCTTTTGATAAGCTTTCCCACCGCATCTTACTTTTAAAGTTAAACAAAATTGGCTTCAGCACAAAGTTCTTAATTTGGCTTGAATCGTTTTTATCAAGTAGATCTTACTCTGTTATTTTTAATGATTGTTCCTCGAGCTATTTCATTGTCAACTCTGGGGTACCACAAGGCAACCACAAGGCAACCACTTAGGTCCGTTGTTGTTTGCTTTGCTTGTAAATGATTTGGTTTCTATTTTAAACAGTTCACAATGTCTTATTTATGCTTATAAATGTCATTAATTTTATACGAAAAAGCTCGCCAGTTTCTTTCGCAAACAATTTAAATGGCTCGCCAATCTGCAATGTTTATAATAATTCTGTATAAGGGGTTGTGTTGGATCAAAAACTCGAGTTTTAGCAATATATCAACATAATTTCCAATAAAGCGAACTCAATGCTTGGTTGATTAAAAGAGAATCTAAGCAATTCAATGATCCTTATGTTGTTAAACAGTTGTTCATGACTTTCGTCCGTCCGATCCTTGAATACCCTTGTCAAGTGTGGTCTCCTCACTATTAATGTTATAACGACAGGATTGAGAAAGATCAAAAGAGATTTTTGAGATTTGCCTAGAGGCGACTGGGATGGCAAAGCCCTTATAACCTCCCATCTTATACAAGCAGACTTAATCTAAAAGATTTGCCTAACCTTGAGATCGTATCTATGTTTCTCTTTCATTACCAAACTTTTTGATGGCAACATTGATTCTATGTACCTCTTGTCTCATCTCAATTTCAATCAATTTCAGTATTTTACCATCGTACGAACTATGAACGGTTTTCTCCATTTAAAAATATAGTATGTTAATTATATTTAATATATATTCACACCTTTTGAATTGCAAAAATGTTAACATTAATACTAAATCTTTTACATGTAAATAATAATGTACAATTGTAAACGCGAGATATTTAGCATTCTAAATAAATAAATAAATAAATGATTATTCCTTTTAACTATTAATGATGTCGATGCTAGTATCCACAACTCTTCTATGTTTTCATGAGCCGATGTCATAGCAAATATATGTCCGCTGAATCCGTCGTCCTAAAAGCTTTCTTTTTCAGGTTTTTAATTCAAAAAAATTAGCTTGATCAAAACATAAGCAGATGCCAAGCCATCACATAAGCATCTACCAGATACTTCTACATTTACAACGAACCATGTTCACTAAGCATCTTCCCGTCACACCGAATTGATGTCATTTTTGCCCGAGCGATGTCACTTCGACCCGGTGAAATGACGTTGTCCAGCATCTTTGTCTCCGTGCATTAGATGCTCTCCGCAGGACAGAGAACTTGAACGTCTAAAATCATTCTAGGACACACTCATCACGGAATGCCTGAATTGGCATTAAAGTTGATGAGGAGTTGATTGGAAAAGCATCACCTTTTTCGGACAAAATATCAATTTTGTTTGCAATTTGCAACTTCAAACTCAAAGGACCAAAATCATGAACAACAACAGACCTTTTAAGGGCAGCCAAATGTTACAAGCCAAGGTACAAACCTCAGATTTCTCGACCTGTATAGATCGACCGAATGTACAACGATGCTTTAGCTTAGATAACCTTCCAGTCCCAGCCACCAAAAACGTAAAAAACTGAGACTCATGTTAAAAGATCAACCAATCGCGGATGCCAGGATGAAAACCAGATCAAGCTCAGGTGCAAACCCTCCAAGTGAGTATTTCAACCAATATATTAATTTTCATGGAGAATATTCAATTTTACAGCAATGATGCATATGACTTTTTCCATCCTCCAAATCGAAGAAAATTGTTAACCCAATTACAGACCATTGGACATTCGTGGAACCTAATATCCCTGCAGCCTTGGCACGTACTCTCGACAATTTTCGCCAACACCAGTTCTTGTTCGCCCTACATTTGCGTCTGCCAGCACATACTATATGTGTTTAAGGGAGCCCTTCTTCTTGTTCCCACGAAAAGTATTTGTCCTCATGAGGAAATTCCATTTAAACATAAATTCATTTGGGGAATGCGTGGTCAGACTAAGTTCCTCGCAGGATGAATGGATAAATTGAAGGTTAAGAAGAATTAATTAAAATGAAATTCTATAAATTGAGAATAGATGAATGATGAATGGACTAATGCGGAGGAGTGATAGGGTAGCACGCCGGAAATATGCTGATTGGCAAATGCTGCAGGCCCATGAGCTCGTGCGTGGGTATGGTCGCCTCCGCATTGACCCTCTCGCTGGACTGGCTTCCTTTGATGAAGCTGCTTAATTGTGCACTATGTCATTGCCATGCAGGTCTGCGGGGAGAGTGAATGCGACTTCGGATTAGAGGCTGCATCTGTAGAAATGTGCGCGCACTGCTAAGGGTAGAGACAAATTAATTTTTACTTATTTGTGCATGAATGGAACAATTAAGTAATTTAAAATTGTTGTCAGGAAAATTATAATAAATGCATTGAAACGGACAAATGGACTGCCTTTGACTTGTAAAGTGAGATTCATGTGAGAAGTATGAAGAGTTCAGCCAGATGCAGGCCAAAGATTGATTTGATTCTAAGGGGCATTGCAGAATCTTTGCAGAAACAAAATGAGGAGTGTTCCAAAGGTTTTGATAAAAGAAACATCACGTAAAACGAGTAAAAATGGTATATCAGCGATCTCTAATACTGCAGAACAGGGTGGCTGAGAGATCTAGCTAAATATTTAATTTTAGAAAAACTTTGATGCAGTCAGGTCCTGGTGGGCTAACGAAGTGTAGGCTTGCCTGAACTGATCTTGTTTTAGATTTCTTTTTGACAATTTTGTGCTGGTGGCATGTGAAACTTGTTGAAACAATACAGAGTTGAAGTGAATTTTCTTTACTACAAATAAAAAGGGATCTCCGTGACCATTTCTGTGATACTGTTTTCTTCGAAAAGTAAAGTCCGTCAATGCAGCTTGACACAGCTATTGTGAATAGAATGGGTCCCAAATATCTTTCTTGTGGAACACCTTATATAGCGTTAATATAGATTGTCTTATTCTCTAAATATTCGTCTGTAAAGACACGAGCTTAAACATTCAATAAAAGGTTAAACAAATCAGAAGAATGAAAGATTATGCAGTTTAAGAAACTCTGATGTATTTGATTTCAACTCACTTCCGTGAGTGGAGCCCGAAACGGGACGAAGGATTTTTATATCGACCTATTAGCTTTCGCCTAATTCACAGGGTTTTCTTCGACATTAGTTTCATATATGCACTTTGAAAGTTTGGAAGATTTTAGCTAAATACCCCACTGTCAGTGTAATGCCTTCACTGAAGAGCCATCTACACATAATCTACACAAACCACTATTTTTAAAACACTAATTATGAATTAAGCCGATACAACAACCACTACAATAATGCCCCACATCAATCAAACTACTATCGCTAGTCGACCAATCCAGTTAATAGCACCATTAATTTTTTTCCAATGGCAAATGGTGACTGGACTAGGAATCAAAACCTACGACCTATCAATTGAAGCGATTGAAAGGCAGGCGCTCTACCAACTTCGTTACCGTATGACCTGAGTTTCTTTTGGGTTGAGAAACTTACGAAACAGAATTCGTGGAGGTTGAAATTCAAAAGCTCGAAACTGCGATATCAATCAAAATTGACTTTGAAGGTTATTGAATCACTCGAACTGAAATGAAATGTTCGAAAACTCATGTTCCATTACGAGCTTCTTGAACTTCAACGGCAATAAACTACATTCTGAGCAATAAAAATCCATTGTTGAAGAAAGCTTGTCAAGATTCAGACAAGGATTTACCGCCATCACATTGTCATCTCACTTGTACGTGTATTTTGATTTTGGAACTGACACTTACAAACAGCTTTTGGCAAACCTTTTTCGAAACGCTTACTTCTGTTTGACAGACAAAAACCTATAAAATACGTAGTTTCAACTGTCAACTGAGTTGCTAAACCTCTCAAATATCAGGTGTCCTGTCAACAACTTTTGTTTGCCTTCATGTTGGTACATGTGTGGGTTACAAACATGCGAATTCCAAAATAAGTTTTGTTTTTTTTTTTCCAATTCGATTGGCACAGACGCCATCGACAGCTTAAAAAGCCAACCAAAAAAAATTATGTTGGATTCATGAAATTTAACTCCTTTTCCTTTCGCCTAGTCCCCCAAATAACATTCAAGCAGGCGTTAGTCGAAAGAGAAGCCATACACCGACGACTAGGTACATGCGTCCAAGTGCCACATATGCCATGCCAAGCGACACAAAAATAAGCCAATAATTCCACTTAGCTTTGGCTAACTCTGTTGTCGTCTGTCGCCTTAAGATGACAAATTACCAAACTAGTCCTCGGAGGTCCATGATACAAGAAAACCATTCAAAATTGTCTTAGTAGCCAAAACTACTTACAAAAACAAAACTGCCTTCCTACCAAAATTGAGCGATAAATTAACATATTTTCATATAAAAAAAGAGGCTTAAAAAAACTAAACAGAAAATTTTGGGGGGACGTTTTCATGTTAATTGCTTCATGTCACTTTGGTAATCTTGAAGTGTGGCGCGACACTGTTTAGTGTCGAAACGAGTTCTCAACTCCTTCGACCGCGTCCCAGAATCAGAGAGATGCATTCGTGCGCTGTACTTTTGCAGGCGGACTAGGACATGTCATTGTGTTGATTGGTAGTTTAACCTGTGTCCACTGACATCAATTACGGTCCATTTATGGAATTTGATGAATAGCACAAGTCGATGTGAGTGCGTGGTGCACTTATTACCAACCTGCGACAAGATGGCTTGAAGCAATTAGCCTACAACATGACCTACACAGAAATTAGTCTTAACGATTAACGTTCCTAATTTTATTGAGGTCTATACTTGTTTATTTGCTTTTTTTTATGACGACAAGTGGCTTAAAGCTTGAGGCGATATGAATTTTATTCCTCTGTTAACCTTTTTAAGTCGAAATCCACTCTCGCACTTAATCCAGTGACTGATTAAGCCAGCGCGATAATCAAGAGTACCTCGGTCATATTAAATAGAGCACTCAAGGCGAGTCCATTTATTAAAAATTTTAATGAAAATTTGGCATGTGCCGAATGAACCATGCTTGTCAGAATATCAACATATCAGGTTCGGCATCCCAGATCTCTCTCTCTCATACTTTTTTAAAATTCATATTGACTTACATGCTAGATATAGAAATGCTTCAGGGGGAATTCTAGTCTAGAAATCTAAAAAATCGATTTAGTTTTTATATTTTCAAAGTTTAACTATTCAAAAATATATCTACAAGAGGATTTTTCAAAATTCAAATTATTTTCGGAGATTTCGGTATTTTGCTGACCCGGCATCCAAACTGGTTCGGCCAGAACTAATCGAACAAAAGACACAAGGGATTCGCCTTTTGTCCCTTGTATAAATTGTAATACAAGAACCCAAGGTGACTTGTATTTTTTTTATTTAGTGTTCCCTTACGTCCAGCTGCTAACAGTTGAAATCTAACCTTCAAACCACTGTTGCTGTTTGTATTTTTAATAAGGGTACATTCCTATTTTAAAAATTATGGAGCTTATGGGAATGAAAATTGACACGAAAGCTCATTCATTTGCTGTGAAACGAGACAACGCCCGGATTGACCGCTCCGAGATACGAGCATCCAATGCATCAAAAGAGGCCAGAACTGCTCGATATGAAGAGAGAAACGCGGAAAATAGTTTTTTCGAAGTCGAGGAAGTGCGATGAATGAAGCAGGAATGGCAGATTGAATAAATGTAAGTCTACAGTCTCATTTCATGACTTACGCGAAACTTTAAACGCTTAAACGCGTTTTTCTCGAAACTGTCTTTTTCAAAACAATACCCACGATTTCTCAGGTTTCACTGCACCGATTTACCTGAAATTTTTAGAGTCTTCTTTATAGACTTGTCCATGTCTGGAACTATGCCCCTCCCAAATTTCTATTACTTTTTTTTTTTTAAATTCGAAACAGTCAGAGAAAAGTGGTACAAAAATTGTCTTTTTTTCAGTCAGTCGCCATTTTGTGAAAAAAACATTTTTCAACTTTTCCGTAGTTACAGATATTACGACTTTATTCTAGATTAATAATTTTTTTGTTTTTATTTCAGATTGCTAGGAAGGTTGAAATCGTCGATATGGTTACGCGCCAATTTTTTGAGACCACCACTTGAACTTTTTTTTTTATATTTTTCTGTATTCTTTTATGTTAATAAATAACCAATGGATACTAAAAATAGTAATTGCCTTTTTTTATGACACTTCAAAAATTACATGCAATTCATGCCTCTAGACTCGAAGAAATTCATGCCTCTAGACTAGAAGACCCCCTTAAACCAGCCTGAATAACTAATTACATTTTATTTACTGGCCCTATGAGGGCGCTCTAAGCGAAACTAATGCTTTTCTTTTTTCTTTCAACGATCAGAACCAATATAACATTTTTTTTGATATACTTAGTTTAAATAATATAATGAACTTATAAGCAAGAAGATTTTTTATAATATACAAAAACTTGAAATCTTTAATTTATTATTTATTTTTTCTCCAGTTTGGTTGTACATGAAGTTACAAAATTGCATTAAAATACGTACAGCTTTATGTAGAATACACATTAGAAGACAAATACATAAGAAAAGGGAAAAAGTTATAAGTAAAGATTGAACATTTATGTTAAAGTTAAAAATAAAAATTAAAAATTAAAAATTAATTTTATTGTTCTTCTAAGAGGAGGAAAGAAAGTACTGCAGTTTTTTACGGAATCTCATTTTACTGCCTGTTTCTCTGATGTGATTCGGGAGACTGTTCCACAACCAAGCGGCTTTTACGAAAAACTTTCGTTTAGATACCAGACCAGGCGCATGGTGATGCTTAGATGAAGTTAGTCTTGGTGATGCTTAGAATTGAAACTTACTAAAGGGATACGAAGGTTGGCGTGATTTGATAATATTAAATAACAACTAACAAAGCATTCTGTATTTCAATAAGTTGTCAAAAGGCATTCCGTATATATTTTTTGAGAAACTAGACACGTGATCGAATCTACCCAGGCCATAAATGTAACGTGCGATAATATTAAATGCGATATTGAGCTTCATTCGGCCTATTGAATCGTTAACTGTAAAAACTTCCCAGATCTTAAAAGGGCTGTAGTCCTTAGTGACCCATAGTGTGCGGAGAGCGTTATTTACTTTTACAACAATCTTATTTATGTGGTAAGCTAAGTTTCGATACAAAACGATACCCAGATTGTTCACAATATTTACATATTCTACAGAGAAGAATTGGAAGACAGTGGGATACATCTAGCGATATTCTTTTTGAAATAACCATAAACTTTGATTTTTCAGGGTTTAATATAAGACCATTGGATTTTTCCCAATCATATTTTTTTGCAAGTCGTCGTTAATATGTACAATAAATTCATCGATTTGCATTTGAGAGAAGCTACAAGATGAGAATCATCTGCAAAAGGAACACCTGCAATTTCGTTTATGTAAAGACAGAAGAGCAATGGACCTAATATGGAATCATGAGGGACCCCCTCGTAGTACGGGGAGGAAATCGGACAATTCGTCTCCACAAGCGACAGCTTGTTTTCTGCCAGATAAATAGGATGAAATAAGTTTTACTGTATGCGGTGAGAAAACGAAAAATTTAGCAAGCTTTTTACAAAGAATTAAATGGCTGATTGTATCAAAAGCCTTGGAGAAATCGTGTAGAACTAGGGACGAAGTATAGTCTTTCTCAATATCGTCTTTCCTTATATCGTTTACTCCAGTAAGGAGAGCCGTGGTGCAGCTTTGTTTCGGACGAAAACCTGATTGACAAGCAAAAAGCAATTGATTATCGCTTAAATATAGACTGATCTGTTTTTGCATAAGTTTATTGAAGACCTTAGAGACCAAGGTTAGAATGGATATGGGTCTGGCAAAAGCTCCGGGCGAACTGCTTTCAGGAATACCGGATGAACACCAACAATGTATCCGAGAGTGCAACCTCTGAAATTTTTTTTTTTTTTTTTTTTTTTTTTATTGTGGCATTAAATGTACAATATACAATATTTTCAGATATAATTGTGTGTTTACAGAGATATGGTCTCTTACTACCTTACTACTGCAATATTAGCTTCTTTTAACTTAATTAATATCACAGATTTATCTTAAACTTGAAGGAAAAGCCACAGTGAAACCTTCATTAAACAAATGACCCAGATTGGATAAGGGGGAAGAGAGAAGAGGGGATTTCAGATTTTCGACTAATTAAGTCTCTACGACCCAACAATGAGAAGAAGATATTACAAAAGAATAATAAATTATAAATAAAAAATAATAAATAGTAAATAATAAATAATAAATAATAAATAATCAATAATAAATAATAAATAAAATATAATAAATTATAGATAATAAATAATAAATAATAAATAATAAATAATAAATAATAAATAATAAATACTAAATAATAAATAATAAATAATAAATAATAAATAATAAATAATAAATAATAAATAATAAATAATAAATAATAAATAATAAATAATAAATAATAAATAATAAATAATATATTATAAATAAATAATAATAATTTTTTTTTTGTTTTTTTTTATATAGGTTACATTAGTATTTTGTATTAGAATGTTAGTATAGTTAGTATAAAGATAGTGATTATAATTTATTTTGAAATAAGTTAGTTCTTTTCATATTAGATTATAAAGGTTTGAAATCAAATAGTTGTCAGGTAGTAAACACGAGTTTTTGTATCTGGAGCAAAGTTTAGCAATGCGTTCCGATACCATTTCAATTTCGGTAAGTGTATGGAGTTCGGCTGTCGAAAAGAACCATGGTAGATTCATCATCATTTTTAGGGTTTTATTTTGAATTATTTGAAGCCTACGCATATGGATTTTTGCACATTTTGCCCATACAGGCGAACCGTAAAACAGGATAGCCTGGAAAATAGCTTTGAATATCAATATTTTGTTCTCCTTGCTTAGTTTTGATTTTCTGCAAATGAAAGGGTAAAGAACCCTAGTTGTAACGTTTACCTTATTTATTATTTCCTGGACATGAATATTGAATGTTAAACGTTTGTCCAAGTGCACCCCGAGATACTTAGCTCTTGACTTCCACTCAATCTGGACGTTATTGAGTGACAAGTTGTTGCTGGGAAGAACACAAGCTCGTCTTTTATACGTGAAAAAGACGGCTTGAGTCTTGGAAGCATTAATTTTAATTTTCCAGTTTTTGTAATATTCTTGGACGGAATTTAGCGCAGATTGTAAATTAGTTTCTATAACGGAACCAATCACACCTGAAGTGTAAATACATGTATCGTCCGCGAACTGAGCAAAGTTACAATTTTCCAGTTGAGGGAAGTCAGAGGTGTAAATATTATATAGGATGGGACTAATTACTGCTCCCTGTGGAGCTCCTTCATTGACATGTTGGATAACAGAAAAGACATTATTAAGGGACACCTTAAAACTTCGAGAACATAGAAAAGACTGTACTATTTTTACTAAGTAGAGTGGGAAGCTAAAGCTTATCATTTTATGAAGCAACCCATTGTGCCACATTGTGTCAAACGCTTTCTCTACATCAAGTAGTACAAGTCCGGTGCTTTGACCTAACACAAGATTGTTCTTTATGTCGGCAGTAATACGGTGTACTTGGTGGACTGCGCTATGACATGTCCTAAAACCAAATTGTTCATTAGGGAGAACGTTATTGTCATCAATAAACACCAAAAGTCTTTTTTTTATTATTTTTTCCAGGCATTTGCTTATCGATCCTAATAGGCTGATTGGTCTATAACTTGTAGGTAAAGAAGCATCTTTGCCAGGTTTCAGAATTGGAATAATTTTAGCTTCTTTCCATGCAGTGGGAAAGTAACCTAACTTCAAACAGTTATTAAATAGCTTCAGTAGATAATATATACCTTCAATCGGGAGTTTTTTTAGGCAAGCATTTTTTATTCCATCGAGACCCGGAGCTTTTCGATTTTTTAAGTTTTTTAAGATGCTTTTAAGTTCGTTTATTGAGACCAAATCTTCATCTCTAATTTGATAAGATTCGCTCAATAATTGGGTAGTTTGCTCTACAGAAGCCTGAACGGGACTGCGATTACTATTGGGCAAGTTATTACTGCCAAACACACTAGCAAGAGCATTGGCCTTTTCAATGTGCGACAGCAATCTGATGTTTCCATTCTTGAATGGGGGAATATAGTTATTTTTTTTCTTTATAACTTTTACTATATTCCAAAAGGGTTTTGTGCCTTTTTCTAAACTTTGCAGCTTTCGGTTCCATATCAGGTTTCTGTGGGAGTTGATAGAATTTTTGAGAAAAGCACTTAGACTTTTAACCTCTCCTAGGTAAATAGGGTCCCTAGTCCTCATCCATCTAGATCTGTAACTATTCCTGACCTTAATTAGCTCTAATATAATGGAAGGCAGGGGATCTGTCTTTTCATATCTAATATGTCTTTTCGGTACAGAAGCTTGGACACTTTCCAAAATAGCTGTTCTAAGAAAATCAACACTTTCATCAATTTGGGTTTGATCAATTTCATTATTCTCTTCGGACCGTTGCAATTTCGACCGCATAACATTTTTGTATCTCCGCCAATTTGCAAAATTGTAGTCGAAATACTTGTGGCAAGATTGGATTGGTGACAGAAGGAGGCTACAAGCTACCGGCAGGTGGTCCGAACTCAGCTCATTGAGTGCAGTAGGCGTCGTGAAAAGGTTAGGTGTATTTGTAAGGTACAAGTCTAAAGTTGATGGATTAATCCTTGCGTTTGATGGGATGTAAGTGGGGTTTGGGGGATAAAGGATATCAAAAGAATGAGTAGCTCTTAGATCAGCGAGAATATTACCCCAAGCGTTAGCTCTCGAGCAACCCCATGACCTGTGTCTGCAATTTAGATCGGAACCTATCAAATACATATCGTTTATGCTGACTAGCTTTCTTAAGTCGTTTCGGAAATCAATGCGCTTTTGTGGTGAAGGGCATCTACCCGGAAAATAGGCACAAAATATCTTAAGCGACACACCGTTTGAAAATGGTATCTCGATACCAATGCTTTCAACTGATTTCATGCCCATCGTAGGAATTAATTTATGTTGTATTGAACGTTTGACTACGACGGCAACACCGCCACCTCTTCTCTCTTCCCTATCCAAACGATAACATTTAAATTCTGGGTTTGACATATTAATATTTGTGGCTAGCCAAGTTTCAGTGACAAGACCTACATCAATTTTATATTTGTTGAGAAAAGAAAAAAATTCCAATTGTTTGGATCGAATGCCTCTAGCATTCCAACATATTATGTTTAGACTAGTATTCATTTTTTAGAACTATAAACATACTTAATTGCTAGCTGTGCTATTGTACTAAACTGTTCAGCTTTGTTGGTACATTTACCCAGCAAAATCATCATCTCGGCTGTCAACGCGTTGATTTCCTCCATCGAAAAAAGCTCTTCAGTCGTCTTTACTCCCGCATTGTTGTTGTTGTTATTCGTCCAAACGTTTGGTATCAAGGGACCACTAAAGTCTCCGGGTACTTTGTTGGTTTGCACATTTGCAGCGGATGGAAGAGGAGGAAAGTGCAATAAGTTCGGCTTGAAAGCTGCACTTTGCCGATGTGCATGTTGGGCTTTGTTTCTCCCTGAAAGCTTTTCACGAATTGACATAAAGCTTTGACGACTTACGCAAGCTGGGTCCGTGGATTTGTGAGTGCCATTGCAATTTGCACACTTTATGTTGTTGGACATGCATTCACTGGTTTTGTGCGACCCAGAGCAATTTGCGCAATGTGTGCGGATGTGACAATTTCGTTCTCCGTGGCCATACATCTGGCAATTGTAGCACTGAATAATTTTGTTTATTTTCTTGCGCGCAAAATCCCATTTAACTTGGGTTTTGAAAACTGAGCGAACACTTTTTCGTAGGTCGAAAAGTCGGATGCTTCCAAAATCAAGAAACACAAGATAAAACACATCAGTAAAACGTTCATATTGTTTTTTGATCTTTTTAATGTTTTGACACTTTAGTCCAAGAGAGAGCAATTCTTCTTTTAATGTTTCAATGGGAAGGTCATCAAGCCCGTATAGAATGACTTTGAATGACCTTTCTGTCGGAAGATCATGTGAAAAGAACTGCCAATTGCTGCCCTTAAGCACTGCACACACAGTTTTTTGTGTATCAATATTATCACAATTGATTTTAACACCGATTGTCATTTTTTTCACGCAATAGTTTTCAATGTGATTTTGAGTTAAAATGGAATGCACTTCCTCGGTTGTTTTTTGCAATATACAAATAGATGGAACTTTGGTTTTTTTTATTGTTTCGGAAGGGCTTTGCACTTCATCACATTCGATATCTTCGTTGTCTGAGTCCGGCAGACATTGTAAGGGAGCAAAATAATTAGTTCTAGGGTTTTTAGTTCTAGAACCCATTTTTTGCATCTTTGTTTTTGAAGACTGCTCGTCCTCAGCACTTGGCGACCGATTTCTTTTCCGTATTTTGCTACTTATAGTCCGTACTTAGTGAATGAATATGTTACACGTTCAAAGCTCAAGTCGGTACTCTGAAATGAATTTACGGTTGAGTGCGTTGCAATCAATTCCCGAGTGACATTCACGATGCTTCCCTATACCAATGCTTTGCAAGCTATTCTAGAGTTTTCGTCCATTACTTGATATAGCTAGCGAAGGTCCGAAGATTACGAAGCCTGTAGTACCTGCGACGGTCTTCTTCGATTCTAAATCGATTCCATTTATGATACATTTGGTCCCTTTCGTTCGGAAGCAATCTGATTTCGTTCGGGAGCTATGGTTGTGATGCGGGTCTTATTATTTTGGATTTCATTGGAACATGTTCATTAAAAAGATTAACAATATTCGTGTTCAAGAATTATACTTGTTCATCCGGAGAGGGTAAACGAAATGTGTAATCCAACGGAATCTCTCTCTTTCTAGAGCCAGAAAATTGAGGTTTTTGAAGTCGCGAAATTTATGGGAACGGGCCGGTGGTAATGAATTTATATGTTTTGTGAATTTTGTGATGTCTCGAGTATGCGGAGGCGCACTGACTTCGCTGACAAAGAAGATGTCCGGCGACGAAGATGTACATTTCTTTTTTTCTTTTTTTAACGATTATAACTTATTACAACTTACTTAAAATAAACTTAAAAATAAGTTAATATTAGATAGATACATTTTTTTGTTGTTTTTCGTTTATTTTTTTTTTAAATCTACCTTACTACTAACCTTAGTCTATCCTTGAAGCCCCGGAGACTAGGTTATTGCTCGAGGTCATTGCTCTTCCGAATGAGTTTAAAAAGAAAGTTGTTCACCCGGATTAGGTTGGCCCCTTTGAACAGGACCTCATTAGAATAGAGTTTTTTGAACTGAGACTCTAGAGTTCTATTTAAATAGACATGATCGCTAAGACATCGCCTCTCGAAAAATCGAATGTTTTCCATCAAGCTTGTTCCGACGTTGAACCACAGGTGACATCCGTGTAGCAGATCATCTTTATACCTTTATTCTGGCATCGAGTTGGCTATTTTTAAATAGTTTTTCTGTCAGGCCGCTTTGGCTATGGCCAGAGCAGCATCTATATGTTTGTTTAAATACTGATCAAGCCAGACCTTAAAGATATCTGACACTCCGACTCTCTAGTGGCTGCTCGTTTTGTCTGGCGATTGAGTACTTTCATCAATTGTTTCTCGTATCCCAAGAGGCCCCAGACAGCGGCACTCTAAACAAAATGGATTCACACTTTTGGAAATTAATCCTCAACTTCCAATCGTCGCAATATAGCTTAATCTTTCCGAAGTCACTCTGTAACAGACTAACAATCCCCTCAGTCTTTCGACCTGATCTGTACGCTGTCAAGTTATCTGAGTATTATTTTGCATGGTTAAGAGAGCCTGTTAGATCGCTTGGGAAAATAGTAAATAAAATCTGCGAATTAACTACACTCTGCTGCAGACCGTTGTTAACTTCAAATATTCCAGCAGAAGTTACACTGCCATTCTTCACAGAGAGTATGTACAGCAATGGTTTGCTTATGCCGAGCTGGTCTAACTTGAAAAAGAGCCCCTGCAACTAACCGGTATCAAGGGCTTACTCCAAGTCAATCGCGTATTGTTTCTTACCTTTGTTCCATTGGATATCCGCTCCAGTTTGACGTGACATGTTTGCAATCCAGGAATTATTATTTTGTCCTCAACCCACTTAGTCAGGGCTTTATCACCGTTTCAAATACCTTGCTGTTGTTGTGGGAAGGAGACTTATCTACCGGAGATTTGTCGGATTGAATGTGTCTTTATTCCGTTTAGTAAAGGGTTGCACCTCCGCTATCGTCCAATGAGCTGGATCAGCAAATTATTAAACAGAGTAGAGTAAATGTCTACCGCTTCTATAGGGAGGTGTCTAAGAACAATGTTTGATATAGCGTCGATTCCTAAAAATTTCTTACTTCTACCGAAGATAACCAAACGATATTTGATATAGTATAAATAGGGGACGTGCCCTTTCATCAGCACATCTTGAAAGATCGCGCCTATTCCTTCATCTTTCTCCTGAGGATCTTCGATCACGAAAAAGTTGCATCTTCGATAGCTTCTAATGGATCTATGCCTGCTTTCATAAGTACTTGTTCGTTGTCTGTAGTTCTGGGGGCTTTAAAGGAAGCTCTTTCTGATTTTTTTCTACGAAAAACTTTTTGAAATTTTCGGGAACATACTAGGATTGCTAGCTTTTATAGCTGCGAATTAATTGCAGCTCGGTAGTTTTGCTGAATAAACTGCAGTAGGATTTTAAGCACGGACTCTAATACCCTGACTTCCGGTCAGTGAAACGTCGGTACAGGAGTTTTTGAGTCTCGTCAGTAATCTACTTTTTTGTCGGTGTAGTGTGTCGATCGTTGCGTTGCGATAAATGTAAACGTTGTTTATTCGTAGTTGGATACTGTTCTGTTCATCGTTTGTTTAATGATCTCGTCCATATTTTTCAATTAGTCGCCGATCTCCCATTCGACAGATTTCTATTAGATAGAGTGTTGAGCAAGTTCTAGGAGAGTGCACTGGTCAATGCTCAAGAAAAGTGCTTCAAACACGTCCTGCTACAGTTGTAGGAATTCATTTGAACAACCGTCTCTCTGTTATAAAGGGTCCGCCAAATAACTTTTTTTTTGAAAATGCTATAAAAAAAAACTGCCGAATATTTTCTCAAATCTCATTTTTTATTTGAAATCCTTCCGGTTTATAATGGAAAATAATTTCATTCAAATGGCTGCCTCGGCTGGCCATGCAGTAGCCTACACGATCGGTCCAATTTTTAAGCATATTGTGGATTGAGTGCATCTGTATATCACCAATGGCTTCACGAATATTGTCCTTTAGAGCGTCAATTGTCTCTGGCTTGTCGGCGTAACACTTATCTTTGAGGGCACCCCACAAATAATAGTCCAACGGTGTCAAATCGCAGCTCCGAGGTGGCCAAACCACATCAGCTCTGCGGCTGATAGTGCGATCTTCAAAAACAGGGCGCAAAACATCGAGTGTAGCTTCGGCTGTGTGGCACATAGCGCCGTCCTGTTGAAACCAAATGCCAATATCCTCCTCTTCAATTTTTGTGCACAAAAATTCGTTCAACATGGACCGATAACGATCGCCATTGACTGTAACGGCCGCTTGTTCATTTTCGAAGAAAAATGACCCAATTATGCCTCTGGACCAAAATCCGCACCAAACAGTGACTCGTTTTGAGTGCATCGGCTTTTCAATGTGCCCCAAATGCGACAATTTTGCTTGTTTACATACCCGCCATGATCAAAATGAGCTTCATCTGAAAAGATGATTTTTTTTGGCAAAATCGGCATCTTCTGTAAGTCGATCGCAGGCCCACTTAGCGAAGCGAAAACGCATTGGATGGTCAGTTCGCTTCAACTTCTGAACCAATTGGACGTTGTATGGCGACATACCAAGGTCTTTCTCAAAGATGTCTCCGAAATGTTCAATTAATGAGAACGACGGTGAATTGATGTTGATGGCGCTTCACGCACACTTTCTGCCACAGCAGCAATATTATCGGGTATACGCACTGTTTTTGGCTTTTCACGCTTTGGTTTATCGATGAGGATGCCAGTTTCTTTCACTTTTTTCACAAGATAACGAACATACGGAGCTGACGGTGCTTCTCTTCTTTCAAAATCCGTACGCAATTTTCGCGTACATTCTGCAACATTCCCATGATTTTCAAAGTAATGTCGCAATATTTCCCAGAGTTGTTCAAGCGTATACACAACCATATTCGTACAGCGGAAGGATAAAACTAATTATCTGTCAAATCAGACATGAGCTAAGTGTTACCACTCACGAAATAAGCACTAGTTGAAAAAAAACGTTAGATGGCGGACCCTTTATGTGTCTTACAGTAACGATCCCAAATGTACGGACTGGGTACAATATCGGGTACTTGTTTTATCTAAAAAGGAGAAGCTTCTCACGTCCATCGAATTCGCTGAAAATCTTGGTGAAGCGGAACTCCAAATAAACATTCCTACAGCCTTGGTGGAATGACCAACTAACAGAACTCAATAAAAAAGTAAGGAAACTCTTTAATTCTGCAAAGAAAACGAATAAATTGTTCCGAGCCGTTGAAGAAAATTGACGGAACGCACACAACGGACACGGAAGACACACTTAGAATGTTGATTTAGGTACATTTCCTAGGCTCGTCGCTTAACACAACTCATACGCATTCCGACACAACAGCAATAGGGTTAACATTAACAGTAGTGTAAATAGTTTATCTTGAACTTCGAACCTTTCAAAGCTCCCGGTGGTGATGGTCTATTCCCAGCAACTGAACTCATCCTACCGAAATTGACAGCTTTATTAGAAGCTTGCTAGAACTGGGGATACAAACAAACCACTTGGAGATAGTTTATTGTGGTCTGGTAACGACGTTGCCTTCTTCTTCTAAATGAAAATAATTTATTTTATTTTAAAAAATAACAAAATGCATCTTCATAGGCCAAGACCGACTTGAATTTTATTATTTCCTTAAAAATGTGAATTTGAACATTACAATGATGAAATATTATTTTGTTTTTGTTTAAAAAAAAAAACGAAATCTTAACTTAAGTATCTACGATAATGTGTGATTGCCAATGTGAGACAGAATATCCTTCATAAAGGATTAGAGAAATAAAAAAAGAATCACTACAGTAGCTACTTTGCAAGGACACTTAAATGTAATTTTTTTTCCTCACATTTTATTTTCTGTATTTAAACTTTTAAGCAGTAAACTAATTTAGATTAGAAAAACAAAAAAATAAAATACAAAACAAAAGAATTATTACAAAAAATAAAATTAACAAATTCCTGCTCTCGCTTTGATTATGAATTATTAAATTTTTTGTTTTGTTTTATTACTTAAATTAAATTTGTTTTTGTTTAGAAAGCTAATAATTTAATTAAGGCGATCGGTGCTAATACTACAGCCACGATTGGACCGATATCGCTGGATCCATTGCAACCGTCAGTGGTGCACGTCTGACAGTACAATGTTCGCACGTACGATGAAGTGGTGTCACGTGCACACTTGTCCGCTGGCTCGTCGATGTCCTCATAGAAACACGAACGGGAGATCACCCGTTTGCCATAAACTGCAATGAAAAACAAAAAAAAAATAGCTCGTTTAAGAAAAGTATCTGTAGATGTCTCAATTATCTATATCGCAGAGATACTACACTGAATCACTCAAAATGAAGGTGCCACACAAACAAATTGCAACAAAAAAATAAAAGATTAATATTTTTTATTTTAGTTTTAATTAAATTGAATTTATGATCGTGGAATCTCAATTTTCCCACATGAAACCAAACAAACTGGAAAGATACTTTGTTTTTTTTTTTTGTTTTTTTACAAATCCAATTGCATAGCTCCGGAGATCGGCATCTGCGGATAGTTACGCGTATTTCTTCGCCGCATTCGTAGTCGAGAGCGTAACACCGGCTCGCGACATAGATCGCCACATAAGACGCAACGTTACGGATCGCAAATGGTGACTTGAGCGCCTGTTGAATTGAGGAGAGGGTCAGCGGCGCACGGCTTGGAGTAACCCGCATCTTTTGGAATTAGAAATGCAACTACGAGTTAACTTGATGGTGGCGTGTACGATCTATAGATACGAAATTGTTTAGTTTAGGAGCGGGATTATCGTTTTATGCCGACCTGCGGATAATGATGGTGGAAGCTGCACTTTTTGGAAGTCGATCTCGTTAGAAATGTCAGAGAAGTGTACAAACATTGGGTTAACTTGTGGGAACTCAGTTTGGAAATGGAAATACTTAAGCGGATTAGTTAACAAGATGGAGTAATGCAAATAAGGCGAACTGTACAGATAGGGTTCGGCTTGGAAAGGGTATCAGAATGCTGTTTGTGAGTGCTCCTCAATATTTGACATCGGAGATAGAAAGATAGGTCGCAGGTTTAGATCCTGGGAATAAGTCTTGAACTTTTATCGAGTTTTCGAATCTGGTCCTGTCAACATTTTTTCATTGGGATCAAATCAACGGCGTTATCACTGGAGTGGTCAACTAGTGTTACTAGTCGGACTCAGTGTGTAGAGTCAAATTTCATGGTTTGTGTAGGTGATCTGTACTGAGCCAATTTTAAATTGTTGATCTGGGGTGATGCTGTTAAGAGAGTTGCTCAAGCACTTTAAATGTTTAACTAAACGATCATATTCACTGACGACTATTTACTGCCCTGAATTAATATTGCTGCTTTTACGATCGCACAAATTTTCGCTTGAAACAAATTTCATGTGTCGAGTAGTCTGAAGGATTCAAACATCTTTCACTCTTCTTAAAAGAAATCTGACAACGCGCCAGGTCCATCTTTTTCAACCACTCAAAGCAGGGAAAAATGCTCAGGAAATTGGTTCTCTTTCCCCGACTTTTCCTTATAAGAGCCGTTTCTAACTACGAAAAATTACCCAACACAAGTGTCGAAGAAATTCAGGTAGCGGTCAAATGCTCCAAAAAATAAAAATCGGAGCTAAAGTTTGTGAACACTGTTCACCATAATCATTAAAATTGAAAAAAAAGTTGAATTTTTCAATTTGTTTCCATTTTTTCAGTTCATTTATTTAGTAAGTTAGTTCACAATTTTCAGTTAACGCAGTTCATTTTATATCAAAATTTTTTGTGATTTTGAGATGCGTTTTTTTCATAATTTTGAATTTCATTTTAAGTGGGTAATTGACCCTTACAGTGGCTTCAAACTGACCACGTATGTAGTGAATTTGGGAAAAACAACCGTTTTAATTTCAAATTACATGTTAGCATACAAATTCCATAAATTGCAATCTATTTGTGAAAACCTTCATTTTGATATCGTACTCGATATGTTTTAAGAAAAAGAAATCTGGCGACCTGTAAGAGATGAGCAAACCTAGCAAATGCTTTAGCCAGATGATGGTGAGAACTTTAATAAGTTTATTTTGAGACTTCGAAATCAGGCAGCTAAATGTTCTTTTGGAAAAACCCAACAAGAGGTTGTGGACATTAATATAAAGGACAAAGTCATAGATGTGTGGGCTTTTCGAGACCATAAGAAACGTCTTCTTGAAAAAGAGCATTCTTTAGAGGAAGTTCTTGAGATGTGCCACGTTCATCACAAGCCAAACGGAGTCCATGGTTTCTTCACCGTGTTCAAGTGGGATCAATAGAATTACTCCTGCTCGTGAGGAGAAACACACGAACGACGGTAAAGAATGCCAAAGATTTAGACGTTTGGGTCACTTGGCAGATAGTGGTTCTTGTCCAGCTAAATATGGAAGGTGTAACAAATGTGGGTTCTTGGGGCGTTTTGCCAAAAGATGTTAAACCAAATCCGACAAACGAAGAAACTCCTTTGACGATGAGTTCGTTAAAAAGAGGAAAAGATATGCGCCATCAAAAATACGCTTCGTAAATGAGGAAAAAGTACATGGTGGCGGGTGTTGCGAAAAAGACTGTTTTCAAGTCACAGAAAACTTTGCGTCGTACTACGTCATTAAGAATGGGAAACAGTCTCTGTTAGGACGAGAAACTGCTCTCAAACTTAAAGTGCTGAAATAAGGAGCTGACATCAACCAAATGAAAGCCCATCGGCCTTTTCCAATAATAAAAGTCATATAAGTACAACTGTCTATAGACAAGACAGTCAAGCCACTGCGTTGCATTCCATCAGCGCTAGAGGAAGCAGTCAAATAAGACTCAAAAGTGCTGTCGAGGATTATTGAGCCGGTTTACGGCCCGAGTTCTTGGATCTCACCGATAGTGTTAGTCTTTAAAGAAGATGGAGATTTTCGACTATGCGTGGATATGCGAAGGGCAAACGCAGCCATATTGTGAGAAAACTACCCGCGTCCTTCGTTTGATTCGTTCATGAATAAACTCACAGGTGCTCAATATTTATCCCGATTGGATCTCAAAAATGCTTATCACCAATTAGAACTAACTGAAGACAGTCGAGAAATCATGACATTTATTACCCCTAAAGGTATTTTTCGATACAAAAGATTGCTATTTGGAATAAACGCAGCCCCCGAAATATTCCAAAAGATAAGGGAAAGTATTCTAGCACATTGTCAGTATGTTCTAAATTACTTGGATGATGGTATCACTGAAGAGGAACACGATAGGGAGTTGAATGCGGTGTTAAAAATACTGAGTGACATGAAAGTTACTCCAACAAAGATAAATGTAGTTGGAAGGTTCGTGAACTGAAGATTTTGGGTCATGTATAAGCTACGACTACTATAAGTACAGATCCCGAGAAAATTAAAACGATTTTGGAATTTCTGCCATCAAACACTAAGGAGGAGACAAGGAGTTTTTTCGGGCTTGTCAAATACTTGGGTAAATTTATTCCAGATATGGCAGATACAGCAGAACCATTATGGAAGCTCATTAAATAAGATCTTCCCTGTATCTGGGGTGAAAAGCAAGAATTGGCGTTCAAGAGATTGAACAATTCTCTTGCAAAAATACCAACTCTGGCATATTTTAACCCAAAGAATCGAACTCGTTCAATTGCTGATGCAGGCCCCAATAGGTGTCAGTTATGTATTTTATTATTAAAAAAGAAATGATTTTCAATTATACTATTGACCGTTACAAGAAATATTTTTATAATTTTGATATACTCAGTGTCACTCTCACAGTTTAGACGAATCTTACGATACCTCTCAAGCTGAAATAAACATAAAAACGCTCAAAAAACGTAACCCTTCTACTGGTGCAATCAGGTTAAAAGAAGACGTCACGAGCGTAGTCTATGTTGACCATAAAATTTTAATATACTTACAATGAGATAGAGGCACGAACCACTTAATTGACTATATTGAAATTATAACAATATAAAAGACCAGCACTTAAGGTGTGTACAAAATTTCAGCTTAATCGGTTACCAACAAGCGGTCGAAAAATAGTTTGCAAATTTTGAAGCGGACAACTTACAGACGAACAGAGGCGAGTGTAATAAAAGCTTGTAAAAGAGGGTGTAAGATCTCGAATTTTCTTGCACCAGCTTTGTCATTTAAGGCCAATAAAACAACATTACGCTGCTAGTTTAGAAGATGATGGTTGGGATCCAGTCAAGTCAAGTAAAAAAGGAGCCATTAACACATCTCACTAAATCTGTCACACCATGACTTCTGTCCGGCAGACGAAAAGATGTCCATTGTACTACCTTAAAAATATGACAAACACAGCTGGTGTTTCTTCATCCACTTCAGAGTAAGCAGTTCATGTTGCCACTTGAAAAATAGCCAAGAAAGACTGCCCATCCCTCACTCAAACCTGAAGGTGATCAAGCAAACAAACACTTCGATTCCACTCATGGCTTAAGGCTAGTGTTCTAATGTTTAAAGAACTAACCCATTTCATGCACAAAAAGGGATAAGTAGATGCTTTGCCAAACCCAAAATAGGGAAACTTTTTTGTATTTAAAAAAGCACCCACTTTTCCACCTACTCACATAAAAAAGATACAAATCTTTTCTAGATCTGTGGTTTATTTAACTATTTAAAAAAAACAGGTATTTCCACCTCATTTCTCTATCCTGTCTTGCAAGTCATCCTCCTAAAATGACAACAAAATCTTGACGCCTATGTAGAAGGCTCTAACGCTAGCTAGTTTGTGCTCACACTCGCACAATCCATCTGAATGGGTTCAAGGTTTTCGTGCGAATCGGGGACCCCTCGAAATCAAATAAATTTGACATATTCAACAAGAACCACCAGCAAATCCAACAGCAACAATAAATAGCAGCAATAGCCAAGCAAAATGTAGCAGCATTGCGTCTTGCGTCTTGTCTCGTTTCAGCATCAATAAAAAAATAAAAACCAAACACAAATTAAGTCTAGAGAGCGAATTTATCGCTCGGCATGATATACCAAATCAGAAAGTTGCAGCTCCAGCCACAACAACAGCTTACAATCGTCTGCGTCTGTTTGCCACGCCAGATACTGAGATAGTATCTCATACTCGCTATACGCACCACATCGATTGGTTTGCGTTCGACAATTGCGCCAGCTAAACCCATAGAGATAAAGTTCGCGTTACATTATGGTATGCTCAGCCTCACAGATGGTATCGCAAATTGTGAGCCATTTTAATAACCCCCCTGAGAGGGGCACACATGAAATCTAACGCATATCTACAACACGTTCACATACTCCTAGATAAATAGATACATTAAAAAAATAAATAAAAATTAAGAAGACAATTTCTACAATCATTCTGGTCGAGAGCTTGTCGATTGTACGCGTACGCGTTCACGCTCCAGGGACAGGACAGCCGATGAATTTATTTCAAATTGTTTTCGCATTCATGTCATGCAGGAGATTTATTTGAATTCGAAAATATTTGGAGCATTTAGCAGCCCTGATTCCAACGAGTTCCAATCCGAAACTAACTCTTTCAAGGACAATTATCTGGAACAGACATAGTTCTTCATAACACCAAAACAGAATCCCGATATAGTCACAGCCAGCGCCAAATCTAAAGTGCATC
Organism: Orthonevra nobilis; assembly: GCA_963555765.1. Taxonomy (NCBI): domain Eukaryota; kingdom Metazoa; phylum Arthropoda; class Insecta; order Diptera; family Syrphidae; genus Orthonevra; species Orthonevra nobilis. The sequence goes on from OY743224.1 coordinate 148,705,771, forward strand.
CATACAGAAATGGTTACAGTGTGTATCTAAAACCTGCATCTGCAACTTTTCAGTCATTTGCCAACTAATTAAGTTGTAGAGCAAACGATTTAGCAACTAAAGACGACCGATAGATACTTTTTTCCGCCAAATTAATTATGAATTCCTTTGGATGTAGTGCCCCCCAAGTTGGCTCACCCTAAACAGCAGCGGTTCGCCTCAAAGATCTTGAGCCTCAGCGCAATCGTATCTGTTGTTCAATTTAGTTGTTTTCAATTCGCTTTGTCGAAAGATGTTGTTTTTTTTTTTGCTATTGTCGCATTTAAGTTTTAATTCCCTCAGCCGTGCTGTGGAGACTTATACGGAGTGGTCATGTTATGGTTTATGGCCAGTCTCTGGGCTTTGTGTGTTCACCCAACAACAAATAATTGCGGTAATTATGGAATTCATCTTGCGATTGCAAACTCGTGGTCAGCGAGCATCTAGCCAAGCTAAGGTGCTGCAAGAGGGACTGTCTTGTGATTGTGTTTCGAATTACACATTCCTTGCATGTTCGAAAATGTTGTAGTATCTTTTTTTTCAATTTGAGTGTCGAAATGCATGTCGAATTGACTGGGCTCAATGGAGATTGACTAATGAGTTGTAACTATAGGCACTGGGTTACGTGCTCAGTTAGAGAACAAAGCTACCGCCGCACGAACTTTGAATAATATTGAACATGCAAACACTATGAGCAGATGATTAATTTGGAAGTTCTGCGAACAATAAAAATTGTTTGCAGTTCATTTAGGTATCGAGACGTATTGGGGGCTTGAGTATATTTTCCAATGTGTTTTTTAAATAAAAGTTTATTAAAAAAACTCAATATCCATTTTGCCCCCTTGAAATTAATTCGCCTCAGATATAATACACTTTGCCAGTGCTCATGGGTATGACCTGAGGTCTTCTAGCGTTGCGGCCTTAAATTCCAAAAAAAGTGGCATAAAACTCTCTTCTCATGGGACCTTTCAGTTCAGGAAAAAGTCACAGGGGACCAAGTTCCATGGAAAAGTACAAATTCCACTTCCACACACGTCTTGCCCAAATATAAGTCTAAGTAATCAGGTACTTCTGTAACGGTGTGGAGGTTTCAATTTCATCGGTTATTGATATGCTGGGACAGCCAGGGCGGCCATCGTCATTTAGCTCTTCTTGGTCTACTGTGGAAAGCTTGTATAGTTTATTTTCGGTCAAAGCAGACCTGCCGAACGCTCCAGGCAAAATTGCACTTCTGCACTTCTAGCCCTCAAGGGTTATGGAGTTACCTCCAAGAAAGAATCAGACTGCATACAATTATTCTTCTAGCTGCCCAGCATAAACAGAGTTTGAATAGCTGTCCACAGAATGCATACAGGAAACGAAAGAGAAACAGAACGGAAGGAAACAGGTCGGCCAACTTATTCCCTTTAAATACCGAAATACCTCCTCATGCTTACTAGGAGTCAGATATCAACTTTTAGGATCAATTAAAACCAAAATTCATCTATGTTCCAAACCATTAAACAAACTTTCGAGTTTTTTTTCGAATCCTTCAGCTCAATTTGTGCGCAAATGTTGTATACTATAAGGCTAGTCCTAATCCCTTGAGATCGAGAAAGCTTTATTCCAAAAAAAACGGCAAAGTGCAAGTTCAACTTTCACACGAAGGGTTCCGCTGCGTCCTACAGTATGCAACAAATTAATAAATCAATGTGTCCTTATTTTTTCAATTTTAATAAAATTTGCTCACCTTCGACAGGCAGTAGAACGTAGCACAAACCGCGCCGACAAAGTTAGGGGATGAATAAAAAAGATTGTGTTGTGTTTGGTTTCAACTCCTCTCTCCTCCTCTCACTCTCACTTGGCCACTTTTTAAAAATAAATTGAGTTGCGACATGAAATAAAAAAAAATTGTATGGGGACCCTCTTTCATTTTTAATTATTTTTATCATTCTTTATTATTTGTTGCTTTAGTAGCCATAGTAGTAAACATTCTGTGAAGTGTCTTCCTATGATGCTTCAGAAGACACAGCTCCGTGACAGACCGATGAACAAAGTTGATACTCTTTGGGCACGGAGCCCTAAAAAGAAGAATACGGAGCACGATAGCAGAACAAATTTCAGGGACCTTCGAAGGAAAAATTCTCGATCGGTTATACGACCTGAGCGAATGGAGGATACGGACCAACCGAGAATTCAGTACAGCGAAAAACTCATTGAGCCGATGGACCAAACATTTTTCAGCTAAGAGTTGAACGAAAAGATGATAGATCGAAATTCGGTCTACAGATCGAGCAATCACTAATGTTATGAAGATCTTACGATTTGGACCATGAAGGATGGAAAGAGGCTTCAGCTCAGACTCAGTATATCCAAGGGAACGCATCCCACTTAAATGAGGACTTATCGACCGGAGATACAACGGATTGGCTATGCCTCTATTCTTTTAATGAAAATTTTGCATCACTGCAGTCTTCCAACGTATCATGTGCAGCAAATAAATTTATAGGAAGTTTACGTCTTCTTCAGAGAGGTGATCTTTTTTTGAAATTAACGGAAGGTGTCTCCCTTCATCGAAGTTCAAAACGCGATCTTCAAAGACAACAGCCGATAGGAAGATGCACAGAACCAGAGAACAGGAAGTTGGCTTAAAGCAAGTAGAGGGTTGGACTTACTTAGCGAGAAACTTCCCTACCACGGATATAAAAGGGTCTAAGTCATGAAAATCGACGTGACTTGCTCTTTAAAGAACTCGCTCTCAGTGTTCCCTCAGAAACAAACGCGTAGATTGCCTCATATTAATCAGTCTCTCTTATTCTGACATGCAAATTACAAGCACAAGATAATAATTTTAATTGTAACAGCAATGAGTCTATTAATTACATATTCAGTGCCTTCCTAGATTGCTCCTGGCCTTGAATTCAAGCAAAGACCTCCGCCCGCTGTTGATTCACCTAATAAGCTGCGTCAATTAATTCCGCTTGCATGTTGTCAGCATTCCTTTCCCACAGTAAAATGAGTTGTCAGTATCCAAACGATTATACCCTCCAGGTGCGCCAGCCGAATCAAATCACGAAATCTAGACCCTTTCCATTGGATTCGGTAAAGTACCCCATAGTGTTATTGAGACTCCCTCAACTGATCGTGACCTGGCGGCGCACGGTGGTCTAATTGCTTTGCGCTCCGTTGCGATCCGACCAGATCACAATTTGTTAATTAATTCCATTTGGGATTGCGGGTCCAATTTTATGTAAGATGCAAAATTTAGAAGAGCGAACTCCAGTACCAGTTCTCTGGAGTGTGGCACTGCGGGTGATCAGCTGCCTAAAGCTACCAGCACGGTTTCGTATCGTCCGTCGCCATCGTCGTCCGGGCGCGATAAATCGTTCAAAATTAACACCATGACGACTGTCATGGCACTTTTGTTTGGCGGGAGTGCGACCAGTTCGGGGGCGAAGGCGTTTCGAATGCATTTCGAATGCATTTCGAATGCTTTACATGTGCGACGACAGCCATGCTGTCACTAATTTCCTCAATTGGAAGGGGTCACGAAAATGGTTATTTTATCCGGGATTCGCTTTGGTTTTATGGCTCTCCCGTGGATGATCTTGCTAAAGTAGAACAACGATCTAGCTGTTCAATGGAATGTGAATGACGATTTTTTTTTTCGGAATTTATTTGGGTTGTAAAAATATTTGTTTTGAATGTGAAATAGAGCTCCTGCGGCTGTGAATGTTTTCCGATGGCATGGGGTTGGCTGAGTCATGTGATCATGCTGCGCCACACCTTTGTAGAGAATGGGGCTGGAGACAGACGATTATTAAGAACGATCAGTGAATAGGCAATAAGTTTAGAAAATATCGTATTGAGTAGATGTTAGGTTTGATGAACGAGGTCAGCTTGGTTAATAACGACGTGAATTATTCATTGAAGATTCCTGTGAGTGTGACGGGTGGAACGATATGATCTGCATATTTGGATGATCGAACATTAGGATTAAATGTTTTGGCTCTGTTGTATAAAGGAGGCTGGATACAAGACCGAAATTCGTAAAATTTTATTGAAAAATTGTACACAGCCCTGCAAATGCATCCTTAGCCTTAGGGTTAAGTCCATTGCTCCTTGAGTTAACAAAGACCTCTGCAAAATAGGTTTTCTTTAGAAATTCTGGGTGTTCGTACTTTAAGAGGAGATAAAATCTTTTCCTATCACTTTCAGCCGCTAGAATTCAAATAACGATCAACCCGAACTCCTTAGTTCAAGGGGGTTTGCAGTGAAGGGGATAGGGTGCATTAGGACTACTACGGAGCGGCTCGGTTTGTGTGGTTCTTCATGCAAAGTCATTGTTTTCATCGAACCCTTTCTTTTTGAGATTCGTCAAATCTTGTATCAGTGCTGACCCAACTATTTGGTGAAGCAGTCTCGCTCTTGCTTAACAGTGGCAGAGGAACTGCTCAAAGTTTCCCTCTTCCTTATCACAGTTACACAGCTGGGTGGCGAAAGTGGTAGAGCGCCTGCCTTTCAATTGATTCAATTGATAGGTCCCAGGTTCGATTCCTATAGTTGTGGTGTAGTTTTTCGAATCTGGTCCAGTAACCATTTGCCATTGGGATCAAGTTAATGGCACTATCACTGGGTTGGTTAACTTGTGATAGTAGTCTGACTAATGGGTGGTGTTGTTGTAGTGGTTGTTGTATCGGCCTAGTTCCTGATTCTTGTTTTCAAAATAGCGGTTTGTGTAGATTGTGTGTAGATGGCTCTACTGTAAATGCATAACACTGACAGCGGGGTGTTTAGCTAAAATCTTCCAAGCTTTCAAAGTACATATATGAAACTAATGTCAAATAAAATCCTGCGAATTAGGCTAAAGCAAATAGGTCGTTATCAAAATCCTCCGTCCCGTTTCGGGCTCCACCCACGGAAAAAGTGGTTGAAATTCTATTCATCTGATGAAGGTCAGAATGTTTTAAGCGTTGTCTTGCATCTAATTGGGAACATATCTCATTGAGGAAAATATTACAGTTGGACATTTACAAAGAAAGTGAACAGCCGTTTCGTCGTCCTTACTTGGTTAGATGTGGTCTCAAGCGGGAATGAGCTGAGAGGAAGCTTACGAGCTTTCTAATGTTGTGCTTGTGTAGTTTGAGGATTTCTCTCTAAGAGAAGGGGCTGATCAATAATTTTGATTGTCTAAGCCGAGACATGTGTAGAGCTAACGATACAGAAAGGTTCCGCAGGAGTGAACTCAGTTGAAGAACTGCCATCGATTCCATAACGGCCTGGAACTTATTCTAACCTAACTTTGTTCCGCTAAGCTAGGGTTTGCAATGAGTCGTAGCAGCGTTCGTCGGATTTGGATTCCGTTACATTAGTTGACAATTCCTTTAGCGCTGCTTGACTGTCTGAATAAGTGAGACTTTTGGTCTGGCTTGCAGTTCGACTTTGAAAATACTTGATGCTTTCCCATAGGTATAGAAATTCGTGTGTTGGATTCAAAGACACCGGCACCTAAACCATTTGCCATTTTTGAACCATCAGTTTAAGCGATTAAGTTTCTGGGATCGGAGGCAGGTTTGTTGCTCGACCAAAGGTAACCGTTAGGAATCTATACTTCAAAAAGCCGCCATAGTAATATGTCACATTCTTAACATCTGGCATCGAGCAGAACATGTCTTTATCCATGATGAAATTGAATATTCTGAAAAGTCCCGTCTGGTCACCCTGTTTGTATTTCATAGCCAGTTGCATTTTAAGGGCATTTCTGACGGTTGTTTTCTCAATGAAAATGCAGAAACGAAATAACCCTAGGACAACTTCCAGTACTGTGGTAGAGCACTAGTGATAACCAAACAAGCTTTGCGTTGGACTTTTTCTAGCTTTTTAGAAGTTGTTACATCTATAGTTTTGGGTCACCAAATTGTGATTGCGTTATGATAAGTTATGATAGGTCTGACTATCATGATGTACAACCAGTAAGGCATCTTACCAAGATTCCAGAGAGGTTCCCTCAACGACAATTGATCACAGAGTCAGTTGTCTGCTCATTGTTAAGGGTACCAGAAGGTTTTTGCTAGGATTCACAGACCTTCATCATTCCAAGACTTCCAAGTGAGGAAGTGATATTTCGATTTTCTAGCGTGGATATTATCCATCTGTGAGTCAAGTCATCAATATGACTGCGAATAGAGTTCGTAATGTAATTGTAACTGGTATTATCAAAAGCACACTCAATATCCATGAAGGCGCAAAAAGCAAATTTCTTTGAACAAAATGTCTCTTCAACAAAGGTGACCAGAGGGTGAAGGGCACCCTCAGAAGTCTTTCCCGTCCTGTATGCATATTGGTTTGGAGTGAAGGGGAGAGTGAGTATCCAAGTGTCCCTGATACGCAGTTCTATGACTTTTTAAATATTGTTAGTTTTCCAATAATAATTTTTGCTATACCTTCGTATCCAGGTACCACTTATTAGGCTGACATCGTTTTGTGTTGCTTGTTTATTTAGTTTGTGTTTACATTCTGTCACCAGTTTGTGAAACCTTTAATAACCCCGATTTCTGAGTTTGGTGAGCATTTCTACTCCAGCTAGTAGCAAAAATTTGCAATTAATATAGTAGAAGATTTCTTCTATATAGGATCCATATCCAAGCCTTATTTCCAAAAACAATTCTCTTATATCAACGGTGGATGAAATTTTCTTATGGATTTAACAGGAAAACAGGTTCGAGATATTACCAGAAGAGATCACAGCTACCCTTCCTCAACGTCCGCAGATAGATTATTGACTTTTGTTTTTCATTATTCTATCCCAACTTTGTTAAGGAAATGAATTTAAGAATTTTTTAAATTAGTGTTTTGTTTCTCGTAGCACTTAAGAAATATCAAAAATTGTATATTATCTACGATCCCAAGTCTCGTTTACAATTAAATTCCAGCTTATGGCTCTGTGGGCAAAGCAAATTTGTTGCCACTGGATCAACACCTCCAGATCGTGATTCGTTTCGCCAGAAGTAGCAATGGTGTTCCTTTATTCATCACACATCCCGTCTCATTAGAAGATTAAGCGTATTCTCCTCTCGACTACTAACTCTTTGCACCAAGTCCCTTTTGCTAAGATCATGGTCAATGCTGATAACATTTCAGCTTATTTCCCAACAGATTAGTTTTCAAATGAAAAGGTCAAATGAAAAGTGGAACCACATCTCCAAATTCCGATTGGTATTTCGAAAAAATTTGACAGAGACATCAATTTTTTTTTTAAAACATTAGAAACTACATTTCGAGTCGTTCAGTTGTAGTTGTATTTCGTGAGTCAAGTTTACAAATTATCATCTTAATACTGGTGTACCGCAGGATTTCGTTTTGTTCTCGGATCTTTTTCCATCTTTTAAATATCATCTCAAAAAAAGCATGGTTGGAATAAGAAGATAAACGATTTCGCTTAAAATTTTGAAAATGATAAGTTTTCCTGAATTGTTTCAAGAAAATGTTTATCCCTTGTGATCCAGCTTCCATATAAAACCTTACTTAAGGCTCCAACTAGGGAAGCATTCAAGTATTACGTAACGCAATTTTTTAAGATTTCTGTGGATCGCTCTCACAGACTCGGTATTTTCTACTCGCTACAGTTCAAAAACGTTATAATGGTATATTTCATTTAATTTTCATTCCCTTAACTGAAAAGATTATTTGTTCGAGGTCCCGGGCTGTAGCCCACCCGAAGTTACTTATTAATCTCATCCATAAACTGTTTTTTTCAGCGCCTTGCAATAATCACTTCGAACCTTCTTTTTATGGTTATTCTGTATCAAAGCAACAGCCTTTTAACATGCTTTACCAAAACCAAATAGAACTGCAAATAATCACTTACTTTAGCCAAAATATTTTGACAATCATGCGCCTGAATGTTTCATAACAAAACTCAGTCGAGCCCAACCCAATGCCCGCTGATTCATACCCGTGCCCGATTCGATTGAGATTCATTTAAGGTACAACCTGGCAAGCCTACTGCTTAAATTTCAATTAATCGTACACACGCACTGACGGGTGCGCCACCCAACAAAGTTCCACTGGCATCAAGTAAATCAAAATTTCTGAAGGGTCAGTGCTATGTTTTCTCTGCATGACATGACAGCCCCACTGACAGCTCCACTCATTTAGGATTAGTTTTTCAAATGGACTTACCTTCCTGTACGAGCTTCTTGCACACGGGCCGTGTGTTCACCGACTTGGCTCCAATCGAATACGAACAGTTGACATAACTCCAGTAACGTTGCTGTTCCGAAATGTACTCCGGATCAAAGGGATCATTGCAGAACTCGCCATTGGACACGTCCGTGGAACACCGCCAGCATTTCAGGATTGCATCGGCTGAAAGAAAAATTGAAAAAAAAAACAAACCTCATTAGCCTTCATCTTCACTTACGTTAATTGTGATTAAGATTGTGCGCATTCAGTGAGCACTTGAAATAAGTTAAGCGTCAGTCAATTAAATGACAATTAGATGAACAGCGTTACATAAAGCGACTCAATTATGTCAGTTTCTAAGTCATTTGTGCACGACTTTTGATGAGTCAAAATCACGTAACGAAGTTCGAGAAGCCTTATTGCGCATCATTTTTTTCGTGATCCGAATGATCGGGGTCATTTGTAGATAATCCCCAAAGGACGCATAATCCAACAACTGTCAAACAGCTGTCATTGCTCAAAGTGTATTTTTCTTTAAATGTCACTTGCACCGATCATTGTTGTCATGGCATAACATGTAAAATGCATATTTATCAACATTGAGCGGGACGAGGTTGATTAATGTGTGTGTGTGTATTGTGCTGATAAGGTTTTGATTTATTTGACAGTGCGACGATGGTATGTCATTTTGGCACAACAGGGGACAGAACTTTCAGTTAATGTGTCAAAAGTGTAGTTTCAGCGTAAATGCGGTGTTGTTTGATTAATTGACAAGATGCCATTGTTGACAGTAACGAAATATTCTTAAGCGAAAACTGACAGCTAGGGTGGTGTCAAAGCGGTTTTTTTTGTGATGTTTTGATGATATGAGCGGCAGGAACATGGCGAAGTTTAATCAATATATAAAAGGAAAAGTGGTTCAGGGAAATGAAAAGCCTTAAGGAATGAAAAACACTCATTAGAAGAATGAAAATCACATTAAATAAAAGAAGGGAGAACTTTTTAGTCAAAGCAAATTTTTTTTATCCAAGCCCAAAGTGGAATATCCTCTTCGGTTCTATCAATAAAAAGCCGTTCAAAAAGTAAAATCAAAAAGTCTAAACGTGTTTTATCTCATGATCTCGGCAGCAAATCGAAGATTTCATTTCCAAAAATCACACGTCCAGGAGATGAGTTTTGCCAACAATTTCACATACGACAAAAAATTAGTCTTCATCATTCGGTAGTTCAATTCATTCACTGAATCGAAAAAATTAACTAAGATGACAGTTCTTCGCGTAACGAAAGGAAGCGAGTCAATCATATAGTATGTCATCAGTAGCACTAGCATGGTCTGCGAAAAAAAATATGGGCCAAAGGCATATCGCCACTTTTCGCGACTTTAAAATGTGAACAAGGATTTTATTAAAATAAGGAAAGCCATCGATTCATAGATTTTTTAATTACAATACTATATTATTTTTATATTATTTATTATTTATATATTGTATTTCACTCCAGAAACAAAGTCTTCTTCAATTGCAAGGTGCTCTAAAACCCAAACAGAGAAGTAATAACGAAGCCGGTGGGGATTCCGCGAGTTCGGGACTCATTTCGTGAGTCAATTGGACCTTGTTGGCGAAAAATCCAAGTTCTTGTTGCAGCGTCCTCGTCAGGCTGCCCGAATGCGAGCTGAAGCCATCCAATAGTCCTGGTCTTCGCCAGCGTAAGCGCGGGCTACCGTGCTACTATCTATCTTTAAATGGACTTTCCGAGCGAGTTACATGTCCTGGCCAACGGAGTCTACCGAGCTTAATTTTTGTCACTATAAAAGTTTCAAGATAGATCGCATACTGTTCGTGATTGTAAAGTCTCCAGAATCGTCCTTCCTCTTATGCGGGTCAAACAATTCTCCGTAAAACTTTTTTCTAGAACTCGGCTAAGAGATCGGAGTGCCTTTCACTATGTACCAAAATTTTGGATCCATATGTGAGCACTGGTAGTATCATGGTCCTGTTCAGCAGCGAGCACTGGTAGTATCATGGTCCTGTTCAGCAGCGGCTTAGAGTTGATCTTAAGATTTCTGGATTTGAAGAACCTTGGCAGACTAAAGTAGGCTCTGTTGGATTTGAGCAGCGGCCCGCGTATTTCTTCTTCCATATTATTATCGGCTGCTCCTATAGACCCATGGTATTGGAAGGATTGCACTACATCGAATTCATGATCCGCTGCCCTGATCGTATGACCAACTGTTTTTCTTGCAGACGACGCCACCATGTACTTTGTCTTTCCTTCACTAATGTGCAGTTCCAGATTTTTTTCCGCCCGATGGATCCGGGTGAAAGATTCGTGTACAGCTTCTTCTGTTTTTCGATGATGCCGATATCGTTTTTATCTGGTTAGACCTGGTAACGAAAGTCCCTCTTGTTGGCGTGCCAGAGTGACGGATTGCTTTCTCCAACTCCAGGTTGATGGTTTGAACAGCAGTCCGGTTTTTTAACATGGCTTGTTAAGTTGGTCATGGTCAACCTACATACTCATGTCAATTTATTCGAAATGCCGAATAATCTCATGGCTTTGTAAAGTTCTACTACCCTGGCTATGCTATCGTTGGCGGCTTATAAGTCTTCAAATAGATGGTAAATTGAAATATTAGAGTCCAGACTTTTTCCATCAGCTTTTTGTCCCAAACTCTGACAATTTAATTGACAGATAGTTGGTAATATATTGTCTGACAACGTTGTCAGGTTGAAAACAGTCGATTTACACGATTGGCAGAGGTTTGTTTTCATAAAAAAAATTGCCAGATCCGATGACAGGCATTGTCAGACAAATTAAAAAAGTTATTTTTTCATTCTGCATCAGTGAAGCGAAATTGAGAAGACGCACTTCCGATTATTTTGACCCCATACGTATTTGAAAGCAGCGAGGAGGATGAATTGCCATAGAAATTTAAGCGTGTTTGGCCGAAGGATTGGGTGGCTCACCGCGAACAGGAGGGATTTGCTCGTCAAATTGAGAGCTGAGGGGCCAGAATTCTATCGCGACTTTTTCCGTACGAATTCGATGATCTGCAAGCTTTAATGACTCCACATAGCCAAAAGCAACAAACGAATAGGCGCGCAAGCATTTCAGCGGCTGAGCGGCTTGTTATGAATATTAAGTGGAGATTCGACCATCTGCCCTTGCAGTCACTGAGGGTCATTTGGATGGTGTCCGTAACTTCGTGTCATAAGACTTCTTGCGGCAACTTATATTCTGTGCATCCAACGTCCCACAAACTGTCGCGTTTCTATTTCCAGAATTAAATTTAAAATTTGATCCTGGGACCATTCATTTTTAAATTTGTTTGCTCTTGCTCTTGGGAAAGCCCTTCGGTAGTAACCAAGGTCATTTGGACAAATGAACTTTAATAAATTTGCATTACAATCAATTGTCATTTGAAAGTTTAAAGTTATCCATTTACATGCAACTTGATTCATCGGTCATCATCAAGTCAAAGCTACTTTACAAGTTGAAATGTCAGATAACAACAAAAGGACTTTATTTTCAATTTAAAACTTTGCAGATAAATAAAAGCGATTTAGCTTCATTGTATTGGGACTGCCACAGCGGCGATAAGAAACTTATGCCAACGACTGTCAAAACAAAACGATAAACATGTTGATAAAACGAGGACAATTTGATCAACAAGTAAGTTTTAATCAAATTTCGAGTGTGTCCTCCTTTTGTTGGATACATTTTGTTTTGAAAGGACTCCCTCCTTTCTCATAGATACTTTCTATTCTTGTGTTTTGATTTTTTCTTTTTTTTTTCAAATTGCCTCAATATCTTAGAAACACGTTTTTAAAGATTCCCTCAATGCTAAACCACATTGATAGGGTGGTGAGAAGAGGGTTTGACGATAAGCATGATTGTAGAATTCCTCCTTGGTTCGTTGGTATAACTGCTCGTTATACCATACGGAGATAAGATTGGAAACTTTGAAGCCATCCGTAATCTGCTTTGTATTTTATTTTTAGAACAAACAAAAAAAAACTAAGGACAGGCAACGAAGGATACTGTGTATTTATCAGTGCCCGTCCGTTTCATTTTAAACGTTGGCGTCCTGGCTTGTGAACAATTAGAACATCAGCCTTAAATCCTCTGGAGTCTTTTCAACCTTTAAGCTAATTACACCAAGCTTCCGCAATTTATTGACCTTTGACCGGAAGTATAAGGGAAGAGAAGACTACTTATTTTTGTAAGCCTGCTAGCTGTGATTTTAACAGACTTTTAGCTAAAGCATTGTCAATGGAATTTTGTTTTCCGAAATAGAAGTGGATCTATTCCAATCGCAATTTTGCAGATAAAGAATCGTCCTTCCGTAGGTTTCCAAAATCTCTATAGCGATCGATCGATTTTAGCACACCAGAATGTACAAAACTTACATCCAGAATGTTTCGATGAGTGTCTTGGATGTTGAAGGTCGATTTTATTGACAGAATATTGCGTTACTTATAACAATACAAGACCAAAGGCAGTTCCTTGAGGAGCTCCGATCATAAAAATTTCAAATAACAAATTTTCGGGAGAACTGCTGTAGCTTAGCTTGTTCAAGTCCTTGTGCCACTCTTTGTCGTAGGCTTGAGAACGTCCAGCTGAGCGAAAAACTTCTTTTCCGTTTTCTTTTTCCTTCTTCCTTCCTTTCGGTAGTGGAGTTCTTGATTCTGCAACCAAATTGATTATCGGGAATAAGACGTTTTCAACAATCGGTTGTAGTCGCTTCAAAATTTGTTTCTCCTTTACTTTGGATATTGAAAATTTATTTTGGCATACTGAAAATTTTCGACGGCATTTTAGTTGATTTAGAAATATTTAATATTTAAGAAAAGTCATGGAAATTTACAAGTTCTTAATGGCGATCAGAGTTGGAGCCTGCTTTTTCGATTTTGGAAACATGCCCTTCATTATCGTAACAGCTTCAATAACTTGTTAGCCTTTTTTAATTGCCTTTGAAATTTAATTAATACCATTTTAAATTTCACTGGAAGGCAAGCTGTAGCAAGGTGAAGAGCCCACCATACATTTTTCCAAAAAAAAATTTTAAATTTTAAAAAAACTTAGTTGATCTAAATTTGATTTTTGGGATATAGTAATGTGTCGGTAACTTCGCGAGAAATGACTACCGCTTGACTTTTCTTTGAATTAAATTTTAGGTGAGATAAAAAGCTGCGTACATTTGTATTTGGTAGTCCCTTAGGACACGAGGAAGAGCGTTATTATACACAGTGAAAGGCTTAGGTCTGAGAATTGATTGAGAATTGTTGAGGGACGCCTGCTTTTGTTGTTAGAATATCTGACAACGGGGGCTCAAATAACTAACATGCAGTTTTTTTCAAATTTAAAATAATCCTTAAACTTTTGTAAAAGAAGCTTATGAGGGACTATGCCAAAGGGCTTTGAAAAGTTTAAAAACAATAGAGATGTTGTGTTTCCCTTGTGAATTTCATTTCGAAGACCCTCAACTAAGTTTAGCAATGCAGTCGTACAGCTCTGTGCTCTGAGCCCTGATTGTCAGAAATTTGCAAATTTCGATTTCGAGTACTTTTGAAAAAAAGGCAAATTCTTAATTTTGATGATGCAATCTTTGAGAGTAGGACTATTTTCGATTTCTTCCAAATTTTGGGGAAGACATAATAATATTGCTCAAGAAGTATGCTTGGAATGATTTGAGAAATTCCGGATGCATTTCATTGCGTCAAATTGCATCGGAGTCATTCAAATCAGTCGCCACAGGTTCATTTCACGTTTCTTCTACCATACCTAATTCTTTAATTTTTCGCCATTTCATTTTAGACGAGAGATTTGGTTTCCCAAAAAGTATTTTTTTATTTACTTTTAACTTTTACCTTGACCGCATTTCCGAATGAAAAACTGGTACTCTTAACCTTTTTCACTTCAAGTAACCCGTCCATTAGCAGCTCTGGTTACATATCCTAACTTTTTGGCAGGGATATCTAACACACGTTAAATAGATGCATGTATAAGAAAAAGGTTGAAATCATGGCTACTGGTTTAAAACTCTGGTGTTTTTGGTTTCGTTCGAATTAGTTTTCTTTTCAGGAATGCATTGCAATAAGTTTTTGAACTCACAATGTTGGCACTAGTGTTTCACTACAAATTGAGTTAATGACATTGTTCTCTTTTTCATTTGGATACCAGATTGTGGAATAGTATTATCAAGGAAAGGACATACCTGGAAACATTTTAAGACACTAAGAAACTCATGAACTTGAAAAATCAGCGTATGTTCTTTTAATGAATGCAAGCAAAGAATTCGCTAAAGGAATAAAGTAGTCAATGTGAAATGAAAAGCTAAGTTTCATCACGCCAAAATCATACCCCTTGGTTTTGCGATGCTATACAGTTTCACAGATTTTGAAGTAAAATGTTTAATGATTTAAAATACGATCAGCAGCAAACGAGTGACATTTGTTTAAATTAAGTGAAAGTCTATCACGTTGACATTAGTTAAAAATTTTGTTAAAGTCATTAAGCAGATTTTCGCCTCCATCCATGCTGTTTTAAGCAGGCTTCCTTGGTTGCACATATGACCTACGAACAGCGAACTAATGTTTTTGTCAAAATATTCTGGCAATCAAAAATTAACAAAACCTTTCCATCGTCAATTCATTAACTTTTATTGCCAAGTTATGCTTTTTTTCTGTTTGGCAACTGCATTTCAGAAATTATGCTAAGCAGTTCACTGAACCACAGAAATCCCCCACAATCTGTCCCCAGATACTTCCTTTCACCATTAACTGGCCAAGCTAATCAGTCAACCAAAGCACATCCAAAAAACAATTTGTTTTGTTTTTGTTACTTCGTTCGCCTCTTACCAAATCCGATAAATCGAAGCGTCCTCCGAGCTACAATTTACACAGCTGATGTATGGCCAGACAGAGACCACTGGTTGGTGGAACAACACTTCACATCAGTCAGCCGTTCGATAGAAACTCGATCAAGCCAACGCTAGTCACTTGATTACCCAAACAAGCCAAGCAATCCACGACTTTAACAACACAACTAACCATTTCGCAATTGATTCCAAGTTCTCCGCATTTGACTGCGTCTCACGCAATGGATTCCCATGCGGCTACACGTCGTTATTAGAGCAATTTACACTATTCCGCAAGAAGCAATCAGCGCTGGCCATTGGCAAACGTCACTCGAATGGCTGTCCCCCAATTACAAATTGTCTCTTGGAGCCTCGGACAGAAGTTGTCAAGCCAATTTTCATTTAGCTAAGAGGCTTACTGATTGGCTTTTGTGATTTCGATGTGATTCGAAAAGTCGATTTGTTTTTGGTTTCCATATTCTGCATTTGGATATTAATTGGAAGATACATTTTGGTAGCTTCCTTTGTTGTTGAGGTCTCCTTTGGAGGGGACAATGTTTTCCACATGACCGACTCGTCGAGAGTCACATGCTAGACCAAAGTAATTGAGATCTGAATCAGTTAATTATTTTAAGACATGCAAAGAGCGAAACATCTTTTAGCAGTCCTCGTAAATTAATGGAGGCTGATCTTGAGATTGTGGTATTGCGGCTGCTTAGATATCAAAGCGGGGAAAAATACTTGAGATTAAGTGCGACTGTGGAATAATTTGATTTAATTTACGACTCTGTGGGAAAACCGCGAGAAGGTCGAGATGTGGCTATTGGATTCGTGATTCATTTATCTAATCTAGTACTTGAATGTATTTGGGTGGGTCACTGTTTTTATAAATGTGTTTTCGACTTAATTAGATAAGTCGTATATTGGAACCTCTCAATATTTATGCTTAGGAGAACATGCCAGCAACTTACTGAAACCCAATTCCATTCGATAAAGAAGTCACGGCGAGAGAAGTTTTTTGGGAAATAAATAAGCTTAAAAAAATTGCGAGCTCTAAAAGGTGATCATATATCTAAGAATAAACATCGAGGAAGAAGAATAAATAAATCAATAAAATAAAATACTACGAATTGAGCGAATGCAAATAATTAAATTTCGATTGACAAACAATAATTTTTCATTTCAGTGAAACTTTGGCTCTATGATTTTATCCGGTGTAGAGTGTGACGGACCGTTTGAAACCGTTTTCATGACACAATTCGACAAATATTGGTTTGACCGACGTTCTATTCGACGATCGATCGTATTTTTACACTGCTTAAAAGAACCTTTCCGTGTTAGTTACGGGAACAAATATTGCGAATTTAAAATAATTCGGGGATACACAAATAGGTATCCTGGATCCGGTTTTGTTCTTTCTTTATACGAGATAAATAGCCGCCGATAAAGAAACAGTCGTGGCAACGTTGGTTAACGTCTTGGCTATCCTCGCAATCGAGGATACAGTCGAATGCTAAAGCTCCAAATAGCTTTAGACAAAATATATGAATTGACCTTTGATGCAACTAAGGTACAAGTCACACGCTTTAAAAGAAGTGCGACAAGCTCGAAACAAGGCTTACAGAAATACTTTTATAACAAAATGCTTTCCTCTTATAAAGGAAACTCTCCTCTTTCTCCTTTTGTAAAGGAGACCATGAACGTTTTTTTACTGAGTTAGAATCTCACACTACGATTAGAATGAGTGATCGGTTCTCATAGTGCCTTTAAAGGTTTTTACTTAACCACGAAAAGAAAATTCTTCGTCCTGCGAGGAGCCGAGTGGCATATTAAGCGATAAGCAAGCCAGTAGCACGGATTTTAGAGTCGAAAACAAAACTCTCTGTCGAATAAGCAGTCTCGTCTGCGTGGAGAGGCTACAATTTGTTTGACAAGGCTTCGAAAGGTAAAAATCCGTCACCCAACAATCGCAGACACCATGAAGTTTGAACGAATTAACTGGAAGACAGGCATGTCGTGGCAATCATTTTTGTAACTAAAGTCGATGAAAAACGGTCGAGCGAATGTGTTTTTTGAGAACGTTGGCTTAACGATAAGATTTATTTGAATGTTTTGATAAGAAAAGTTGTAGAACTCGAAAAAATCTACAAAAAAGTCCGCGACGACATTGCTCCAAATGTTAAGGTTAATGCAGATTAATGGTAAAAGTATAAGAAATTTTTGCTCACACACGTTCGGGGCCCCTATAGCCAGGGACCCCGTCCATTGATATGACTGAAACGTCAGTAGCTACGCCACTGGGTGTTAACCGACTTTTTGTGACCAGAGCTCTACAGCATCGATATATTTGAGTTGTGCTTCCACCAAGATGGCGCTACATGCAATTCAAGTGATTCGGCACTCGGAAAAAAATTGGCGAGTGGGTCATTTCACGGCCCGGCGAACGTTCATCAATTGACCGATGAGATTATACGTCTTTAATCTACGCTAACAAACAAACTACTTCTAAAGAGCTCGAGGCCTATATTTGAGACGTTTTTGAGGAAAGACGTCGTACATATTGGACCGTGTCATCAAAAATTTGACCGACCGCTTGAACCACTGCCAGCGAAGCGCTGAGGCAGCCATTTAAATGATGTGCTATTTCACATATGTATGTATATTGCCATGAATGTAGCTTTAAAAACCACTGATCTTATCTGCTCACCCTTTACAAGAGTACCAATTTCAATGTTGCAAATGCAGGCCTAGAGAAGCAGATTTCAAATTTCCCCTTCTCTCAATCAAGATCATCCCAACCATGTCAAGGTGCAATTTCTGTTTTGAGTAGATATCGTCTTTTTGAAATTTTTTTACGTTAAACATAAAATTTTCTTTTTTTGTTATTTTAGTAGATCAATTTGCGTGCTTTCACAGTTATTAACTCGAATTACAACACAAATTACAGCGATTTTATGACATTGAAATTATCATTTAACACAACCGTTAAAAAACCCGCATAGCAGCATACTCGTTCTATAACCTTCCCCAATGCAATTAGATACTTTCATTCCACCACGAACGACTGTCAATTAAATTTTCACTAATTCCATCGAAGCCCGCATCCAAATCGAGCGCCCGGAATTCTCATAAACGAATCCGACACCAGATACGTGACTCCGGGACATAAACATCCAAAGCCGGAGTGTACTTAAATTTCCTAATGACTCTTGCTTCTTTGCGTCAGCACACATAACTTCCTTCTTCTTGTGGCACAGGACATTACTTCATTCACTTTCACCCCATTTGCTCCAGTTTAACCGTTTCGCTGATAAAAGCTGTGATAAGGAAAATGGCAAACGTGGCCAACTCGTACGCAATGGCATGCATTATCAGTGCGGTCCCATAATGCAGTTTGCCATTAGTTGACGATGATGACGACAGAGGGGCAAGCCAAGAGCTCGTTAAAATGTTATCGCCGATGGGGGGTAGCTTTAAAAAAGGGTTTAAATATGTATGGAGTTTAAGAATCTAGTTCATGCGTAGTAATCCATGATGACTCCAAGACTGTATGCTAATTCAAATAAGCAGATGTTCCCCATATTTTGTCACCCGAAATTCGTGCGGTCAAAATATCATTGAAATGCTAAATACTATGATAGTTTAATATTGTATCGACGAATCTATAATTTCAGTGGATCGTTATCTGCCGAATATGGCTGCGAATCGCCTCTTTATGGCGGCAATCAGATTATGATATACTAATAGCAATAACCATTATGATTGGCCATTATGAGACACGGCGAACGCGTATCCAGTCTGTCATTGCAGCGTTTATGTCTCACCTGCTGCAAGTACGAGTATCTATCTACTTGTAGCTGCTGGCTATTCATGCAGTCACCAGAGTAGTCAGCGTCCGTTGGCTACTTTATGTGACAAGTTGAAGTGGAACTCCTCGACGATATTGGGTGCTTGCGGGCGGGGATGGGTGAAAAGGTACACTTTGCTGTCTGCTTAGATGTATTTTTTATTGAAGAACGTAAACCAAGCTTTATTTAATCCGACATAGTTGAAAAGATTATTTTGTTAGCAAGAAAAATGGATTATACACGGTGAATTTTTGAGGTAAAACACTCCCATCCACGCTTTTAAAAGCATCTTCAATTAACTGCGACTTTCGCTTAAATTTAATGAATTTATCTAATGACTCCTCGAGATTTGAATCCTGTGATCTTTAAACAAAAAAAGGGACTTGGGACATGCAAAATTTGAGACTGACGTAAAAGTCTTAGTCTTGCAAGCAAGTCGCACAAAAAGTAATCGAAAAACTTTTTCGCGTACTTTCGCATTACATTTTAAGAAGGGATGGAGAATCTCTTAAAAAATCCCTTAAGGACAAAGTCCTCAAAAAAAACCTCACAGTGCCTTGGTAGGGACAAAAAGATGGGATTTTAAGTGCTCGAATACTTAAGGGTGATGTAAGGGAGAAGGTCATCCTTTGACGTGTAGTCGCAATAAGTGACTGGATGGAAACGTTGAAGCTCATAATTTTTAAAGCTCGAGGTACATTCTGGACTTTTCTTTCCTTTCTTCAAGCAAAACTTTAAAAGAAAAATAACAGCGGAGAAGTGAGAGTTTGAATCTCACACAAAGGGTTCCGCGCCACCCTTGAGTATGCAACACTTTAAATTTCTTTAATTTTAGATTTCTTATAACAACGCACAAACATATGTAAAACACACATAGTAAAAGCTCAATATCGGTCTACTTGCAGTTCAAATAAGAAATATCGGGAAGTGCGAGTCGGATTCGCGCACCGAGGGTTCCGTACAAACCTCTAGATATATAAGTAAAAGTTCTCCCATCGCGACAATCTATAAAAAAACAATAAAAACATTGCTTCATGCTTAAATTCCCTTTCGAGTAATTGCGAGCTATATATGCGGCTTAAATTGCTACTGCGTTGACAAGGAAGTTTGATTTTGTTACAACTTAAATGTATCATAGACATGAGTATTTGAGGAAATTGGTAGCAAGTTTAAAATTATCAAAAATATTTTTATTAAAAATTTATGGTTTTCGTAATTTTTTCTTTATTTATGCTATAAGACGTTTCTTCGTACCAAATTTTAAGATTCTGAGTACCCTGTAGGTTTTGATTCCCTTGCGAGTGTCGAAAATTTGCGGCATAAACGGCTGTATCTTTTGATTGCGTTGGCTTAGAAGTTTGATTTGATTCACAGCTCGAATGGACAGCAGACGTGAGTATTTGGTATAAATTCCAGCTTGATATCCCCACGCGTTCCAAAGGGTCTTGGCAGACAGAGGGACGGACACACAACAACGTGATCCTATAAGGGTTCCGTTTTTTCTTTTCGAGGTACGGAACCCTAAAAAAAGTATTTTTTTCCGAAGGAATTAAAAATTATGAACTATAATCACAGTATGCAGACTTATTGTTGCTATAAGCTGAACGTAGACTTCTTGACATAGGCTTATACGAGAATAGCAATATAAGCAAGAATAATAGTATAGATAAAGAATAGTAGTATAAGCACTTGAAAGACTGAGGGCGACCTTAGGTTGCGCCGATTGATGTTAAAATAGACCATTTGTAAAAGCAGGGAGAATGAATCGCAAAAGCTTCCATATCCAATTTTAATCCGGTTTTGTTTATAGACAAAGTCAGAATAAAATTGAAAAATTTAAAAAAATTAAATCGATGAGCCAAAAGTTAGTTTCCACTCGTTACCACATTGACATTTTCATAACTTAGGATAGCCTGACTCTTTCGTGTATACAAAAAAAAAAGGTACTCTTACGTGTTCCTTTTTTTTATTGAATTTTTACATTTCAGTACTTAAGAAAAAGTCGTGCAAAAATTTGAATATTTTCCATACATTCCTAAAACGTTTTTATTTCTATAAAGATTCGAGTTCTAATTATCTGTTTCTTGCAAGGATGAAGTTGTTTAATATCATGAAGGAGTAGAGACTTAAAACATTAGAACAAAAATTTAAATTTTGGTTGGACCATCTTGAAGCGTACCACAGTGTAAATTTAAACTGGCTGCAAACATCAATTGGTTTCAATCTTCTCGATACAGTAACCCCGTCAAAAGATCAAGGCCGTTTGAAGAAAGCTGTGATCGCAGTAAGCCTCTAAGAAGGGAAACAATAAGAAAATCATATTTTCGACTTCGCTATTAGGATTTGAAAAACTACATGCAATTTTGATTGCCATTGAGAATCACTTCCAAAAGATGTTTAAGATTTGATTATTTCGTTTTTTAAGTTCTAAAGTCTCCAACGTGAGAAATGAACATGACTTTAAGTGTTCTTGATAAATCGCTTGGATTTGAAAAAATGTAGTGTAATATTTTTTTCTATTGTTTGATATTTTTAAAGTTTCACAAGCCATGAGAATAAAGTCAAAAAACTTTTTACTAAACCTACCGATACTTTATATAAACTTATTCCTCCCACAGCGCATCAAGTGACCAGTCTTGAACATGTTGTAGATATTTATATCATTAATTACAATTTCGATTCAAAATTGTTTATTTATTAAAATAAAAAAAAATAATAATAAAGTAGTGATAATGTTTATAAAAAGATATTCTGACAAAAAGTTTACAACGGGTTATTCGATCCGTCGTGATAGGTTTAGTGTTATATAAGTTCATAATTATTTTTATTCATTAGTAGTTTGTTCTCATATAATAAAAAAAATATTAAGCATAGTCAGCCCATTACACAATTTGATTTCAGTTTTTAGGGTATCTTGCCTACTGTGCATCGGTTTGTCGCTGAACTCAAAACGGATTTTTATACCTTGAACCGCTTCTATTCAAAGTGCCACTATGATAAGGAAGCCATACTTAGTAGACAGGTGACAGAGATAAAATAAGGCTAAGTCGATTGTTAAACGATTGAAGTCATTTTTTACGTTTACGGAAATCCTCCGAGACTATCACGAATCCTCTCCAAAAGCTATTGTTTTTTAACCAATGAGATCAAATCAGTTTTGTTAAGTTCAACAATTGATCAGTAAATATGACAACATTCCATTTATGAGGATACTTGTATAGTCGGGACTCAAAGCATGATCGCATGAATATGCGAAGAGGAATGAGCATCATTTTGACGATTATATTTTTAAGGCACTAGAAAGAAACGCATTGTCAAACTTCATTTTGTGACTGGTTGCCGAAGTTCATTAAGTCCGGTCATTAATTGGATCAAGCGACAGGTCCCAAAATCGAACCCTTGTCCTGACCTTTAACCAAGTTTTCAAATTTACTCCAAAGTATTGAAATTTTCGGCGCTTTCGCTGGATTCGTCGACAAAAGATTTGGTCTTTAAATTAATGAGGACTAATCAAAATACATGCTGTTGACAAAAAAATCAATCTGTCGAACACCAACTCGCGCAGTTCCCATCCGACACAGTTATGAATCCCGAGCAATCGCTGCTACTTCGGTTGGTTCAACAATAAAGGACAAAAACCATACTCTATAAAACACTCATCTTGCAACATACGGATCTAGTCTGCGAGACAAAATTCCGTGGACTACAACATAGGCACGGTAACATTGGGCGAATAGACAGCAGCTGAGGGGTCTTCAAGGAACAGCCTCGAATTTCCCAAGGCAAATAAAGAAGATGAAGCTGATGCCAGAAAGTTGATCTTACCAACTGTAAGCAGCGTGTTTGGGACCGTAAACAGACCTCCAATGACCGACAACAACTACAAATACACTTAAACCCAGTTTTTCAGTGCTGAGGTAACTGAGCTAGAATAAACTAACTCTGGATTAAAATTAATCAATAGTCAACTCATGTGGCAGATTTTCAGTGCATGAAGAATTTTGACTCAAAAATGTCGAAGGTGATCTCTAATTTTTCATCCCAAGATTACCAGTTCATATTGTTTTTTATGTGTGGCTGGATAGGTTCTACATGATAAAAGGGTTAATTTACTATGAAACATGTTTCTAAGGCTAACTCGAGTTGAATTCCGAAACTCGGATGATCTCGCACAGAAAACCTGGCACTTAGACAAGCTGTATTTTCTAAAACTAACTCAAGACAAACTTCCAAGACATCTTTAAGCAATTTTATGGCCGCAGAAACGCGATTGAAACCGAAATTGAACATACTAAGTCCACTAGTAGGGTACTTTTCTTTCGACATATCTTACTTACTGTTAAAATTGCATTGAAAATGAAATGATGGAAATGGAGCAAGGTTTAACATCAAAAATGGTTCAATAAATTGGACCACTAGAATTTCTTGATTAGGTTTCTAATTTCTAATTCAAACATTGAATAATTCATTTTGGAAGCACATAACATTTTGATTGCAATGGAACGCGTCAAAATCACATAAACGAAAAACACGTTTTCGTTGAAAATTTATTTTTATCATCACGCATTCCATAGCTTTGGAATTCTGAGAAAAAAAAATGTCTCTTAAACAGATCACATTCGTAATAAAGCCATAAAGTTTTGAAAACCCCTGATCCCTTGAACCAAACCAACGAAATAAAGTGAAATGGCTGCAATTTCAGGAATGTCCCCCAAGAGTCACGACCATCTACAAATGCACTTGCGTACATCATGCTTTTTAAAAATTTAATTCATTTCACTCAATAAATTTTTAACTTCATGGATACCTCTCGCAATGACACATCTCGTGTTGTACGCAGTTAAAATATTAGCAACCGAATGCCATTCCATTCGATTTACATACGAGGACGTGTATACTATATTCCTCAGACATCTTTGCTAGCTTGGAGCATTAGCTAAAGCTCCTCTGGAATATGTTGGGTAAACGGTTTTTGGAGGTTTTCAACCTTTTTATAGAACGCATGCACATTTGTAGTCGTAAAGGAAATGAACGGGAAACTCGTTCATGTATGTCATAAAATGCCAGACACGAGGAGACGTTTTAAGATGGCACATGGAAAGGAAAGACATTTCGCTCGGAATATATTCGTACACTGCGGTTCGCAAGATTAGAAGCAAGTGGTTCTGTGTATATGACATCAGCATAAAGTTATTCAAAACGAAAGAGAAGTCTGCATTCAAAAACCCAGAAATTATTTACAGGAGCTATGTGTGGACTTGAATGAGAGGAGGTCTTCCAGTCATATCAATGGTCAAACAAATATGCAGAACTCGACGACACGAGTTATGTAGTGCGGGATCCTCCGTACACATATCGACTCAGGAAAGGCCTCCGACACTTTCGACGCTTGACAGTACGGGTGAAAAAAAGTATTCCTTATCACCCATCACGGTGACTCGATGGTATCTTTTTAATGGCCTTGTCGGACAATCCACACTTAAAGTATGACCCGTCCATCTCCATGTTTTCTCGCCAACTTTTAGGTGGACTACTAAGGCTTAATGGATAATCTTACTGTATTGATTTCGATGTACTTGTTATAAATAAATAATGGTTAATATAATATAATGGTTAATAATGGTTCGTAAAAATTTTAACATTGATCATGATGGGAAGCATGATGGAAAATCAACTAATTGGGAAAAAAATACTATGAATTATGCGAATGAAAAAAAGTCGATTACAAAATTTCCTGCATTGTACAATTTTTCAAAATATGTCACATTATGCTGCTTGCTCTGTGCACGCTGAATTATGAGGGTTGTCTAAATCCGAGGCCGACCAAATATAAAAACATTAAAAATTGACCGAACAACTTACAATTTAGCACAATGTTTCAGCATTTTGATCCTTTGCTTTTCACATGATTCATAGTGTCAATTCAAATAACTCCATGATCAAGGCAGAGATGAGCTTTTTTCAAACCGCCAACATATCAATGAAGAAGCGTTGGAGCCAAAACCTCAAAAATTACAGGAAATACTCGAAAAAACTATAATTCATTCTGGCTTATTCGGCGGAATTTGTCAGAAGATCCATCCTGATATTTTTTCTTTTTGAGTCTTTAAAGAATTTTGTATTAAACTAAAACAGCTCCAACCTTTTTTCTTTCACATTCGCCTAACAAGAGAAATATCAATTTTATCTATCAAAGTTTTCTACTCCTAATCTAGTGAACCGCAGTGCAGTACTTATGTGAAGAGAAAAAACAAACATCCTTTCACTCATTTGGGATGTTTTCCTTTGGCAGGGTTGATAAGCTTACAATAGTGCTTAAGTGATACAAATCAGTGATTTTCTTACTCCGTCATGGCCACATTTTTACGGCGAGTTGAGCGATAAATTTAAGGTTTATTGGAAGGTCGTAGGGTAGAAAAATATGACAAATCTGGCGAATTGACTTTGTAAATGAGTTCAGATTTTTTTTTTGAGTATGGCAAAGTTGACACGTTTACGTAGTAACTATTCAAAATTTAAAATGTTGCAAAATGAAAAACGCAAGACAAACATGAAAATTAGAAGATAGGACTGCTCTTAAAACAGGCGTGTACTTGAGATGGAAGAAAATCGACATACTGAACATTTTTTCGTTTCAAATTAAAGTGTTCGAAACGAAAACATTTATAAAGAATTGCAGTAAAAAGTATCGACTCCAGTTAAGGGTAATCAATTGCCTGAGAGTAAATTCAATTTCGTACGATAATGCGTCTCTGGAACTACTCTTTTTATTAACTATCAAAAAGTGTACATTGAGATAAAAATCGACTTAGACACTTGAGTAAACATCAATGTATAGTAGCCGTCCATACGTCTTCGCAAATGAGGAAGGTCTAGTCGCTGTAGCCAAACGTAAGCGATTTTTTCGGCCTTAAATCCAAAGACGTGAAAGACATGTTAGAAGGCAATTTTCCTGGACGATTTATTGCGTGTTTTTGTGTGCAATGAAATAACACCTTTGCTAATCATGCACTCAAGTCAAGGTTTTCAGCAAATTATACTCCTTATTACGATTTAAAGTGCAAACAAATACCACAGGATAATGTACGATCTTCATATAAACTCTGTACATAAATAAGTTACAATCAATTTTTGGTTTTGCACAGGTGGCTAAAGCACAAATCCAAGTAAAACAATATTTAAATTCATAGTTAGTAATAGTAAGATGCATTTCTGGAGCAACCAATGAAGCGTTCGACATAGGCATTCATATGATCATAGCGACGCAGACTAAAGATTTAGTTTTCTAGCTGATTCAGTATCTAAGCTGGCAAAAATTTCAGATTTTGGGTAGGACATAAGCCTTTATCAACTTCGATTTAGTTTCAATATGTAGGTAGAGTTTTGTAGGACTAAAACCACGGAGAATAACAATATGATTCGAAGAATTGAAGAAGGAATATCCACCGGACTTTGACTGAAAGTCATATCTTTGGTTTTCGATGAGTTAAGGTTTATACAATTTTGTTGTAATCAGGCATAGATAGCGTTCAGCTCACTGATCAAATCGGATCTCTTGAATCGTTTCAAAAGCTGCACATTATCTGCATAAATATGGTACTCACAGGCTTTGATACATTCAACGATATCGTTTATAAAAAGTACAAATAATAATGGACCAAGAACCGAGCCTTGTGGCACACCCAATAAAAGAGGTAAGCTTGTTGAACTTTTACCTCCACAGAACACAACCAGCGTGCGGTTATGAAGGTAAGAGTCCATTAGATGACAGACCGAGCTCTCAAAAGCAAATTCATTCTTAAGTTTATGTAGTAAGATCTTGTGGTTTACTGAGTCAAAGGCTTTTCTGAAATCCAGAAAAAAAGCTAAAGACAACAAGCCCATATCAGAACCAGAGCTAATATCATCACTTAATTTCAGCAAAGTCGTTTTACAACTATGCTTCCTTCTAAAGCCTGATTGAAAGTTCGTGATGACCATTTTTTCATTTGATTGCTTACTATTTTTTCGAAGGCTTTGCTCAGATATGGAAGAATTGTAGTGGATCTGAATTCGGTGTTATTTGGCAAATATAATTTGAGGACTGGCAAAATTTTTCCGTTCTTTCAAACAATGGGAAATACACTTGTTGTGATTATTGTGTTATATGATGGGTATAAGCATTTTTATAAAATTCGGGTGTACACAATTCAGACCTTTGATCGTATAGATAGAATGTCTTCTGAAACAGAATGCTTGTCGACACGTTGCAGTGAGAATGTCCGCGTTGATTTAGGGGCACTGCGTTCAAAAACGTAGAATTCGACTAGATTCATTTGTGGGCAGGGGATAACAAATTTCCAATTAAGGTCATTCACATCAATATTCTGCAGGGAAGGTTCACTCTGGGAAGTTAAGCGAAGAGTGTGATTTTTTTCCAATGTATATGTTTGTTAAACAAGAAGTCGATATGTTTATTAAGAGCGGAAACCTGAGCATTTACAACAGATGTACAGTATATTGGTGACCACTTAGAAGCTGATCATATTACTTAATAAAGTCTGTGTAAATTCAGTCAGCACTAGTTATTTTAAGGAAATGACTGATTCGAGAAATAAAAATTCCTTATGAGACTGTATGATTAGTGTTAAAAGCTTTCGAAAAGTCAAGCAATGTCAAAAACGTTAATTCTCTCTTATCTTAACTCTGTCTAATTTTATCCACAACATTTAAAAGCGCAGTTTTGTAAGTACACTTAGCCAGAAAGCCTGATTGGGAGCACAGAAGAAGTACATCATTAAGATGTTTTCTTATTTGTGTATAAATTGCTTTTTCAAATACCATGGATAAAAGGGGTAACATTGCGATGAGCCTGTATTCCGACAAAGTGCAATTTGCTTTTTTAGATAGAAGAACGATTTTTTTATTTTCCAAAATACGAAAATTGTGTTAAAGATGTGTTAATTGTGTTAAGAATGCAGTGCAGGATGAGCGGATGCGACAATTTTATGAATTTTGGATTTGCTTGATCAAGTCCAATTGCATTCAAGATTCTAGAACATCTTCATCTGTGAATCTCTGGAATTGTAGTTTATCATCAATGTGGGAATCGCTAGTGAGTTACATGGGCTCAACAGTGAGGGACTAACAAGAAGGAGGAGAGGAGAGGCAGACATTAATGGTCGTCTCGTTGCTTTAGATGTTGTTTGCTTATTCTGATCTGTCGTTAGGGCTTAAAACCTAGTCTAAGTTGTTCTGATTTCATTGACGAGGTTATTTAGAAGGTTTCGCTAAATCATATGCAGCTATTTTACGACCTATAAATAAAGGAAGAACAACCAATCAAAATATATCAATATCCATTCTGTTCACATTCGACAAATCGATTTTCGAACGATTTTTTAAATTATTGATAATAAACAAAACAATCAACGATAGAGACTAAAATGGGTTGCTTGGAGAATTTCCGAACGTCGTCAATCGAAAGCATGTTTTTGTTCTTTACATGGTTTTCAGCTAAGCTTTCGAGACGCTCAGCAACAATTAATTCATGGTTTTAAAGAACTGCAGCGTGCTGGAATATCAGGGAATCTAGTTGGCTGGATTTCCACAGGAATAGAAGAGTTAAGCTTACAGTTGGTGAAACATTAAAACAGGGAATATTTTGTCAAATTTGGAGTACCGCCAGGCTTAAAATGGCGGCCAGTACTACTTATCTTCCACACTAATGAGCTATTACACCGAAATTATTATTAGTAAGATGTCTTTTGAGACGACCGGTGGCAGTTATGTTGCTAGAAGAGTTCTAGAATCTTTCAACTCTATAAGAATGAAAACCGAGTCAATGTGGTTTTTAAACAGCTAATTTGTTCTTATCCACATGGCATTAAGGAATCAAGGAAGATAGAGGAAGAACGAGACGTCGTCAGACTATTTCAATCCCCTCATAAACTTCGATAACTCTTGGGAGCTAACATACCACACCATTAACAGTCCTGCTGGTGTTTTGTGTCCTGTTTCAAACTAAAATTTAAAGTTAAAGCTCTTTAATTTTTGACTTCAAGAAGACTATTTACACCTCATGATTAACAATTCAGAGTGAAGTTTGGCTTTTAATATCATCGAAAAATTTTGAATTCAAATCAAAAAGTTCTCCAAAAGATAATCAAATATTCAAATAGACAAAAAAAAATTCACAAAATGTATAGAAAAGATATGTCGTCCGTTGCTGCATGAGTAATCACCCTAAAAATGCATTTTCCGTCAGAGTCGCAAATACTATAAATAGTATCTCGTTGCGAATGAATTTGTTAGCCCACCCATCGGCTTCATCTCGTTCGGCATAGTTTCGTTCATAAATCCTAAGCAGACATAGAAAAAGTGGCAAAAAGTAACAGAAACTTCTGAAAAAGATTTTCTCACACAGTTTTGTTTTTTTTTTTTTGTCTCCTACAAAACTTATAACTTAATCCTGCAAACAATTCAAACACAATTATGCCATCGCCTCTCACATATCTTCCAATTGTGAATACGGCGACGAGAAGCACGTCGTCACCAGTGCCTCGGGTGTAGGAGCTATTCATCCATCATAATAGCTCTTATATGAGCGGGCTAACACCCAAATGACCCAGTTATGCAAACCTGTAAGGGTTGTGAACCCCCGAGTTGAAACAAAACAGAAAATACTTGCGACAATCTATTGGGACCGAACAACTGACGCGACGACGTGGTCGTTCCCTTGCTGCAGATACTTATTGCAGTAAACGTTAACCGACAAAGGAACAGCAAGTCACGAAATTCAAAAGAAAAGTCACCGCCGCCAAATAACTTGTTTTGGACAAAAAACCGCTCCACCGTTTACACGCAGCATCTGTGCGTTGAACCGCTACCATGCCGCCAACTTACCTGCACTGAATGAGAAAACCAACGCCAGGAGGACGCCAAAAATGTATCCATTCTTCGACATGATTGAGGAGGTTATTATCCTTGTTTTTTTTTTTTGTACTGATAAATTAACACTTTAATTATATGCACTCAAATTTGAAAATTCCCGCCCAAAAATTATGTATGTTCTACAAGGACACGAACTTTTCAAACACCCGAAATCTACCGTGATAAGCACTAACGACGACGACAGGAATAAAACGAGTTGCCACAACGAATTTAACGCACAACGTACTAAAGTCACAACGTCTCGTAGTAAACTGATCAAAAGTATCTGGAACGCGAGCGCCGAAAGTACACTTTTTGAAATACGAATACGAATAGTTGACGACGGCGACGGCGGCGAGTTGCGGCGAAGTGTGTAACTATGTAACTCAAGCGGGTGGGGGTTGTGGCAGAGTGTTTGATAAAAAAAAAGACAAAACATCCCTTCTCCTGTGAGTTTTAGGTTACGTTGTGAATTGTGGGGGCTTCGTAGCTTAAACTTGCGGCGCACAAGGCATGGTGGACGTTCGCTTGTGTTGTGTAGAAAATGTTGCAGAGATGGTGAATGAGTGGGTGTGGGACTTGTTTGGAGTGGATTGCAACATTTTTGGTTTGATTTAAAATTACAAGGGAAAATAAAGATACAATTAAAATGTTGCATCCGCAGCGGCATTTCTTTTAAAAGTTAGAATATTGATTGATTCATTTGTTGTGGATTAAATTTATTGTTTAAATATGCTCAGGTGATTGATGCACTAAGAGAGACCAAACATATCGAGCATCCAACGCATCAAAGGCCAGAACTGCTCGATATGAGGAGAGAAACGCGGAAGTCGAGGAAGGTCCGATGTATGAAGCAGGAATGGCAGATTGAATAAATGTAAATCTACAATATCATTTCATGACTTAGAATGCGAAAAACTTCACGCGAACAGTTAAACGCTTAAACGCGTTTTTCTCCTAACTGTCTTTTTCAAAACAATACCCACGATTTCTCAGGTTCCACTGGACCGATTTACCTGAAATTTTTAGAGAGTCTTCTTTAAGGACTTGTCTATCCCTGGAACTTGTCTATATGGAACTATCCCCATCCCGAAATTTCTATTACTTTTTTTTAATTCGGAACAACTAAAAAAAGTGGTACAAAAATTCTTTTTTTTTCAGGCACTCGCCATTTTGTGAAAAAATACCTTTCCAACTTTTCCGTAGTTCCAGACATTGCGACATTATTCTAGATTAATAATCTTTTTTTTGTCTGGTTTCAGATTGCTAGGAGGGTTGAAATCGTGGTTATGGTTACGACCCCCACTTCATCAACTGCTAATTTTTGAAATTTTCAACTGTTTTTATTTTTTTATTTTTTTTTTCTATATTCTTGTTATGTTTATAAATAAATAAAAAAAGGATACTTAAATTATGACACTTCCAAAATAACATGATGTATGTATCATCACCAACGGACTATAGAGTCCCTTGAATTTATCCACCAACTAAATTTAACATTCTAATCACAGATCGAGCGGAATGGAACAGTGTATAGACTGCCCGACTATTCCAGCATTTTCCAAGCGGAACTTTTTGCAATCCGGGAAGCATGTGCATCCAAATATCCTACCAAGCCAGAATGCACTGATAGTCAAGCAGCTATCGAAGCTATTGCCTCCCTTACTTCACAATCAAAATAAGTACAGGAATGCCAAGCAGAAATAGCTTTGTTAGAAGGTCAGCTCATTTCTCTTATATGGGATACCGGTTACAGTGAAGAAGATATTTTCGTCTCATTACATGCAGTAAAGGCTATTATACCATCATGCTTTCTTCAAGCAGCAAACATTAGATAGGCCAGTCTGATGAACTTTGCAACATCGAGGAAAATATGGCCTGAATACAAACAATCAAAAACAAAAGATCTCCTTCGGCGAACACGTCATGATATTGCTAGACTAGTGGTGGTCTGCACAGGAAACTAGCCGATTGGAGATCATACTGCTAAGCTAGGCATCCTTCCCCATCACACTGCCGCAGCTGCAAAAACACGGCTGAGAGTGAAACCCTTACACACTTCCTTTGCGCCTGTCCGGCGCTTGCTAGAGCCAGCAAGAGGTTTCTGAACCACCACTTTTACCTACATACCTACTTCCACTTGCAAAATATCTTTAACTATGTATATGTTTGTCCGAAAGACTCCAAGGGTAAGTTAAGGTTACTGAGTCTTCTATTCAACATGTATTCTTCACAATACAGAAAAAAGTTGTATTAATAGCTATATTACTTTTGCTTTAAAGCTTGGAGTCAGGTACCTGACATCAGTCGATAGTTTGCGCAGCTGGGGATTTTGCTCTTTCCGGCAAAAAGTGGCATCTTAGCTAGAGTTCCAGAGTCTGGTGGCAAAGAGGAAGAAAAGACGCGAAGAGATTAAGTATTTAGGGGAAGGATTTATAAGGCAGAATGTTCCAGCCGAGCGAGCGAAGTTATAAAGCTTTCTCCATCGGAGAATCTGTTAGGACTTTGCTGGGTTGGGGGTCGGGCAATTGCGTACCGCCCAGTGGTATATTTCAGATAAATCTTCATTTAGCCTGCATACAAGATTCTTAACAAGGACAATAGATTTAGACAGATACTGTTGTACATCATCAGCGTACAAATTTTAACTGGCATTGGAACAAAGTGTTGGCAAGTCGTTTATAAACATGCAGAATAAGAGAGGACCTAATATAGGCCATGAGGCACTCCTGGAAGTAAACTTCTTACATGAGGGGATCTATCACCAACCGCAACCCCTTGACAGCGATTACTCAAGTAGATGCTAATGAGACACACCGACCTTTCACTAAACCTAAAATAACTTCTCAGCTTCTCGGAATGAATTGAGTGTTTTACACTGTCAAAAGCTTTGGAAAAATCAAGGAGGCAAAGTACTGTGATGAAATGCAAGTCATAGTTAATCCTAATGTCATCGATGATTTTAACCATAGCCGTAGAGTAAATGTTGTTAGCTCGAAAACCAGACTAGATCGGTGCATGTAAACTGTGCAGATCAAGGTGATGCGTAATCTGCTTAGGGGGAACTCTTTAAAAAACTTTTGAAAGGCAAGGAAGAATACTTATGGCTTCTTAGCACTCTGATCTGGTCTCAGCTTCGATTGAAGTTACAAAATTACGGGTTCGACAGAAATTTTTTTCAAAATAGATTAGTTCCTTATAGATTGTCTTCCACTTATAGAGTAAAGTTTCCTGTCAACCTTTATGGCATGGTTTTTAAAGTTCTTCTTTTATGGCATCTAATGAAATAATTTTAACTTCGGAGATTCTAACCTTTCCTTCCGAGTTTTTTTCAAAGAATCGTATTCTTCTGTGTTTCGACGAAACTGTGAAGTGCACCTGACTTTTTTATGTACATATACAACAAATTTGGCTAAAAGATCATTATAATTCTGAAGCTCGTTACAACAAATTTTTAATACTCAAACTAATAAAATGTATTGTTTGGCGCTTTAACTTATGGATAAGAACCTTGTAAAATTTTAGCTAAAGTGTCATCGCGTCGTAAGGCCGCCTAAGAATAACTTAATTAAGACTGAAGACTAAAAGATTCGATAATGTTTTTTTTTGTAACTTGCCTTCGTTGAGAAGAAAGAGGCAATATCACCAAAGTAATTGTAAACTTAAAATCAATTGGACCTGTGAAAGTGGCTGAGACCCTTAAGTGAGCTGGAAAAAGATGTAATGATATGATCTCTTTTTTCACTCTACCATGGGACCTTGATCATCATTTTATTAACACCTGCTCTTTGAGATCATTCTTATGAGCACATACATGCTATATCTTCAAATGCTTACATTGACCCGAAACGCGACTTGGAGAATCGTGTCTTTTTCCACAACTTCTACCTTTGAAATCAGAGAACCGAGGTTTCAAAGAGTTCAATGACGATAACTTGGCATATAAAGCCATCGCTGATGAGAGGGGAAATCTTCCGTTCATTTCAAAGCAAGCGACCATCGAATCATAAAAGAAGAAAAAATCCTCAGGAATCGATGGGATACCTAACAATGTTCTTGGACACTTTGGACACTAGAAAACATCAATAGTATAGCCCATTCCCAAACGTGGCAAAGATAATTATCGGAAAACTCGTCAGATGATGTCCCTGTCACTTGAACTGTCAACTTCAATTATTGTTCAATTCACGAGTCCTTTCTGAGTACCTTGATCTTGAAAATTCTTGAAAATTTTACTCCCTTTGAAAAAAAATCTGCAACATACCGTTCAAAAACGTAAGCCCCCGTCATACGACTTATTCATATTTCTGACTTAAGGAGCAGACTTATTTGTTTATTTCTTATTCGGCAACCAAACAATCGATAGAACATTTAACTCGACAATAAACAAAAAGCCCATCGACCGCGGCGACAAACCAAACAATTGTGATTAAGGAAATACGCATTTAGTGACAATGTACAAACTCAAGGACCCTATTTCGTTCGTAATGAGTTTCTGTCGACACATTGCGTAGTTAGATTCTTTTTTTTTTCCTTCAAAAGGACACTCATATTCATGTGCGTATTCTTTGTTAGGTCCGTTGACTTCCATTTATCACTCCTAGCTCAAAGGTTTGTTTTGTTATTCGCCCACCCTGTGGTTAGGTTCAATGAATTCGATCAGAACGCCTCAAAGCAAGTGACAACTATTAATTTTGTTGTTGTTTGTCTTGTTGGTGGTAAATACAAATCAATCACTTGTTACTCCTCCAGGACTCGGGACAATTTATTTCCGATTTCAATGTTAATTCTAGGGACTGAGGGCTCTTTCCAAAAAGGATATGACACATGGTTGAATGCCTTATTTGATAGATTCACTACGTAGATAAGGACTTCGAGTGCGGTTAAGTATTTTTGTCGCTAATTAGGCAGTAACTACGTCGTTTATGGTTGTAGTATTTCGAGTGGTCCTTGACCTTTCCAAATAAAGGAATACAATTTTGGACACGCTGTAATGATTGGTATGAAGTTCTTCAACTAACGATATTGGAAAACAATGCAACGAGTCATTAATGTCGTTATTACTTCGATTGAAGTAAAGGACGAAATATATAAAGGGTTGAAAACATGTAACATTCTTTGAAAACCAAATAAAGCTTTCCCTCATTCAAATAGAAACGCAAAACATTTCCTTCAATCAATCAAATGGCACCGTTGATGCAGATAAGGAATCGGCTGTCACGGCTTGTTGCATTTGTGTTCAGTTATTAAAGGCTGTCAAAAAAGCCACAAGGAAATGTCTTCTCACAAAAAATATGTGCATGGAAAGCACGAGACTAAGGAATTTATTTTCCACGGCGCCAGCGAGTCAATTTGAACTACTTTGGCACGCAAGACATGAATTTGCAGTTCATTACCCTAATTGCGGATTGTTACCTTTTGGTTTTGCACTCTAATTTTGGGTACCAATGATTTTTAAGGTTTTTGGATGTGTTCATTGGCAAAGAAATAGAACATAGTCTGAAGAAATATGTTGCAAGGACTCTTTTCACTTGGCTAACGTCAACCAGCAATAATAAAAAAATACGCAACCGAGGGGTACCGTAGCGATTCTCAAAAAACCCGTTTTTGTATGAACAGCGTTCTATATTTTTTTTTATTTTTCGTTAAAGCGACCAGTGTCACACAAAACCTGTGAAAATTGCAAATGCTGTTTTGGTTCATAGATGATACAGCCGTGTGGCAGGCGGACGAAATAACAGCTAAGTAATAGTGATCCGTTGGCACCCTTTGCGTACGGAGCCCTAAAAAGCACCGACAGGATAATTGATAAATATTGAGGAGAACTTTTTTTTACGAGGAGAGAATCGATCTTCAGCTAGCTGCCACCAGTTTCGCCCGCATAATTGATTGTGTTCCCTTTCCACTTTCGTGCGCCACCTGAGTTGCGGTTTTCTTCTACTGCGTTGACTTCCGATAATGTCAATATCGTCGGCATATGCTAGTTGTTGGATGGACTTCTGAAAGATCGTTCCTCTGGTGTTGGCATGCGGGTTTTGAACAACTCTTTCAAGAATGATATTGAAGAAGTTGCAGACGGCGCGTTGCCCTATCTGACCTCAAAGGTCAGTGCGTGCATTATCCATTGTCATCCTACATAGATGGACGAGTTTGGTGGGGATGCCAAAACTTGACATTGCGCAGTATAACTCGGTTCTACAGATGCTACCATACGCGGCATTAAAATCTATGAACAGGTGATGGCTATCGATCAGTTGGCCTGGGGTTTTTTTCCAAAATATGTCTTAGTGTGAATATTTGATCGATGGTTGATTTTCCTGACCTATATCCACACTGGTATGGACAGACCAGGTTGTTGACGAACGACTTTTGGCGCTCACACAACATGGCAAAAAGTATCTTGTACACGATGCTAAGAAGACTGATGCCTCTATAGTTGGTGCAATTCAAAGTGTCTCCTTTTTTGTGGATCGGGCAAACAATGTTAAAGTTCCATTCATCGGGCATGCTTTCCTCCGACCATATTTTACAGGTGAGTTGGTGCATGCTCCTTACCAAGTCATCGTCTGCCGATGTGAAATTTTGATTTCAGTTTAGATATGGATGGCTATCTTCATTCAGGTCGATTGAACGAAACTATTGATCTACATCATCCCTTTCATTCGAGTTGCATGGTTTTTTCTGCCTGAATACGGTATTTGGTTCTTCGCCGCCGTTATACAGTCAACAGAATTGGTTCCCCCATATCCTCAGCAGCGACTTCGATTCTTCTACGATGTTCCCTTGATCATCCTTAAATGCTTCGGTTGAGGCTTTATAATCATGGCTGGCTTACTCTAGCCTCTGGTAAAACTTCCTTACCTCATTCCTGCGATTCTATCGATCACGCGTTTCTTCCTGTTCCTTCTTTGCTCTCCTGAGAAGACGGTATTTGTCTCTCCTCTTCTGCTCGTAGAGCTTGCGAGCAGCTCTTGTCCTTCTT
This sequence comes from Orthonevra nobilis, assembly GCA_963555765.1. Lineage (NCBI taxonomy): Eukaryota > Metazoa > Arthropoda > Insecta > Diptera > Syrphidae > Orthonevra > Orthonevra nobilis. The sequence continues at coordinate 148,742,552 of OY743224.1, forward strand.
TGCAGTGCCGCTTTATATGTGCCTCGGGATGATTGCAATTTTATCAATCTGGTTGATGGTTGATTGATGTGGAGATCTTCATGTTCCTTTGTGAATATTGACATGTGGAAACTGTGTACTGGCTAATAAAACATTTCGCCCCGTTGCAAAGTCGATCAACCTCCCGACCGTACAACCAAAGACGCTCTCTCTTCTTTGGCATTTTTTAATGTCATAAATGGCATGTGCACATATAAGGCTTATGTTTGCAAATTTAGCCTTGATGCGAATGATCGTGAGGTGCTCGTTCACATGTCTGAACGTTAAGACAACTATTTTTGTTGCTTATAGCAATCACGGTAGCACACATCACAGTTTTTCATCCTCTGACCGGTACATCCCATCGCACTTCTTGGATGGCAGTTTATCTGCTTTGTAGCAGTCTAGGGCTTCCGCTTATACTTATCTGAAGATCGTTGTCCCTATTTCGTCTGCAGGGTTCGTCGTCAGTAATTCCGTCCATTTGCTTACACCTCGTGGTCCTTTACTTTAATAGTTCGTGCCAGGCGGATTTCGACAGATTGTTGTTCGTTGGAAGAAATTTGTGTGAGATTTTTTTTATTTGATTTTTCGAAATAAGTCAAATTTGGGGATTCTGGTATTTCTTTTACGATTCATTTGTCAAGCATTTCGTCAGCTATGTCTGTCGTGACCATGCTGCCTTTTTCTCTGCCATCAAGAGCTTTATTTAATGTTTTGGTGTTAATATTGTCAAAAACCACAAATTAGAACTCTTTATTCATTACTGAACTTTCGAACACTTCTACAACCGTATGTTTGTTGAGCAGTGCTAAGATGTCTTCGATTGATTTATCCTGTAATGTGTGGGTCTAGACATCGTTCTATTATAATAAATAAATATACAAAAATAGTTTCAGCCTATTGAACACAAATCGATTCCATGAACATCGCAATTGATGCTAACTCGATTATTTTCGAAACCAAATCCTTATAATTCATTATTTAATAAAGAATCCTTACCATTTCATATGCAGATGAATACTCCGAATGTGAAGTCGTAGTTAGACGCAAACAAAAAGTCCTGAGTTTCAAAACACCAACATCAGCTTAACCCGTCCGAATAATCTTACCACCAAAACCATAAAAAAGGTGGGATATCATCAACATTTTTTAATCATTTAAAGGCTATTAAGTATGGAATATAACATCGTTCAAATTTCCGGCGCGGATTCTCTAGTTGACGCTCATCCGAAGTGTCAAATTTTCCGTGACTCTGGCGCATTAATGAGGCTGAATTTGACCGACGACATGGGTAATGTTGGCTTTGAGGGCCACTCTGGTTTGTGGGTTATTCGCATAGAACTGCGACTTTAAAAAACCCAACAAGAAAAAGTCTAACGGGGTCAAATGGCACGATCTCGGTGGCCAATTCACATCACCTCAACGTGAGATGACCATGCGTCAGAGTTTCAAATGTGACGTGAGCTGTATGATACATAGTGCCGGCCTGTTAGAACAACATATCGTTGGTGCCCATATGATCCAATTCAAGTCAAAAGAAGTTAGCAGTCATCAATTTATAGCGCTCGCCATGGACTGTAAAGGCCTGGCCAACGTCCTTCCAACGTAATATGGACCTATGACAGCCAGCCCAAAATCCACACCAAACAGTGACCTTTGGATCTCATGTGTATTGGTATCGTCCCAAAGTCTACAATTTTGTTTATTGACGTACCCATTCATCCGGAAATGCGCCTCATCGCTGATGATGATTTTTCGAAGAAAATTAGGGTCAGTTTAGGACACGTCGTTATCTTTGGTCGTTAACCTTCAGCTCCTAGATCAGTTGAAGTTTGTACGGGTGCAGGCCCACATCACGACGTAAGATTCGTCACATTGTGGTGTGCGAAGGGCCGAGTTCTCGTGATCGACGCGAAATTGACTGCCTCGGATTCTCCTGCCCTGTCTCACGGACAGCGGCGATGTTTTCGGCGAAGCTTGCGGTTCGTCCACGTACATGTGTTGGTCGACCGCTTGCTGAACCAGTGGACTCAAATTTATCAATCACACTGCGAAAAGATCTCTCGAAAGGAGGATTATGCCGACCGTAAAATGGGGGAAGTGCGCGGAACGTTGACCAAACAGAACGCTTATTTGTATAAAACAATTTTTTTGTTTGCACGTGTTGTTGAAGCTTCAATAATATGGTCACTATCAACTTTCAGATTTCGGAGGGTCCTATTAAAAGACCTTTTATAAATCGGACTTAGCAACGAAAGTATGCAACGTATGCAGCATGTTGTTTGTCTTCATTCCAACAGTGAGCAAGGAAAAAAGAAGGCGTTATCAACAAACCACTAAGCATATTGGATGTTCTAAGAAGCCAACTCCGACTCGTGCCACTACTTAGTTACAGCCAGAGTTTGAATGAGGGTTTCCCAGACTCTAAAAAATTTAAATCTTCATTGCAAGTCACTGTTAGAGACTTTGCCGACGTCTCAAGATATTTTACAAATTCGCAGCGTATATTTGTGGGATAAGGTGAACTATTGAAATAGACTTTTTTGCATTCGTTCAATTCGCAGTATTTTAATTGACATAAGCTGTTTTAATAAGAAATAGATTTTGGTTGAAATTGAAATCGTCTCAGATTACAGAGCAAATTACATTCAGTTCTCTTTTTCTTTTTTTAACTCTTTTTGTGATGCAAAGATGAAACTCCAACAAGACAAGCCAACATGGTAACCACTTCTATGAAGCTATTGCACTCGCTTCAATTTAAATGCACGTCAGATTAGTTTTCATGAAAATTAGTTCCCCAAATTGTACAATCTGAAGTCGCTAAGGCCAGGCGGCAAGTAGATGCCTTCGAAACCCACCAGGCAAGCACCCAACATATCATAAAATCAAAATTACTTATTGACTCAGCTTTCAACTTTACACACTCACCCCAATCTGCAAGCACCATTAATTCATTAGTAGGTCCTTTAACTTGTCGCTCCCCTTCTCAGTTGTTTACATAATTGCGTTGTCTAGACGTCACACATTCAATTTTTCCACCCAAGAGGATGTGTGGCGAACCCAAAAGCTCACAAACTTACCTAGTTCACGTTGAACCTTGAAAAAATAAACACATAACCAATTACAGGGTTCAACTTTTCCTAAATATGAAAATCTCTTAAGTGGTTCCGCTGTTTGATTATTTGACGAAACAACATCGACCACTGTCTTCCAATGGAATATTAAGGTTCGTCACGCGTTGGACAGAATCGAGGCACAGTCGGTTCATTGTTGGCCAAAACAACAAGATACATATTTCGCGGCATCATACTTCACGCATGTCTGTCTGTATGCATTGGAAGACGAAAACAACAAGCGGATAATTGTTGTGATCTTGAGGGTGCCAATTGCGGTGTAATTTTAGGTAATTTCGGAGCTCTTACAGCCTCGAAATAAATATTTGAAGTCACACAATAGCAATCTATTGTTGTTCATTTAACTGACGAGATGGATTCAACTGACTGTGGTTCAATTGGAAGTGCCATAAATGCCAGAAGTAGTTTTTGAGACAGGTAATCAATCTTTCCAAAAGACTAACAAGGTTTGTGGCTTCAGTGGTTGGATGTAGTTCTCTAATTACAACATCATGAGCAAGCTGAGTGATAACAGGTGAGCACGATTTGGACATTAGTTGTAACCTTGAGTAAAAGTTCCATATGCGTAAATACAATACACAAATACAACTTATTTGGAAACCAGAGCGTGCCTTGGACCTTTTTGTTTTTTGCTGGCAGTTTAACTCTTCAGAGTATAATCAACCGATCGCAGAAAATACTTACTGAGTTTCGTGATTGCTCGATCCTTTAACCGGAGTTTCGGTCTTCCCGTTCTTCTTGAACCTGGTGGTTTGGACACTAAGACTCTCTTCTCTCAACGTGACGGATTTTTTCCTTCCAGACTATATCCACATATTTGTACAGCTTGTAGAATTCGCGGTTATGCCTTCCCCTCCTCGCAGATAGGACCAAATATCCGAAAAAATTATTTTTCTTTCCAAGGATCACAATGTTTGTTCGACTGCTTTGCTTATCGCCCATCATTCGGTTCCATAATTGGATACAATTTCACAAGCCGAAGCAGCTACGGTTGAATTGGATTATTATCCGTCGGATCTCCACTGTGGTGTCGTTTGTGGAGGGTATTCGAAATTGTAGCTGTCAATCTTAATCGTTGACGTATCTTTTTCTTTAATCGCTGTGAACGCTTTCACTACGGCACGCTGGAAATGAGCGATGACGTCGATATCGTCCATGTATCCCAGGAGGTGCGACAAGATAGTACCTTCCATGTCTGACACCTGCCCGTCGGCGTACTTTCCCTTCCATGATTGAAGAAGTCAAGACTTATGCTGCGGCTTTGAAGTACTCATCGGAGTGGTTGGTCAGTCGTTCGCAAGAGGTGTCGCCGTGAAAAAATGCCGGATGACCTTAACCGGTTTTTGAGCCCGGGCCTCAATCCACGCTCAGGAGCAGACGCTATAAGCACTTGGCAAATGATCTGGTGCATGATCCCAACCTGAATTTCGCCACCACATTTAATAAGTTAGACGGCAATGTGTTTGAACCTGCGGCCGTATTCTGATTCAGCTTTTTGATAGCTACGACAACTTCTTCTAATGTATGTGTAGGGACAACTTCGTCGACCAGATTTAGGTGCTCTTCTTGCTCTATCACTCTCTCTTGGTTATACCTATTTAACAACTACAGAAAATTAAATTATACAGCAGTCCAATTATGCAAAATCTTATGAATGATTCTACTAGGAAAGCCGAATATCAACATATCTGAAGATTGTAAAGTTAATACCGGATAGATAGAGTTTAATATTTCGGTTATCGAAGAAGGTCTTTTTAGTTTGAAAAGCGCCAACAATTCACCACCACCAATTATTCTAAAAAATGTGCGGCTACTCTAAATTTTTAATAGATCTCTTGTTTTAACGCCAATATACCAAAACTCTTCGCGATAAGTTGACTTTTCTGGTAAAAGAACAAAACCAAGATGAACAACCACCAATTACCAATTAGCCTTTAAACATAACATAATATTCCTTGTGATTTTGAGAAGAAAAGAGTATTAAGAAACACCCTTTAAAAAGCTTTTCTGGGATTTCTTTCTTTACTAGCGCCACGAGCGGCAAATAGTTGAGGGACATTTGCCATATGTTTTTGGACAAGATAATGGTTCCTGTAACTTGTGAGCTTCCAAACATGGCTCCATACCAACTCTGGAACTTATTCACAATTTTAGTCTAGATTCCCACCCTGTCAATTGAACGAACTTTTCTCGGTTGGGAAACCTCACATTTGTCAGAAGAAGGATTGCATACTTTGCAGGCTGTGTTCGTACGAAGTTCACAGTGTGGGCGAAGGTGGCTTTCAGTGAAGCAGTAGAAAACTCATAGAAAACTGTCGTGACGTTCAGGAAATCTTGAGGGCCGCCGGCGTACAGATTGTATTCATAAAATCAAATATAGTGGCCGTTCAAACAGCTGGGTGGCGAAGGTGGTATAGCGCCTGCCTTTCAATTGATTCAATTGATAGGTCCCAGGTTCGATTCCTAGAGTAGTGGTCTAGTTTTTCGAATCTGGTCCAGTCACCATTTGCCATTGGGATCAAGTTAATGGAACTATCACTGGGTTGATCGACCAGTGATAGTAGTCTGACTAATGGGTGGCGTCGTAGTGGTTGTTGTATCGGCTTTGTTCCTAATTCGTGTTTTCAAAATAGCAGTTTGTGTAGATTGTGTGTAGATGAAGGCATAACATTGACAGCGTGGGGTTTAACAATAAGCTAAATCTTCCAAACTATCAAAGTTCATAGATCATATCTAATCGAATAAAATTCTGCGAATTAGGTTAAAGCCAATAGGTCAATATCAAAATCTTCCGTCCCGTTTCGGGTTCCACCCACAGAAGTGAGTTGAAACCAATTACACCTGAGTTTCTCAAACCACTACACAATCTTTCATTCGTCTCCTAATTCTTCCGCTCGTAAGTGTTCCGAGGATACATGAAAGTAAGCCTCCTCCTTAAATGGGCCTAAAAAAAAAAATGCAGTGAATTTGGGTCTATCAAAGAATATCAAAGAAAAAATAAGATATTTAAGAACCTAATTAAAAAGCCATAATATCGATGTTGTTTTCCAGTTGTAAAAACCGCAGAAAAAAAGGGCAATTCCCAGCAACAGAAATATTACTGAAACTTTGACTGAAGTGGAACTTCAGCTTACAGTAACTAACGCGAATGCTTCTGCGATGAATCACCTGGACAGAGTGGTGAAATTATTACAGACGTAAACATGTTAATGGGATCTTAAGTTACTCTGCGATTCAGAAGAGAGTGTGCCGCACATTGGAAAAAAAACCTCGGACATCATCGGTCCAGGCGAAATAGAGGCAATGGTGTATTATATTACGGAGAATAGTAATATCTTCATGAACTATAAATTAAATTCAACAATGATTGATGGCAAAATCTTGAACGAAATTACAAATACCAAGTAAGACAAGAAAATAAATGCGTCAAAAATTAAGATGTCAAAATACATGCAAACTTTCAGCCTCGCGAACAGCCTCGTCAAATCCACTTATCTCCTCCTTAAGACGCGTGAGATCTTGGAAACAGCTGGAGCATCATTTATTCAAAAACATTAATGGGTTCTAAAGCTATGATTTATGCAACGAAAAAAGTCATTTGGAACCACTTCACATCGTAGTTATATAATTTTTTCGGAGTGTTAAACGGACCATCGAAAGTAGAATATTAATCTCAATGTCAAATGTTCTCAATGTCAAATTTCGGACATGCAAAATCGGCGTCCGACGTCTCGTGGCTTCAATTCATACAGCACCCAATGTCCTACCTTTCGGATCATTCACTTTGCAAGTTCTTCTTGCGTTTGTGACGGATCTTGATCGAGCAATGCCTCCAATTCATGGTCTTCACACTTTTTCACCTGGCCGGAGCGTTCTTCGTCTTCGGTGTCGAAATCACCATCTTTGAACCGCTAAAACCACCGCTGACACATTCTAATGTCTATAGTATAGCCTGGGTAAGCTTCGGTAAGCAATTGATGCGCTCCGGTTGCTTTTTCTTTAAATGAAAGAAGCATATTAAAACTTCCGCAAATGTTGTTTTCATGGCACGAATGTAGACATTTTACGGCTTTACAAAAACTTGTGTGTTTTCACTAATGACCAATAACCTAGACCGAAATAATTAGACAATGACATGAAGTTTCTGATGTGACAGCTGTCATGGTCAAAATATGAAGTTGCAATAACGACATTTTCAACCGGTTGCCCCATTATTTCATTCATATCATTAACCAAATTAAAAGAAAACTCATTTACATGGTTTTTAAGAAAACTGTTTATTTTTACAAAATATTATTAACCACAAAAAACAACATTTTTGTAGCTAGCTTGAATCTCTCGAGCCACTGTGTCACGGTTTGAGCTAAAATATTGAATGTATTCGTACCCGCTTGAGCGCTTCTGTACTATTAACTTAAAGCCAAACCATCTAAACCGATAAGATCGATTATCATGACATTAGCACCCAATTCCGTTTAAATGTAATCATTACTTTGACACTCATCTATTTCAGTAAAAGGCCTTATCAGCTAAACATTTGTTTAAAAGAGCAGCTGAGCTATTAAATCCGCTACTGCCAAGAATCTAATAAACTCACCCGCCGAGTTTGATATCATTTTATTCGTCTTATCGGAAATATTTATTTGTATAGAAATTTGATAGCTTCACTTTTTTTTTTGTTGAAAATGCAAGCTCACTTTTTATAAAGCTCCGCGTAAATATTTATACAGAGTTAGTTAAGCTGTGCAAGTTAAACCTTTCAGACGTCTAACTACTTGTTTTGCTCTCTAATTATTTAATTTACAATGTGAGTTCTTTTTCAAAACTTGTTTAACAAATAATAGCTTCGAGAACAACAAATTTTATAAATACAGCGATTAACTGTCATTATCTCAACGAGTGTCATGTTCATAAATAAATTACTTATAAATTTATAATAATTTTTGGAAAATAGTATTTCCAAACTTGTCGTTCTGAATTATTATCGATGGTGCCCGAATTTGTGCTGTTTTTTTGTTTTTAATTTTCATCGATGTTAACAACTCTAAAAAAAGCAAGTACAAATACAACAGTAGTGCGCAAAAGTTTTGTTAAAAAAAAAACAAAGTTAATAAAATGTGAAGTGAATTCAAAATAAGTTGACAGCGTTGTTTGGACAAAAAAAATGACGTGCTTATGCATCTGTGTCAGATTTAGCATCTCCGTTAGTTGCCAATTTGTAAGGCTCTGCTTATTCTTCTTCGTGAAGTTTGTCAATTGTTACTATAGGATTTGCTTTAACTTCCTGAAAATATCACACAAATTAATCAAATTTACATTCACTTTTGTATCTTCTTTCAAAAGTTCGCGGTCTTCGAAGTTTTTAATGAACTATGTCCTTGGAGTCTTTACTCTAGTTTCTTGGACATCCCGACTAAGTGGTTCTTATCGGATCACACAACGAAGAAGGAGCAAAATGGAAGGATTGTGTATTTTCTTTAAGCTCAGAATTATTTTGATTTTGGTTTCTCCATGGGTGGAGACCGAACTGGGACAAATTGACATCCACTTTTTTGCATTTGCTTGATTCATAGTATTTTGTTCGAAATAAGATAGTTGATATTCTAGAAAGGTATGTTTTTTGGAAGATAGGTTCATCATCCTACTGTCAATGTTGTGCCTTCACAACAGAGCGAATGACATGTCCATCTACACAAACCATTATCTTTGACAACATGGTCTAAAAAATTCCAACAGCCGATACATTAACCATTGCAGCATAGGTCACACATAGGTCAGACTACCATCTGGAGGCCAAACGGGATTCGAAGACTTTTTCGCGGCAGGATTCGAACTTGGAACGTTTTGATTTATTTAATTTAAAAAAAGGCGCCTAGCCAACTGCTTCACCCAGCCCGATGTCAATATCGGTATTGCTCATATGCCACGATGTGCACAGATTTGCGAAATATGCGCATCAGGAATAATCCGAAGTTGGGTTTTTTTTAATTCCCTGCTTAGCTTAGCAGCTTCTGGAAATGCTCCTTGAACCCATCTACAATACCATGTGAACCTGTACTCTTGTTTAGCTTCACAATGGCAGAAAGCCTGATTGCGTGTTTGGATGTACTATATACATCAAGGTTTTTGGCCGTTTTTTTAAAACTACTTATAGTATATCTTGTTCCTAGACTATTCAGTATACTATTCCTTGCTGATCGAGCATCTAATATATTGCCACCTGCATTCTTATTCTACACGCATTTTTCAACATACCACACACTTCCCTTGTCTTGGATTGTAAGTACCCTTAAGTGGCCCATGTCCTCTCCTGAGCTACTATATATTTTGGTATTGTGACCACATATTGTAGGTATGAGCTACTCTCTGTAGGCTCTGGCCATTTCAGGTGTGTTGAGGCATCCAATATCAAACCTCCTTTTTGTTGCCTGGTGCCTGGCTTTCTGCTATTGGATAGACGGACTTTGTGACAAGTGATCGATTTGGCTAGCAGTTCATCGGTCTGCGGATAGCCAGATTGCTGCGTGGACCTTTGTGAGAAGAAATCTTGAGCTACTTATAACCTGTTTATGAGCTGCCGAAAAGACTGTGGGTCGGAAAACATTTCGGGATGACTGTACTTACCGACGAATTCGAAAAAGATATTTTCCTTACTAATTGTTCATCATTAAAGTCCTCAAATACGACTTTGATTTTGGACGTTTTCAGAGTTCCAGATCACATCAAGAGCAGATACTACTGGTCTTACCCCTCTTATATTGTATTGAGAATAGTTCCAATTTGTTTAGGAGCTCCTGGGGTGTAGTGTGCTCTTGCACACTCCTCTTTAGTAAGATGCCCATTGGAGGTTCTATATCAGTTCGAATTTTCGACGGACAGGGATCACGAAAAGCTTCCACCAGTTTGACGGCAATCAGAATTTTACCCTGTTTGAACTTCCAAGCCAAAATAGGAGTTTGATCTTCCTACCCACCCAAAGAAGTGTCTCAGTCATAATACAGACGATCTCCTCCTTTCAAGAACCGCGTCAGTTGTTTTTGATAAAATACTTGATTTAACCTAAAAACTTAATTAAAAGATACCGCGAAGTAGTCGGATGATTATTTTCGTTTAAATTATCATTTGAAGATAAGTTTTGTAGATGTGTGTATTTTCTGTTATCTCAGAATGAAGCACTGCACCGATTCTAAGTTACTTTTTTTTAGGAATTAGTCATTCTTCGCCTAATCTAGAGTACAACAAAAAAACGCTACCCCACCTGCATTTGTTGATCGAAAGAGCGTCAATCGATATTCTTATCGCTAAAAATATTGTCACTTAATTTTCAAAGAAACTCTTGCAACAATTTTGATCGTTTGCTTATCTTATTTTATTTTTAATTAGAAAATGTTGGAGCAACTTTTGGCAAAAATTAAGGGCCGACCAACGATTTTGATCACCCACCCTGAAGTAGCCCAAGAAGCTATCGACATCCTGAGTCAAAAATGCAAGACGATCGTTTGCAAAAACGTTCCACCAGTACGAGCTGAGATTCTGCAAAACGTAAAAGGTGTCAACGGCATCTTATGGGCAAATAATGAGCCCCTTAATGGAGAGGTTCTGGATGTTGCCGGGTCCCAACTTAAGTCAATATCGACAATGTCAGCTGGGGTGGAATATGTTGATATTCCCGAACTCAAGCGACGAAAGATTGCTCTTGGACATACACCAGACGTGTTGAATAAGACTGTAGCTGATTTGGCCATCGGTCTGATGATCTCAGCCGCAAGACGCTTCCATGAAGGCAGACGCTGCATAGAATCGTGAGTTTGCCAGCCGACTAAGACGAGTATACAAAAAATCTTATGAACGATTACTTTTAGATCAACTTGGGAAAAGTGGAGTCTTAAATGGAAGTTGGGTCAAGATATCCGCGGCGCAAAGGTTGGATTCTTCGGATTCGGTGGAATAGGCCAGGCTATCGCTGATAGATTGATGGGATTTGAGGTGGGCAGTATTATTTACAACACACGGAAACCTGTACAAGACGCAGAAGAGTATCGTGCTACCCATGTATCATTTGACACTTTGTTGGCAGAGAGTGACATTCTGTTCATCGCGACCCCTTTGACAGATGAGACCAAGGGAAAGTTTAACGAGCAGGCTTTTAATAAAATGAAGTCAAATGCAGTGCTGGTGAACATCGCCAGAGGGCGTAAGTTTTTCAAAGTTATTACGAATTTTTTCATGGCTGTAACAATAATGTTTTTGGCAGCAATAATTGACCAAAAGGCACTGTACGACGCATTGAAGTCAAATAAGATTTTCGCAGCTGGATTGGATGTTATGACACCGGAACCCTTACCTGCCGATGATCCGCTTATGAGTCTTCCAAACTGCGGTACGTAAATTGATCATGTTGATTGGATGTAGAACATGTTGCTTTATTTTTTAATTAATTTTAGTTATTGTACCTCATTTGGGCTCGGCTACTGCAAGGACTCGTGGAGATATGGCAGTTTTGGCGGCACACAATGTTCTCCAAGGTTTGGCTGGTGAGCCAATGTTTGCTCCCGTCTACAAATTGGAATGATTTGGAAATCTGAGTGAGATTTAACGTGAAGGACAAAATTGGCGAAAGCCAACCAAACCGAATAAATATCTATATAACTAAGATCTTTACTTTTGTGATTCCTGCCTCTCCACAAGATTTATTGGAGTTGACGGAATTGGCAGTTGGAGTTTCGAGTAAATTCACTTAAAATAAAAACCACAAATCAACAGCAAACACGTCTTCTTTACTTACTGCTTTTACTTGTCAATCCTATCGTTAGGTCTATGCCTTCCTCTTTCAACCAGCTTTAACCCATTTAACTTGTGCAGTCTTGAGTAGGTTTTTTGTGTTTTCTGACAAAAGTAAAAATTTCGCATGGAAGATTGACGTCCGCAATCGGATGCGACGGGTTTCTTGTGCCTGAAATCTCTTCCTGAGCAAAATGAGCCATTGGATAGTTGGAAATCGACTGCTCGCCTCGACCTCAGTAAAACTGATCCAGTTTTCTTTCGGAAAAATGCGATGTTCTGTACAGTTTACACGACATTTCTTCAACCACATTCTCAAACAGATAATGCTAAGGGCAGTTAGCAACTGGGAAGTCAATATCTTTTTAAAATCTATCCACTATTCTCTTTGTTGGGATACGCAGATGAAATGAAGCTTTAAACAGCGATTCCAGAAGAATTTGTCTGCAAAAAAAATCAAGCTGTCGACCGCGAATTAATTCGTCCTGAGTTCGTTCAAAGAACGAGGATTGAAACTCTTACCTGGAAGGACTTAAGTCTTGATCTACAAAACGTTTTTTATACGGATCAGAAGATTCTTCTTAGAAAAAAAAATTCGCAGCGAAAAAAGAGAAAGGGCAACAACTGCAAGCAGCGTGGCCAGGCCTAACTTTCGTAACTTTCGCCGTGTTTTGATTTCTTATCGATAGGAATTTTCGTATAGCCATAAGAAAATTCTTTCTTTACAGACAAACAAATAGGACCATTTTATGAACCGCATTCTTTACCGTCTATTTCGCACATTCTCATAATGGGTTAAACAACAATATCTTTATTATTTTATAATTCCTTTGTTGTCGAAAGTCCTCGGTGTTGGTTTTTTTTATGACAGAACATCGAATGATTTCTTAACAAATGTTTGTTATAAGATGACAATATCTAGTCGAAGATTGTCATTTGTCTTGTCTTTTTTCTTGACGACCACAGTGCGTTTGTAAGGGAACTATAGAAATGAGGAAAAGGCCAATAGCCAACTCTTCAAACATTTTTTGTTGGCATCTTCATTGCTCAGCTACATCATATTCCAAGTTTTTTTATCATATGAGGACATTATTCTGAAAAAAATTCAAAGCTCGAAAAACTTCCTCCTGGACGCAGGATAGCGCGATCGATAAGTGACTGGAACTTTAACGCTTAAACGCCATACATCAAAGCACATAAAGAAGACATCTAAGAAGTGAGAAATTTCAAAACTGTGATAAAGTTACTGAAAGTACAATAAATCTGTGAAAATATGAAATAAGTATTTTGTCCAAAGCAGGTGTCTTGCCTCGAATGTGGAAGGAATCTTTCATCCTACCCAAAAAAAAGGGGTTCCAAATTCAATTAAGCGTAACGACCACTGAATGAAATTTTGCTTAAGAAAAGATAGCAACACAGCAACTTCAAGTTTAGTTGGAGAAAGAAAATATTATAAGCATAAACCAATCAGGATTTCGATCCAAATATTCGTGTGAAACATTTATAAACCGTGTCAAAGTTGAATGCAAGAAAGAAATAGACGACAAAAATAGTGTGTTAGCTGTCTTTCTAGACCTTAAACTTGCCGTTGAGACAGAGCATCACAAGATTCTACTTAACAAACTTAAAAAATATGGTGTGCATAATACAGTAAAAAAAATGGTTTACATCATTTACACAACGAACAACGGTAAATAATGAAATATCGAGTGCATAAAAAATTAACAAAGGTGTCCCTCAAGGAACAATATTAGGTGTCCTGCTATTTATTATATAAAAAGTATTAAAAAACTTTAAACTAACTTAGATGATGGGTTGCTATACATAACTGAAAAAAAAAACTAAACAGAATGTAAAAATAAAATAAACAATGATTTAAAATAAATAGATTCCGGGCTTAAAATTAGCAAATTGATAATAAACACAGAAAAAACTAAATTCATGGTACTAAACAGCCCTAAAATACATACACCCATAGCCATGAAAATAGACCACAAAACTATTGAAGAAGTATCGCCAATCAAGTGTACAGATGATGTGCTCGGCAATAAACCTAATTTTGAATCCCATATAAATTTCGTTTGTATAAAAATGTGTAAGATGTTTTATGTATTTAGAAGAAATGCATCTAAAAAAACTGCAACAAAAGTAATAGTGAAACCACATTATGAATATTGTGCCAGTTTGTTGATTCTATGGAACATCACGCAAAAAATAGACTACAAAAACTGCAAAACAAAGCTATGAGAAGTATACTCAAATGTAGAATATGTACCCCAATATCAACACTATAGGATTCCTTGAAGTGACTGAATTGAAACCAAAGACTGTATAGCATGACAATGGTGCTTATATTTAATATCAAAAACAACCAGTGTCCACAGTACTTAACAGCTAACATACCACAAAGAAGATCAATCGCGTACGAACTAAGAAATACACCGGACTTCAACATACAAAATACAAGGACTGTACGAGCACAGAGAAGTAGTCTTTAAAATGGCCTACGATCTTTCAACAATCTTCCTGAATATATAAGAAATAAAAGTAGACTCAATATATTTAAAAGATCAATATATGAATACACAAAAAATAATGCAATTTAACTTTTCAATAAAAAAGGTATAAATGTAAAACACATAGATTAAAGAAACAGGAAAAAAATGTAATAAAAATATGTAAATGAAATATTTATTAAACTTAAGAAATGGATGTTAAGCATAATAAACCTTAAAACAATTTAAACAAGTGCTTGATCTGCAGAAAAGCTTAAAAAATTGCGCATTCTTTGCTCAGGCTGTTGTCAATTTTGTAACGGAAGACCGCTGTCAAGACATGTTAGAAAATTTATCTTGTACCCAAAATGGATTAATTGGACCTACGGAAAATGTAATTCCGATGAGTCGCGACCACATCACACGTGCAATGAAGCAAATTCAGCTCGCTATTTTTTCCAATAGGATAATTTGAAGAGAAGGGTGTACACCACCAAACAACCGCAATATTCGAAACGAAACTTCTGAACTCTGAGAAATTGTCATGAAAAATGCGCTTAAAGGTGTTCACTCTTGGACTAGAACCGCAGACGGTCGGTTGATCAACAACATTTTACCTTTAACATTATTGAAGACTAAATATTCGACAAATAAAATAAATACATAATAAAAAATGTTTTTCCATTAAACATAAACCTGGAATATAAAAATTACTCTGTATGCAATACAGACCATCTATATCTTGCCATCAACAATGTTTCGACTTTGAAAAAAAAGGTGCCATACCCCTGAGACATGCTTGCATGCCAACAGCAGCTGATTCGTGCTCCGCTCACACAAAACAAAAGAGAGCGAATGAATGAAAAGCTTTTCATGCACGGCCAAGCTTTCAAATATTCTCATCACATTAGTTTAGATTTTTATACGTTTTGACTCGGGGTACGTCCACATTTTCGTCATAATATCTAATGACCAGCTGCCTGTTCAAAGTGCTTGTTACGCATCCGGAAGTGCCGACGGTCGTGCTAGATCGACTGAGGCAAAAATGCCAGATAATCGAGTGTCAGAATATTCCTCCGGTGCGGTCGGAGATTTTGGAAAAAATCCAAGGTGTTGACGCCATTCTGTGGGCCCACTATCAGCCGTTAAATGCGGAAATTCTGGACGCGGCCGGTGAGGAGCTGAAAGCTGTCTCCACGATGTCATCTGGCATCGATTATGTTGACATTGCCGAATTCAAGAGACGTCAAATGCCATTGGGGCATACACCGGGCGCGGTAAACAATGCAGTTGCTGACATTGCCATCGGGCTGATGATATCCGCGGGGCGATTATTTCACGAGTCTCGACGAATGATTGAAACGTAAGTGAAACACAATTGAAGGGGAGGAAGAGAAAATCAAAGAAAATGAATGCCATTGGTTTTGTTTTGTTACTAAATTCCGTTTCGTTTCTCTTAAATTTGTGGCACTGCCAGGTAAAAATAAGAAGTTTTATTTCAAATAAAACTACAGTGACGTGAAAAACTAAACGCACAATTATTATTTGTTTTCCACCTAAATGTTGCAACCGCAAATACAAGCAAACAAATATTTTGTTGGTAATCTTGAACCCAATTTATCAACTCATATAATTTACATTTATATATTCCATGGTCGGTTGTGTGAAAGCGAAATACGCTGGTGATTCACAGTAACGTGACGATCGTTATTTTCGAACAAATAATATGGTCCAATAACGACGCCGGCATGCAAACCTCACCAAACATGGAGCAAATGTGAATTTTTACCCAACCAAGAACGCATATTTTGCTTACTGACGAACCCATTGACCCGAAAATGAGCTTCGTCATTGAAGGTGATTTTGCGATAAAATTAATCATCTTGGCGCATCTTCTCTTGAGCCCAATCGGACTTCGTGTACTTTACCATGATGAAAAGGTTGAGTTATTGAATAAATTGACGATGATAGTTAGATGATTAGTGAAAGAGTGCGTTCACAAGTTAAATTCAAAGTTGTCAAGTCCCCATTTGAAAACTCTTTGCTAGGAAACCAATGTTTATGCTTTTTTTTGTTTTTTTGTTTTTAGAACGCTACGCATGCGAACCTTCTTGTATGTCGTTTACCATCACAGCATGTGTGCATTACCCATGCAAACATACATTCGAATAATTTCCATGCGAGGGGGCCACCGTCACATGGAAATATGCGACTTTTTGGGACAAATTCTACATGTTGTGTACTACCGATATTTTTTGCATGCAACGAAATTCGATCACAAGTTGCCTGCAAGGTATACATAACCCAAATGCGGGATTTTTCTCTGTGACGTCAGAGCCGCATGTACATGCAACAATTTACATGTCGTGTACTACGGGTTTTAGGTTTTCTCTATACCCTATTACTGAATCTTGGCCCTTAGCGTGTCGCAGCTGCTGGAAGTACTGTTTGAATACCTTAAGATTAGTAAAAAGATGCACAGAGAGACTGGGTACCTGTTTTCTGGTCGTCAGCAAGGCTTGTGTTTTTTTTTTTTGTAGAAATTACAGAGTCTTTGAAATCGTAGAACAGGGAATCTGTGTGGACTCTTCCGGGTGTCCTGAGACGTTCAATGTTGTAAATCACTGTTGTTGCTTGGTTCCGTTTTCAAGCATTTGACAGTTGGACTATTAATAGAACTCCCACTTAAAAGTGGTAAGAGTTGCCAATAAGCAAGGCAAATTAAATTTTCCTACATCAAGAAGGTTTGACTATTTCCTTACGTCAATTGGCACGTGGTCGATTTCATTCATGGCTTCACTGTCTTAGTAAAGCCAAGTTGTTGTGTGTACCGTGATGCTATCTGACGCAAATCT
The DNA here is from genome assembly GCA_963555765.1 of Orthonevra nobilis. Lineage (NCBI taxonomy): Eukaryota > Metazoa > Arthropoda > Insecta > Diptera > Syrphidae > Orthonevra > Orthonevra nobilis. The sequence continues at coordinate 148,759,838 of OY743224.1, forward strand.
GTGAGTCGGAACTCGCTATCGGTTGTCCTGGAGGCTATACCTTCTGAGCATTTGACCACTCTGCCAAAGATCATTTTAAGATTGAGGTCCCCATGTCTGAATTTGACGTTGTACTTCAGACAGACTCCGTTCAAGGGTTGGATTGACCTGGCTATCGCGTTTTGGAGTTCCAAATTTGCATCCAGCTTTATAGAGACATGCTTGCTTTTTGGCTTTTCCGCTTAAATTGTCTTAATGTGTTAACTTATGATGGAGAATTCGAGAGTCTCAGAAATCTGTCCGCAATGATGGGAAGAACCCAAAGACCAGTCTTTAGTTCGTTTGAGTTTTGATCCTCAGTGAAAATGTGATTAATAAAAACTTTACTTTCAATGGAATAACAAAAGTTAAATGGGACATCAACCAACTTTGCACCAAGCTGGCTGGAAGGACTTTTTGGTTGAAGCCTCGTTCTATCCGGATTGAGACACGAAGATACATTCCTACTAAGAACCTGCGATGAATAAATCCCTCCGGAGCGTTTTGATCCCATTACCGACTGTAGTTAAAGATGTTACCTATTTTTGCAATGATTTATCTTGTTTTAACCACAGTAACCTTAGATCGCCATCCTCATAACGTGGCTCGTACTATTTGAGTTTTGAAATGGAAGCTCTGAAGATTTCATAGAAATAAGAAATTCGGCAGGATAGTTTTCGGCAATGTTAGTTTGTTTCATTGAACCCGAGGACCTGTTCTTTAGACGACGCCATTAATCTCCGTTGATTAGTGGTTCTTCGAGCACGCTTGCGCTTCCTTAGTGGGCGTCTCCAAAGAACTGCAAAACCTTGAACGACTCAAACCTCTAGCATTCAGTAGGAACTTCTAATTTTTGTTCTAAATAATTTGGTGAGTGTTGAAACAGAAAACAAATAAATCTACAATATGCTCTCCTTGTACAGTGCACAATGGGGAGTGGATCGCATTGATTGGATGATGGGCCAAGAGATCGCCGGCTCAACTATAGGTTTCTTTGGATTTGGCGGAATCGGCCAGGTCATTGGAAAAAGACTGCAAGCATTTGATGTGAAAGAAATCATCTACAACACTAGAACTAAGAAGGCAAACGAGGGTGACTTCAAAGCAATTCATGTGTCATTCGACGAACTGCTTCATCGCAGCGATTTCCTGATCGTGGCAAGCCCCCTCACCCAAGAGACCAAAGGAATTTTCAACACAGAAGCTTTTAACAAGATGAAACCCAATTGTGTTTTAGTTAATGTCGCCAGGGGAAGTGAGTTCAATATTCTGAAATTCTCAACATTTTACAGATTCTTTTCGTTTCTCATTACAGAAATCATAGACCAAGATGCGCTCTATAATGCTCTCAAGAAGAAACGAATATTCGCAGCTGGTCTTGATGTGACAAACCCCGAACCCTTACCAAGTGATCATCCCCTTCTAAGTTTGCCAAACTGCAGTGAGTTCTCTTAAGCTTGCAAGAATTAAAAAATAAGTTTGAATGTTTCTAGTTATTCTTCCGCATCTTGGAACATCGACGATGAAGACGACCGTAGATATGGGCAACATTGCTGTGCAAAATATATTAAACGCTTTGGAGGGTAAACCCATGCTGGCCCCGGCTTACTAAAGTAGTTTTGTATAAAAATGTTCTTTCAATTGTTAATAACATTTTTTTGATATTACTCATTGTTTTTGTTTTCACGTTATATACATCTATGTATAAATATTCACATGTCACCAATCAAACGAGAAAAAATTGTGTAAATTTCGCATACCAAAGGAGAGCATCTTCGTCTCAATTTTCGCGAAATTATATCGATTTTGTAAAACTTTGTAAATCTAATAAATCTCCTTGAGTTATGCCTGGAGACTGTTTTAAATAAATAACAGAATGCAACTAAGAGTATGAGATTCAATTTATTATTTAATGTTGTTTTTGAAAGGAAACGTTGCTTCCTCATATCTACCTCCAGAGAATGAACAACTTCAAAAAAGCCAGTTTGTTTGGGCAGCACTGGTGCTATGCGCATCTGCTCTATGGCAGCACTTGTCAGCTGTCATCCCATTTTGACATTTTAACTAGGAAAACAGTCACAAAAAATGTCCTAAAAATGTGATCACAGATAGTATGAATGTGACATACTGCTTCGGGCGACTCTTTGAAGCAAACCGTGAACGTTTGTTCGAGCAACACACCTGCCCTTTACCCCTTTGCCGGTGTCTATGGACACAACACAAAAATTTCTATACCTATGGGAAAACATGCAAGTCGTTTCCAGGCCGAACTACAAGCCATCGAATTCTGCGCCTTAGTTAACCTTGCTAAGGCCAAAAACGGACAAAAAGCGCTAAAGTTATTCCTAGCCCAACGTAACGAAGTTAGGTTCGGATGGGTTCCAAGTCAGCAGGAATCGAAGGCAATGAAACTGCGTTCACTGGTTCACTGTCGTGAACTGGACTACGGCCACAGGACTGATCAATAATTGGGAAAATTAGTTCTGTATCGCCCACTGGAGAAATTCGCAATGGAGACAATCTTTAGACAAAATTATTGATCAGTCCCTTCTCTTACAGAGAAATCGTTAAACTAATAAAGGAGAACATTAGAAAGTTCGTGAGCTTCCTCTCAGGTTATTGCCAATTAAGATCACATCCAACTTAGTACAGTCACCGAGTGCCGACTCTGTTTGGAATGTGAAGAAAAGACTGGATACATTCTTTGTGAGATCACATCTAACCAAGTACAGTCACAAAACAATGATGAATATAGGCAAGATTTGATTGCGACTGATAGCCTGTCCTATCCAAGAACTGGCTTTTACCTCGACCTTATGCTTTAAGACGAACGGTCACAACTGACTGACGTGGATCAACAAACATTACACCGTCCAAAAACATTTATGTATGACAGTGACCATTGCGGATGGTGTGCCGAAATTAATCCTCCCAACGAGATGGTGTGCCGAAATTAATCCTCCCAACGAGATTGCGCAGTTGGATGAGTATGTTCAAACGTATTCTTACAACTATAGCAGTACGCGTTGGACTCACTTTTCTCGAACATTGAACAGAACACTCTCCTCGAACTTGCTTAACACATTGTCGTCTACATGAAAACGATGAACCAGATCATCGTTAGATGGACAAAACAATACTAAAATTCGAATTTACTGACGACATTAACATTTATCGCAAAGCAACGATCAACGCCGGCTTACTGACGAGACTTCGCCGTAGTTCAACGTGGTAGCCAGCTTCGTGGGAAAGATTCGGGTTAACGAATGGACGATATCTTAGTAAGATGTTAATAATTATTAAGGCTAGTTTGAGCATTTTTTTATACCTATCATGTAAGCTACCCTGAATTGTAACGAAAAATATGCATTTAACAAAAAAATAAGGTCAGTGGAATATTAAACCAAATTACAATTTACAACCAAAAACTTGTAACCTCATTTTTGGTTTCATAAATTATAAATAAATTGCTACATAATGCTTGAACATAGTCCTAACTCCTAACTAATATTTTGTTATTAGACATTTAATTGAGCGCAATTCTCATTTTCGCTTAGATTGTTCTTTTCAGGTTTGGTTTTTTTATTTATTTTTGGTTGAAAACAAGTGCGTTTGCTTCCCGCCATTTTCTGCCCAAGCTTCATCATCGTCTGCCGAAAAGACGAAGATGGAGAAGTCTTTTGTCATCCATGAAACCCGGAGGTTCTGTAAGTATAGCTCGTATGCTAAGTATTCACAAAAAAGAAGCAACTATCCAACTAAACAGAGAAAGAACGTTTGTTGAAATCAGTTACGTTTTCTTATATTCTTCGAGTCGATTTGTGTGCTCTGTCAGCCATCCCGTGGTTCTGGCATCCAATCTCAAGCCAATGTTAAGTATTGAGAAAGTGTTGCCTTGGCGATAGCCCATTGTTTTTTGGCAGTCGATTGTTCTATACTTACTCCGATTTTCATTTAAATAAAATAAATCCAACAAAACATAGTTTATTTGTAACCGATAAGTGTACATACCTTTTTTAACTCTTGAAGGATCACTTTACACTTCGTTGCTCGCCTATGTGTTCCGACCATTTTTCCTGTACCTCATTAACATACAAATTAAAGTGGGAAAGTTCCTCGAGACTCGATTCCCGTGATAGACTTACTATTTACATACTTATAAGCTTATAAGGAACCTTCGTTGCCCGAGTCCGACTCGTACTTGGCCTTTTTTTTGAGAATTGCAACACAATCATCAAGTTTACTTCTGACACCTTCGCTACAGAGACTGTTTTCAATTATTTAAAACAAAAGCAAAAACTTGTAGGAGAAATAAGACGTTAACTTTTCCTTGTGCAATATTCTCACATACTCGACAAAATTTGTTGTTTTTCCTAAGAGAAACATAAATTAACAAATTAGTAAGTTGGAACTTGTAAAATCCAACTACAAGTAAAAATTTGTTAATTAAAATTGTTGGTGATCATCCGGAGCATCTGACAAAAATTCATCCACTTTGGGCAGCAAGAAAGTGATGTGAAAACTCCAACCCACGTCGGCCCGACATATAGTACATGGGAAGCCAAAAATCTTACCGCCTAAGAAAAGAGTGTTTATGAAAATTGAGAATCTGCTCACAGCTCAACACCGCAGTACACGAAAATTCATTGCAGAAGAAAAATTTCATATTCGCAATCTTTAACAATGTAGAGTTTGAAACAATTCATAAAGACTGAAAGGCTAGATTTGGTTGAAGTAAAGCTTAGTAGAGAAATCGACCGTTCTGGGTTCTTACCATGAAACAATTCCGGAGTGTCTACTGATCTGATTTGCTGATTTGCTTCCAACTATAAGCAATCTTTCATAACAATATCATAAAGTTGACCTTTCAACCTGCATTATTGACCAGAAAGAACCAGATCCCCAGCTGCAACTGCAGTCTTCCTCAGCTCGAAATGTATCTAGGAATAATCTTGACTCCATAATTAAATATTAAACGCATCTCCAGGAAATGATCGGGTCAAATTCCTTCAAGTTGCCTTAAGTCAAACCTTAAGTGCACGATCACCGACCACTAGCAGCAGATTAATATGAATCGTTTGTCCCGAAAAACTACAAACAAACGTTTTTCATGTCCTTCAACATAGCAGTGAATGATGTCGTCGAAAAAATCAGTACATTAAAAGACCAGATGGCATACCCGAACAAAAAACGTAAACCAAATATCAATCAGTTTTCCCTCGCACGAGCAGCACTTCCTTAAGCGCTGAAGGACACGTTTTTTTAATCCCCGTTCACAAGAAGGGTCATAAAGCTCATTTCTCAAATTATCGTCTTGTTGCTTAACCTTAACAGTCTGCCATTCGTTTGCTATGGCAAAGCACACTTTCCATTTAAATCCATTTTGCTGACAAAGAAGCAGGATCTATAGGCTGGGGCACTTTCAGGTGTGACACTTACAACTCTTATACGTACGTTTAAACATTTTAATGGAACTCAGTTTTATATTTTTCATGACCAGAAATAAAGGTTTTGGGCGCAGGCCTCCAACCGTTCTAGGATGAAGGGCCTATATGGCAGACATGCCTATGAACGAAGACTTTCATATTGATTTATTTGCATTCACTCCATTCGCAGTATATAATTCGCAGTTAGCCGATGCACTAACAAATAACTCAACAACTTTACTGTCAGATTTATTATTTCGCCACATTTGGAACTCCTACATCACGGCCAATCAGACAACGTTCGATGTTCAAGCACTCCGGTGATAGTTCAGCAAATTTGATTCCAACGGCAAATGGTAACTTGACCAGATCCGAAAACTGCATAAATGTTCAAGGCTTATTCTAAGATTCGAAAGTGGGTCAATTGTGAAGCATCTTGTATAGCCTTCTAAGACCAAAACCAACAGATGACCCACCCTATAAAAATAAACAACATAGATTAATTCGAAAAGTTTTCTCCCAAAATCCTTGCACATCAAAAGAACAAAGTAATCGTTCAAAACAAACATCAACAAATGTAACTACAACACCAGCATCGCACCTGTCAGTATCGACTTTGTTTGTGACATATCGTTGCCAGGAGCGACTCTCAATACACAAACATTTTTTTTGGTTTTATTTCATTTGGGATCACATTCACCGTTGGTTTTCGTTAACTTAAAATGAAATTAAAGACCCACATCAGCAAGGAAGTCATTCACAAATCTCCATTATCCTGCATCGATTGGAGCAGCAACGAGGAAATATTTTCAGTGAGGTAACGAATAATCCTTTGCAAATGAAAAAGTTAATCCTTTGCTCTTCTAGCGACGACCATCAAATCTATAAATGGAATTCCATGAATCGGGATACGGTGGAAGTGGCTAAGTTACCTGATGACTTTGTTCCTACAGATATGCATTGGTTACTAGGACGAAGTGGTGGCGGAAAAGGAGGTGATACACTGTTGATATCCAGCAGCGATGGACGCTTTGTTATTCTCAATAAGAGTGCTCGTGTGGAGAGGAATATATCGGCACATTCATTGGCTATTAGCTCGGGAAGATGGAGTCCCGATGGTGCCGGATTATTGACAGCTTCAGAGGATGGTATCATAAAGATTTGGTCAAGATCCGGAATGTTAAGATCGACTGTGGTGCAAAGTGACGAGCCAATAAGATATGCAAGATGGTCGCCGAATTCGTCAGCAATCGTATTCTGTCAAAGTGGTTTTATATCGATAAAGCCATTGGCTGCGAATAGCAAGATAACGAGGGTGAGCTAAAATTTGGTTAATTCAAGGCTGCAATCGCTTTTGCAACTTGCCACAGTCTTAAAAACGACATTTATAGTTCCATGAGAATTATGAGCTTTGTCTGATGTCTATTTCCAAAAGTTATTCTGCTTTTTTTGAGGGCTTAACAGCGTTCTAAACTTTTTCACTGTAGTAAAACAGGGTTCTTCAAAATAAGTAGAGCATTGAACGGAATTCGCCGAGCAGGTCTTCTTGGTATTCCTTTCTGTGAACTGAACCCTGGTTTTTAAATATTTTTGCCTTATTTATGTAAAAAAGTAATGACCGATCTGGCTTAAGGCTTTCCGATGAGCACCCTTTTTTTAAATGACGTGAAACAAAAATTTTAACTCATATAAATACACCCCAAATTTACGTTTATGATTGTTCCTAAAACAGCAAAAAAAAACCCACCTTTGGTTGGTGGAAATAGAGCGGTTAAGTTCGACTCGCACACGAAGGGTTCCGTACCACTATACAATATCCAACAATACATATATTTTCAATTTGAAATTACTCAGAGCCTACTTCTTGACGTCAATCTGACATTTTTAAAAACCCATTTTTCGTATTGGGACTATTATTTTTGGTTTAATATTATTTTTCTTATTTGCTGATGCTGAATCAAGTGTCTGCACTTTACAGACTGAAGGACGGACAGCGAAGTTTTAGTAATAGGGTTTCGTTTGCACCCTTTACGTAAGGCTGAAAATTGAATAATTTTTTTAAAAAATTCAAAAAACGATAAACATTGGGCCGTACAACATGGAACTCTGAGCGGTTATAAAATCTATCCAAGTTCGTTTCGGTGATCTTCCAGTATCTTGTGGAATTTTTGATTTGACTAGATACCAACTGTCAATTATATTGAAATCTGGACTTTAAAACTTCTTGACAGAAATTAAGTTGTATGTCTTATTATTTTGTAATATTGCAACTTCCTTAAGTGTTTCTAAAAACTGAGCCTGTTTTAAATGATCGGGACACGTTGCAAGTTGTCCATTCCATCTCTTTGTGATCCTAGCTGTCAGTGAAACAGATATTTTAGCTTTTGTTCTTTTTTTTTGCAGAATAAAGAAATATTTTGTCCGTAGGTCCCATTTGCGAACAAGGCTATTTCGTACGCTAAAAAAACACTTCTCAAAAAATGGCTTCTTAATATTATTTTGCTAGGGATCCGTACTCAAAGAGTGCCAACTGAACGTCACTAAATTCTGTCACATTACGCAAATTCCGAACAAAACAGTCGCTTTGGGATATATTTCTCGCATTTAATTGCAAAAAAAAAAGTCGGAAGCATAAGTTCCCCGATTTTGACAAAAAGTCTGCGAGTTTTTTCATTTCTCTTTATGGAATGACATGAAAACCGATTTTGTGCTTTTCCTTTGTGTCGGAAAGGGGTTCAGAATATCACTACCATGCGTTACGTTGCATAACACAATAACAAATCTTGAATTGGTTTACTCGCACATATTTGTGACGATATGAGAAATCTAAGACCAAAGACTCTCTGAAAAAGTATTTCTCAATATCTCTGCCCACAAAAAGATCTCAAGATTTATGATAAGCAATTTTAAAACACTTTTCACATTTTGGAAAGGATTAACTTTGATGGAACGAATAAGTTGTAAAACTTTCTCCTTTTTTCTTGGTAGAAAATCGTTTAGGTATTTTACCGAAGTTTGCTTCCTCGATGCTCGAAACATTACACACAGGTGGTAATAGCACGGAACATGCTCAGATAAGGTTCCGTACCAACGTACAATATTTAAACTTAATTAAAAAAAACTTTAGTAAATTAATGCCGAAAAACATGTTTTTAAATTTCCGTACCTCAAAATACGAAATATTTACGGCTGCGGTACCTTAAGCACGTAAGAATATCAAGCTTCTATATTAACGCAATGAAAAGATGAGGTTGTTTATGCGCAAGGGAATCGAAATTTGTGGGGTACTTCCCGTTGACCTATAATCATTAAACTTGGCGAGAAGCAATGGCCACGTTCAGAATTTTAAGCAGTAAGAATTAAGTCAAAGCTATTATTTTGAACGGAACTGACAGCAAATGCAGTTGACATTTCAATATGTCACACACATCAAGTTTCACTTCCAATTTGTTTGGGAATGGCGTTTGTTAATCAAATTAGCGGTTGATAATATTTTCACACGCGAATTGCTTGTGTGATCATGTGCCATGAAAATGAACTTATTATAATGATTTACGGATTAAGCAATGTTTGGATTGGAAGAACGGCCAACTAGAAATGTTAAATTTCTGCTCTGTTTTCAATGATCGCAGTTAAGCTCAAACGTTTCTTCATTAATTGAACGACGAACCAGCTGACCTTTGACGTTTAGTAAATAAGTCAAATGTTATTGACTGCAAATTCAGTCAGTTAGTGCCTAAAATTTTGAACGGGGACAATGATTTCTAGCACATGTAAAGGGGGAAACCGGAAAACCATAAAATTGTTCTTCCATGACAAACATTTTTTTTTTCAATCGCCTACAACCTACCTAGGTAAAAGCTTTCCGAGTCATTGGGGCTGACGATTTTTCGACCTCGCAGACTGGATCCGACGGAGATTTTTTCTTTCTTTCTTGATCAGACTGATTCCTTTATATGTATTTTATTTATGTTCTTAATTCTAAGACCAATTCCATTTCTTGCCTATTCTTCGAGCCCTGTCAATAACGTTATTAATTTGTGCTGTTTAAAGCAGTCGAAGGTGGCGACACTTCTGTACTCTTTTACTAATATCCTTTTCTATCTATTAGTGGCGAGCTCACGACGGTCTGGTGCTATGCCTGAGTTGGTCATCCCAAAGCGATCTCATCGCTTCTGGTGGCGAAGATTTTCGTTTCAAAATTTGGGACTCACAAGGCGCCAATATCTACACAAGTTCCACAGAAGAGAGCGCGATCACAGCAATCGACTATAATCCGGAAAATGATGTTCTTGTTGTTGGATCTTTCAACAGTCTTAAGCTCTGCAACAGTTCCGGATGGTCACATAGTAGCACAAGATTCAATTCACCTCCTGTAGGATCGGTGTACGGTTTGTCATGGTCACCAGATGGCACGCAAATTGCTTGCGGAACTTCAACAGGCGTCCTAATCGTCGGACACATTGTTGACAAACAACTTATATCGAGAAACTTGAAAGCCTCCACATCAGGAAGGAAGTCCGTTCTCTTGAAGGACATTCTGAATGGCACCTCAGATGTTTTGGAATTTCCAGATCGGGTGATAAATTTCGGCCTAGGATATGGACATCTCATAGTGGCGACATCCACACAGATCCACATCTACAATGAGAAGTACATCAATACTCCCATCATCATCGAGGGCCGAAGTGATGTCAGAGCTTTGGAAGTTTGTAAAAAGTTTGTCAAACTATTCATGGCCCTCAAGTTCGATTAACAGCTTTTCATTTTGTAGATTCTTTTTGGTCTTAGACTCCACTTCAATTTGGATCTATAATTATACGGGACGCTTGCATCTGAATCCCCGATATCCAGGATCACAAGCTCAGATTCCATCACTAACAACGAAGTGTATTTCCTTGGGACTTGACGTTCTGGCTATTCGGGACAACACTGACACCTCAGGTAACCTTCAGATCTAGTTACTTTTATAAAAAGCTTGTGAAAATGTTTCCCCAGTTGTCTATGCCTTCGATCTTATCCCGGGTGCATCGCGACAGTATGAACCACATCCGATCCGCTCAAAGTCTCAAGTTGCTGAGATCTCGGCATGTCGAGCTGGGTCCTCGGATGATCAGTTTATGGTCTTTTTGGACGACAATCGGGAGCTGTACATCACTGCAAGTCGAAATCTGACGGAGAACAATGAGATCTTTAAAATTGGAACACAAGTGATCGCCGTAATGTGGGCAAGTGAGACCAATATCCTAGTTGGCTTGCACGATGCATGCTTCAGTGTCTGGTACTGTCCAGGAGAAGGTGCAAATGATCCAACTATAATTGCCTTGACAACGGTCACACTTGACACAGCGTAAGTTTAAACAGAGATCCTCAGATCAGTTGTCGATTGTTGTATTATTTTAGGGAGCTTGGAAAGAACATCTCGATCGAGTCCTTTGAAGACGCCATCATTTCATTTCGATCCTCAGGAGCACTCCTCAGTGTCAACGTGAACATTTACTGTGAAATCCTTCACCGAACTCTGATGGATGGACAATGGCAGCAGGCTTTGAAAATATGCCGCCTCGCGCAGAATTCGATTCTTTGGGCTACTCTTGCTGCCATAGCCACAAGGAAGAACCAGCTACAGATCAGCGAAGAGGCTTATTCAGCGGCATTGCAAGTTGATAAGGTCTCTTACCTGCAGTACATTAAGGTACTCAATTATTTAATTAACCGAAACCTGTTATTAAGATTTGCTTTTAAAGGAACTTCCTCCGTCCAGTCCAGAGCAAATGGCAGAGAACTCTTTGATGCTTGGCCGCCTGACCGAAGCCGAGACTATTCTTGTTCATGGCAAGAAGTTTCACGAAGCGGTGTCCCTATGCATTCGAATGCATAATTGGCGCAGAGCGTTGGAAATCGCCGAGAAGAATGGTGTGGACATGGAAGTTGTGCTACAGCAGAGGAAAAAGTATCTGGAGGCATTGGGTAGGCCAGAATTTGATGAATTGTTTTTAAAAGTCTGCAAACGAGAGGTGGACAAGAGGGATTGATAAAATTAAAGGAAAAACTTGAATGATTGTTGTGTTTGTTTATGAATCTTATAACACAGGTCATGTCCATTTTCGAAGGTACCTACTGCTCGACTGCTAGACTAGAGAAAAATGAAAACAGTCAACTGGTATCAAATCTTCAGTACAGAGTTTTTCCTCGATTTTTTTTTACAGTTTTGTTTGAGAGTAAACAGCACCCGAAGGTACATATGTACCTCAAGTTGTAATCTAACGACAGAAGCCGAGTCGCGCACGCAGTAAATGGATACTGTGGCCAAACGTCCCAACCAATCGCGATATACCCTTTTGTCATTGGAACGACATTGTTAAATAATTTTTAGAGGCGTGCTTATGTTTAAGGATCTTTTTTTTTAATTCTCTCGCGTTTTGAAAATTCTTTTTAGAGTTCCATTCCAAGAGGGTGCCAGGAAAACCCTATTTCTAAGGCTCCGCTGTCCGTAAGTCCAACGCAGAGTTGCATCTACTATGGCCGCCAAAACAACAAATAATATACAACAAATACGATAAAGCTTACATATACTACATCTCAGCTTTGCGCCAAAATGTATGCAAAACAAATTTAAAAAGCAACTAAATTTAATGCCTCGAAGTTGGCTATAAACTTGACCGCTTTTTCTTCATTATACACTGCCATCCATAATTTTCGGGACAAACAATTTTCCTTCAAGTGTACAAAGTTCATTCAAATCTTCTGAGGGTAGATCTCAAAGAAATTGAAGAGTATTAAATAAAAATATATTAGCCCAAGTAGATAGGAATTAAACATCACTTATCAGACATTTTTTTCATTTTAATGTATTTTTGTTCATTTAATTCATTTTCCTTACATGCTTGACAAAAATGCTTCAATTAAGCTTAATTAACTTAACTTAGTTTATTTACTAACTCACTGGCCCTCTACGGGCGCACTAAGCTAAACTGACAACTTAAATTATGTCTTTCGACTACTGTATATTTCTTGATTTTAAATTATAAAAACTGATTAAGAAAATTAAGAAAATATAATTTTATGAAAAAACCTAAAATCTTAATATAACTTTAAATAATATTAAAATTTATTACGAAGGCTGCTGGATATATTTCTGGCCTAATAATGAAAATGAATATTTATCATCAAAAGTGGTTTAAATGTTTTTCAAAGTATTCTCCAGCATGATTTATACACTTTTGCATGCGCTCAAACAAATTGCGAAAGACTTTTTCCACTCCGATTGAGACACCTCCAAAACATGGTTTTTGAACGTTTTTGTTGATGTGCGGGAATAAAAAGAAGTCATTGGGTGCCAAGTTAGGGCTGTACGGCGGATGTCTCATCAACGACGTTCGACGTTTTGGCTGGTCAAAAAGGCGCTGGCTTGAGCCGATATGTGAGAGCTCGCATTGTCATGGTGCACAATGATTCGTCTTCTCTTGTTCGTTTTTCGAATTTCGAGAATTGACCGTCCTACGTTGCTCAAATGGAACAGTCGCCACATGACCTGTTTTGCCGGAGAAACAGACGTTTGCTTCAAAGTGCTTCTTCCACGAACAACTTTTGTTGGATTTGGCTCGTCTTCGAAGACCCACACGGTCGATTGTTGTTTTGTTTCGGGCTCATACGCATAGATCCATGATTCGTCACCTGTGACAATCTTATAAACGTCTTTTGAAGCACCGCGATCGTATTTTTCTAACATTTCTTTGCACCAATTGACACGAGTCTTTTTTTGAGCGATTGTCAAATTGTGAGGGATCCAACGAGAACAAACCTTTTGTACGGCCAGGTTTCATGCAATATCGAATGTCTGCTGTACAGTTCGTTGTTGAATCTGATCCTCCACTCACTGTCAATGCATACGGGACCATAGATCCCAAGCGAGTTATTGAACAGACCTTTAAATGATAGTGCCTTTAATGTTTACGCGGGACTTTTGCAATATTGTTCCAAGTATGATGTTGAAGAAATCGCATGAGAGTGCATTACCTTGTCTAAAACGTTGTTTGACATCAAGTGAGTCGGTGACGTCTTTGCCTACACAAAAGGATGAGCTTGACAGGGATGCCACCCCTAGACATGGCTTACTACATCTTGTCTCTGTGGATGCTGTCAAAGACAACCTTGAAATTGATGAAAAGGTGGAGGATTTGGAGCTTCTAGGTTTTTTCCAAGATCTGTCGCGGTTTGCTCTATGGTGGACATTTCTGATCAAAAACAACATGGATATGGACCTATCAGGTTATTGACGAACTGCTTTAGGAGTTCACATAATACGGAAGAAAAAAATTTATAGTTTCTTCAGGATTGGGAAAACAGTACTGAGATTCCAAGCATCGGGCAAGCTTTATTCTGACCATATGTTGCTGATATGTTGGTTCATACTCTTAACCAAGTCATCGCCGCCGCTTTGAAATGTTCGCCAGCTAAGCCGTCTGCTCAAGAGGCTTTCTGAGACTTAAGCATAGGTATAGTTATATTTTCTTGGCCTAGGTTGGGTAGACGGTTTTGTTGGCTTGTGTCCTACCAGCGAAATTTGATTCATCGTCGTCGTTATACAGTCTGCAGTAGTGGTTCTTCCATGTCCTCAGCACTGACTGCAGTTCCACTATGATGTTATATTTTAATTTTTTTTTAATTAAATTTGCAGACTTCGCTTTGGCGTCTGTAACCCTGAGATAATTATTTTTCCTGTTGGTAGAATTTTCGAACCTGGAATTCACAATTCTGGAACTGGAACTGCGGTGCGAATGTGGATAAAAAAATTAGTCTTTAACTAAATTTAGACAATTAGACAATAGGCTAAATTAACATAATGTTGATGAAACTTTTGAAATTAATATAGACAAAAAAAAATCTATGAATTTTTCTGGAAACTAACAGGAGGCCAAGCCAAAAAATCTAATTAGCAGAGTGAAAGTACGCCATGCGGCTACAGAATTGTAAAAAGGAAATCAATTTCGACGACAAAAGGTGGATGAACCAGTCAAACTTTGATGGCTTTAAACAAAAAGAGAGAGCTAACGTTTTTCGCTCTTCAAAAATCGGGATATGTTTTTGAATTGTTCGATTTTAATCACAGGGTTAGTTATCAAGTTCGTTGACAGTTTATTTATTTTCACTTGTCTGTAGAACACGGTTGTGTGCCTAATTTAAAAAAAAAATCTATACGTTGACGGTTTTAAAAAAGCCTTAACAATACAATGCAGTTTCACTTTCTACCCCTCCTCTACGGTTGCCTTCAATGCGACATTTTGTTTTTGCCGCCATCTGAGTTTGTGTTCTAAATACAACTGCGATAGCTTTTATAGTTGTGGGACAGGTCTTACCTGAAATCCTTTCCTAAACTATAAATGACGAATAAATAGTCTGCACTTGATGCATTGCGGCTGAATATCTCGGTTCGACGCGGTGTGCCTTAATCTTTGACGGCAGAAAATGGAACCATGAACTACAAAATACATCAGCTTCCGGTTCATACTTTTCGTCTTTAGTGTGGCATACGTATTTCCTCCACATTTTTCCTTCCTGGTTTAAAACTTTTGACCGACAGTGTCCAATCAAATATATGCATCTTTCTATATGATGACTTGATTGATTTTATTGACAAAGGAAACCATTAAGATTGTGTTGCCACCTTATAATATATGCTCCCATTCCCAATTCGACGTTTCCAGAATGAACCAGTTCACAGGAACTCACACGCTCACTCTGCTTGACAATCCAACATTTAGCGCTTAAATCAAATCCAGAGAATGCATTACAATGCAAAACTTGCCAGTGGTTTCTTAGAAGTTTCCAAAATGCACTCAATAAGCTGCTTCCCTGTCACATGAAGAAACCTCGCTTCCCATGCACATGCACACTCTACAGACCGACGAAGACCCAACTTCCTCATGTTCCAAGTCGCCTTCCAGTTCTCAAGCTGCATCGAAATTCCCAAACGAAAAGCCCCAAAACCAAGTCATTGGACAAACGAGTACTCGTACAGTTCCCGCTTAATGGATTCCATCATATTCCACAATCGTGTCGCTTACTATTCGCATTGTTCGCCCGATAATTTCAATGTCATCATGCGAGAGTTTTACCTCTCTCCTTTTAGAGAATCATCTTATCCCCGCTGGCTGGCTGTCGCAACAACCGATGTAGGAACCTTTCTGCATCCATCGCTGTCCCCTCCCTTGAATACACACACCAGGCCGAGTCGTGTACCCCCCCACAATCTTCTATTGTGCCGTGACCTACATTAACGTCTTTCAGCTCCCTAACAAAAAAAAAGCGAAGAATCTTTCTCTGAGCACGGGAGCGTGTCTGCATTTGGCCCCTCAAATCTCTTTAACTGGGCTAACAACCATTTGAGGTTCTCCTGGTTTCTCGGCGCGAATCCGTCTCCAGCCATCGGACGTGTGTCCTGCATCTTATGCTCGCCTATTAGAATGCGGACAAAAAATTGAGAACTTCATTTTGTGGAATGCTTTCAGCGGTACAATCGGGGCAGTGTTCACAAAGAGGAGAGATAATAGAGCCTCTTCGACGAGTACACAAGTGTATCTAGAGATTGGATTTTCGGCTTTAAAGGAGAAAGAACCCTACTCATAAACTACAAAAGAGGGACAGATATTTTTGGCTTTACGACAGAGACACTTTACTTCCCACCTTCCATGAAAGAGGTAAGAGGAGCAAGGTTCAGGCACAAATAGCTCACGATCAATATTGAGGACCAGGTTAGAGAAAAAGTTGGGGCACCTCTTTTGTGTGTGGAGAAGCGTTTGTTGTGTGTTTTTTTTATTAACTAAACAGCATTTGGGGGCTTCGTGAGAGCTTCATCGTGTGTGTCATTGCCACCACCACTCGTTTCGAAGAGTCACATGGGAAATCCCCAACTGGTATTTTCACCAGGCCAACAGAATCATCTAGAAACCATCTCACCACTGATTTCCATGTAAAACAATAACAATTCCATGTGGAATGGAATGAACACAAGCGGCTGGGTCATATACACATATTTATGTAGATGTGTGCCTCCGCTTTCCTATTGGATTTGGCTCCCTTCCATTTCGGAGAACGGAGAAGATTTACCAGATACCTCGTGGGGAGAGTTCTTCTCTCCGCTGATGCATGATGGTGTTGGTTGCTGTGGTTCCTCTCCATATTTCCTTCTATTCACTCCCACTTCCACAACGGAAAAAAGTAAATTGGAGAAAGGTTAAGAAGAGGAACGAAGGAGCGAGCGTGCCTCGAGGCCGCTGTAAAAATGATAGCGGCTTGCTTAGTTATGAGAGCTTGATAATTTCACCGCACGTTCAGCGGAGCTGGTTTTTTGCCCTTTCGGATAAACACAGAGTCAAGTGTCTCAGTTCTGTCCTGTCTGTCTGTCCTGTCCGCATTATCATCATCGGCCGATGTCAGTTGTCGGATCGTTTACATTTGTCCCGTAATGTGCTCGTTGCATAGCTTGTGTGTAGATTGACAGCTGTCCGAATTACGTCAGTCAAAATGACGCATCGTGTTTTGGGACCAGGAAAACATAACTTCCAGTAAGAATCGCTGAACACGACCGAGAAAGTTAAGAAATTTACTCGGCGACAATTAATTTCCGCTCTTTCAGTCGTTGCGCCATTTTACACAGACAGTAGAGGCGCCAGCGTCAGCCTATTTTATCAGCTTCGTTGCCCTCCTCGACGAGACTGTGTGTCTAACCAAAGCGAAAACGAAAAAAGAAAAATATACACACAAAAAAAAAACAACCAAATATGATTGCTGGCATCTCGCTCTCACTCTCTGGCATGCGGCGAAGGGAGACAAGACTGGAACCATTGCATAGAGTCCATATATAGGAAACCATGGCGTCTCTAACGCGTGGGTGTTTTACCTGAAGATTCCTTTTTAATGCCTTTGTACCCACGGAAACACACCCTAAATCTGTTCGGATTCAGCAGAAGAAGAACAATGAATTCATGCCAAACCACCCCCGTAAAAGCGCCTGTCCTATGAGTGGCTGCAATAAAAGACACACACTCATACCTCCGCCAGCAATCGTTCCTTAACAATTCCTTGCCTTTGTATCTTTTCCTACATGTCTGCATTTGATCTCTCCTCTTGCTTTGCCCCTTCCAGATGGAATCCAGAGCATTGAACTTCAGACACAGTCAGCCACAGCCCAACAACCAACTCTGAGTGGGCGTGTAATCAACAACGCGCCCTAAAAATACCAAAAAACAAAACTCGTACAGTACAGCCAGCACAGAACACCACCACACGAAGCCAGCCGAGGACGGCAAGTGACAGAACACACAGCACAGCGACAGCACAGAGTAGTTTCCCATCTGGCCTGGCCTCGTCGGATTGCATGCCGCCCCGACTGCCTGCCGCTGCCAATGTAGTGCCGGTTAAACCCCACAGAACGAATCTCAATCTAAGACCACACCACGGGCGTGTGAGCTGAGCGTACTTCTGGGATTTGTGTGTGCCTACGACGGCCGATTGAAAAATTGAGGCAGTCCCACTTGTCTAGTTGCGTCAACAGGCGCCCAGAATTTTCAGCAGCTCTTCCGCTGACTTGGAACTGAAATCCGAAATGAATATTTATGCGCGCACAATCATCAGCTGTGTGCTTCGTGTATCTGTGAGAGGAATTGTTGTGTGTATGTGTTTGGGACGCACACTATGGCCGTAGCATTGGCATTGGACTAACCTCACAGATGCTCGAGTGAATGAGGTAATTGGGCGTAATATGAGATTGAGATACTTTTGCTTTTGTTGGGTTGTTTCTCGAGCGCAAAGTGCAGGTAACGGCGGGGAATAGAAGTCGTAAATAAGAAGGGTACACTCGTACAGGATAGTAAACAAGGCGACAGTAGGTCAAACAAGTGCCTGGAGAAATATTTGTCGCGTGTTTATTAAGTCTTAAGGGGGTGAATTTTTCAAGAGTAAGATAATGAATGAGGAAGGAGATTTCAAGTGTCTACTATATTATTCCAGGAATTGGCGTATTGTATCGGTCCAATTCGTCGGTCATTTAAGTTTGGTTTAAGGTTTGCCATTTAAGAATATTTTTAAAAACCTCTGAACGTGTTTAAATTGTGAGAACATGCTACAAAAAAAAATGAATCTAGACTACAGACTTAGTAAAGGCTCTAGAGAAATTGTTTTGAAGAAAATCTAAATCTATTTATTTTACGGCAGGTACAGCATTTTGGTTTGTATAAAGGCATATTATGGCGCATTTTGCATTTCAATTGGCATATTGAGTCTAAAAATGGTCATCTTACAATTAGTCAAGAATTCAAGTCAATTGAACACATATTCAAAGCAAGTTTTGACAGGGAAAACCGAGGCTCGCACACAACGTGGTGTCGGTGAAGCTTTTATGGTTATTGAAGAAGAAATCTGAAGATTTGTTCTTCAAATAAATTAAGTTAAAAAATTCTATACTGTTTAGTCAACACCAGCTGGGACAAAATGTTACAATCGATGTTGTAACATTTTGTCCCAGCAATGTTGTTGAGATTCGATGAAAACTCATCCTCGATAATCGATGCAAACCTCGGTTTGTCCGAGTAAGTAAAATCCTAACTTAAAATACAAAAACCATGTTCGCCGAACACTCATGTTTTCAGTTCTTCTAAATAAAGGTAAATACTGGACGATACCCAAAACAACAGAACAGACTTTAGGGACCGTCGCCGGGAGAATATATACGGTCGGATATACGGTCCTGTCAGCGAAGATGGCGAATTAAAAAGAAAGTTAAAACTGGGAACTCTACGAGCTGCACAATGTCTTCGAATCTCAGGTACCAGGCTTGTGGAAAAAGGGAAGTGCGAACCTCCCGGAATCGTCAAGGACGAAAAACAGCTTTAGCCCAATCTTCTATGGATTGAGCGAGTTATTTTGCCGATTTTTCAGCAGGTAAAAGGTGGACCTTTTGTCTGTTACTGTTATTAAAGAAAAAAATGTAAGCTTTTGGAAAGCTGTTAAAAAAAAATTGCACGGTGACGATGGTCTAGAGGAACGACAGTGTCAAGAAAAGTTCCCTTAAATTTGACACCGGATGAATTGAGTTCGATTGATTTAATCGAGTAATTCGATTTCGGCAGTTTTGATGCATTTGGGTCTTGACGATATTTTCAAATGCTGTTTAAGCTCCGGCTTTAGGTATCCCCAAAAAAAAGGCTTATTCATTTATTGAAATTGAAATAGCCGCCGGTTTAGTAATACAACTCTAGGTGTGAGTACTATGGCCCCGTCTAGCTTAAAATGTATTCTGTTGTTGAACCTGGAAAACTGATGAATCAGCAGTACCAAAAACTCGTCAATAATTTAGCAATGCTTTCCAGCAGTGAATAGCTCCTGAAACTTTGAAAATAACACTGTCACGTGTGGTTGAGTGTTGCTCTCTAGAGTTTACGGCCCCTAGTTTCTTACTTCATATCTTACGTCAGAATACAATATGTTTCCAAGTTTTTCGACAACCTTCAGGCATAATTTTCGTTTAGGTTTCTCGTATGGCTAGGGACGTGTCAAAGGGATACACTACTCCGCAGGGCACTGCTAATCATATTCATTGTCTGGATTTCGATTTGAACAGAAGTGCTTGGCTTGGAGCTATTCGATTTTAGTAAAATAATCCAAGCAGTCGAGCAAAACCAAAGGATCGAATTTTTGAACAGTGTAAGTAAAGCGACGACCGATAAGAAGACTTTTGAACATTTTGCAAATTTAAGAAAACGAAATGGCGAAACACAAAATCGGAAGAGGAGATTGTTAAAACGGAATGGATAAAATCCTGCCGGCATTACTGCTTAGGATCACATTGACAATTGCAGTCGCTGTTTTATGTCTTTCAAGCTGGTGATCCAGGTTGGGGTGTGAATAACTACCACGTTATGTTCTCCTCAAGTCCGATATGAGCATAAATGAAGGATGAACTCTGGCTAGATTTTCAGAATGAGAGGATTTAAAAAGAAAATGGCAATGGAGAAAAATAATCCAACAAAGGTTGAATAGTTGAATTTCTAAGGGAATCCCACAGTATTTGCTCTCAGCTGGTGTTGTGATGACGCCTTTTTCTACAGGAAGTCCACTTCATAACTTGGAGAATGACTTACTAAAAACGTTGTCTAAAGTCTTAACTTTTAATATTCATGATATTTTCTGAATTGCGTCTCAATCTAGCAGCACAAGTCACCGAACTTTTCCAGTAGATAAGTCTCAAAAAGAAAAATTACTGGTAAGTTTTTCAACGATCTCAAGAGCAGTGACGGCTTAAACAGCAGGCTGAGTAGGCTTGAGCCTAGGGCGGCAGATTTTTGGAGCGGCAAATTTGGGAATCGATTTTTTTTTTCGTCTTAAGCTACCTTATAGAATTTGCTGATGACTTTCCTCTCTCACTTGTCATTGCACATTCCGAGAGTAGCAAAATGCCATATTCTGTAAAAGAGCTAGCCCGCCGCACTTTGTATGAGTGAAAAGAGCACAATTGTAAAAATGTATTTAATATTTTTCCCTCTTCCCACTATTAACCCATACAAAAAATGCTCTGTCCTTTACAGAAGTTTATCCTAATGATTTAGAGCCTGAGTTAGTTCAAGAATACATACATTTTCGAAGCAACATATCTTCGCAAAGCATTTTTGTAAAACCAGCTTTCTCATTATTAGAGAGTCTGTCTTTGTTTCTGCGAAAACAGAGTCTGCAGAACGTTTATCCGAACTTGGCCTTTCGTATGGCATTATATAGTATACACCAGCGACGAATTGTTCGAGTGAAAGAAGCTTCCCTTGTTTAAAAACAGTGAAAAATTATCTGAGATCGACGCTTTAGCTGTTTTATGCATAGAGTCGGAATTAATGAGCAAAATTACTTACGAGGATATCTTCGATGATTTTTCAAAAAAAAAAAAAAATCTCGTAAAATGGTTTTGTAACGAAGTAACAAACTTTTATAACTGAACTGGGTTGATTATTTTTAATTGTTTGTCTATCAATGCCATAAAAATTATTTATTCACGTTTACCAAATTTACATAATTATTAGCTGATTAGCTCAAAAAATACCCAAAAATTATTTTATGTGTAATTTCAACGAAATTTTTGGATTTTAATGGCGGCAAATGGCGGCGAAAACTGTATAGTCTTTACCAGAGTTGAGCAAAATATAATTGAGTACAATTACTAGTTTACAGAAGGAATCATAAATGTAATCTGAATTGATTACAATTACAAAAGGAATCCACCAGCCGATGATAACGATTACGATTACAAAGTAATTTGTAATCATGGGCGATTACAATTACAGTAGTTGTAATCGTAATCTGAGGTGATAACAGTGGTAATTCCTTTTTTTTCTGGCTTGGATTGTTCTACTTTGCCAACATATATTTTGTGTAAATGAATACTTATAACTGAGTGTTTATGTGGGCGTTTTGTAAATCTCACTGTAGTTCTGCTTACCGTCAAAATTTATACTTTGTACAAAGTATTACCATTGTTGATTCGGTAAGTTTAGCAATATAAAATACCTTTTGTTATTCGATTTCTTGTAATCCTTTATTTAACCCAAGAAAAATTTAGTTACGGTTTCTCGTATCGTATGAAAAATGCATGTTATGACAATTAAGGTTTTTCGTAATTTAAATTGGCTTACAAGACAACCCGTTGCTCGTATATTTGACCAGAAAATCTACTCACCCTTGTATTAACGTATTACCTATTGTAGCATAAGAAAAAAGTCTTTCAACAGGTACCGACGATGGTAAGGGAGTATTTAATTTTACAAAAATATTTTTATTTTCGGGGTATGTTTTCAAAATATTTATGTCGCAACTTTCTTTTGCAAAAAAGTTTGAAATGAGATGCTCTGCCTTGGCACGAGGCTGGCTTGTTCCAGATAATAAATTTCGTTCTCCGTCAGCGTCTTCACAGCTTTCTTCTTCAGTCGGGGTTCATCTTTGCTAATTCGAAAAACTATATTGTTTTGAAAAAACAGAAATGAAAATCAATATTATTTATTATTATTGTAATTAATATTTTGATAACAAAGTAATCGTGATTATTTTTGTAACCTTGATTGTTTTGTAATTAGATTACTATAATCAAAAAAGGAATTGATTTCTTTTGTAATCGAAACGGCCCAACTCTGGCCTTCATCTTGAAAATTTGTAAGTCCGCCACTGCTCAAGAGCAACCAAAAACGTCAGGTGATTGACGGCACAGACCCATCCATTAGCGCATTTCTTTTGGAAGGCACTTCCAAAATATTTTTAACCGTGAGATATTCTTAAACATTCTGTATCACTGACGAGATGTTCCTTACTGTCAGAGCCTTGCTCGTTTTTGAGAACATCTTTGTCATACACAGATGGAAATGAAAATGAAAATCCCTTTCATCGTTATAAATATTAGCCACTAGATCTAAAGGGCTATCCACATCCCTGCATATCGAGTCCATTCGCTAATAACTTAACCTGCAAAATGATGATCGAACAAGGAATTCACAAAAATGGGGCACAATATGAGCCCGAGAAAAGAACCCTGCGGTACAAACAAATTCAGGCCTTCAAATTCGTGTAAAAAGTAATATGCACAAAAAGTATGATGCGTGCTCTTCCAACGTCAGTTGGGCCTGTAACTTCTACAGTTGGACGTTTTGTCACAATAAGCTTGTCTACAGAAGGGGCTACGGTGTGCGCTATTGCAGTACAGTTCATAATTGATTCGTGAGAACCGTAAGGGAAGCGGAAGACAACCAATGTTAGAGGATCAGACAAGCGGACTCTAAGGCTTGCAGCTCGAACATTTTTTTCATAGTTCTGATTGAGGAGAAGAGCAACAAGGTTTGAAACGATTGTTCAAAATTCGTAAGGAAGAATGATTGGCTTTTTACAAAACAAAAGCTCTCTATTTCTGTAGTCAAACGTGTTTGTGGTTTTTTTTTTAATGGTCTGCAAATATTTCTCTTCCACAGAAGTTCATTCTACTAAGCTTTGCCGAGCATACGTGGTTCAGGAAGAAAAAAACACTGTACTCAGTGAACTCAACATCAGCATTGTTACCAATTTTTTTAACTTTAATAAAAGCACTCTTCTAAATATTCTTGTTTCCCTGACCACAAACCCTTGAGAAATACGATGCATATGCCCTCACGGGCATATTCGATTACTGCCTTTCCCTAGGCATTGCTGCAAGATAGATGTGCTATCTACTTCTTGTCTACTGCCACAATTGTTTGGCGCCAAGAGTTGCATCTGTGCAGACTTGAAAGGCTTCCATAGCAACTCAATCTAATGCACCATTCCGGATTGGGTCTAATGTTCTGTTCCCCTATGAAACCATGCTACGTCGGAGAAAAAGTCTTATCCCTAACTCTCACTTGCTCTCGCCCAGTAACCATTTCTCTAGCTTAGCTTCCTTGGGAATATTCTCCATCTCCAGGAACCCAAATTTCGCCACTTTAAATGAACAATCTTCACCACATTCATCCGCCCTAATTCTCCTTTTATCCACGTACCAGACAGACACTAACTCAATTGCTATCGGGTGGAGGCAGGACTCTCCGCCCTAATCAAATGGTAGCAATTTTCCTTTGGAGGCGGTTGTAGTTGGGTGGTTTAATTCGTTCGTGTGCACCCCTCTTGAGCCAGGGAAAACCACGCACGGGGCCTTTCCAATTTTCCCATGAAACTTTTTCCTCATTTGCACAAACACTCCGCCTATTTTTACCAGGCTATCATGCGAAAGAAAAGCTACATCCTGTTTTCCCACCAGTTCGTTTCTTCCCAGACCATGGAGGTGGAGAACGAAAGGGGTTGGTCGTTGGTGAAAGTCATATCGCTGTTAGCTGAACATGTCCCATTAACTGGACGTGGCGTGGACATAGAGAAGAGAGTTTCCAATCGAGAAAATTTTTCGATAGACAATACACACTTTTCCAACGCCCTCAAATGGGGACGCCAATAGATTTCCCTCAAAATGCACTAGGCTCCCATGAAGTGCAGCAGGGAAACTCGCCTAGTCCTAGACACACAGCAACGAGAGTGCATCGTGTTATCTATCGAACAAAAGAGGAAAACAGAAAGCGAATTGCGAGCCTCTCGCTCTTTCTATGTGTAAATAGGGAACATGGAATAGATACGGGCAGGCAGGTAGGTAGGTACTCCTCATATCGAACTACCACGAGGTAGACCAAACACCAAAGAGAAACAATTGAGGCCATGAGGGCAACCAACCAGTTAACAAACCGACCGACAATCAACCCTCCATCGTTCATGGTTGGAGATATCCCCGTGGAGTGGAAGCAACAACACAATGTGATGATTACAGTGCTGTGCAATGGAGCACATGAAGCTATTATTAGATACGCACTTGCGCGCTCATCACTGGGCTATCCATTCACGAGGCATTCACATCCATGGGGAACTTGTTAAGCGGTCGATGGTGGACGTTTCTTCCATTTAGGCAGGGGAACTAACTTGCCAGCTATGGCGAGACCAAAGCGAGAGGAGGCGAATGCATGGAACTAAATAATAAATGGAACTATTTCTAAGGAATCTTAAGCCATTCCAGTTATAGGATACTCCTTACAAGGTGACTGTTCTTGTGTCCACTGAAACTGTGGAGGTTGTGAAAAAAGAAGAAAATGATTTTCTGTAATAGGGACGTCCACCGTGGCTATAAGGTCGATCACCTCTTTGGAGTAGAATGAGTAATAAAAAAGGACTGTAACTTTGTTCCAGAACACGGGCCGAACTTCGAGACGTTTGTAATCTTTCTAACTAGACAAAGGAGTAGATAAAGTCGCTGGACTTCTACAACTTGGGTCCATTATAACCGTGTAGAGATAGGCTTTGAAAGATGTCTGCATGGAAAAGAGGTCCAATCCAGATATTAGTTTGAGTCTTAGAAGTTGCTAGCGTTGTAGAAATTTTCTTCTCTTTTGAAGAAGCTATCGACTGGAGCTTTTTTGTGTACAAAGCTCAAGAGCCTTAAAAACCATAGATTGTAATGATTATTTTCGCAGCCATCGCTTGTCCTGAAGAAGCCAACTTTTTCAAACGTAAAACACCAGCTTAAGTTCTATATATATGGATTTATGGATCCCTTCGTTAAGAAGGCTAACTCTCTATTGGAAAAATTGCATTATCATTGTACTACTTTTGTCGAAGGACTTTGATGTGAAATATTTTGTCCAATTCCGTCGGTGCGGATCTCCTTCATTCGTCGGTTAAATTCATTTTTTTCCGTCGTTAGAAAATCTGTTTGATTAAATCCTTTGAGTACAGGAAGACGGAGAACTTTTTTGAAACTGAATAATATCAATTCTGGACTGTGTTGTGAAGTTGTCAGGTTCGAATCCTGAAAAACATCGGAACAGGCACAGTCACCATTTACTGTTGGGATCAAATTATTGGCGCTATCATCGGAGTTTTCAACCAACGATAGTTGTCTGATCAAGTGGGTGGCTTAACTGAAGTGGCGACTACCGTATCGGCCTGTATCCTGTTCCTGTCATCAAAATAATAATCTGCGTAGTTGATCTGACATTGGTCCTGCTGTGGAGGCATAACACTGGCAGCAGGGGCGCTGAAGGCGTCTTTCAAAAACTCCACTTTTCAGTGTATCAATAAATTTCGAATATAATACTGTGAATTAAACAAATGTGAATAAGTCAAGGTCGAGTTCTGGAAGGGAGCAATTGCAATCAAAATACATCTGACTTTCAAAGCATTCAAAAATCTTTAAATTCTTCTCCTACATTTTAAGGGAAGTCATAATCCCATTGGATCAAACAGATTATTTGAAAAAAATTTAATATAGGAAGGTACCTTGACCCCGATTTGGAAAAAGATGGTATGATAAAAATAATTTTAAGATGGTATGATAAAAAATTTTAATTTCCTAACTTTTGGAAACCAGGGTCTGAATTCACAACTTGTGTGTGTCCGTTTATTTCTCGCTCACTTGCCTTCAGAGGACTGCTTAAAACTCGCAAATTTTGGAGCCGTTTAAAATTTTAGACATCATTTTGCGCTATTGAACCCGGAACGGATACTCTTGTAATTAATTTAAAAAGGAGCTAAGTGCGAGTCGGCCACGCAAACGAAGGGTTCCGTACCACCGTACAAATGGAGAAAAATTTTGTATTGTTTTTTAACTTTATATTATTTTTGTTATTTGTATTATAGCGGTCATAGAAGCACTCGGACTGGCGGACAGCGGACCCTTAGTAATAGGGTTCCATTGGGACTATTTGAATATGGAACTTTAAGAACAGAAAAACTCATATGAAGTGTGATCGGAGCTGCAAAACTGACGTCATATTTATTGCATTTTTGGCTCATCAAGGATTTCGAACAAGGTTCCTGCTTTGTTGCTTAAACTTGTTAAATTATTCGATCAAACAGGCGGTTGACGATTCGAAGACTAAACATCGCGTACGGGGTCCATGCAAAGCATTTAAGCCCATGATTTGCAAATGAGACGAGTCAGCGCTGAATTTGGAAATTCGTGTCAGTTTGCATGGAATTTAAGGATCGTCTTGATGGACAAAATTATGAATTGAAGATGAAAACTAGGCGCATGGCCTGTATTGTAAATGCAGAGCTCCCAATGGAAAAAGAGTGCTTTTCCTTTTTTTATTTACTTCACCCCGGAACGACTGCCAGGTCCAAGTATTGTAATGATTGAAAACAACTTTTTGCGAGACGGCATAGGAAGTAGTTGGCCAGCAAAATGGGCCAATGGCTTCCTTCTGCGTGCCCGCTAACCCACCAGATTAAGGATAGTGTGAATTCTGGGTCTTCTCAGGAATTTGATACCTTTTTCGAGATTGAAAGAGCCACGTCAGAAAAGCTGAAGGCCCATCTCATGGAAGCCTTCCTGAAAAGTTTCCAATCATGTGTCTGCTGAAACATGAATCCTCAGCGAACATGCAATCTCCGCTGCTGAGGTTAATCGCTCAAGCGTGAGCACATATGACATGTACAGCGAGTCCTGGCACGTAAGCTGAACAAAAGGCTCGTCTTTGTTTCTGTGGATTTGTTCCTGTTGAGACCAAGTCCAATGATTAAGTAAGACGCTCCGTGATTGAAAAAGGGCAAAGTTAGCCAATAGGCTCCTTCACAAAAGCATGTGGAAAAGCAGATTGCTTGTTGACAAACAACGTGTCCAGAACCTTTCGCCCCGGATTTTATTAGTCTGATTGTAGTACATGGAGCAACTTCTTCTACAACTCTAGAAGTTATTAAAATGAATATAGAGCTCTTAGATCGGTCAAGGAAGAGTTGCTGCAGCTTCTTAGAAAAAAAAGAGTTCACCAAACACTTGTGGCTATTTGTCGCAAAAAAATGCAGTCCAAATTAAAAACTGATAAACAAGATTTCATTCTAGTGGAGGATGGATATTGGAAGATTCAACTCCTTTCATGGCATAGAAGCGCTCAAACGGAGTAAGGTTGCTAACAACCTGAAGCCAGTCAGTATGTCTGTTCCTGAACAATTGAAGTTGACAGATAGCCTGCATGAGTGCACGTGCCCCGCCGAGTTATATAACATAGAAAAGAGAAGGAAGGAACCTACGAAAAAGTAAAAGATTCTTTAGCAACCTTTCATTCCGCAGACGGTCGAACTGCCATTCATATCGACCGCGTGTTTATTGACGCAGGACACACGTCACACTTTCTGGATTCAAGGAAGTTCCGAGGGGCTCTTAGACTGATCACTTTCTATAAGCGCTCGACCTATAGTCCGATTGTCCATAGCTGCATCAGACAACAAAATGAGGTTTAACATCAGACGCCTCAGCATGACCTGAAAACACACAACTTGATGACCGAATTCGCATTCTCGCAAAGCTAGTCAAACTTCCCCTGTTGCCAAACAGGTGCCTGATTTCAACAAGGAAACACACACGTGATTGGAAATTCGTCAGTGGCATCTTTCATACGTACCCCACTTCCAGAGAGTTGGCAAGGCAGGTGGGTACAAAAAAGGCTCTTTATTTAACAAATCTGTCCAACCGCTGGGATACGCAGATGAGATTGACATTGACGGTCGTTCCCAGTGCGCCGCCATAGGGAGTTTGTCGTCCCTTGAAAACCAGGTGAAATGCATGCTCTAAGCCGAGGACTTCCTGTTGGTAAAAGATCAAACACCAAATCCACGAATGCAACCTTAGTCGGTATTTGTAAAGACTTGCCTTGGTAATCCACTGCACCTTCGATTAGGTGAGAAAAACAGGTTCAAAATGGGTTCCTTATTCTGAAAAAGAAATGTAATTGTTAGATGGAACTGAGTGCTGGACAGAAAGTCCTTCTTGAATTTAAGGATGGCAAATGAAGGTACAAATAGAAGCATGAACTCAATGATCCTTAGCATGAAAACGTCGACTATAATGGATCGAGTACATCAAACA
The DNA here is from genome assembly GCA_963555765.1 of Orthonevra nobilis. Taxonomy (NCBI): domain Eukaryota; kingdom Metazoa; phylum Arthropoda; class Insecta; order Diptera; family Syrphidae; genus Orthonevra; species Orthonevra nobilis. Next base: position 148,788,722 of record OY743224.1, read on the forward strand.
AGAGGTTCGAGAAAAATCCAACCTTTGTTGACAAAGAAGTTCCGCCACCAACTGTCGAAAAAACGAGGCTTCGGAACAACAAAGTTGCGACCTCAGATACTTAATACGCTGAAAATTTCAAAAAGAAGATGGTCTGGTGGGCACGAGACACCAGGTAAGACCGAACCTCCCATTCAAGGATAAAACAGTCTACGGTGCTACGAGTCGTGATCCAAGCAACTGGAAGGAGCTATAGCTCAGTTTCCGAGACTGTTTGGGTCGACTTACTCCTTGTCCTTTTTTCTCAATTCATTCCTTAAGAAAGAAAATGATTTCCGATTGTTCCAAAAATACCCTTTATCCCATACCAACCATTCGCAACACCCGTGCCATCACACCAATCCCGAACCAATCCAACCACCACTCTGATCCGATTGAGGCCGTTTAATTGTCATTCAATGCTAATCCACTTAAACAGCATAACCCCTGTGACACAACAGGAGGAGCGTCTGTCATACACGCACAACCGAACCAGCAGTTAAATAATCCTCCTTCTGCTGGCCTTTCCCTTCATCCATCACAATGTTCAGAGCAACACCCCTCCAGTATTCCTATTTAAAGGCGTTTCCAACGCCATTGACAGCCGCCATACGCAACACAAAAAAAAAAAAGGAAAAATAACAAAAATAATCCAATCCGATTCCATATTCCCACGGGGTTCGAAAAATATATCTTCCCATCACCGCAGCCAGGCAATCGAGTCCTTGCTGCCGCTCCTGATAGCCTAGTAGCGAACACCTAAGAAAATGTCGGAAACGCTGACGGAATTCCCACGGCCAAAGAATTCCCACAGTCCTTTGCCATGATGTTGTTGTTGTGTGGATTGGGTTGTTGCACTCTGTCTCTCGTTGTTGTTTATTTATAAATCTAGAAAAAATAATCTGTTGTTTTTTTGTAGTCGTCTGCTCCTAAGGGAGCCCATAAAAATTCCGATTAACATGACCCGGGAATGCAGCATGTGCATGCAAAAAAAAGGGCACATTTTCCTTTTGTTCATGTCGGCTGCTGGCTGCTGGCTGCCGGCTTTGGTGTCGTGGCAGAGGAATGCAATGCCAGTTGGCAGTGGCTTGACTTGGAATAACATATCTCTGGCTGCGTGCCTGCGGGCGGCATCTCCAGATATCCATGCTCGCCCAACAAGTGAAATTCAGAAAATTTCTCGGATTTTCTTCTTCCCCGCGTGTGTGTGTGTGCGTGCGTGTGTGCGGAATGCTCTTTCCCAGATTCTATGGAATGCTGTTGCCTGATTCCGTTCATGTTTGGAATTTTTTTTGTTTTTTTTTTTTGTCGGAATTAACAATTTGTTGTATTGAGGGGTGGAAAGGACCAGTAAGTGTTGACGGAAGGAAGAAAGGCTGCATCGTGATGTTGTTTTGTTTGGGGTTCTCACTCTGAACGGCATACAGAATCCTGCAGCAAGGACTACGCGACTAGTACGGATTGCTGTTGTTTTGTTTGTGGCATCGAAAAGGACGTCGCGTTTTTTTTCGGATAGTAAGGACGACGATGGGTTGGAATGTAGAGATGAACAGGTTAAATATTAAAGTTAATAGTGTATAAAGAGAATGGGGGTTTGATGAATTCAGAATTCAGAAGGATACCTCCAAGGAGCAGACGAATCATAGCCGGAATGCAGTCAAAAATCGATACAGCTTCTCATGATGGCACACTTTCTGCATCGAACGCATCGCTTGAAAAGGCTCTGACTTCGCCATTAGCTTAATCGGTCTTCCTTGCCGCATCGAACCTGGCTCTTTGCTGCATCATTGGTTGGATTGGTGGGTTAGAGTGAGCTTTGTTAGCTCTTAACCTAGGCCTCTGGTTGGGCCCGTTGTGTTTCCCTATTTCCTGTATGGAAAGGATTTTGGTTAAAGTGGCAGTGGAAAGAAAGTGGGTGATGTCAGAAGGATTACTTTGGAGTGTCTTGATCTGTATGTGCCCTGTTACCGATTTTGCAGGTTTGTACGTTGTAAGGTTGCCCCAGTGATTTTTGACTTTCCGGGTTGCCCATTCGTTTATTACTCTCTTAATGGTTGTTAGCGGGGTGCCTATTTCCTTTACAGGGTTTTGGTGGCTTTTTCCTGCTCCTTTCCTAGCCAGTTCCTCAGCTTTTTCGTTTTCCGTTACGCTTTTCTACTCCAGTTATGTTTTGACATTTCAATCGGTGGGTTTGGGTAATAAATCCCTGCCCCTGATTCAGACGATATGTAAGAACCGTCCATACATATTTGTAATTACTCCGGGGTCTCTTGTCGTGTTTCTGTTCCCCCAAGAGGCTCTGGTTGGAAAAAAAATGTATTGAAATCGTTTTTGAACGTGAGAGTTTTCTCCTCTTGGTCGATCTAGTAGCGGTGTCATCGCTCTAACAACGTTGACAATTTTCCTATAAAAATAACTAAATCGATGGCACAACAGCTCATCATTTATGGCTCACTTCACTTTCGTCCAGTATTCGGCTCCAAACAGCAGAACTGGCAGAACAAACACATGAATGTTCATTTCGTTTTCCGATTAAGGAGTTTTGAACCTTTTTATTTCTCCATAACGAAAGAGCAGTCGGTTCAAAGAATAAGTTTCTACGAAAACAAAAGAGTCGTACAGTTTACTCCCTGAAAGCTAAGCTCTTTGATCACTTGGAAGATACTCTTTCCAAGAGACGGAAGTGGGCCGTTGCCTCTTTGTTTATTGAGAGCATGTCCTTTAATTTTGATCATAAGCTTCAAAACCGACTGCGTATCCCAAAGGTGGGACAAATTTTTTTAATATAAAGCCTTCACTGTTAGTACCTGCCTTGCGGACTCTCTGGAGGTGGACCACGATGTGGAAGATGCCATTGACGCAATTACAGTCAAACTTATGTAGTAGTTTGGAATTATGTAGTATCTATTAAGAGGACCTATTTTCGAATTGCACATGGCAGTCGATGAAGGTGGCTATAATCGAATCGTCCTGATAGATGGACTAATACATGCTCTCTTCCGATGATGATTGCAAATTTACTAAACTAGCATTTTTTCTTGTTTAAGGGGGGAAGTCACAGTAAATATTTCAATTTTTCGAAAAATTTTTTTTATCGCTTTAAAGGTGCTTAAGGGTCTTAAAAATAATATACCAAATGATGGAATACGACAAAAGTGTCCGAGTGACCAAAGCTTTCACTCTGCGGTAACGCCCATATATTTTTCATATGTTGTTATATGAAAACCAAAAAATGTTGGTGTTTTCTTCCAGGTCAAAAATTAAGGAGTTTACGTCTTCGGCCATCGACACGCTTTCAACAATAGGCGTCTTGGGGCATATGCTGCGCAGCCGCCATTTTTGAATATTTTTTATTGAAAAAAATTACATTTTGTACTTTTTTAGTATTGCTGTAAAACCTATTTATTCAGCCAAAATTAATTTCCGAAAATATGCCTATAATTGTGTGTGCTACTGTGATTTCCGCCCTTAAAGTCTTTCTATAGCCACACCAGCTTCTCCCACAATGTGTGGTAGCAAATCGGCTGAAAATGTTGCTTAAATTCAGTCGAAATTTCCAGTGAATTAGTGACTTCACAATAACGGAGAGACTGGGTGGTGAAGTCTGCAGCAAGGCAGACTACTGCATTGGATCTTTGTGTTCTCGTACTCCGTCCACGAGATCATAGTTTTCCTCTTTTAAAGAGTCTTCAGCCTTATCAGTGATGGTATGTCCAAGTACGGATCAGATAAATTCTGGAACTTTTTTTTCGACATACATGTTTCCTAAGATTTAAAGATTCCTTCAATAAATTCCCCTCTAGCAAGAATAGATTATCATCAGTATGTGATCGATGGGGGATCAAATAAACTCCATCCTATCGGTTCCTATTTTGAGTCAGTCCATGCGACACGACAACCAAGTCGTAAGGCTCTCAAGGTGGCTGAAGAACTGATAGGGTTTAACAGCCAAAACAGTGACACGAACAATCTAAAGAAGTGTAGGACGATGAACTCAGATCAGAAGAACAACTTTTTTTCAACATTTGACGGACTCACAGCATCATTAAGAACTCTAAATAATGTTAAGACTTTCGATTTGGATGGTAATCCAAACATCGTTATTAACTATGTTCTCATTGAAATCATGAGGCGTCATCAAGCTGTTGGAAGTCTTCGAAAATATTTCTATTAGTCCCAAAAAATGGGGGTCCTTCTGATCCTTCAAACTATAGGCCAATAGTGCGAAGATCTTCATAGTAGTTATTGTTCGAGTGCGAAAAAAAGGAAATCATGCCGCGGAATCAATTTGAACTCAGCACTGAATGCTGCACGGAAATTAGTTTCGGATATAACCTGGAACTTGCTCGATAAAAGGTGTACAAGGCCTGTCTACTGGACGGACTTTGATATAAATTCATCGGAAATTAGCTTCTCCCTCATCTTATAAATGTTACCATTTCAATGATACGCGAGAAGAGAGAGAGTACCCCACAACTTTGGGTTTTGATGTCACTGATGGTCTGTTGCAAGGCACAGTATCGGAGTCAACTGTGGGAATAAACTCGCCGCTTAAAAACGCGGGGGTAGACGAAGGCGTTTACGAGAATAAGTGATGGTCTTACAATAAGCATCAGCCCTAAGAGGTTTTTATTGCACTATTCAAATCGGAAGGGGGATGATAAATGTCTGCTGATTCTCTTATCATCGGCATAGATGGACAGATCGGAGTGAGTTAAAATGTGTTCAACATCGTAAATCTTTTACATAAAGATAATAGGGCCTAAATGACTGCCTTGGGGAACACCTGAGATAGCAGCGAATCTCTACAATGTATTGTCGACATTGTAGATATGATTTTATCCAGTCGATTAGGGAAGGGGTTTATTCCAAGGGCCTTGAATTTTACGCAGATGAATCGATGAGAGATTTCATAGAAAGCTTTACTAAAGTCAGTGGTGCAATGCTTAAGATGTGATTTCGATAAGCAGAGTGGTTGTGGATCTTCCTTTTATAAATCCGTGCTGCATTATGGAGAGAATGGATGTACAATGAAAGTTTACTGAATCATAGACTTCAGACTTCTACTTTCAAAGAACTTAGGGATGGAAGACAGTTTAACAATGGGACGTTCTTTCTTGTGAATGGGGATAATAAACGTGTCCTTCCATGCTTTGGGGAAAACAGCTCGTGCGAGCGAAAGTTGGTATAGAGTGGCTATTGCATTTTTTCAGTACAATTGGGGGGATACCATCAGGTCCATGGGTAAAGTCGTCCTTTAGGCTGTTCATTTTTTCGATGCCATCGGTAAATAACATATCCAAAGACGTGAAGGATGTTTGTGGACATTTATTCAGGTAGGAGAAATTATTCATATCAGGATGTAGATTGTGGTTGGTGACCGAGTGACTAAAAAAGTTTGAAACTATTAAAGGGTCTGAGGAGGAACTATCCGAAAATTTTTGTGCAGAAGGGAAGCTATCAGACTTTCCTTTGATGTTAATAAATTTGTAGAAGCGTTTGGGGTCGGAACATAAGTTGGTGTTGGCGCGAAGGAAATTTTTAACGAATTCAAAGAAGGAGTTGATCGTATTTTTAACCAGGCTTACGTCGTAACAGCAAGTAAAACACTGCGTTCACAAGAATTGTAACCACATAGTTCACCATCGGCGCGGAAAATGTTGCAGTAAGGACTAAATAACTCTTGGTTATTAATACTAGAGGTTAGGTTTGTTTCAGTTAGAGCAAATATGTCATATGTTAACTTCTTGGAGTTTAGAGGAACGTTCGATGTTTTGATCGAAGCCCTCTGACGTTTTTGTAGAAAATGGAAATCGGTTGAGGGGAAGCTGAGTTAGGGACGATAATAGTTCTTGAGGTGAGACAAAGTTTGTTGGAGATGAGAAATCCGTTTAGAAGTAATTTTAGATGAGTACGTTGAAAGATCATTACCAAACATTTTTTTTCAATTTCCCGGGCGCTGTCGGAAGACTTTCCTTTTGGATTGATACCATGACATTGGTTTTTGTAGTTCTATGGATGCAAGATTCGGGATAGTCATGCAAATACGGTCTCTTAAACGAGACAGGCAATTGTAAGGAACGCTCATATCGACTGTCGGCATTATGTTCATAACAAAGGACTACTGGATGTTTCCGGAGTGTCTAGGATTGACAACGTTATCCTAAGAATTACGCGAAATCATTTTGTGCGATCGGCGATTCTTATTGAGGATGAGCTAACATCGGGCTTGTTTTATCCTAACCGTGAACAGGCAAAAGAGTCATGTAAACGCCAACATAATCATGGAATAAAGTTCCTGCCTGGGAGCACATTTTGAGGTATACTTCATAAAGAACGGCTGGATCTTAACAAATATTGGTGGCATGATTGGATAGAAGCTGATGTTGAGGATAACATCTTTATTGCGAGTGTCGATTAGCGTTCGTCACAAGCTTGGAATTGTGTAACTCAATCGGTAAAGGAATAAATCATTTTGAATAAAAATGATAATATTGTGAATAATCATACTTTGATAGTTGTGCTTGGCTATTGTATTCATAGTTATTTATTAGTTTCCATGAGCACAATCGGGTAATGGTTTAGCGATTCAGAAGCAAAAAATGATGATTACCAAGTTTGTTCACACAAACATCTTAGTAATGATATAATTATTAAAAATATGATCAATTTAAATTAAGTTGTGAGGGTCGTCATTCATCGATCATAAACTTTATACAAAATATTGGTTTACTTATTAACTTAGTGGGCTCTCTACCAAAAATATCGTCACCATGCTTGAAAAGCTCCACTGGTTGACTATCAGAGGCGGCGGCCTTGTTAATCTTCAGCTTCCAAAATGGCTCCCTACCTAATGGCCATAAAGCAGCTGCTAGAAATGCTGCTTTAAAGCGTCTCCTATTCCCTGTACTAGGTTTCCTTCACTGTTTCAAAAAGTCTTCGTCCTGGGCTTTCCTGAAAAACATCCGGATGTTATTCCTATCGCGAGACTTTTCGATATCCTTGAGCTTGTAGGCTGCAGTATTTTCTTCACCTCCCTTCTTCTGGCTCGGTACTCTTCCCTCACTGCCCTTAATTTCCTTTGCAGGGCTTCCATGTGTGCATGTTCTGTCACCTTTTTCCGTCATTCGCATTCATCATCCCACCAAGTGCTCTTTTTGGCTGGTGGCTATTAATACAAGTTTATAAATACTTAATTTGTTAAGTACAAAATTAGTGATTTTATTGGTAATAAATAATAAAAAAAAATCAAACCTAAATAAACTACATAAAAACAAAAAAAAAAAATCAATTGTAGATAAGGAATGACAGCTCATTTAACCCTTGTCGCGATAGTCATAAAAAAGGCTAAGGCACTCACCGGCAGTAGCAGTGCGCAGCCAACATTCCACAATCCAACGCTAGCTGTACGAATGACGTCAGAAAATAACTCATAGTCAACTATCATGCACACAAAAGCAAAACAACGCTCCAGGCCACAAATTAAATTACGAAACCAAGTAGAGCGCCAACTCACTCACTCACTCGTTCTCGGCCATGTGCTTCACTCATGGTGAACCATTAAAAAGTGAGTTGGTAATTTTACCGCCACAACTGATAGCGTTTTTACTGCATCGCTGACATTCCGCGCTAGCTACGATTTGCTCTGGTCGCCTGGTCGCTTGGAGTGTCATGAGTTTTGCGCGAAATATCACCGCTGTGTTCGATTCGTCGCTCTGTCCGCAGCAGAGAACGCGCTTGCCACAAAATGACAAGCAACCAGCCAACCAGCCGCAGCGCAGCCAGTTCGTAGTGTGTTCCGGTCTCGCTCTGTCTCGAAGCGCTGTCGCGGCGTAGCGTTGCGACAAAATGACGCGAACTTGTTTGCGTCTACTACTAGGACCGAATGAAACGACGAAGGCAACCAACCGAACTGGTCTTGGTCTGGTCTGGTCCACCACCGTTCCTTGTGGCGGCTGCGATGGAAGTGTTTGCTCTAGATCAGTGGGGCTGAGATAATAAAAACAAGTTTCCTTACATTTTAAAGTACAACAGTTTTTGTAGCTCTGCAGAGCGTCGTCGTTGGCGTCGTACCTGCCCTCGTTTGTCTCGGATTAGAAAACAGCACAACGGACGGGCGGGCGCACCACAATTTCCCTTAACGAGCGCACAACTAGAGCAGAAAGAGCATCATCTAGACCGGAATATTACCAGGCCAGCAGCAGTTCCAACCAGCCCCAATCGAATGGTATAAACGTGAATTGCAAACACGAACCACACTAGCTCTCCCGTCCTCTGTCTTGCGTCTGCCAGCTGCACGACATGCGACGACGACGACGACAACAACTGTCGGGTGTTTGTTTGTTAGATGTTTCGTATTCCATCCACCAGGGGAACAGCAAAAACCATCTTGTCCACGTCATTGGCGCGCTCTTTCTTTCAACGTGCCTACGATCCTACATACCACGTTGCCCTTCCAAATGGAACTTGTCTGTGAGACTTTTGCCGCAACACTTATGTACCTCTACAAACAACCAAAATGGTGAGTGGCTACACAGCCCCAAGTGGAGGTACATACAGTGAACCCACTTTTCTGGTAGACGCGCCAAAGTTTGCGCGCGAAAAAAAGCCCCAAGACTATCGTCGCTTCAGCGAAGTGGAGAGCGCTGTTTTAGTTGACGTTTAAACGAAATTACGCGACAGCCCGGGGAATAAACATAATTTTAATGGTTGCATATGAGGGGAGAGAGCTCGTAAATTACAATCGCGGTTTTATTTGTCAAAATTTAAAACTTATTTCAGCAGGCGAACAGAATTGAGGAATAGGCTCTTGGTAAAGAGGGTCTTCTTTGCGCTCTTTGTTGGGGCATTCTTCAATGTCCGATGCCCCCTTATGCCTCCAATATGTTACCGTCGTTTATTTGTATGTCGGGTGAGCTAACAACAGATAAGAATAAACAAAAGCAGAGGGCAAGTGGGGGCCTCCATTTGAAGGCGAATGCATTGGGGAAGCTAACAAAGCTGGAACAGTGGAGAAGTGCTGCGCTCCTATCGAATGGGTTAGCCTTTGTTTCTTTTTTTTTCTTTTGGAAAAGTGCATGGTTTTCACTTTCGTTTTCTCTTTGCATTTGGGATCTCATGAAATTTTATTATAGCAGGTTTATAGAAAGACCAATTTAGGTCTGTTTCATTCATTCGAATGTCAGTCTAAAAGGGGAAGAGGCAAACCTTTATCGTTTGTTGAATCTTTATTTATACTTCACCACTTGCTTTGCGGTAATGGGAGCATAAAAATATGTATTTTTGGAGAAATATCGGGGAACAATTTAGGAGAGGTAATTTATGATATCGGTGACAGTTCAAGGTGGGTGCTTTATGAGTTTTTGGGGCCGATTTTCGTAATTTAAAATTTTGACTTATCTCATTTGCTTGTTTTACACTACCGTCCATAAGTACAAACACAATTCTATAGGATGATTTAAAAACGCTTAGTTTTTAATAGAAAAACTTTAAAGCATTTTTATGTAAGGTGTGTAGGAGGCGGCGGCGCGACAGTCGATAAGTAAAAGAACTGACTCCAATAAGCGGTGGGCTGGAACTGTCTTGTTTATTTGAACTTTTTATAATTTATCCAAGTACTCTTTAAATAAGTAGATCAAGTTACATGATCATTCGATACATTATATACACAAAGATAATGGCTCACGTTAGTTTGAGTCAAAGTAAGTGATATGAGTGATTGTGTTTGCTTAAGGCTAGGGTTACAATATACTCTGGATAACTATGGAATTCCCGTAAGATGCATTTCTGAAACATGTGTCAAGCACGACATAGCTGAAAGTTTTTAATGATATTCGTAGTAACAAGAAATAGTTTAGAAATGGTAGAATTACTGATACTACTAGTCTAGGAGTAGCTTTTTATTGTAATAAATCACCGAAGGAATCAGACTTGAATACTCAATTAAAGAGGTTACTGATAGTCATGTAAGGTATATTGTGGCTGTTGCATTAATTTCCAATAAAACCTAGTCCTAGGACATTTCGGCACTGTAGGAACATAGTATTAGGTGTGCCATTAAGTCCTCCCTGTTTTTCTTGATGAAAATGCAATTTTAAAAAAAAAGTGGTTACAAATGAATCATTCAAAGTATCGTCCATCGCTACTGTCCATGGCAGAGCTCGAATTCCATTACGGTTAAAGTGTTCATTCCTTGAGGCTATCCACAAATCAAGCCATTTTTGGACGTCTTTATATGAGCGGAACTGTTGAAATTATAATCAGACTTTCAATTTGAGCATTTTCAGGTAGTTTTACCGAGTTTGGCAACGTGAGGCCGAGCGTTGTCATGCTGTTAAATCAGTGGTCGGTTCTATCACACCAATCGAAGTCGATACCGTTGCCCAGTGATGGATTCGTTGGGATTCAACGGTTTATAATAAGTAACACCGAGCACTAAATACACAACACAACCTTAGCATCGCGAATATTCTGTCATTGAAACATGACCGGGAAGTCCCCATGACTTTTTGTTCTTTGGGTGGCTGTAATGAATCTGTTTTTCATCACCCGTCACAATGTGGCCTTCCTCTTTTGCCGCTGATGTAGTTGCTCATAGGACAAAATACGACGCTCAAAGTTCTTTGGAAACCCAATTTCGTTCTTTTTTTTTATCATTCGCAATGAAAATGAATACATTTACTTGGGAATGACTTGGCGTGTTACTTCTAAATCTGAAGCAAACCGTTTTTTCACTTTTCTCTAAACTTTTAAGAGCTCTGCATGTGTTTTAGAATGTTAGAAGGAAACCAACACTTCCCGCAATTGACGGGTATTTGGCACAAAATCAGACATTTTCACACAACCAATCTTTCCATCTGATTCGGCTTGGGAAAATCACCTTTGGTTTCGAAACCATACTTCATTTGTTACCCCGGATGAAGTCATGTTAGTATTTACCCTTAGAACCACGGCAGATTCCCAATTTGAACCGCGGACTCAAGTCCGATGCTGCAGGTGAGGACGGAGTGCCTAGACGTACAATAAGCATGGAATAAACTTCAACAAGGATAACTCGACGGTGCTTTGTTTGCGAGACCTTTTCTGAGACTTTTGTATTTTTCAAAAAACTAAGACTATATTTTTTTATTCTGCCTGTTCATAAATGACTTACCCCTGGTATGTTCACATGTATCCGTTCATCTCTACGCGGATGACGCACAGATTTGCAGATTGAGGATCTCGAAAATCAATCTGAAATATTAAATGCTCTGTTAATAATGGTCTTTCACTCAATGCTGTCAAAACCCAGTCGATCATGATCTCAAGATTATTGCCTCAATTCCTTCCATCTGTTCCTGTTACGTACCTTGATTTCAATATTAAGGTATTATATTGGGCCAAAAACTTTGTGGGAAAGACTATTCAATGTATTTGAAAAAGTATCTGAACGGGGGTTGTAAGACAATTGTTTCACCTTAGTATGTACTGCAATCTGGCTTTGAAATTAGTTTACAATGGCTTTTTTAAATCGAAACTAGAATATGGAATCTCTTGCTGGGGAGGTACTGATATCAATAAAATTGAACCTTTATTGATAAAACAGAAACATGCTATGAGGATTATTTAAAAACTTATCGCACCCAGTTTTCAGCTATTCAAATGACTCGAATTTCTTCCCCTTAGGTACCTTTATTGTAACAAAGTTTTAAAAAGATTTTCTTATGATTCCGGCTGCTATGTAGCTATAGTGCAAGACAACTATAGTTTGCGAATCAACACCAGAAATTCCGTAACTATACCTACCATGTTACTTATTATGTTGTTGCTCCGCGAGAGAGTGAAAACAGTATTCGTAAAAAAATATCTTTTTTAAAGTAACCATTCTGAAATTGATGCTTTGTTAAATCTAATGATGATACAATTTTGAAAATATTTCATAATATATTTAATATTTCATACTTGATCTATTTTTTGAACTTGTTAAGTTTTTTCGTCACTGTCTTAACTTACTGTGACAATTTATACAAATAAAAAAAAAATACAAACAACAGTTTTGGATGAAATTCGTGTAAGCAAGGTAAGAGCATCAAGAAGAAGCTTTGATGAATACTTTGATAAAAACAAGAAGAGAAAAACGTTCAAAGAATTAGATTAGTTTAGTGTTTAAGAAATCGCAACTCAGAATGAACTGCACCTTAGATAGCAGAGAAAAGAAAAACTGCTTTCGCAATTAAGCTGGCCAAGATGGTCAAAGGGAAAAGGTCAAAGCCAATAAAAAACCTCGCGGGTCCACACAAACAAGGACCTTCTGTATTAATTGATTATATCCTCAGATTCATTCCTGGCAAGTATACGATGCAGTAACGCATGCTGATGTAATTGAACCTATATCTTCTATTAAATCGAATGCCATTGGTAAAGATGGAGTTCCACTACGGTTCATAAAGTTGATTTTTTCCTTTTTATTCGGTGACTTAACCGAAATTATAAATTCATGTTTAATGTCCTTCACGATTCCACAAGTCTGGAGACTCGCTAGAGCTAATTCAGCTAGTGGCAACAGACCGTTTGTCATTATACCTTGCCTTTCGAAGGTTTTCGAGAAGCTTGTAGCCAAACAAATTAACTGTCATCTAGAGTGTCTCTATTTACTTTATCCACTGCAATCTGGTTTTAGAGCAGGACACAGTAGCTCTACGGCTATGCTCTCAAAATAATAGATTACATCAGACAGAATATTGATAAGGCTCATGTTTCACTTCTGTGCTTGTTAGACTTCTCAAAGGCCTCTGATGCGGTAAATCATAAGCTTCTATGTTGGAAATTGCGGCGTTATTTCAATTTTAGTGAGAGGGCGGTTAGTTTAATTTGCAGCTATCTAAGTGACAGGCAGCAGAGGGTGGTAGTCGGTAATAGATATTCGACTTTTAAATTCGTCAGGCAAGGAGTATCGCAGGGCTCGATTCTTGGCCCATTACTGTTTTGCATTATTATCAACGACGTACCAATGTCCTGCCATCATGTTAATGTTCACTTGTTAACTGATGACGTCCAATTGTACTTATCTATCCCTATGAGCAACTTAACTGAGCTGCAATGTAAATTTAATGAGGATTTGTCATCCATTTATGAATGGACTCTAGCAAATGGGCTTATCTTAAGCCCAGCTAAGTCACAAATTATTCCAATATCCTCAAAAATTAAAAATGTTGAGGTTTTCGTTTGAATACAAGATTATCATGCATTGACCATGTCAATGATATTATTGGACGTACATATTTACGGGAGTTTAAGAAAACTATGGTTGACTGCGAGCTTTACGCCTATGGATACTCGGCTTAGATTGGTTATAGCCTTGGTCACCCGCATTATAAAATACGTTGAGATAGTCTATAGCAATTTGGACTCTCTATCCCAGCACAAACTTGAAGCTGCATTCGATGACTCAGTGAGGTATGTTTATGGATTAGGAAGGTATGATCGTATTTCTCGACAGGCTGCTTCTTCATTGGGCTGTACTCTGAAGCAGTTCTTAATAGCACGTAGTTGCATCCACCTATATAAAATTATTCGGATTAGAATACCACCATATCTATATGAAAAATTTTCCTTCATGTTTCTAAAACTATCTGTCTCGTACTTTAGGTACTGTAGAAATTCTGGACATTAAATACTGGATCCATGTACAACTTATCCGGGCTACCGCGTAATCTCTAACGCGTAAGAATATGCTGAATGTTGTGAAAGCTGCCTACCCTACCTAGTATAATGGAAAATGCAGACCATTAATGGTCAAGTATTTAAAGACATATTGGTAGTTTCTTAAGCGATATATGTATGAGGAGCAGGCAATAATTGCAATAAATGTTTATCTGTCCGGTCACTTGCGCAAAGGGTTGGGCTGCCAGACATGCAACTTTAATGATTTCATGATCATGGCAGTTGCAACTCATGTATCATGCTGGCCTCAAATACCGACTTATTTGAAAGCCAAGCAACGCGCCGATGACAAATTGTTCGAAATTTCTTTATGAATATTGAGTGTCTTTCGGCTCTCCTTCATTCCACGAGGACTGCCCTCGGCACCATCATCTGCAGTCTGGCTCTGATGTGAATCTTTTCGAAAATATACTTAAAATAAGTGGCCGGATTCATTAGCCAATTGTTATTCTCGGAATGAGCTACACTTTGATTAAAAAAAAAAGCAGCAGTCGAAGGTCTCGATACACTATTCGAGTACCCTTCATGCAAGCAAATTCATTAGTTAGCTTTTCCTGTAACTCAAAATCCATTACCATACTTTGTTTTTCACACTTTTTTTTATATTTTAAGTGCAGCTAATCCCAGCATACAAGAATGGCACCATCGGCGGCGGCATTATGCATCATGAAAAAGATAAAAGTCGTCATCTCCCAGCATAAAAAGGCGGAACACATCGCTAACGAAACCACACACATACTCGACAGACAGAGAGCCCTTCTTTATGTAGATACTTATGGGCACACACCATTGAAGGGAAATTGCCTCATGCACTTGGCCCGCCACAAAAAGGGAGAAGACAACGAAAGAACAGAAGCAGCATTATGCTACAGCATAGGTCTACCTGCGCAGCATTTCTGAGGTCCTGATCGACTGTTTAATCGTTTAAACCTTCCCTAGCGCCCATAGGGAATTTTCTCACACTCACTCTATCCCTTGCAGTGAACAATTTCCATGGAACAGGAAGAATCGCTGCCGCACGACCAACTTGAAAGGGAACGTTTACGGGAATAAGTCCCCTCTTTACCCCATATCAACGAGACAATCAAATGATCCATTGAAGCTGAAGCCCTTTAAACTAAAGGGCCATCCCAGTCTCTGCTCCTGCATAAAACAAAACCAAGAAAACAAAAAGAAAAAACAAAACAACTCACTTTGTATTTGTTTGAGGGGGAATAAGGAAAATAAAAGAAAAAGATATAAAAGCCATTAACGAAGAGAAATAAGGAGAAACCTTATAAAAGCGGAGAAACCGAGAGTCCGTTAAAGAAAGGACCGAAGAATTTGCCAGCCCAGGCATGGAACGGAGTGATGGCAACACGATATTTTTCAAGAAACAGCGGGGCTAGCCGCTGTTTTTGCTGCGCTCCTGTCTCCTTGTATACCGTAAAAATCTGTTGGCATCATTTTCTAAATTTCTCTTCTCTCCTTCTTAGGGGACCAAAAAAAAAAACCAAAACGAAACGAATCTGTGTGTGCATTTTGGATGTTGAGCATATGTTCGGCGTCGCATTGGTTTTTGGTATCGTGCTTCGTGCAGGAAAGGAACGATGGATGGGCCCAATGTCTCTTGCTGCTATTTTCATGTTGCAGCGAACAACACAAGCACTTCGGATGGCAACAGTTGGTGTTTTTATATGATACCAATAACGTGAACTTTATTTACGAAGAGACACACTCACTCATGCCAGACGGAATCGAAAGACTTTTCTCTGAATTCCTTATTGTTATTCTCTTGCAATCACGCTATAGAAGAGGCCAGATCTGCGCATTTGATAAAACTTCTTTATTATATAAGACCCAAATGCTTGTTTTGCTTGCTCAAAATCCTTTTTTCAAACGTAAGTCATACAACTGCTGGAAACGTATAAATTTAAGAAGGCCGTAAGACTAATAAAAAGCAAGCTGACTGGCAGATCGCATTGATTCGATGTTAGAGATATAATCGGTCTGCTAAGATTCCTTAAGAATGGCGTACCTCAGCGGTCTATATTTAGTCCCCAACTGGTGAGGCGTGTAGAACGGTGAAAGCTATAAGATTCGCTGAAGCACAAAAAATTTAACGATAAAATGTTGAAAAGCAGGTGAGAAACACACCCACTCAGACAGTGTCGAATGCCTTTTCGATGTCGAGGAAGACTATTAGTCAGAGCGGATTTTAGCATTTCAGTCATGTCTAGTCATTTTTTACATATTTTGGCCATAATAAAATATCTATCTATCTATCTTATAGGATCATGCCCGATTCATAATGCAGCGCGAGGGCAAGAATTCTCTGTTGTCATAAAAATCGTTTCCTAGTACACAATGAAAACCAAATTTATGACAGCGAGCTCATGTAATCAATCTTTCTCTTTCTGGCTACTCACATCAGCCTGCTGTCACGCTGTAACACCACGAGAGTTTTTTCAATTTTTTGAAAACAACGCGATACGATAGGACGAGTCTCACGTCATTGTGTATTGCTTCACACATTTGCATTGATTGACATTTTTTTTGACAACTCGCGCTAGACTCGTCTCGCTCTCGCATCACTTCGTTTTCCTGTTTTTGTCTGTCGCTGTTCTTTTTCTCAAGAACGAGGGGATGTATCAATTAATAATACCAGTTTTAATTAAAACTTTAAAAATAAATACAAGGTTCTTAATGGACAAGCAGGTAAAGCGGCGAAAACACATGAAACATGTTTTAAAGCATGTTGAAGTCTCAAGCAATGTTTAACGTGTAGGATAGGTTTTTAATTTTTTTTTAAATTTAATACTTTTTTTTTTAAAAAAAAAATAACAATTAATGCAAAATTTATTTGTTCTGTCATGAAACTGCATCCGCTGTGCTAAAATATTTACAACATTTCATGAAATTGTCCATCTGATCGCCTGGAGCTGGTGCTTATTTTCCCTTTGGAAATATATTCTTTATCTAAGCTACCTTGTAGATAGTTATTGGCATAACAGTTAGTTAAAAAATTATATGAATACGAAGAAGTTAGTTAAATTATGGATGCTTTCCCAGAGTAAAAATTGAATTTTTAAGAATTTGAATCTTCTTGCTCGTGATAATCGGTACTTAAATATTTCATCCTATTTTGATAAATGCATCCGACTGTAGGGTTGCATAAGATTTTTCATCAGAGGATATCCATCACCTCTAACGAAGAAGACACATGGAAGAGAATCTTCATTGTACTGCATTTTTTCAGACCATGGTATACTCAATTCGGTTTGTCATATTTTTGCTTGAATTTCGTTTGTGCGAATATACCAGCATCAGAGACTCTTCCACTTGTACCAACTTAGACAATAGCAAATCTCTAGTTCGCGTTGACGATAGTCACTATGACGATACTAAATGTTTTTTTTTTTTTTTTAATGGAAGTAAAACAATCCCGATCCAGCTCGTTTTCTCATTTCTACATGTTTGCCGTCAATAGCTCAAATTCAGTTGGGAAAATTTCACATATTTTCGAAATCTTTAGCCAACAATTTCCAATCTTGTTCAGTTCTTGATGTCTTAAGTAAAACAGCATAACAAAGAAATTAATAATTATTTAGCATTCAATTTTTTTTTAACCTAAAGTACAAAGCACCCCGAAAAGAAAACGCGCACTATGTCAGAAAAGTGATTTTCAGTTCAGGATTTAAATGAGGCAAGAAAACCACGGCAAAAAGATGAAGCAGATATATGTACGGGCTGCCGTTTAAAGAAAGTTGGCAAATGACCAAAAAATACACGCCTAAAGAGCCATCGTAGAAATTCTTTGGCAAGGACAACTAGGAAGGCTCGGAGTTGACGCCCAAAATTTAACAACACATGCAAGGAATCAGTTTACCCAATTTTCGAAACAACCATCGAATAACTTTATTTTAAGTATCTTTTACGTTCTTTAGTTTTTTTTTTTAATAAAACAAGAAACAAATTTAAATTATTACCATTATAAATTCTGTAAATTATAATAGCTGCTCAAGTTTCCATGACTATTAGTCTCAAACTCTGTTGAGATACTTTGTCCAGATGCCAGGAACCGCAGAAAGTCTTTCATACGTTGAAAAATCATCACTAAAAGCAGTGAAACATCCATCCTTAAAAAATGTTTGTAGTCTCTAGTTGAAGTTTCCTCTTAATTACTTAGAAGATACTCGTTTGAAAATTTTCTGCGTTTCAGATAACAATTCTTTGCCTAAATTTGTACTTTTTTAATTTTAATTATTATATTATATAATTTTAATTTTTTAATCTTCTTCAAATGTTTTAAAACATGTTTCATGTGTATTTGCCGCTTATCAAATCAGGGAATCAAATAAAAGCGGGAAATCTCTTCGAGACTCCATTCCCGTAATGAACGAACTATCAACAACCCCCAAAGTTTTTACGGAACCTTCGTTGCTCGAATTCGACCCGCACGTGGTCGTATCTGGTATCGTCTTCTTATATCTTCTTCCGGTTGTCTTTAAAAGTCGGAAAACTCTGCCTTAGAGCTTCTTCTTCTCAGCTCAAGTGAAGATTTTGCCTTAGGTTTGATGCTTTTCACCATGTGTAGGATAAAGCTCTTGATACCAAGGAGAACATTGTTTGTGACCGTATCGGCGTCATTCGAAAAACTTAATTGAAAATGAACTGAAGTGCAGCTGAAATTTCAATCACTGCGAATCCATAGGTTGAGGTCACATTTTATGCCAACGATTTTCGCGATGTAAATCTGTTACAATTCTTTACCCGGAAATATTAACAACCTTTCAGTTGTACGTATTTCCCAAAAGAACGCTTTCAATTTAAAAGCTTATTATAAAAGTCCATGAGAATATCTTTAAATGCAAGAACGAACTTAAAAAATGATCCGACTTTATTAACAGACGGACCCGTTGGCAACCTTTCGGTACGGAACCCTAAAAATCTAACTCTTTTGGAAGCGATGATGTGCCTCTTCGATTAATAAGAAATATATGTACCCTCACCAGAAGTCGAACATTTAATGCAAATAAAAAACTTAACCACGTCTGCCTCCGACTATAGACCTTTAAGCATTTAACCCTGTTTGTTCAAGCCCTTTGAGAGAGTCTTAGCAAGTCAAATTCAAGACGGCTTTTCTCTGATTTCCTTGTTGCATTCTCTTGCAATCACGCTTTAGAAGAGGCCGTATCTGCCCATCTGCAATGATAAAACTTCAGTATAATAATATAATATAAGACACAAATTCTTCCTTTGCTTGCTCAAGGGCCTTTTGTAAAACGTAAGTCATACCACTGCTGGAAACAGCTAAATTTAAGGTCGTAAAACTTACAAAAAGTAAGCTGACTTGCAGATCGCTGTGATTCGTTGCTCGAGATATAATCGCGGTGCTAAGATTCCTTAAGAATGGCGTACCTCAGCGGTCTACATACAGTCCGCAACTGGTGAGGCGTGTATTACGGTGAAGGTTAGAAGAGTCGCTGGAGCACTGTTTATAAAGAAAAACAATAAACGATAAAATGTGGAAAAGCAGGTAGTGTAAGATCGGTCCTGTGAAGAAAGTTAATTGACTTCGTAACATTTCATATGGATTAGGATCACTTTACAGGATTTTTGGAATGAATATCAAAGACGTTAAGTTTTTCAGCTTCAATGATGCCAGTGCCTTTCTTGGTTAATGGTCGAGGGCTTACATTTCGCTTAAAAGACATCGTGACATGTTTAGCTAAGATTAGACGGTGATCCAAAACTGTAATTGTATCGAGAGTGTGACGTCATAATGACATAAGACTGGCACAAAAATGTCCCTGCATTGCCGATGCCGTGTAATTGATACAAAAGATAGTGCATAGTAACATATTCCTGAAAAAAGTCGAAATAGGTAGCTGGACTCATTACGGCTGTTCCAAAGTCACGCGTTATATGGATGCTGGCTGTCAAGAGTACAAATATAAACTAATTTCAAATCCAAGCATTGGCAGGAAGTTGCAGACGAGCCATGTATTAAGAAAGTTGAGCTCTTCCAATGTCGTCGGTTTGTTGGCATAAGCCAACGACTTAACGTTGTCCCAAGGAAAATAATCTAGAAGCGGTTAATCTTATGATCGATACAGCCAGTCAACTGGCCCATTTCATGGCATAGTACGCCCATCAAACTTACTCTTCAATAAATCGATTTGTAAGGTGTGCTGTGTGACTTCCTGTGCACCATCCTGTTGAAACCACATGTCGTTCAAGTTCATATCTTCCAACTCGGGACAAAAATAATCCGTAATCATTGCGCGATAATGCTGGCCATTTACAGTAACGTGACGATCGTATTCGTCGGCGAAAAAATATGGCTCAATAACGCCGCCGGGATGCACAGTGATTTTTTTTTTTTGATGAATTGGTGATTCATGAAGAAAATGTGAATTTTCATCCGACCAATAACGCATATTTTTTTTCTTATTGACGAACCAATTGAGCCAAAAATGAGCTTCGTCACTAAAGATGATTTTGTGAAGAAATTCATCTTCTTGGCGCATCTTCTCCAGAGCCCAATCGGAGATGCGTGTACTTTATATTATATTAGGTTAATAAAGATATACGATACGTCCCACCCGATTTAAAAAATTCTTCCTCCAAAACTTACAATGGACCTTCGGAATGAACATAAGCTATAAATTATAACTTTTTAAAGGGTCTTTCGTGGGGAACAAGCAAATACACATCTCTATATGTTGAGGTCATGGCATAGGCAAAAAGGTCTTTCGTGGCTGTAAATTATTTAAGTAAAGTTGGTGAAAAATCGGTAGTTTTTTTGCGAGCACAGCGTTCGTTAGGTTCCTTACGGTAAGGGATATTTACTTGTTTTCTTAAGAAGTGTTTACTAACTAAAAAGCATTCCACTATATTATAAAGTTCGCGATGACATATGTATCTCTATGTACGATTAAGACACAAATTGTAAAAATAGACCTTAAGAATAGATTTAAAATAAATTTCAATCTGTCAGGGTAGTTATAAGTGGGCAGAAAATTTTGTAAAATTATTTGTCCAATCAGTTCACTTTGGTATCATAGGGCAGTGAGTAAACCTTTTTGAGTCCTACAACTTTTCTGCGTACACAAATCCTACGCGGACGAAGTCGCAGGACATGGCTAGTTTTTTTCATAAAAGCAATTACACTTAACGGAAAAATGCATTCGGTGATGAAAAATTACTTTCACAAACTTTTATTTAAACATCAGAAAGCCGAAAAGAGTCATTCTTTGTACAACAACTACGATGATTTTTTTCGCTCAGTATTACCTTGTAACAGGAACTTCCCCTTATTTCAGCAATCACCTTGACGAGGCACCTTGGAACAGAATCTATCAAATTTTCGATTTGCTCTTTTGGAATGAACTCCAAGCGATTAAAATTCCGTCAAATTTTCTTTGTTCATATTCCAATATTTTGTGTAATTTTTTATTAGACAAGATGCCAACAATTTTCAATAAATTTCAAATCCAAAATTTGTTGAGGTCATTCTAAAACTTCCTGACTTCGAGCGGACAGAAAATTTTTAATGTTCCATGCGGTTCAATAGTATTTATTAGAATATTAGAATATATAGTATATTAGAACATTTCATAATAAAATGTCGACAAGAATTAACAAATAAACCAATAATCTAAATATTGAAATGTGTGAATAATTGTGCCATCGACTGTATGCATCCATCGACAGCGCCTCGCGGGATATTTTAAGGGAATTTAACGAAGTATTTTTCGCTGCGCAAAGAAATCTGTCAAACACCACTTCTCCCGTCACTAGAAATGCGTTCCAGAGAAATTTCCCCCGTGGAACAATTTAACAGCAGATGCTTGGAATCCCTTGCGAGCAAAACCAAACACTTTCAAATTGAAAGCAAAGTGTGCGTTGCGGGGAGCGCACGCAGTGCACGTACACGTTCACAGTCACAGCACGTATTCAACTGGAAGAGTTGTGTTGCTGTGCACACCATCGCAGTAGCAGTTTGACTGTAAACGTCGCACGTATCGCACGCACGCACGTACACTTCAAATTTTTTGATTTTGACGTTTAGCCTTTTATTGAAAATGGACATTTTAATATCGGAGGTAAAACATAGAGAGGTGTTATGGAATCAGCTGAATCCACGACATAAGGAACGTGCAGTTGTGGATAAGGAATGGCAAGCGGTCGCAAAGAATGTTGGAATTGGAAGTAAGTTTTTTAAAGTTTATTTATTTGAAAGTGTTTTCTCGGTGGAAAATTTTTTTGATTAGGAGAGTTGTAAATCGGTGGACTTTTCTGGTTTTCCGAATGTGTTATAATTTTCCAAGATGTTTGGAAAAGTAGTGCCCTCAATGACGATACGAGAATTGTGTAGTGTTCAAATTGATTTCAAAAATATGAACTGCCTTCTCGACATCAGTTTTGAATGCTTTTTGTAAAATGCGCGATTTGCACGTTCTGCAGTAATTTTACTGAGTGACAAGCGATTGTTAAAAAATGAGGCATCAACATTCGTCTTGCTGGGTAAAGGTTCATTGCATACATACAGTAAGGGACAAATTATTTGGACAGTGCAGTTTTTATACTTTATCTCTCTGATGATTCGTATATTTATGGTTATCTAAATAAATAAAAAAAGCTTCGATTTTTTTCTTGACTTCAAAATTTTAAATTGGACTAAATTGACTTATTTTTTTAACAATAGTTTAAGGAAGGTTTTTTTTTACGAATAAAGCTATTATAACAGTGGATGGAGCCTGGTTACTGCTGCAGTCAGGGCAAGGGTGCTGCTTTAGTTCTGAGGCGAAGTCAGTTGGAAGATCACGTTTTGATTCCAAGTATTCCGATGATTTCCACCGACATGCAATTTGAGGCAGATCGGTTAGAATTAGTAGTGCGGCTTTTGTTCGTAAAGTCGTCAAATAACTCGTTTGAGCAGTCGTTAAGTATTTGCGTCATAAATCTGAAAAATCCATGTTCATCGTCAAAAATACATCGCCTGTTTGCGCGTCGCGACAGACAAAAAATTGGTGGCAACGTTACAAAAATTGTTCGCATAGAGCACTGCAATAGACAAAACTATAACTTTTAAGAAAAATATTATGTTATCATTTAGACTTATTTTTCAAAATTTATTGAACATAAATGTATGAAAATATAAATATGGATTCCTGAGGAAGAAAGTCGCAAAGTTGTTGTGACAATCGAAAAAAGCAGCACAGACGCGTCTAAAGGCTTAAGAGTCGAAAAGACTCTTAAATGTCCGGACTTATCAATGTTAAAAAAATGAAAGACGTTCTTACGATAAGTTCAGTATCATTCTTCTATCATATATATTGGACATAATACAAATATGTTGAAATTGCATTCCCAAACGATTTATTATCAAAAAGAAAAAACAATTAGTAGAGCAAAAATCGAATTCCAAAGGAAGCCGTTATTATCCGATCCTTTAAAAATGAAATTAGTTCCTGAAAAAAAAAATTTAAAGGAATTTGAGCGAAATTACATTCAGGACCATTTTTACGGTCCGATCGTTCAAAACAGCCCTATTATTCCACAGCTAGCAGGATCCATCCTTATAAGATCGACTTCTTATAAACATAATAATAAACTATAAACACCGCCTGGAACACCAAAAACTGACAAAGAGGAAGTTTGAAAATTGCCTCCAGAATTATTATTCATCAAAACATTGAAAGATCAGCAAAGGAGTTCCATTCCAGAAGAGCAAATCGAAAATTTGATAGATTCTGTTTCAAGGCGCTTTGCCAAGGTAATTGTTGAAAAAGAAGGAATATCCAGATTCCATATAAAACTGTGTTAATAAAACCATTGTGATTGTTGTAAAAACATTTACTCATTTCAGTTTTTTTTAAAGTTATTTTCAACTGTGCAAATACTAATGCTACTTTTATATGGTTAGTTATACAAAGGGTGGCAACGGAACCCTTTTACTAAGCCTCCGTTGTCCGTTCGTCCTTCTGTCACATGGCTGTATTTTCTAAACTGTAATAGGTAGACAAGTACAATTTTCACTGAATATGAACTTATATGAACGCTATAACAAAAAATAGTTAAAATGATCAAAATTTTTTTAAAAAAAAGGGAGGTCATATTTTCGCAATTAAAAAAATATGACGTCATGACATTCATCAACGAATTCCGAATGAATATGCAGTTCCTTTGGGATGTGTAAAAAAAATTGATCGTTTGAAAAGTACTTTTCATTTTTCTTATTGTTATTGCATGTAAACTGATTCCGAGCTTTTACTTTACGTCAAAAAGTTGTCTACAACGTGGAGTTGCATCACATTACAACATTGCCAATTGTTAGTTGGTTAACTCGTGTGTACATATTATGTACGATGCTTTGAGAAATTTAAAATCAAGGAATTATTAAGTGTTGCGTACTGTAAGGTGGTACGGAACCCTTCGTGTGAGAGACGAATTCGCTCTTCGCCGCTTTTATTCGCGTAATTGTGAACAAATAATAAAATTTTAAAAAGCAAGATCACTTCATCAGAGAGGTAAAACGTTAAAACTTTATTGTATTGTCGCAAAGGAAATTCGTCTACATGGAATTTTCTGCTCGGAGTTTGTGCAGCTGTTTGTGTTTATTAACAGCAAACAATATTTCTCATGCAAATAACGCATCGTCACATTCTTTTCCATATGCACCCGCATCGATCATTAAAAATCAAAAAATTTGCATCGAGAAGAATCCAGTTCGTCCTTCGAGTCGTTTATGTTTTCCATCGTTGGGAAAATTCTGTATTTCAATTTTTTTTTTTTTTTTAAATTGGAGTGTCATCCAAATGGTCCACGAACGAAATTCCTGTAGATAGGTTCCACGAATAAAAATTATATTCTTATGTGTATCCGTATTTTGATATTCTTTTCAGAAGAAGATGCTAGAAAAAAGTGGCGTGGCCTTCGTGATCAATTTATGAAGGAATTCAAAAAAATTCAAAAACACAATTCTTGCAATCCGCAAGAGTATTCTACCAAGTATCCCGGAAAGTGGCAATATTTCACAAGCCTACTTTTTTTGAAGGACATATACGTTCCTAGAGATTCCGAAGGAAATATGCCCCAGAACGCAGGTCATTCCTATAGCTACCAAATAAAAGTAGAGGATACGCCAGAAAATGAAACTTTTATTGATAATGTGATCGATGGACAACTTGCTTCGTGTAGTCGGTCCTTAAGAACATCGCTCTCATCAAATGAAACACCATTACCCCCAAAAAGGAAAAGGCAACGCGAGGAAAGCAATGCAGAAGAGCAAAATCTACAACAAATTGAGGACAAAAAGCTGGCTCAACTTGAAGTACATGAGGATGAAAATTCACTTTTTCTGCGCTCATTACTGCCATTTATGAGGCGAATGGATCCTTTACAGCAACTTCGAGTTAGAACCAAATTCCAGCAGATTCTTATGGAGGAACTTCAGAAGTAGAAAGATGTGTTAATGTTAATTAATTTATTTACAATAAAATCAAAATTTAACAATAAAGTTTAATTTTATCTAATATTGAAGTTTAACAGAAAAGATAAACAAAAAAGCCTTGTTCGTGACGTCACGCTGTCTAAGCTTAACATTTAACTGATTGCTTCACAACCAATCGATATATTCCTTTAAAATTTGAGGCGTTTGCAAGTGCAGTTTTTCTGATACGTTTCACAGCTTTCGAAAGCTTGTTAGAACACTTGTTTTCCTAAATGTTTTAATAGCCGATAATGTGAATGAAACTTTTTTTGGAATAAACAACTTAGAAATTTCAACATCCGCCATTTTTTTGAAACTCAAAATTTTTCAAATCCAGATTTTTTTTAAAGGGAGACACTTGCAATTTTCACAGAACGTGCACTTCTATTGCCGGTACAACAGCAAATAATAAAACTAATATAAGGTTTAGAATAAATGGAGTCCACATACAAAGAAATTATTTAATAAAATTGCAACTCATTTTAACACCTTAAAGTAGACAACGAGTTTAATGGAGCAATTTAACAGCTTTTAAAAGTAGGCAATGATCCCGTCCATCCAACACAAGGTAAAAAGTCGATTTACTTTAAAGAAGAAAATGAAAAAAAAAACATTTTGCAACTTGTGGAGCGAATGTACAAATTTTTTTATCCAACCAAACAAAGTGTCACATCGATACGTATGGGTTTCATTTTCGTGGCAGCATTTTTCTTAATCCGAAAATGATACAATAAAATAATTACAATTTTATTTTCTAAAAATAAATTACTTAAAAAAAGCATTTCATATGATTTTGATGTGTGTTTGAGTTATGATTGCCACATCATTTCATGATGATGATTAATGTTATATTTTAAATGTGTGATAATTGATGTCTTCAACTATGGGATTAGATTTGACGGCCGCCACACTCTCAACTATGTCTATTTCAGTAACCACGTTAAAACTATTGAAACAGAAGTGGCAACATTTAGGAGATCAAGGCACATAAAATACAATATATTTATATGATACAATAAAAAAACAAAATATGGTTTACCCCCCGGCTGTCTATGTATTATGAGATTTTAATAATTACAAATTGCTTTTATTAAATGATTTCAATTAACATGTCCGATAACAGGGTTGACTAAACGAGGATGACTCCAGCCACGAGTAATCCCGACGATTGTTCAAATACGACTCTCAGATTCTCTCAGGTCAACGCCGCCACCCTTCTTAACTCAGCTAGTCCCACACGTCCAACGATGTCAACAACCGGTACCATGTCATGGCCTTCAATGCCCATGCCATCAGATACCCCGCTCCACAAATGCCGACGATGATCATCATGCTGGCAATTCCACGAATTCAGTATCATCGCCAGCGTGCTGTGTTTTTTTTATCACAAACAACTGGGTCAGATTAAGTTGCAAGTGCACTGCTCCTTAATTGCACCGAACATGATGCGATAGACTTCCAGCGGAATCGAACGTAGGTGGTGAATCATTCGCTGGGCACACGAACTACATACGGCGGCTTATCTGTGTGATCGACTACCCATTGACGGTAAGTGGCCAGTGAATCACTCGTATCGCAAATGAATTCGACGCTGTGGAATGTGGAAGTAGTTCCACAGTAGTAGTTGGTCAATATCCTGATAGTTATAGACCAATAAGTCTGTTAAGTAGCCTAAGCAAAATATTTGAAAAGGTTATAAGAGACTGGCTTCTAGACTATATTGACAACAAAAGTATATATCCATACGTACAATTCGGTTTCAGAAGTCAATACAACACCTCTCATCAAGTGCTTAGAATATGTCAGCATATAAACAAAAATCGTGCAATAGGAAAATCGACGAGGATGGTGTTATTAGATATCGAAAAAGCCTTCGACTCCGTCCGGCACAATGGCGTTATATACAAAATGACAAACAAAGGGTTTCCTTAATATTCAGTTCGTGTCATTCAAAGTTTTTTTTGTCAAATAGATGTTTCATGGTTTCTGTCAGAGGAGCATCTCAGTTTTACGTTTTTTCTTTGCGGGTCTACCACAAGGGTCTGTAATCAGTCCAGTGTTATATAATGTCTACACTTCGGACTATGATTCTGCCATATACACTGACGACGCAGCAATATTCACATCGCATCAATTCGGTCTCAATATTGAGACGAACTTGCAGAATGCGTTTGATATGCTTAATAATTATTATAAAAGGTAGAAAATAAAACTGAATGCTGGGAGGACACAAGCTATCTGTTTTAGTAGAAAAAGAAAACATTGCTATCTTTCATGCCATCTTTTTTTTTAAGTCCATATTGCCAAAGCTATTCAAAAAACCAACATTGCAACATAGCTAAGCAAAGCAAATAAAATAACACTATACAAGGTCGTTTTTCAATCAGTTCTCATAAGTATGGATGCCAAGTTTGAGGGAACTTTGCGGACTGCCATATCCGAAGTCTACAGTTAAATTAAAAAAAACTATTAAAAATGATGAATTAACCTATGTTACACTCTACCGTAGCTTTACACTCACAAACAAATGTTGAATTGATTTTCCCACGAATTATCAAACTAAAACAAAATTTCCTGAACAAATGTATCCATTCCGATAGCCCGATATCAGTGTAAATTATCTGTAACTTTTGTGATAATGTATGTACTTTAAAATTCATGTAAATAATAATCTATTTATATTTGTAAATATTATGTTCAATTACATTTCAATTTGATTCACATTTATTAAGTTATTTTTAACCTATTTATATATTTATTTATAAACATATTCATTTATTATTTATATATAATTTTATTGTTTATTTATCTTCATTTTTGAATTATTTATTTATATGTTATTTAATTATTTATTTATATACTTGTTTATTTATTTATTTATTTTATATCTTTAACATCCACTGACATATTGAAGGTTTTTGTCTTAGTTTTCTTCAGACTTAGATGTTAACAAAAAATGCGTAGATGCGTAAAAAAAAAATAGATTTTAGCCCGACCACGGGGCTAAATAAAACACGGTACTTATTATTTTATATAAGTATTATTTATCTGTCATTTTTAATTATTATTATCACTGACCCTTAATCTCCAAGGGAGGGAATTCACTATGTTTTGGACCTTACACAACTGGGTTAGTTGAGATTCTAGTATAAAATCCGTATTGAGAACAATTAGGGTGGCTATTTATACCCTGATTGTGATGAAATTCATATTGCAATGAAATATGATCTTCATTAAGTAAAATTTGTCAATATAGCAAACGGATGCACTTATGTCAATAGACGTAGTGATTTGAATGTGCATCGTTCGAATACTAATCTATTGAATGGAAACTGATTCTGACCATGTGATCATTATAAAATAATTATAATACATATATAATAATAATTATATCTGTGGGTGATTCACTGCATGAGGATGCCTGAGGGCATCGAAGATTAGTTAATGACTCATGCATTCATGGTCTTACGGTTGCTGTAACCGTTGAGTACGCTGGTTGAGTATTTTTAACGTGTGGCGTAAGTCAGCTCTGTAACTATATTTACAAAATTTTTTTTAAGTAGAAACATATACGCACAACGAATATTAAATCTCTGTAAATATTGTGCGACAAACAAAACCATGTTGAATAATAAAAGGAGAGATTTCTAGAACAGAAGTGAAGAGTCCATTTCCATTTGTCTTGAGATTGATAATACTTCAAAATTATTTCTAATTATTCTAATATTATGCATTATCTTTGTCAACGTTACCTCCAGTTTTGCCATCCTCGGCCACAAACAAAAAGTCCACATTTCGTGGAGGGCAGAGACAGAATGTTTCATGCCATATTGCGTATCAAGGAATCTGGTAGACTCCCCCGAGTTCTGGGTTAATCCTTTTATAAGTCAAGATCAAAAAAGTTTAAAATATTTTAATCCAAAGAAAATGGGAATTCAGACTTAACATCCTTAATGTTTGAGCGCACCATCCTCCCAATTATTTTTAGTTAAGAAAAATCTTTTTCAAAATTTAACCGGGTGGATATTTAAAGCTTAAAGTTGTCGAGGATTCATACAGCTTACAAGAAAAAATTTAAACATTTGCTCAAAGAAATTATTTCAAGAAAATTCGAACCACATAAAAGCTCAAAAATTCGTTCAACAATTCACGATGCCGCAGTTTGCTTTTCATTGCGCAACAAAATCATGCAACGTAACGCATTCTCACCCCGCATTCTCCATCTTTAAAACCTTGAAAATTATCTTTAACCTCGTCTTATGCTGGGTACGCTAAATTAAACTAAGTCATCGAGAAGGCGTTTATTTAAATGTCATGTTTGTTTATTTTTATATTTCGAGCTGTTGGGTTCTTTTTTTTATTCTTGTTAATTATTTTAAGAACTTTTCAAATCGAATTTTGAAAACCCCTCTCATGCCATGAGCTTGACCATTTAAAGGATCAATGTATATAAATTGAAATGTATTCAGATCAGGATTTTGACCCAAGTGAGTGTTCAGCTGAAGATGAATTGCAATCAAAGAGGTTTTCCCTAAGAAACTTTCAAGACTGCCCAATGCTGAGAAAGGAACTTCTCGATGTTGCAATCAGTCGAGTTTTCGCACATTTGATCAACGGACTGACATCCTACAAAAGCAAGGAATTCATAAATGCCAGAAATCGGATGGACGTACCCCATGGGATGTTTGGCTTGAGCTTAGATGACTTCTACGAGAGGAGAAAATCGGACATCACCTTCATTGATATCTTGAAATTGGCTTGCAAGAACGTTCTCGATAGAGTCAAGTTCGCAATAGTATTGGACAGTCTGGAGGACTATGTGAGGAGAATTCTTAAAGCCCATCATGCAGGGAGGATGGAATCAATCTTCAAAGAGATCGCGTATAGAAAGATTTTTTTTAATATGTTTTTGAAGCTGGTTTTAATATTGATCCAACTTTAGAGACTCAAAAAAAATGCTCACAATAGGGGACAGTATCTTTGCTGACTTTAAAAATAACATTCAAAAACTATACGTCTTGAAAGACATCATTGCTAATCTGCATCAGCGGAAGAGGGAAGCTTACTTGGAGGCGGACGAAAAATTTTATGATGTACAGCAGGAGATTGTTGAAGCAGGAATAAGTAAATCTAAGGAAACCTTCAACACACGTAATTTGTTAATTTTTTTGTTTTTTGTTTTTGCTGATAGTTTCGGGTCCAATTAAAATTCGATATCGACTAAATTTTGACCAACGAAGTTGTGATCAGGTGCAATATTCGTTGGAAAAGGCCGAAAATGATTATCTTATAAAACTAGATGAGTTAGAAATGCTTAAGGATCAGGAGCATTTCGGGTCATCCAGCGTACGCGTGGCACAGCGTGTTGAAATTGAGGTGAGTTCCAATTTCCGAGTTTTCAATTTTCTTAAGCCTTGCTAGTTCTTTTACTCGTAGAATATAAAAAACAAACTCGATAGTCTTTCCGAGAAATATGAAAAGGATAGCGAATTCTACGATGGGCAGATATCTTACAAGACACTTAGCACGGAAATGATGAAAATCCATCACAGGGATTGCTTGGATAAGCTCGCGTTTTTCGCAGTTGATATTGTGAGGCTCAGAGAATGGCACAGAGAGCAAGAGGAGAAGGTTTCAATGACAAGTGTTTTCGGTGAATTAAGATCTTTACATAGAATTTTTTTCAGGAACATCAAAAGGCTATTGATCTCATTACGCAGAAATTTAAAAAACAACCCAAAAAAAATAAGAAATGAGATGGCAAATGAATTTTTCGGTCGAAGTTTAAAGCAAATTAAAAAAAGTCCAAAACAAAAGAAAAAAGCTTTTAAATGTTAAAAGGAAATTGGACTGAGAGAATATTGATGACTTGCTTGCTTGCCTCCTTTCTTTATAGGTTTATATCCGTTTTAGGAATTCGAGGAACCTTTTGTATAGTTCTGAATTTCTGTTCAGCCCGTATGATTCTACAGTATAATTGTACAATGAACTTAAAAAAATTCAACCACTAACTTAAAAAAATTCGTCTCTCAAACTTTATGTGCCTTGGGGGATGGTAAGGAAGTCGATGTTGTAGCCACTGACTTCAGCAAAGCCTTCGATAAAATATCGCAGAAAATTGTCATTCTCAAGGTGAAAGATCTTGGTTTGCCCTCCAGCTTTATTAATTGGATAAAGTCCTACCTAGAAGACCGTCATTACGTTGTTGTTTTCAGATCCTTCAAATCTATTCCATTTATGGCCACTTAAGGAGTCGCTCAAGAAAGCCACGTTGGTCCCATGATCTTCATTCTAACATTAATGATGTCGACCTCATCATCCACAACTCGTATATCTCAATTTACACCGACGACCAAAAATATATATTTGCCTTTATCATCTCCCGCTGCCTACCTCCTCCTACAAGATGATCTGAGTAGGTTTTCAATTTGGTGTCAATATAACTTCTTAGATCTCAACATAACCAAATGCTAAGCCATTATATACACTCGCATACACTCGTAAGCGTATACCGTTCCATTAGTCTCTTTTCTCCGCGATTTGGGTATTATCTGTGAGAGGGAACTCAATTTTCGCACGCACATGCATTCCATCATTAGTCGTGCCAACTCCGCTCTTGGCTACGTTAAACGATGGTCCAAAGAGTCCCTAACCCCCTACGTCACCAAAGCACTTTACGTTACATTCGTTAGGCCCCTCCTCGAATATGCTTCCCAAGTCTGGTCACCTTGAAATGAAGCTGTTCAGCGCCAGTTACGATGATCTCGATCTTGACCTGTACACGATCAAGTCATCTCCGTATGCTATGGAGTGGCGGAGAGATCCTTCAAGATCGCTCGTGAAGATCGTAAATAAAATCGGCGAAATAACTACACCCTGTAGTAGACCGTTGTAAATTTCAAAAGCCCCAGCAGACGTCACTATGCTATATCTAAGATTATGTTCAGCAGTGATTTGCTTACGCCGAGCTTGTCTAACTTGAAAAAGAGCCCTTTGCAGCCATACGGAGTCAAAGGCCTTCTCCAAGTCAATCAGCAAGGCACCCGTGCATTTTTTCTTACCTTTGTTTCATTGGACATCCGACACCAGTTTAGACGTGGCGTGTATGGTATCTTGTTCCATTCTGAAATCGAATTGGTTATCCGGGATCACTTAGTCGGGGCTCTATTTATATCTTTTTCAAATACCTTGCTGATGTTGGGAAGGAGACTTATCGGCCAGAGATTTGCCGGCTTGGATGTCTTTGTTCCGTTTAGGAATTTATTGTACCACAGCTGTCTTCCAATGCGCTTGTTAAACAGACTAGTGTAAGTGTCTACCGATTCTTAAGGTAGGTGTCTAAGACCAATGTTTGATATACCGTCGATTCCTATAGATTTCTTACTTCTATGCGAACCGAAGATAACCAAGAGATCTTCTTTTGATATAAATGGAGAATGTGTCCCCTTTATCGACAACGACATCATTTGCTTAGTTATCATCAATGAACATGGTAAAACCAGTATTCTCCCATCATCAGTTCCCAATATCATTGTTAAGGTCGGAGTTGTGTACGAGGACGCGATCTTCCAAGACATGGTTCGTGTGCGTGCTAACATTCACCTTATGACCATCTTGAAAATCGCGCCTTTTACTTCAACTTTCTCTTGAGGGTCTTCGATCGCGAAAAAATTGTCGTCTTCAATTGCTTCTGTTGGACCTATGCCTGCTGTCAGAAGAATTCGTTCGTTGGTCATGTTGCGGGCAAGTTTAAGAAACGGAAGCTCGTTCTGATTTTGTTTCCTTAATATTCCATTTTAATAATTCCATAATTGGACTTAATTGCGAGCACACAGATGTACTAATGCCAAAAGCAGCTGTGCCATCGTTATGAAATTTAAAATTGGAACAAATCGATATCATATGAAGGGAGTCTCTTAATAGACGGAAAATTTAGGGAAAAAAATACATGAAATTAAAAATATTTCACCAATTTTTGTTGTTGCTGCTTATATGACTAATCATTCGAAGCGATATCAAGCAACACCCAAGAGATCGAACGAATTCATCCGAAGATTGATAATTTTTAAGTTAGGGCGAAAACAAAAAATGCTGGGAAAATAGCATGAAAGAATATGGCTGCAGTTTTATTCCTGTCGAAATGAAGAGTTTTGAGAGAGGTTTCAAAAGTGAAATGAAATACAAAAGGGCCGTGGTGTGCAGGGGAAGCCTGTTATTTATATTTATATATTCTTACTTCCAAACATAAATTTATTTTTTCATTAATTGATTTTTTTATTCATATTATCATTTTTTTATTTAATGTTAATTTTTTTTATTCAAGTATTCATTTATTTATTTAATCATTTAAATAATTTTTATTTATTTACTTATTCACTTGCTCATTAATTTACTTATTTATTTATTTGTTCATTTATTTCCTTATTTAGGTTAGAAAGAACGGCTAAGAGTGGGAGGCCAAAGAACTCATACCGATGGATACCGGAATTTCAAATGTTAACATTTTTAACAACTAACTTCTGCTCTAATTTCGATCTGACGATTGGCTCGAATGTGAGAAATGCTTATATAAAACAGTTTTCCCTCATTTGTGACAATGTTAAAATTCCTTTGTGAAAATGCCTTCTTCATACACAAAACCCTAAACTTAAAACGAGGATCGGAACGCCTCTCCCCCCTGAAGACTTGAAACGAAGAGTAGAAAACAGTTGTAGAGATCAAAATAGTAAAATTTTTTGGTTTTATTCTCAGGGCCTCTTACATTCTGGTAAGAGAAAGCAACGACTGATTTGTCCTGCAGACTGTTCCTTCTATTAACCAATGCATGAACAAGTTAGCAAGCGACTGTGTGTTGCGAACAGTTCCTTTATGATACACTCTTAAATGGACGCATAGTCCATGTCTTAAGCAGGCAATTATTGAGAAATGGTATCGCTGCTTTTTGGGTTAAAGTTTGACAGTTTTTTTTTTGTTTTTCTTCTTTTTTTAAAAAATTCTTGTTTATTTCTACTACATGATATTTAAGGAACGTTTCAAGAGTCAGATAAGTAGCCACGAGGTATCCGTCCACTTTCCAATGAATTCCTAAAATACCCATATACCCGGGTAAAACAAACCCGATATGTGATCATTCTCAGTATAATTCGCTGACCGCGCGAAATGATTCCTCGCAAGATCCAGGCTAACATTGTCAATTCTGGACACACCGGAAGCATCCAATAGCCTTTTGTTAGAGGCGTAATGCCGAAAGTCGGAATGAGCGCTTCTAACAGGTTGGCAACTTAGTAATTGCGGATTTGTTAGAAAATAAAAGACGATTTTTCCATGGAACGAAAAAACTTTATTCTGTAATGTATTGCCCATTTTGAGCAATGACCTTTTGCCATCTTTAGGGTAGCATCATAATTCCGCGTTCATAAAACTTCTGGTTTTAATCAGCAAAAAACTGAACCAGGTACGATTTAACATCATCATTTTTACCATTCAAGGAGTTTTGCAAAATGGAAATAAAATGTAATCAGACCAAGCTCCAATAATTTTTGCCGAGTGACCAAAGATGTGTGTGGCCTTGCGTTGTCATGATGGAATACAACACCTTTTCGGGTCGCTTTTCTTCAACTACATTGTTCAATTTTGTTAGTTGTTCAGTGTAGACATCTGAATTGAAAGTTCGGTTGGGTGGTAAAAGTTCACAGTAGACAATTCCTTTGTTATCCCCCCAAACTGATGTCATAACTTTCTTTTGATGATTATCAGCTTTTGATGTTGTTTGAGCTGGTTTACCTGGCTTGCTCCACGATCTTTTCTGATTGACATTGTTATAAACAACCCATTTTTCATCACCAGTTATCAATCGTTTTAAAAATGGATCATTTTCATAAAGTTTCTTTAACAAATCGCAGATGTTAATGCGTTGTGTTAAATAATTTTCTTTCAGTTCATGAGGAACCCATATATCGAGTTTTCGTACATAGCAAAGTTGTTTTAAGTGATTTTCAATGCATGTATGTGAAACATGAAGCTTCTCTGCAATCTCACGTGTTGTACTGTGACGATCCGAATCGATTATTGCTTTGATTTGGTCGTCATCAACTTCAACTGGACGACCAGAGCTCTTTTTATCTTTAAATGAAAAATCACCGGTACAAAACTTGGCAAACCAATTTTGACACTGCCGTTCTTTTAAAGCTTCGTCACCATTAACAGCACATAACTTTTTCTGAGCTTGTGATGCGTTTTATCTTTTCCGGAAATAAAAAAGAAAAATATGCCCGAAATATGCGTTTTTATTTTCCTTTTTTCAACAGATGCCAAAAATAAATACACAACCGATCAAAAAAAAATTGATTGACAGTTGAAGTACCAACTATAAAATAATAATATTATTATTATTATTATAATTTTATTAATATATAATTAATTACAATATTAATACTTATTTCTATAGCACTAGCTACCAGGGCTTTCGGCTAGTTTTATATAAACAAAAATTTATAGATTTGTAGAAAAAATAGAGAAAGATAAAATTACTAGATGCCGTCAAAAATTCTTAGAGCTGAAACTATTTTATACACATTTCTAATATTCGGTTCTGAAGTAACTTTTAAAAGATCAAATAAATGCTCTCTTTCACACAGTTGTCTCACGGTTGAGTTAATTTGTTGGCATTCGAGTGTAAGGTGTTTAATTGTCAAGCATGTGTTTATCCGACAGAAGTTGCAGAACGGTTGTTGACTTTTCGTTATAATGTGCCTGTGGGTTATATTTGTATGTCCCAACCGAAGCCTTACAAAGATAAAATAATAAAATGTGTTTGACATTTCGATTACGTCAGCAAACCTAAAAATTCAACTAAACCGCAATTACTTAGTTGCCAACCCAATATATAAACCCGTGCTCGTAGGCGTTTACGCTCGAAAATTCTGTATTTTTCCATATAAGACGGACGAATGTTCCACCATACTGGACTCGCATATGTCTAAATTGGATGCTCAAAGACTTGGTAGCAAATGACTTTCAATGACTTGAGATAATTGGAGTAGAAAAGCCTTTTGAGCGACATTAATGCCGCCCTGGCTTTTATTAACTGGGTATTTATGTATTCAAATGAACACCCAAATATCTTACTACATCCTTCGATTCGATGTGAAGTCCATTTGAAGTCTTAATCACCATATTTGTCCAATTACGTCGCAAGTCTTAATCACCCTTTCCTATTGGTGTGCGGAACAATATGGTGTCATATTTGGAATTGTTTATCTTCAGTTTCCAGTCCTTGCAGAATCATTGAAGAATATCGAACTTAAGTTGAAGTTCGTTTTGTATTTTTTCTAATTTTTGAGCCATGAGCATACAAGATGATATCGTCAGCGAATGATGACTTGCAAACCCATACATGACTATTTTATAAATAAGCCCGACAATCCAAACCGTGTCGAAGGCTTTTTCGATATCCACTAGACAGGCACCCGTACATCTTTTGCCGATAAAGGTTGCAGTTAACATCGGATACGAAAGAATGGTTTCTTTTGAATCCAAATTGATTCCGCGGTATTATCTCCTTGGTTTCGCATTCGAACAAGATTGATTTTTAAACAATTACTTCAAAAACCTTCCCAATATAAGGTAGGAGACAAATTGGTCTATAATTAGACTGATCAGAATGATCTTTTCTTTTTAACTAATGGAAACACCTTCGATATTTTTCACGAGCTTGGGAAGTAGCAGTTGTTAAGCAAGCTATTAAAAATTACGTAGTATTGCCTTATGATTTCGTCGGGTATATGCTTGAGCACAATATTAGGAATGCCATCTTATCCTAAGTTCTTTTTGTTATTCAGTCTCCTGAATATTTCAGTTTGACAATAAAATGCATATAAAACGATGAGCAGTCTTAAGAATGGCTTAAGAGCGAAAACAACTTGGAACCAATAAGAAAAGGCTTTTCA
Source organism: Orthonevra nobilis (assembly GCA_963555765.1). Classification (NCBI taxonomy): domain Eukaryota; kingdom Metazoa; phylum Arthropoda; class Insecta; order Diptera; family Syrphidae; genus Orthonevra; species Orthonevra nobilis. The sequence continues at coordinate 148,825,868 of OY743224.1, forward strand.
TTTGCAACCTAGATGGCTCGAATTAATCCACATATGACCAGTTGCAATCAGATTTGGAAACCAACATGTCAAGAAGAAATTTAATGGTGCAACTTTTGCACGTCAACTGTTTGCGCAAACAAAGGCTCGGGGTGATGTTTGATGGCAAATACATAGATGGAATTTGATCAGGAGGCATTGAAATTACTATGAACTTTTGGGTGTATACATTTATCAACACGATTTTCTTCCTCGATGAATTTTGATGTGCCTTGGTTAAAGACTTTCTCCTCTTTATATCTGATTCTTTGTATTGCGCTATGGCATCCCCCACCACAAGGTGTACTTAAGTATCTTGATTTTTTAAGCTCCCTTAAACCGCAAAAAATATTAATGAAAATATTTTTATGGCCATTTGGATGATTTTTATTTGTTAAAATAAATCCATAAAATATAAATTCCCTGCAGCTCGACCTGCCTTATGCGAGTCAAATTTTTTTTTTTATTTTCTTCTGGCTCCACCTTTTTTCTTTCTAAAACTATAAATCTTAGGAGGTTCTTGTTTCTAGAATTTAATTTTGTTAAAAATTAAAAATACTTCAACAGAAAACAGTTTGAAGAAATACCAATCGCCAAGCCTTAAGTTTTACAACCTCAACCGCGAAAAAGTCCAATTTCGATAGGCACTCTTTGTATAAACTCTGCATAGCTTCCATGGCGTTTATCTTGTAAGATATCTTTCCGTCTAAGGCTTCGTCATCGCGATCAAATCGCTTGCTCATCTCTTCAAGCCTAGTTTTAAGCATCTATAAATCAGACATCGTATCCATTGATTTAAAAAATAAATGTTAAATCGTATATCTAACCTCGATATCTATGCGCTGCTTCAAGCGAATACTATCGGTGGCTGTGTCTTCAACTTGGCGTTGATCGTTCAGCCAATTAAATCTCTTCGATAGGATCTCTTCAGCTCGGTTTGATTTATATCTAGATTGGTCTGTGATTCGGAGATGAAAACTTAACTTGTATCGAAACTCGATTGGATCGAGGACTTTAGAAAAAAAAAACACATATTAAACCATAGAGCGTGACGTGGTTTTAAAAAAAATGTCCTTACCAAGTTCCGATTCTATGCAGTTGTTCTGAACGGAATATACCTGGTTGTTCATGTAGGCGACTGCGTTCGCCTCGCGAACATTAAATGCGTTCAATTTATCTCGTAAGATTCGTAGAGTCTCGGTATTCTTTTGGAAATCCGCTGCAATGGTTTCATTGACTGTCAACAATTTCTTTGAATCTCTAGAAAGTAATAAAGCTAGAAAAAATCTCAAATATCTTAAATTCAGTCTTACGAGATCAAATCCAGTACTGGCTGGATATTGCCGCTAATGTAAGCACCAAACAAATGAGCTATAATATTTCGCAGATCTTCCACCAAAACACAAAGCTTGGCATTCTCTAGAGTTTCTCGGCACACCAGTTCGAGAACATCTAGGTAAACAGTGTTTTCCTTACGCCTTTCGTAGAAATTCTTTAAGGACAGCCCAAACATGCCATGAGGCACATCGATTCGATTCCTGGCTTCAATCAATTCGCTACGTTGGATGGACTGCAAATTTTTTACCATATCGACTAATATTTTTCGGATTGATGTGTCCCATATTTGTTTTCGCAGCTCCAAACATTGGCCAATATTTTTGAAAGAATACTGCTTAGAGTCGATATTTTGAAAACGGCTTGGAGGAACACTTGTCTTTGCAATGTTTGATAACATTTATTTATTTATCAAATGTTTCTCTTCATTCAATTAAAGTCGATTATGAAAATACTTCGAACTATTTTCCTGCCTGTTGGAAGTGAATACGTCTGATTGTCAGATACGTAAAAAAAAGTAAATACTCTGATTGGAAATTATTGACGGATGGTATTCAGAGGTTTTGAACACTTGAACAATAGAAGGCTGTCTTTAGAAAATACCAGCGATTGACTGTCCTTAGGAAATCTCCTTTCAAAAGTACGAATGGTGTCTGCTTTTGAGTATCCATTCGATTTGAAGGCGTGGGATGGTCTATCTTTCCCCAGAACAACATCGTACGTCATATTTTCATCATATTTTAACAACTAATCGACAAACATTAAATTGTCCACACATAAATTGTACAAGAGTGTCCATTCAGGATTTTGTGCCGAAATATATGTTCCCAACGATATTTAGGAGTTGAAGGAGTATATTCAAAAATTTCCTTTCAATTAAAAAAGGGGACGCGTTCGAGACTCGTTCAACTACTCGGTGTTTCTAAATAGGCTTTTGCTGTGAACAAATAAGCGTTCAAAGATCCATCATTATTGCACGGACCTATGAACCGATGTTGCCACCAGCACATCGAACCATGCAATTTTGTGGATGCAGTTGAGCCTCATGAAATGCTTCTGCTTGTGCCTTAGTCTTGAGATGTAAATTTTGGTTTTCTTTCCCAAACCCATTAAATCAAAGTAAGCCTCATTAACAAACATAATTTTTTAATAGATATTATGGTTCTCTTCGAGGGCCTCCGAGAGTTGATGTGAAAACCGATTTATCGCGCTTAAAGTGTATTCTTCGTGATGGCTAAAAAAAAGATTTGACTTACGCATAAGCTTCTGTGGAACGATGACGGACCGATTTTGCGATAAGACTCAGTTTCATCTTAAAGTTGAAGGAATACGTAATCCGCTACTGAAGCAAGGATTCCTACTTTGCCCAAGAGTTGTTGATTCGTGTGCCTTATGCAGGACCTCAAAATTTGTACTTATGTTTTTGCTAAATCCACACGAAAAGCAATAAAACAAGACATTGCAGACGCACGATGCACGCACTGGGGTCACTTCAAGAGTTAAATCTATGCTGATATCATGCGGTAAATCACGAATTTAAAGGAAAGTATCCGCCATGAAATTATGGGCATCCAACAAAGCTTATAGAGTGCCTATCTTAAGGGAAAAGATTTTAGTCAACATCATTTTAAGAAAGCGAATTCCGCCTTAAATTTGTTTTCGAAAATATAAATCTGCCATCGGATACCCTGCAAATTTTGGAAATTCATATTAAAAGAGACTGTCATACTACATTTGTTTACCCTTTCATGTCAAGCTAAATGTTGGCTCAAGGCCAATAGGCCGGAATTGACAATCTCTTCGAAAGGGGAACACTATTTTTCTGGATAAATTTTCCAGCTTTTTCAATTTCATTTACCTATGCTTGCAAAACACTGTTTGTGTCTGATGTCTCCGACCGCTAATTTTTCAGAAGTTCCATTTAATGGTAAGAAAATTGGTGCTTAAAATTATCGTTCCAGTGTTCAACTCTCTTTCATTCCTAACATTGATTATAAATCCATAGCTTTCACGTTTTGTCGTAACCTCGCTGGTCGTGCTCACCGATCATGCTCCTTTACCGGGAAGATTCTTTCCTAAGTTTTCACCATGAAGACTTCATGATAAAGAAGGCTTACTTGGGCTAGTCAAGTTAGGTCGCTCTCTTACGATACCCATTCCCATTAAATCGAAACAGCCCAATGCGCTTGTTTGTTCTCCAATTGACTGACAATTATAATTTTCTAACATATGAAAATCGAATCAATCTGAGAAAATTTACAAACCCTTAAAACGTGCCATGATGTTGCTCATTTACAATTTTTACACAACTTCTCTTTGTTGCGATTGAAACTCCTTCTCACCCATAAATGATGTTGATAAGCATGCCTCATTGTTCTGTACCCAATCACCGTACATTTTGCCTAAACCAACTCCGCAGTGTCCGCCACTTGGACAGGGGTTTGTTAAAAAAAAAAAAAAAAATCACCGTAAAAACTATAGGCTTTGTAAGAAAAAGCTCTCGAAAACAAGAAAGACCGAACTCTGCTCAAGAGACAACGCGAGTAATATGTTTGTTATACCAAGATCAATGGAAATGATTTATGGAATGGAACCATCAGAAATTTTACCAAACTCGACATTAATTGTTTTCAACTACAAGTTCACTACAAACTACTTTTACCATATTTAAGCTTCTAAACAATTTACAAAAGATCCCAAAATGTTTATTCAAAAAGATTGTTGATAGTTTGTTAAAAAATAGATTTCAAATTCGAGTCCTATTTCTTTCGTGCATTATTCCACTGAACTATTCAATTATGTGCTGCGACTAAAAAATCCAACGTTGGAGTTTTCCAAATCAAAGAAAATCCGAACTCTTATTGACATACAACGAAATGCTGGCATCTTCCACTTTCTTCTCCAGATCACAGGTCCCTGTGACTTTGATAAAATTAAACAACACTTCATAGATCACTTGACAGATCTGCGAAACATGAATAAAAGCTTGCGCTTTTCCAAACATCCGACAACAATTAGTCACTTGCTTGGGCCACCACGCATGGATTAGGGACCAAATGTATTGAAAAAAAATGTCCAGCTTTTGACATGATTAAATAGTAACTCCATACTCAGCTCGATCAACGTAAACAACCACATTGTCCTTATCCTTGTCAACGATGTCAATATTCAAGGCTTCATCAGAGATTTGGTCACGAAATATGACAGGTTATAGTCATTCCAACTTTATCGACAAAATGTGCATACATACATGTACATATTTTTGTCATTTGTTTTCTCTTTCAGGACGACCACTTTTATGTGTTAACAAAGGTTCATCAGTTGCTTATAGCCGAACAAGAAGGCCTTCACATAAGTGAGATTTCCTTGCTTGTGCGCAAGCCAGTTCATGTAGAAAACCTATGGCACCACATTTGGCTCGCGATCATCATTTGTTGGAGTGAATTCATCAAGAGAAACCAGGGACAGTTATAACCTTTTACAATATGCGTACTATTGGTATAGTCTTAATTAGAATCAAGAATCAAGCAGTGGGAAAAATGTGCATCTAACCAATTGCCTCGTATGCGCAAAGGGAAAATATATTTTTCTGTTGACTTGTGGAAGACTTAACAAAACGATCTGGATCTAAAACCTTTAATAATAAGAGCTCATGCAAGAATTGAAACCGAAAGACCTGTCACAGCGTCATAGCATCGGTGAGCGGGCCTCAGAAAAGCTTGAGAAAGATCTGCAGTTTTTTTTTCCACCAAAAAAATGTCCTCAGCAACAAAGCTGATTTATGGTTGAAAAAAAGTTTCTAAGCCAAATTGTCATATTTGGCTCAATGAGCAATCTCAGTCTATACAAGAGTTGGCAATGCACAGGAAAAAGGCACTGTTTGGTGTGGCTTGGGGTCCGTTGGTATTACGATAAGTGATCTTCTTTGTGTGACTCTACAGTTCTACAGTTCGTTCAGTTCTACATCTCAGCTAGTATGTGACTCGGATTAGGCCGGTCCCTAGTTTGTAATATCCAGTTACATAACCAATCGCGCCCGCTTTCGTTCAATGTTTTCGAACCTTTTTTTGCCCCCAAAAGTTCGACTTAAACTAAGACGACCTGCGGCTCTAACAACACAGTGCCACACAGCACGCGAATCAATAGACATATTCAGGGATGAGTTTGGGTTGCAATTAATCACTCTATACCGATAAGCCAGTGTCAATTGGAGCCTTCGAAGACAGCGTTACACTTGGTGCTGTCTGAAAAAGTGACTCAAAATCGGACGAATTTTAAAGTAGTCATGGTCAACCTTTACATACCCAATTCAAAAAAAGCGAATCTGACAAAGAGAGAGACCAACCGGAATGATATTGAAAAATATTATGATTTAATTGAATTCCTTTCAAAGGATATTCGGTCGTAATTTTTATTACAGCAAAGCACAAATACTTATTGTGTCGTGATTCCTTCCTCGATGCTTCCCGAAACAACAATTATTTGATTGTAATTGACTACAGAGTCGGACGTCGCCGAAAGGAATTTTCCTGGAGTCTATAACGTACACCAGACGACCGCCTTTGCGTGTTACAAGAATCTTAGCCCCACGCCGATTGCTTAGAAACACCCTTCTGTTTATCCAATAGCTACAAGAAGTCACCCATTAGCCCAAAGGAAACCTATAATCGAGCTTTTCGTCCTTAAACTGCAATTCGAGTCCCCGAGGATTTTCAACAAGCATTAAATTGCGTGGTTCTTTCGGTCTCGTCTCTCGAAACAAAAATTTGAATATTCAAAATTGTATCGTTTTCCTCAAAAAGGATAATTTCATATTCAGTGCTCTTAATTTAATTGATTAAATATCTGTGCGGTTGTTGTTGGATGCGTCGTCGAAATAACGCCGCCGCATTGTGACAAAAATGAGTTCGGCTGAGTCGAAAGATTCGACGGACGGAAATACCCCAGAAGACTGGGAAATCTTTGAAAAACTGTGCCAAAACTGTGAGTGTGATTATAAATTGAATATCTGTGAGGTGAGTACAGCTGTATTTCGTATGTCCAGCCAGAAATGCATTTCATTAAGGTAACCCCAATTCTGCGGCGCGGCGTTGAACTTCATTATTTCATTGCTATGCGATTGGGGTTGCCACCCCATCCAACTGAAATAAATTTCGAATATTTCCAAGTGAATGACCTAAATAACAACAAAACAAAACCGTCCGTCGGGCATGTCCTTTATGGAAAGGGCTGTTGGCTTCGATTGCATGCTTGGAGATGATGGCGCATTCTTTAACAATAAAACAAAAAAAAAAACTTTACTTTGGTAGTTTTTGATTCCTGATTTGAGTTAAGTTTCAGTTTGTTTCGGTATTTCAAAGGACGCGGTTAGTTGTCTTTCGGTTGAGTATTGTTTGTATTTATTATAATTTTGAAGGACCTAAGTGGATAATGTGGTTGATGTGAATTACTGAAAGCTGTAATGATGTCCGGAAGGCACGGTCACCATCATCATCACCATCATAGTATTCATCATGATCATGTTGCAGGATTGTCCCCTCATCATCATCATCTTGTGAGAATTGTTTTACTTTCTGTGTGATTTTTGTTTAAGTGTGCAAGAATTTATTGAGATGATTTCGGCAAAAAAAGTCATTGCTGTTTTTACACTGCCCAGCACTAGAATGAGGTCCTAAATTTTGCGATCGATTTTTGTGATGTAAAATATGTTTTACCCGGAAACATTTACTACGTTTTTTTCTCAATAAACCTTATAAGATTTTAAATCAAATAATGAACTTTTGAAAACGGGTATAAAAAGTTTCATCACTTGGACAAGTTCACATGCAAAATATTAAAAAAAAAAGGAAAAGAGGGCAGAAATGTTTACATTTTTTGTTTTAAAATATAAATTATAATTTTTTTCTCTCATGACCGCTCTTTTCGATTACCTCTTTCTTAATTTATTCAGAAAGTTGTTTTGAATAGTCATATGGATACCATCGGGGAGGGTGTTCTTGTCTTCAAACAGTCAATTCAATAAAATTTTCGAGAAAGACATGCCCTAACGTTTTCGCGTGGCTATGGAAAATGTACTACATTTTTTTGAGTGAATCCAGCTTCTGGAAACCGTGAAAGTGTGGATTGGAATGATGTCCAAAAATATTCTTCATCATGAAAATTGACGTGCAAGGGAACATCTGTCGCTTTTTTCGTTCATTGTTATTTAGAAAAATTTGAATTCGAAATGAGCGCCTCTTCGCTTAAATTGATAAAGTAAAAATTGTGACGGTCAAGTTCAAACTATTTTTCCTCATCGGAGAAGACAGAGCATTGCCGGTCAATGCTCCAAGTGACACTTTCTCTTGTAAAACTCACTTGAAGTTGATTGGAGGTTGGGGCTCGGAATTTTGTTGCCTCTGTTGAACATTCCTTTCCTTTTTTCGCATATTTTAAGGGCTTCACAAGATGGTCTTACTCGGGCTAAATTTCCGTAATCCGTGAAAAAATCTATTTTGGCTTTTTGTGTCGCTTATAACGTCTTTCCGTCGTCTTTGACGCCGGCTCCGAACCGCGCAACGATGAAGAGGCTCAAGTGAAACCCAAATCTGGCTGCTAACTACAGTGGACAACTTGCTTATCAGGCTAACAATATATCGAGTATGCTTAGCCCCCATGCGAACATGCGAACAAGTCGTGACATTTTCAACATAGGCAACTCTGTGTCTTAAAAAAAAAACACATTCGTATGTCAATAAAAGTATATTCATTTTGAAAGACTGGCAGAACATTGGATGCAGATATTGCAATGAGCGAGTAATTGGCAGTATTAAGAACTATGAAGTACAATAAAGCCCCAGGCATAGATGGCATTCCTGCTTTAGTTTTATGAACACTTTACGCCAGATTTTTTCCAACTGCTGCTCTCGTTTCATAATGCAATAATTGATTCCGAATCTGTCCCTGACGTGTTCCTTAAGGCTGTCAAAAAAGGTGACAGTGGTGAACCCGAAAACTACAGAGGCTTCTTTGTGCTCTGCGAAAAATCTTCACCCAAATCCTATACCAAAGGTTGACAGATTGGGTGCATGCAAATAATCGCCTAAGTATCTTTTAGGCAGGATACCAATATGGCTTTTCGACAGTCGGTCAAATTTTCGCCATTGCTAGAAGGTTCAAGGAGATGAAAAGGAAGTTATATGCCGTTTTGTAGATTTTACGGCCGCTTTCGATACGGATAACAGGAAATAGACAACAAAAGGACTCTCAGAGAAATTTATAAGAGCTTATGAGAAGCTTATCTCTTGCTTATTGTGTGGAATGGTAGCGCTATGTCCAACAAATTTTTCACAGAACTGGGTTTGCCACAAGGATGTGTTTTGAGGCCTGGACTTATTTCGCTCTTTATTGACGACATAGTTAATTATTTACCGACGATCCACTCAATTTAAAATGATACTGTGACCTCTGGGATCTAAAAGTGAACACGTCTAAATCAAAGATCATTGTTTTCGGTCGTTAATGTAGAAGACCAACACGGCAGGAGAAATGGACAGCAAGCGATGAGCCAATTGAAGTTATTCAGCAATATGAGTAGTGGGGATGCTTGTTTCATCAAACGTTGATCTGTGCCCCCATATTCACGAAAGGTCGCTAAGACGACTATAAACAGTAAACTCTTGCCTTTGTTATGCAAATCAGTTTTTTGCGTTCCAAAACTTCGGCGAACTTGAAATGGTGCAAAGTTCTTTAAGCATATTTGAAAGCTTTCCAAGCCAATGACGTCTATATAGTGAGAGTGATGCGCAGGCCAAGTGAAAATCTTCAAAAACAGTTAATGAAATTTGCACTCCATCGTAACTTATCACCTTTTATGGATTAGAACGAGCTTGCAGTTTCTAACAATGTCATTTAAGGTCTTTCGGAGGCAAATCTAAGTGATTGGCAAAAAAAAAATTCACTTTAATTCACTTAAATTTAAGGAAAGTGGTCGATTGTTTGAATCAAGAAAGCATTAACCGGGCTCAGACCTTCCCCACTCGGTTTATTTATAGAACTCTCAATTGGGTCCTAATAATTTTTTTAAAGAGATCTAAAAGCTGCCTACATAAGTCAAATCTTTAAAGCAAGGACAGAGCTCTTTAACCTTTTAACTACAGCCCGCACAAATAGGACTTGTACTTGCACACTCTGTAACCGAAATGAGGTAGAAGATACGAGTATCGCAATCTGCGCAATACTTGCTTTATTTAACGAGAGGGTCCCTTACACGTCATTAAACCTAATGATGGTGACCAGGGTTGGAACCTGTTTTTTCAATTTTGTTAATATGCCTTTAATTATATAACAGCTATAATAACTTGTAAGCCTTTTGTAATTGCCTTGAAAGTTTGTTAATTATTGTTTCTTAATAACCTGTTTATTCAATTTATTATTTTTATTTATTATTATTATTTTTTTTTTGTATATTTTGTAGTTTTTAACATTAACGATCGAACGAATGTGGAATATTGTCAACTTTCGACACACGGCACGTTTTGCCATGTTAATTTTTTTCTTTTTATACATATTCATGAATTGTAAATTTATTTTCAATAAAGAATAATAATAATAACGTCTTTCCGGACTCATTTGATTGTTAAAATTTAAAGAAAAGTGTAGTTCCTAACACTTTCTTAAATAGTTGCAAACATTTTTTGAAAAAAATTCCTGATTTACAATGGCCTCCTCCAAAGTGCGCACCTGTTTTTTGCCCTTTTTCATTTGTTAATTGTTTGATATAAGGAAATTTGTATAAACTTTCTTTATTAGCCCCTAAATTTCGTATTCTCCTTTTGAGAAAATACGTACATATTTCAAGGTAGTTATGATAACATTTCCGGGCCGAAAAACTCTAATAGCTATTCGTCGCGGAAATTGTCGCCTCATTCTAGTGATTCGCAGCGTAAATCATTCGGTCAATTCGGTATTTAAAATATTCACCTCAATGAAATTCTTTGGCTGGTTGCAAGTCTTTTTTTGCATTTCGTTAAGAAATGTTCAATTTTAAAGCTTTTATTATTGACAGTGAAAAAAGTAACCTTATGTTTGAACATCAGAAGTCGGAAGAAGGAAGGGCCATTCTGCAAAGCACACTTTTTAAATTGTTGATTGGTTTTATGAACAGAAGAGGGCAAAAAAGGCTGCCCTGAGGCACACATTTAGAGGAAGAAGAAAGACTGCCGATTTTGATACTTTTTCGAAATATTGATTTCGTTGGTTTGTTGGTTGGTTAGTGGTAAACGTGCATCAATTAGGAATTTTTCGGCGTTTTCCGATGGAACTTAATTCAGTGTGGATTAGTTTTTGGAATTAATTGACCTTTTACAATGATTCGATCGAGCAAGTTTTCAGTCCAACCATAAAGCGAATATATTTCTTATGATTAGATCAATGTGCGATCGAAAATTGAGCTCACCTTCGCAAAGGACACCTCGATCGCACACCGAATTGACTTGTGGTACAGGAGTTCCGTTGAAGAAATAAGTAAGGGAAGGTTGTGGAAGATGCTTGCTAGTATAGGTTAAACATTAACATTTACCAATCTTGAGTTACAAAAGGTTTTTATTGCACCATGTGAAGAATTGATTCAAGTCGTTTTGCAGCTTACAGTGATCGATAGGGGGAAGAGATGTGTTTCGAGATTCTCATATCATCGGCGTTTATGGACCGGTCAGAGTCTTTTTACGAACGCACTCAACGTCCTATTGACCCAAAGTTGCTTGCATGAGGGTCGTGCAGGTCGGATTTTCTGAGTAAGATTTCAACCAAGATTAAGAACGAAGAAAATCCAATTCTAGTAAAAAATTTTATGAGAAATGTTTGACTAAAGGCTTTGGTGAAGGACATCTTTGCCTTGTTGCAGACCTTGCATCCAAATTTGGTAAGATTTATTGGTAAGACCTACCTGTTACGAAATTTCGAAGAGTTTCGAAGAGTTTGGGGATATATGATATATGCGCACATTATTAGAACTTATCGGAAGTCCATCAAAACCATCAGCAGTCTGAATAATGATCGAAATCAATGAATAGAAATAGTAAGAATCGGGACAAAGGACATGGTTGGTATGCAATTTGCTAAAAAAGTTATATCTTGTCAAAGCATAGAGTTTGCCACTTAATCAATGTGTAAGCTACCCAATAATAGTTGGGGTACATCAGGGAAGTGTACTCAGTACTTTGCTTTTTACTACTACTAAAATAACTGCCATACGGCAAGACTTCAATTTGATCAGTTAATTTTTACTTATTATTGATCCTTCATGGCGATCTTAAAAAGTCACAAAGGTAAGCATTCGAGTGGAATGGAGAGACCATGGTTTCAGTCAAATGAGACTGAGCAAGGGTTCTGCGCATTCTCTGTCTCTCTAAACTGGGGAAAGTTCAAATATCTCTGGCCTTCGATCTCAGGATGATGCCATCAGTCATTTCGTAAGTGTAGGGTGGATGAAATGACAGTAAAACCCCACTAAAATCTGTCAATGAAGAATGCTTTCCACTGTTAGTGTAGGTCGATGGCATTTCAATAACATATTCAAAGGTGAAATCGTCCGAGAAGGCAATATCAATTAGCGTTCCATTGCGATCGCGGAAAGGAAGCAGGCCTGAAAAGATCTGTTTCTGGAAAATTGATTGGCCCCAGTGATGAAGCAAATACAAAAATGACGAATTATGGCATGGAAGTCTGTAGACAGGGTAAAGTGCCGATTGCTTACCAACCCCAACTCTTCAAGATGGCTGTTGGCACTGGGTTAGCACCTGTCAGAGCATGCACCAGAACATCTGTCAAGTATGCAAAGAGCAAAAGAATGCCCGGCGACAGAAACATCAGCTATATCCATCTTAGGAGGCGTATCCTTGGTCAATGTCTTTTTCAGGATCTTTGCCAGTGTATTGTATGAAAACGTTTGAAACCGTTTGGCAACATGCAAATAAGCCAACACCAGTGTGGCGTGGCTTCCGGCGCCGGCAAATTGACAAGAGACCACATTTTGGTCATTTCACGAGCTATTCCAGACTTGCACCGGAATCTAGCAAGGAGATATACTGTCATGCAATTTCTTCAGCCTTATTGAAAGGAAACATCATTTTCATGTCTGTCTAGCTTTGAGGCGATCCGATGAAGACTCATCCAAGGTAATAGATGCAACTTCGGTTTGCCCAAACTATCAGGATCTGAACTTCGAACTCGAAGGACCAAAATCCTGCTCTGCAAAGTATTTTTCTTGACAGTTCTTCTCTACGAACCGGACGAGTCTACTATTAGGTGAAGGTGAAGGATGGAGAAAGTAACTAAGGTCGGACTCAGACCCTGCAGGGATCAACTAGATTGGGAAGGTTATGTTCGCTTAAATTCAAAACTTCGGAGTAAAGGACAAAGAGGAATGGAAGGAGATAGTTTTTTCTTTAGTTTCGATCTCAAGGACCTCTACCCTTGTTTTGTGAACTAATTAACTTTCTCAAAACTTCTAGGTTGATCCCACTTGCTCAACGGGACCAGTCGATCATGTGGGAAGTCATTTGGATTTGGCCACAACTTTGCGCAGCGAGCTCGCTGCTCTTTCGTGCAAACGTGATCGCCTTGCTAGCGAGGTAAGTCCGAAATCTAAATCCATTGCTTCTCCTTTATTCATTTCACGATAACTCTGATTCCAGCTTACTGAAGCCAAAGGTGCACTATGTGCCAAAGAATCCGAATGCGAGTCTCTTCGAGCTCAAGCCGCCCGACAATCAGCTCTAATTGGCTCCTTGCAGAGTCGACTCCAGGCGGCGGAAAATCGGGAGCATAGCATTCAGGCCCGCTGCGACAGCACAATCAGTACAATTCAACGTGAAAAGCGAAGCATTGATGACAAGAGCAAGGAGCTGGTCTGCAGGATAAACGAACTGGAGACGAGTCTAGCTCAAGAGGAAAACCAAAAGGAGCATGCCAAGGCCCACTTGCTCGATCTCATGCGGAAGTTGAGTGCCTGTTTCGCGATGGATATCTGTGACGCTAGTCACCTTTCGCCCGAATGCATCCTCAGCAGAGCCGAGGAGGTAATGGCCGAGCTGCACCGAACCAAGGCGAAGATTTCGGCAACGTGCGACACTTTGAACAGCTGCGAGAGTGAACTCCTCAATCTGAAGAACCTTGCGAATGCAGACAAGCAGAGGCTTAGTGCGCAGCTCGAGGTCAGTCACAATCACCATCATGAGCTGGAGGTTCGATGCCGGCAGTTTGAAAGGGATCTACAGATCGCTAGAGATCGGTTGACCGAGTCAGAAATTAATGGCGAGAAAATGAGGGAAGAACTGCGAGGCTTCGAGTCGCGGTGTCATCGATTGCAGAACAACATGGATCGATCGCAAACTGATCGTTTGCAGTTCCTGAGATCACTGGCGGCGTTGCTTAACCTGCCAGAGCCTTGCGAGACGCTAATCAAAGATAAAGTTCGAGAAATGCTTAACGAGAACCAAACTATGCATGCGGTAAGTTTTCATCGGTGGCGTCCAGTGTGTCCTGACGAGTCCTTTATTCTTTCCAGCAACTTCACTCGCTTCGAGATCAACTGGCCGCGGAGTCGTTCAAATTGAAGGAGGCACAAGAGAGTGCACAGTGCCGACTGCGAACGGAGGAGACCATGAAGTCGGAGCTTGAGGAGCGCCTAGAGAGAGCTTCGCATGAGTTAAACGAAATCAGGCAGGAGCACATGGGTCTATCAGACTTCCTGGTGCGTCTGGCAAGGGTGCTCTGCTGGAGTGAGTGTACATCACCACCAGCCGCGGGCACCGACACAAATATCATGGCGGAAAGCCTGCTGGAGAGGGCTGAACGTCTGGCCGCTCATCACGAGCATCATTCACACTCGCCAGAAAAGGTAAGTTGACTAAGGTTCACTCTGAGCTACCTCATGAGTTTGTTTTATTTATATTGAAGATTTGCTGTGACCACGGGTCCCACACTCACCATCATTCACACGCCCACTCGAAGGTTAGAAGGGAAAGGTCTTGTCATGAGATTCCCTTAAAAGAGGTAAGTTTCTGGTCGCGCTTCCTGTTTAAAGACTGTAAATGAACCGCATTTAGAGCTCGAGTGTGTTTCAACTGCAAAGACGCGTTCGTGTCCTCCGAGAACAGGTCCAAAGGCGAGATCTTCATCTCGAGCTTCTCAAACGAAAACTGGCTATAATAGAAGATGGTGCCAGAGGCAAGTGCATGCTGCAAGGGGAACGTGACGAAGCTGTGTGTCGAGCCAAGAAGGCTAGCAAGCAAATTGACAAGCTCACAGCGCAACTTATCGACGCGAAACAGCAAGTTGCCGAGGTCAAGGCTCAGCTGGCAGAGGCTGTCGAATACAAGGTAAGCTTGACCTTAAATTTACAACTTAAACTCATCTCTGGGACGTAGATTACCTCTCTCGAAAGAGCTCGTAAGATTGATGAGCTCACCGGACAAATATGCGACATGGAGGAGGAGAAAACCCGACTTGCAGCTCAACTGAGTGCGTTGAAGGAGCGAATGAAGTCGTGCGCCGAGTCATCCCAAAACCGTCGCTGCCGTGACGAAGCCCTCATTAACGTGAGTAGGAGGAAATTTCTTTCATGCAAAACTTTCTTCAACCGCTTTTCAACTCTTTTCAGTCCCTGCGTGATGACTTGTCCCGTGTTCAAGGGCAACTCTCCGACGCCAATCACCGTTTGTCACACCTTCAATCGTTCCGTACATCTGTGGCCCGGACACTCCACCTACGTGATCTTCCCGAAACAGATCTGTTGCATCGCCTCCAAACGCTCTGCAGTGCCCATCAAGAGTTCACGTTGCTGTCGCGCAGATTCGAATCGGCTTCGCCGGTCGGCGACCATCCTTGTCCGCGGTATGACGATGCAATTCCACCGACAACTCACTGCCGCCCATTGAGGTCTAGTAGTCCAGGTCCAGGTCAATGCACGAACAACTCAGCCACGCGCCATGAAAGGTCCAGTAGTTCAACTCTGCATCAATCCCGGCACAAGTCCCATTACCGGAGCCTTAGCCGAGGCCGTTTTGGTATTGGGGATTCTGGCGATTGCGAGGATCATTCTCGAGGACGTGACCATTGCACGGAGGAGCACCGTTTTGAGGATTCGTGTGGGTTTAGCAAGAAATATTAACGAATTTCATTTGAATAAAATAAAATAAAAGCTTTTTTCACTTTAAAAGTTATATTTTTAACTTCACCAGCGACATCTATTGGATGGTAGAAAAAGTTTTGTCTAGAAGTTATTTCGAATTAGAAATGTCTGTCGTTAAGTGATGCCATTGCTATGCGAAAAGTAATAGGAGTGCCCATTCCAAAGTGTATCAAAATACGAATTGAATGAACGTTTTATTTTGTTTTAAACGACAGTCGCTTTTTTCTTCAACGACTTCAAAGAACTCCAAAGAAAGTAACTTAGAGCGGTCAAATTGGGCGATCTTGCAAAACGACAGAACGAGTCGGAAGGTTACCCGGAAACGAGGCCTTCAAAGTGTAGATCACTGGGTTCGTTGGCACCGGTGCAAATTCATCAGTTTCTGGCGATAAAAACGCTGTGATCGGATAAATGAGGCCCGATAACAGCATCGTCGTGAATGGGTCAGCAAACAGGGAATTTAACTGACCATTGAGCCGAAAATTGTTCAATGCTTCGTCTGAGGGGAGTTTAAGCATAACTGAGACGTAATTGACGGCTGAAGCTGAAGGCTTATTCGCGACAACGCAGCATTGCTCTTGTCGGTATAAGCGCCACAAAGCCTGCTTTCTCAAGTGTTATTCCAGCTTCTTCGTTGCGTTCGAGTGTCTGATCAAATGGCGAGTTCTTGATTCCTATTCTGCATTTATTTAGTTAGGAAATACAAAAAGAAAACTGACAGTTGTTGCAATTTGCAGAAGTAGCAGCTTCTTCCGTTTGGTTGATACATTTTGGCCAGCCTTTCATACCTCTTTAGCATTTGAGATGGAATAAAAAAGTTGTAAGCGGTTGCAGATGACCAGCTTAGGAACATACATTCTCAAAATCATTTCTTATGTACGGTCCGATGAAAGTATGCCAGATGAATGGAACCTCAGCCTAATGCCTGGCAGATAATGTGAACGTCTGCGCTGACTCTTCAATACTCTGCACATCTTTTTCAACATCGCTGTTGAAAGAATGGTTCAAAAGTTGAACGACAACAGGGAAGGTACGGCCTTGTTTTGTTGCCAAATACCAATAAACGAACTCTCCAACATTTATGACATGACGTAGACAGATACGACTTGAACGAAGCTATCTTCAAGAATGACATTAGTGCAGAAATACTAGCCAACCGCTGTTTTTTTCTTATAAAGCCCTATTCAACTGAAATTTTAAAAGACCCCATTCGTACCCGTCATGCGATTTCTTATTTAATTTGCTCGGTCTCAAGGGATTTAGTCTACCCTTATGACGCATTTTGCACAAAGCGAGCAGAAGGACAAGGAGAAGGATGGAAAGACTGTGTAGTGGTGCTGTTCCGTTCCACGGGCGGAAACGGAAAAGAAACAGAGAGTTTGATATTGACTAATTTGCATTCGTTCGATTCGCAGTATTTTTTTCGTCGTTAATTTGAGATTGCTTTAATGACATTATTTTTACGATACAAACTTTGAACTTCAGCCTGACCAGCCTATAAATTAATCCGATTCGAAAACTTGATCCTATTGAAAGGCGTTTGCTTAGTCTTTAAACGACTATGCAGTGTGCAATTTTTGCCCGAAACCCAATGCTGACATGATTGCCAAATTATCAACAAGTTTTTTGCTGTTTTCGGGTTCAGCAACGGAACACAATATGAGCAAGACCCGGCCACTGGACAAACCTCCAGCGTTTCAATGGAGGAGTTTCGGATTTTTTAAAGGAGGTTTCCTTAAGTCGTGAACGTACAGCAAATACAGGCAATATCCGCCTTGAAGTTGCTGCCTTTGAAGAAAAACTTTGGTATGGTGAGTCAATACATTTAAGGGTCAGATTACTAAAGAGTGTTACGAAAAGTGGACTTCAATGTTGTCGAGCTCCATTTTGCATAAATAATATGACATCACAAAGTACACTTAAAGGATGCTTCTCTGAGCATAGGTAAATTGATTAAGATGAACTCGATAGGTCTGTAAAAACACGGCGAAAATTAGCATAATATTTTGTCGTTTTAAGTGTGTCTCTTAAGGTTTAATTATAATAGAATCGCAAACTGACATTAATCACTGCTAATGCAATATTCGCCATGTTTGTTCAAAAAAAATCGTGATAAAAAAAAATATAAATTTTTTATTTTCTTTGTGAGACAGGGATTTTAATGAGATGCTAATTTAAATTAAAATTGTTGATGGCGATTACGCAAATCAATGAGACATGTCATGGGACATTGCACTCTTGTAATTGTTGCTGTTCCGAAAATGGAGTTGAACTTTCAATTCTGATTCAATAACCCGATGATGGTGCCAAGCAAATACAATCAGAACGAGTTAAGTGAGTAAGTGTACACTTTTTAGGGCTGGTTTCTTAGCGAATAAAACTGAACTTTGCATTCTGCTTTTTTAAACCATTTTACAGTCAATTTGGACTTTTACCACACAGTTTTTGGGCACAACTTCAAATTCGAGGGTTGAGAAAGCATCTAAACAAAGGTGTCCCGAAAAGTCTCATTCGATGTTGTTTAACTAAATCCTTGGATTTTTTATCTCAATTTCGTTATCTTTTTTCCTGGTGTTCACTCTGACCCTTAAGTTTTTGGAGATGTCGGGAGAACTTTCAATGTCCGTGGATTGTTTTTGTAGACCCGTAATCTGGAGGGCCAAAATGAGGCATAAGTCGGCGTGGAAAAGCATATTCAAAATATCAATTATAGAGCAAGCATTTACCTTTTGGATCCATCTCTCCCCGAGTCCCAATTCATCGACTCGTGGAAATAATAACCCGTTGATTGAGGTCCGAAGACATCTTTGGTACATACTGTCCCCAGAAGCCTTCTCCCATGATATCAAATCCGTCAAAATGGATATGAATCCAATCGCTCATGAAGAATTTCGATAGAAAATCGTTCTGTATCGTTAAGGTTTCATAGAGCGTGAGCGTAGTTTAGACTCCATCGACAGTAGTCAGATAGCACAATGCGTTGCGAAGATGAACGTGTAATGATCAAATTCAGGCAGACGGATTAGGCTCTTTGTTGCAGTGCAACAAAACATTTGTTTAGCTACTCTCCTCCATGCGATATAGCCATAGACTAGTATGGAACACAGTTTTGAAGGACTAGACAGTAAGCTCTCAACGCTACTTCCATAAAAAAAAAGGTCTGTGAATTCAGTACTTTCGAATGTAAACATTATCCATTTGCCAGTGCTTTCTTTCCGATCTGACGTTATAAAATGTTGCTTTGTTTTTGCCAATAGTTTAGTCCTGGTAGTGAAGGCTGTTGAAGACACTCGAATATATCCTTTGGGCTCTGGTCTTGTGACTCGCATAGAACTTTTTTTTTAATAAGATGTCCCGTAGTTCTCACAGACTTTTGAACGATAATTTTTTGAAGATAACAAAAAAATTCCAGAAGCACAGTCGAACATGTCAATTCCATTGTTCTTCTTAGCATTTTTTCAGAAGCTTAGCTCCTCAAAACCAAATTTTTAGGAATTATTTGATATGTCAATCGAAGGGTTAGACCCTTGAATAAGTCTCACTTTAACTTTGCATAAATATCGGAGATACCCCAGAGTTGTTAGAGGCTGCATTCTTTCATTCACAGGATTCAAGTCAAAGAATTTAAACTTTTGATTGATGTAATTGAAAAACCACCATCATTTTAAAGCTCATGGCTGATGCCTTAAATTTAAGCAATCAAAGAATTGAGGTCATTTTCGTAAGGTGATTGAGTTAACGTATGAGATAAGTTGAAGTTAGTGGTGAATTCATAATTTTCCTTGAAGTCATTAGTGAAATCACTTTTAATCAGTTGAAATCAGTAAAATCAAATAAATTTTGTTGAATTCATTTATAAATAGTAAGTGAATTTACTTCAATATAATGTTTTGTTTCAATTAGTTATTAGGGATTACAATAATCGCACTCTGCTGCATCTCATCTTGTCTGCCTGTTTAATCAGGAAGATCGAAAGCGAAATAGCTTGTGAATCATTTAACATTATTTAGGGGCCACAGTTCAAAATTTTTGTATTATAAACATAAATATATATTATTAAATATATTTAATTGTATTAAAAAGGACATCATACCATACCGTAAATCTGATGTGATTGGCGATGGCAGCTATTCTGAAACATTTATTTGTTCATAACAAGGTTCAATTCGTAACACACAACCAAAACAAAAACGAATTCACTCGGCTTGTCCGAGCTGCACTCATTTGGCCCGCAAATAGCTCGGCTCATTTTGTTACAGATATTAGCAGCCTATTATAAAAAAGTTGTCTTACAATATTTCTCCACTGTTCATTAGAATTCAACTGAATAAAAAATTCAGTGACTTCAGCTGAAATTATGTGAATTCACTTCTGACTTCAACTTATATCAAGTGAATTCATTTAGATATTTGAAAAAAATGCCATCATTCGACTTAAAATAATGGCTTGTTATAAATTGACTACACCAATTACTGACTTCAAAAGAATGGTGACTAAGGTTTGTATGCAATTCCACACTTCTTTAAACAAATGACTTCAAATCATTCTGAATGAAATCAAAATAATAATCTTCCCAAAACATTTAAATCTTTTACGTTTCCAAAACTCTAGATCCCTAATGAATGACTCTATGCGAAATTGTGGAAGGTCAGTCAGCAGGCTTTTCGAAAATAATAGAAGATTGCCAAAAACAAAGCTCAAGGCGTCGATTCCATTATTTTCATAAGATGCTTTCCAAGGGTCAAGTTCCATTAAGCCAAACTCTGTCATTACTCCATTTTTACATAAGGGCATTCGAGTTAACATCAAGGGCATGCCTTCTTTTAATATCATTACATATTTCTTTTGCCTCTGTCACGTAAAGTTTTGTGTAAAAATGTCGTTTATTTCTGAATAAGCTGCCCAAACAAATTACAATAAAATATATGAAATCGATGGATTCAAGGACTTAAAGCATTCTAGCCAATTCATATTTCAGTCCTTCACAGTCATGCCTGTTTTTTCACAGACTTGTCAACGACAGTCCAAAAGAAATTTATTAATAATAATTGAATTCATTTTCGACATCAGATCAAATTTCCTCATCATCACAAAATATCCACACAAGTCAAAATTAAAAAATTCAGCTTCGAAAAAAAAACAAATTAACTCACGGTACTATATTAAATCTGCAAAGCATAAAATCCCTCCCCCCATTCGCGGAGCTTATTCCATAATACACTCGCAAGGATCCCCTGAGACAAGCTGTCAACTCTGATTTTCTGACTATTTTTCAAAAAATAAGCAACAAAAACACGAAAAAAAAACCTTCCATAAGCGGTGAACCTGTCAACCGCATTCTCCCAATTCCATCCAAATATGTGTTACCTCAGTCGATGTTGTTTTTCGGTTCACGCAACATAATCACGTTTTAGCTACACAATGTCTTCGAATCCCCCCTCACGACACCGAGGCATGCGTCATGCTTTATTTTTTATTTTTCTCAAGCCCAACGAGCAGCACAAATGAACTCCGAGATTTATTATTTCAATAATAATCGATAAATTTGTTTGGACTACAGAGTGTGGTTGACATGAGCCCAGAGCCTACAGCCTAGAGACGGATTCATTGTCATTGATGACAACGACAACCCCCGTGACCGGATTCAATCAGCCACTGTATCAAAGCGTTCCAGTTCAATGAATATTCACGGTAAAGCACACGCTTTAGCATCATTTAGATACAAATGTAGATTAATCCGCTACCAAAAACACGAGGTGAACTTGCGTGTATATTTACATGGATGACTTGGCGGAAGAAGTTTAACTAAGGAACCTGCCCAATTGGGGAGTCCAATGATGAAGAGTTCTCAATTTGTTCCAAGGATGGAATAATCAACTTAATCTTTGCTGAAGACTTGAACGAGTATCTTAAGGCGTTTCCTTCATCACTATGAGCACTTATCCTACTTCAAAGTTGTGCCTTTTCGTCGACATTCACACGATTCATTTCATTCGAGTAGATTCTAGCTTGATTGACGTGTACAATTGTCATGATTACAACTCTCGTACAATGTGTCAGTTTGTATAGGCATCCTCTTCCTTTCCTCTTTCTACGAAGCTCTTACATAAGAAAACGATCAGTCCTCAAACTGAAACTTTATGGCGCATACATGGACTCGTGATGAGTTTGAAGTGCATTTGAAAGTTTTACATACAAAAAAAAATAAAAGATGACTTCGGCTGTCGTGTCGTCTTCATTTTGAAAATGGCACACACAAGGAACGGTCTTGGTTAACTCACATGTAGAGTCGTTAAAAGTTCCCAAATGGACAACGACTGGCGAAGAGATAACAACAATCCGAGTTGAAAAATTACTTTCTGATTGCAAACATGAAAAATTGGTTTTGAATTGCCGAATCTTGTATCTTATTTGGGGAGCGGGTGAGGGACTCTGGTTTTCATTTAAGTGGAAGTTTTGATTGCGCTTTGATTGAGCTCGGAGTTGAGTGATGAAGATTTTTAGCCATGTTTGGTAAGTGGATTCAGTTTGGTAAGTATTTTAGTCTTGCCCATTAAAAGGATGTGGAATGAATGGAATTCAATCTTGTTTTCGATAAGTTCCAAGTTGGGCAAAACTAAGGGCTTCTCCTGTTGTTGTCAATTGTTATTTTCATTAACAGAAATCAGTTTTATATATTTGCGATGAAAGACTCAGGCTTGAAAAAGAATTGAAAATATCTCATAGAAAAAGACTACAAATTCACTTGCAGTCATAGACAATGCGTCCTGGAAGTGTGATTTTTGGAGTTGGAGTTCCTTCCGATACGACAAATAAGAAACGTTTCAGTCAATGAAGAGCGCTACCGAGACTTCAAAGCCGATTTATTTTCTTCCAGGGCCAGAATTGTTCGGGGATCGTTGATATAAGTCCTCGACTCAAGGATGGCCTATAAAAAGGTTTTTAGAATAAATACCCCCACTTTTTTCATTTAAGCACTTAATCTGTAAGCTCTGTTATCAAGGTGTAACACCACAAGCAATTATAAAATCAAATTAAAAATGAATAAAATACTGCGAATTGAGTGAATGCAAATAAGTTTAAATAAAATTCATGCTCAGACGAATGGTTGTGATTTCTTCGACACGGACGTGGATCAAGATCAAAGCGTTGGTACTTTATGAAAGGTTGAGGGTTTTTAAAGAAGATACCAAATCGGAAAGAATTTTTTAAGTTTCTTTATTGAAAGTCAAGCCATTTTTGAGCGCATAATCTTCCGGCCTGGATTATGAAGTCTCCTTAGCTTGAAACCATATAAGACTGACGTATACATAGACAGTTCCTCTGGAGTGCATGCACAGATTCAACAATCTCAACCGCTCTCTGATGTTGTTGGAACAACATGTCCTCCAGAACTTATTTGTCAATTTGCGACACATACTCAGCTCAAACCACTCAATTAAAGAACATTCACTTTAGGAAATACTTTGGCAATATAAGAATTCCAATTTTGACGACCTTAATAACTTTTTAGAGGAGTTTTAACTGGTTACTTTGCTTTTTCGATAGTGACATGGACGCCGCCGCTGATATTCTTACAAATACTAATCTCCAAGACATGCATGACTTCATCCAAAACAAGGTACAGAAAGTCAGGCCAAAAGAGAACTCATAGTTCGAATCGAGCAGCAAAGAGGCTGTCAGACTGAGAGAAATGAGCTTTCAGTCTTATAAGGCAAACCTTACTGAGGAAAACCAAAAAAAATTTGACGAGTCTGAAAGGACTACAATACTCTTTTGGGACGCACGCAAAATACTTCGCTGTCCCAGCGGAAGAAAACAATTTTGGTCCTTCGAAAAAACATATTAAGGATTCCACCACGTCACGAAAAACAAATTAAGAATCCAACCACGTCATCGATTCAGACGCTCATCTCAAATGACACTCCCATCATTAATACTCTAGACAAAGCCAATCTGCTTGCTGTTCATTTTGTAGACAGTTCCACACTAGCAGGTTGCACCTTACATCCACCTGTGCTTCAGTGCTTTGAACATTCAATGCGCACAGTCGCAAGAGTACTGAAAGATCTAGACAAACACAAATCCGATGGTTCTTCTACGCTGGAAAGACCACTGCGTAAGCTTTTTCATCTGCCCTTCAGGTCTCTTTCCGAGTGAATGAATTGTTCGGTTTATCCCAGAAAAAGTTGAATATTTTTCCCTCCCAATTACAGACCCATCACATTTACGTCCCTCCTTTCCGAGGTCATCGTTGATAAAATATTTTGAATCACAAAAACTCCTTAAAGACAGCCAATATGGTTTTTGTACCAACAGGTCCACAGGTGATTTGATGACCTGCCTCACCGAAAAGTGGAACCAATGTTTACACAATTCCGGTGAATAAGAAAAAGTTGGACTTGATATTTGAAAGGCATTTCACAGAGTTTGACATCCGGCTCTTTTGTCGAAAACGCGTGCATATGCGATCGGTGAGTCTCTTCTTCGATGGATAAGAAACTATCTTTCGAGTAGTACAATATAAGTTGTATTGAACGATTTCAAGTCATATAAATGCTGGTGTTCCCCAAGGTTCAGTTTTGTCACCGATTCTCTTTTTAAATTTCATTAACGATATTGTGTCTATCAATTTAATAAATTCCTTCGCAGATGGCAGTCTCACTTAGTTTTACATGTGCGTGTAATGATTCACGCCCCTGCTCTTCGGATGTGGACATCGAGTGGTTTAAATCATTAAGTTCTGATATTGATAGCCAAAAGAGTAGAATTTAGTGCTTCCAAAACACAATGCTGCCTTATGTCATTAGAGCGAAATCTTAACACCCAACCGTTGTCCCTAAATGGTACTTGGGTCAATGAAACTGAAAAGCTTTTAATGCTCGGTATGCGCATCAATTCTAACCTATGCTGGAACAATCACAAATCCGAAGTTGCCAACCATGCAGCGAAATACTTACATTTCCTCAGCCGTCGAAAGAAATACTTTACCTCGTCTGACCTAGCTGCAATTGATAAGGCTTTTATTTGGCCTTAAATGGAGTTCAACGCTCACATCTGGGCAGCGTGCGATAAAACGTATAAACCAACGAAAGCTGGAACATCGTAGAAATGTTTCTTGTTTATCTTTGTTTTATCGCTACTTTTACCACCAATGCTCCGATGAAGTGGCTTATTGCATTCCGACCCTCCAACAATTCACTCGCAACACCCGCACTTCATCGGCTGCAAATCAGTTCACCCTTAAGCCTTCTCTCGGACGTACTATGAAATTAAGAGATTCTTTTATGAGCCGGAACCTGCGCATGTGGGATGTGTTCAACAATTCAAAAGCAATATGCACTGGTACCTTCTTTCTATCCCTTTCACTTTTCCTTCTGCTCGTGCTGCTTAAACAATCACTTTAAGGGAACTTCGAATCCCTTGAGCACACGGACATCTATTTAAGAAAAAAATTAAACCTGTTAACCAAGGCATTTTCGAAACAAAGAGGGTCGAAGACTGAGTGGCACAAGTGAATGTTTACGGATCCGTTCAGAAGGAAATGGCCCCGTCCGTCGGTCCTGATAAATTTTGGACACAAATTGGCCAATACGCCGTTAAGGCTTAAATATTCAGGGACGGTCTAGAAGTAGAAGCAAATGAACTGTCTGCAATTTTTAAGGGCGTGATTCAAATCTTTAACTAAAGGGACAAATTGCGTGGCACGGCGCGCCGTCTGGTCGACTTTGTCGGCGTAAGACAGCCGGGAAATCTACGTGTTCAGAAGTATAGCTAGTCATGGCTCAAACGCGTATATTCTGCATCTGTTAATTTAACAAATATCAAAACAAAACAAAAATATAAAAACAGAAAAACTAAAGTAAAACCCGATTAGATGATGAATTTTGAGCCGCTTTTTTCGTTGCGAGGATCAATTGACTTGATGACCAACTTTCTAAATTCTTGATAAGATGACTGTCAAACTTTACAACATGTTCCATTAACACACATTCGTCCAAGGATCAAAACTGCTGCAGTTTCTATCGCTTTCATTGGTCCGACCATTTGCTCCACAGTCCGCAAAACGTCGGATCACTAAGCTGATGGCTATGAAAAAAATCTCATCGACCTCGAACTAATATTCTTTTTGCGAAGAATATTGACAGTTCAAATGATACTGCAAGAATATGAATCAACTTTTCAGGTCCCATTCACTTTGCATGAGTTTCGGAGAGTCCAACGCTGGTTTGCTGCATCCAAAAAGCAATCATTTCTAGGAGCTGGTCATAAAAATAAATAAAGCCATAAAATGCAATTTAACTAAGCTTACAGCCGTGCTAATGATAAGACCTTGGATTTTAAATTGGCTGTGCATTCAATCACCTGCATACATGTTGCTTCTTAAGGCTTCAAATATCTTTGGTTATGTCGAAGCCATCTCTTTTAGGCAGTGACCCGCGTTCCAAACGATGTTTTTTTTCTCTTAACAATTAGCATAAACCTGTCTTCAAACCATGTCTTTCCCCCCTTCTTAAATTCTTGTGTTCACTTCAAACCTACACCTTCTACGAAGGAGAAGATTACACAATTATTTCCCACAGACTCAAGAGGCATCTTTTGGTTCTTAAATTTATGGCAAGAATCAAAGTACCATCGACATCGTCTTATATCATCTGGCATTCAGCTCGAAAAAAAAACAGCGAGAAAGTCGCAGGACAAGTTTCATCTCCCAAAAGGTTCTGGCAGTCGAAAACAGGTTGGAAGAACAAGGAACGCCACGACATGACAGCAAATTCATTGCACTTTGTCCATTTGCGTGAGCCCAGTAACATTCGTTTGGTTATGGAACTGCACGGTAGCTGCGAACTTTCCATGAGTTCTACACTCGCACGAATCGCATCCATCACTCATATGGCTGCTTTTGGATGCAGGGCCAACAAGTGTTGGCGTGTCGTTACTGCGGAAACCTGTTGCCCAGCATATGCATAACAAAAGACTGAGGCAATGTGCAATCGTCGAACCAGGGAACCACGAGACCATGACCAACGAAAAAGGGCCAATCCACAGCGATTCCAGCTCGTCGCATCTCGTCGGTTCTATACGTATCTGTCTATCGACAAGTCGACGTGGTCTTCGTCGTCCACAGACCGGATAACTGTTTGGCATATTGGGCCTTAGGTAAAAAGACTCGGCTGGCTTCGTGCACGATGAGGTTAATGACCTAAAGGCCGCACTTTTTAGCCAGAATCGGCATTTCGCTGCCCCCATCGCCGCCTCCTGCATTTCGTCCCAGCGCAGCGCGACCACTCAGACAGAAATAATGATTTGTTGGAGGAAGATTTCTGGAAAATCGGTCTGGTCTGGTCTGGGCACATGGCCAAGACTAAACGCAGCATATGTAGCATGAATGTGAGAGTGGTGAGGTTATGTTTTTTTTCTCATGGTTTTGGGCATTGGACAACTTGACAAGTCGAATACATAAACTGAAACAGGTCCGGTAGAGATGAGATGCATTCGGCAGATCTGTTGTGACACTATGACATGACAGAGGAAGACTTTTTGCTTCACAAGAGTCAGAGACGGAGAGATGATGTTTCGTTTGTTGCGATGATGAATAGCTGTCGGAATGAGGAATGCATGTAAAGCTGATGGCTGAATGTAGCACTTTGGAAACAAATAGGAACATGACAATTTCGCGCTGATATTTTACTTCCAAATGAAAGTGGGTTGTCCTCGTCCTTTGGGCGGTTCAACAAATATGACATTGTTTTATTTTTTCTGCCGCTTGAACCTGTTAAGGGACTGAAATCTTTTATTAACGTCCAACACAATTTGAAAACAAAGGGCAAAGTTAAATAGAGTGCAAAAATTTGGACGGAATACAATTCCACAAATCTTACTCTATCAAAAGAGCTAATCATCCACAGTGATTAAAATTACTGTCAATATGACAATCAATATTCTGGAGCTAGGAAATTGAAAGGTTTGTAAATCAATTGGTTTGAGAGAGTGGTATTAGTATGGAGCCTTTGTTGCAAGGAAAGTATCGGGTTTTTCAATAAGAGCGCTACAAAATAAAACAAAAACGGTTTTGGATGAAATTCAATGAAATTCTTTATTCCTGTGAAATTACGTTCGATGCCATTATGTATGGAACTCGATCTCTTGCATGACCACGGGCACGCTTGCAGAAGTCCAGACGCAGAACCCAATTTTCGACGGTTTTCAAGCATAAATCGGCCGATACTGCTGCAATTTCACGTTCGATATTCGTACGAAGTTCATCAGTCGTCGCTGGCTTATTGGCATAGTCCATAGACTTGACGTAGCCCCACAGGAAATTGGCCAAGCGACTGGACCATTTCCAGAGATAACACTTTCTCCAAACTTGGTTGCCAATAAATTGATTGTGACATTCGCTGTGTGGCTTGTGGCGCCGTCCTGTTGGAACCACATGTTTTCCAAGTCCATATCTTCCAAAAATATTCGGTTATCATTGAACGGTAGCGATCCCCATTTACAGTAACCTGCTGGTCTTGATCATCACGAAAGAAGTACGGCCCAATGACGCCGCCGGCCCATAAACCACACCAAACCGTATTTTTTTCGGATTGCAATGATGGCTCATGGAGTACGTGTGGATTGCTGCCTGACCAATACCGCATATTTTGTTTATTGACGGAGCCATTCAGCCAGAAATGAGCCTCATCGCTGAAGATGATTTTTCGATGAAAATCCGAATCATTTTCAAGTTGTTGCTCAGCTCAATTCACGAACATACGACACTTCTGGTGGTCAAGCGGCTTCAGTTCGTGCGTCAATTTAATCTTGTTAGGATGTAAGCCAAGATCTTTTCGCAAAATTCGCCACAACGACGTCACAGACATGCCCATCGCCTGAGAACGACGTGTGAGAGACACATTTGAGCTTTCTGGAACTGAAGCCTCAGCGGCAGCAACATTCTCGACACTACGGGCATTTCTTTGTCTCACTGGCACGGGAACATTTTGTACTGTGCCTGTGGATTCAAATTTTTCCACTAGACGCTCAATTGTTGATCTGCTAGGACGATTATGACGACCATAAATTGGACGTAGCGCTCTTAACGTTGAGGCCACTGACTCCGAATTTCGGTAGTAAATTTTAATAACTTCGACTCGTTGTTAGCTCGTATATCTTTCCATCATGAAATGGCAAGATAAATGTCAAAAGAGCGGCAAGAAATATGGCGTCGTTTGCTGTCCCTGTTGCTCTACTTTTGTAGCGTCCCTGTTGAAAAACCCTTTATTTTCGAAAAGCAGTCTGCGAACAGACAAATAATCATTGGAATCTAGGTTCCCTCAACCTTAATACTTCAAGTTTTTCATAAACTCTCTTATGAAGAAAATAAGTCCAATCTTCCTAGTGTAGTTAAGTTTAGGTAAGTCAAGATTTGCTTTATTTTCTGGCTCGTTCAAAAACAACAAAAATATCTAAACAAAATTAGGCGTTAGTTATCTGCCTTAAAAATGTGTTTTCAAATAACAAAAAAAATCCAAGAAGAACTATGTCTTATTCCACCCTCGTTTAATTTTGCAAAGCACTCAAAGAAACAAAATCTCTTTCGAATTCCTTCTATCAGGTTCAAGCAAAAGACGATAAGCAATTTGTCGCTGCAGCCACCACACTGCAAGACGTCAACAAGGAGTTCAGTTTCCAAAGAGGTTCCAATAAAAAGAACCCAAGTATCCGTTGTAAACTCTGACAATCATTCGAAAGCAATGAAGCTAATTTAATAGCTCAATGGATCTCTTTTCAATCGTAGATACTTGGCAGTAAAAAAAAACAAGTCATTCTTCTTTTCTTCACTTAGAGGGTCACACGTACTGCTCAAGTTTAACATATCACATTTCGTTCGTTGTAGTGGAACTGGACATTATTCCCGGAGTCAATCGTATACGGACGCATCGAAAAGGGGAAACCTAGAGTCAAAATAAGTCGTGACGTTCAAGTTGCAGTAAATATGTGACAACGGACCAGCATTGGTGTTAATTAAATGGGTTAGAGCACAACTTGCGACGATTATCGCATTCCGGTTCACATCTTTGAATGAATCATGCCTCTATGGATGATGTGCATTCTCGACATCAACGACGGAACAAAAAGACAATGATGCTTCTTTGACCTGACGTCCTCATTTGTATTAATTAGACTTTTTTATATGCATCTTTTTCGTCATTGTCATGTCATGTTAGCCTTTTACATGACATAATGTGGTGGGTAAACTTCTTTGGAACGGGACCATCATTTATAAAAATTGTACAAAAATGTTTAAGTCATCTTAAGATCTTCTTATTCCGTACAGTTATTAAAATTATTAAAATATATTTTTTATTTAGAAAATAATATTAATTAATTATTTTTCATTTTTAAAAGAAGTTTTTAATATTAAGCCAGCGCCAATGACGTGATGATGATGAATAGAACTAAAAGATTACATAAGTCGAATCTTTACTAATTAATTAACACCGAGTCTATATTTTTAAATTTTTGGAAAATATTTCTGAGTAATTATATGAATTAACAATCTTATTTGTATTTATTAAATAGTAATTGCTTTACACATTAAGATGAATCTTTTAAATTAGTGAAAGCCTTAAGGTTAAGTTCACAAATTTCGTAAAAGTAGAAAAAAATTTAACTATAGTTAAAATTATTATCAACTTTATTTAATCATTGAAGAAATTTAAAAATTATTAAAGTAGTTAATAATACAGAACTTAAACTAAACGAGCAAGAAGTATATAAAAAGAAGAGAATTGGAAAACAGATAATAAAAAGAACTAACATTAAATGGTTACTTACTATACGAACGAGATTTAAAGTGTTTCCCATTTCTCACTCCTCTCATTTCGGTGGGCAGGGAGTTCAACAAGCGGAAAGCATGGACAAAGAATTGGTGCTCTGAGGTTAGACACGAGTATTTTGTTTGAATTAAGGCGAAAGTCCTTTGTGAAAGAGGGAAAAGTAATCTTCTATATAGGTACTCAGGTTGATGTGTCTGAAAGATATCATGCAAACAACATAACGAACGAAAAACTAAGAGGTTGTCAAACGAGCAGCCTACAAGACGTTTTGAAAAATCTGATATGTGATCAACCTTGCCGTAAACCTCACATCCATATACATAATAAGATTGGCAATAAGAGCGTTTTCGCAAGCATTTTCCTTATTGTTAGTGGTGTATTCATTTTCGTTGGCCAAAGCATGCGAAGACCTTCCCAAACCTTTCCGACGGTAGCATTAATATGGTCGTTCCATGTGAGGGTATCATTAAAAACTAAACCGAGGTTCCTAGCAGTTCTGACATATGGTATGATTTCTTGACCAAGTTCAACTTTTGGCAATATAAACGTGTCTAGTGGTTTCCTATATATGGCGAGCGCTTTTGATTTTGCCGGATTCAAGCTCAGAAAGCTACATCGGGCCCAGAGAAGAATATCATTCAACTCATCGTTAATCTGTGCAATGACTTCGTGAAATTTGTTTACAGGTCCACTCAAACACAATTGCACATCATCGGCATACCGGCATACATATGAACCAGGGAGCGTCGGGGAATAAGTGACAAATCGTTTATATACATGGAAAATAAAATAGGTCCAAGTATTGATACTTGTGGTACGCCGCTCGAAACTTTAAGGAAGCTTGATAACCGGGCGTTAACCGCAACACATTGCAATCTCTTTCGTAAATAACTGTATATAAGCTTCGCGGATTCTTTTAAAAATTTGTACATGGTCTGAAGCTTTCGAGATAGCAGAACGTTATTTACGGTATCGAATGCTTCAGAAAGAATCAGGAAGGCTTCAAACGTCTTGTCCAGCGACTCTCTGACGTCATCAACGACTGACAACAGCGCAGTCTTGCAGCTGTGTTTCGGACGAAATCCAGACTGACGACTGCTGAAAAGTTTATTCGCTGTCAAATATGTTTGAATCTGTTTCAAAATTACTTCTTCAAATACCTTACTGAAAAACGGCAGAATCGCAAAGGGTCTTTAGACACTACCACATTTTTTGGGTATTGAAATGGTTTTTCCCCTTTTTGCATTCCTGCGGATATTCGTAAAAGGTTATGATACAATTGAAAATATGAATCACCGACGGCAGAATTTAAGGAAGCAGGAGCTGTATGAGCCTGGGATCAATTTCATCGATGCCTGTTGCATTTGACTTAATTGCGAGAACAGCCTCGGCAACATCTGCATCACTTACGCATGTACTATATATAAAAAAAATTCGTTGTTGGCGTTTATTTCTAATGGCTTAATGGATCTTCTCCTTATCATGCAAATACAATGAGATCAGTCTTCTAATTCATAATTCAGAGCCATGGAAATGCTGTAATTATTGCAGTATGGAATCAAATGGTCTGGGCATATATAAATGTGGCATGCCTGACTAGTATGAGATGTTTACTTATCTTTTTTAAACGGACATATTTGACATCTCTTGTGAATTCCTGTAACTTTTTGGGGAGGTTCTTCAGTAGGTTCGCCGACGAAATCTGTGATTCTTTTCGCAACTGAAAAGGGAAATTTGCACGTGCCTTGCTGTTTCGTTAATGCTCGTGTACCAAATCGAGTCCCAGTCTTTTTCAGGAAGTTGTTGTTATTAGCCCTATGTGTTAAGTAAGCATTTAAGCCCGACATTCAGCATTGTTCAGCATTGCATAGAAAATCGTTAGTGGCCATCGTTTTGAGTTTCTGCTCACGTTGTAACTTCGTCAGGGACCCATTGGTGTCATTATATTAAGTTTTAAATTCTGCTTTTCGTTGATCACCAGTGGATTCATCAATATTGCCATCATGATGTAAATTTGACATAAAAAGAACAACTTTGTTTTTTTAGAATTTTAGAAACCAGTGTGATATGTTTTTGATATCCAAAAGTTGAAGAGCTTGGGTCTGGTTTGTTTCTCAGTGAAAATAGGCCATCCGGCTGCTTACGGGCGTATATCTCCAAATTGCTTACGTAAAATAATATTGAGTCTACTAAGGCACATATTTTTTATCGCGTATTTGGTCGGTTTAGATGGAATATACTGGCGAAAAATTTGGATCGACTTCTAAACGCCACCAGCATTTCGTCAACAGTGCAGTTTTCATCCAGCGAATACATTTCTTAACATTTCTCAACGAATGTTACAAAAACTTCTCGTATTGTTGTTAAATTATCAAACTGTTGTCCTTCAGCACGTGTAGATTTATTATTGAAGTGAAAGCTGCTTTGTTTGAAATAAAATCTTTGAATTGACATAAATCAGTTAGCCTAAAAATGTCCACTCCCGTATCAAATATTTGCCACAAGTCACTTAAATTAGAGCGATAAAATCCAGCTAGAAACAAATGTCCTATGCACGCTTTCAATCAACTTATTTCGGTCTCAACCATATATCTATGAATCCTCAAAATTTCACACGCAGCTCTTCTCCCACGAATTGATGAATGTTTGAATTTTATACAGCATATCATGGGAAATGAATAAGTTCCAACATTCTGACTCAGTCTAAGCGCCTTGAGCTACACGTTTTACACCTGGTTTTTCAGATAATATATTTTCAGATCGAGTACGCATAGTCGGACTCGCTGGTGTTTTTGCCACATTGTTTCGTCCTTTCCCTTGAAAAAATTTTGCTGCACTTGCCGTCGTAGTGATGCAAGATCGAGATTATCAGATGAATCTGAGTCTTGCCCAAATTTCGCTGTTTCGGAAAATTCTTGATGGGTCGTCGGTCAAAGACATTTTGACAAAAAACCTTAAAAACACATTATTAAATAAATTAAAAGCAAGCCACAAATTCACCGCGCCACCACGCTGAGTGCGCCAACGAGTAGTAGTATCTCCAGCTACACAAACGCTCGAACCATTATATAGTATAACAAAATAAATTCATCAATAAATGTGCATCCGTATAAAAATTTGTAGATAACTTAAATCTACATATATAGATGTAAAGGGTGTTCGAGTTCAATGACGAATAATACCTGTAAAAAAAGTAGCCGGGACGGTACTACACCCAAGCAGCTATTAAAAATTAGAAACTACCTTCACGCAGGTTAAAGTGAATACTACTTCGATCAAGGAAGTACGCTGTTAAGGAAAAATGCATAGAAACGAATGCAACAAATGTATTAGGTTGGCAACTTAGTAATTGCGGATTTCGCTCATATATGGCTTTAGGTGAATTTTTAGGTTTTTGTTTTAAAGGGTGATTTTTTTAATTTAAAAAACAAAAAAAAAACACATACAATTCAGAATAATGCATGATATCTTTATTTGAATCGATAGTAAGGTCCATATAATTTAATGTTTGAAGATTATTTCATACAAATGTTGTCCTTGACTGCGCCTCAAATGGTCCATCCGCTTAGTCCAATTTTGGCATACTCTTTCCAGCATTTCGGCCGGTATCTCACGAAAAAATGCTTCAATGTTGTCTTCCAATGCATCAATTGAAGCGGGCTTGTCTGTATAAACATGATCTTTAACATAGCTCCACAAAAAATAGTCTAAAGGCGTTAAATCGCACGATTTAGGCGGCCATTCGACCGGTCCGGAACGTGAAATAAAATGTTCACCGAACTCGCCTCTCAATAAGTCCATTGTTGCGCGCGCTGTGTGGCATGTGGCACTGTCTTGTTGAAACCACATGTCATGCAAGTCAAGCTCTTGCATTTTGGGCAAAAAAAAGTTGGATATCATTTCACGGTAGCGCTCACCATTCACAGGTACGTTACGATTCGCATCATCTTTGAAAAAGTACGGTATGTGACTTTTTCTTGTAATCCTTCTGGCTGATATTCACTCCAAAATCGACAATTCTGCTTATTTACGTACCCATTGAGCCAAAAATGAGCTTCATCGCTGAAAAAAAATTTTCGGTAAAAAAGTGGATCTTCGGCCAACTTTCCAAGAGCCCATTCACCAAATTACGTTGCACATTCTTGCACCAGCTGTATTTTGAAAGGCATCACACCTAAATCCTTCCGCAAAATTTTCCACGTTGTTGAGAAACAGAGGCCCAATTGCTGCGAACGGCGACGAATCGATAATTGATGGTCATCATTAACACTGGCCGATACGTAAGCGTGTTGGTGGTTTAATGTCCAACAATGTAAATTTGGTGCGAAATTTAGTCACAATAGCCCGAATAGCCGCTTCAGTGGGTCGATTAAACTGACCATAAAATGGAAGAAGCGCAAATTCAATAATTTGCAAGCGTTGTTCGTTTGTAAGACGATTCATGGTTAAATTATAGACCAAACTGAAGATGTTTGACGGTGAAACAAAACTCGAAACGTGCGTCAGCTGTTTAAACCAGTGTTGCCAAAAAGATAATAGCTAAAAAATCACCCTTTATTTTTTTCCGGAAAGGAAAAAATGCATCGCAAGCTCACAAAAAGTTATGTGCTGTTTATGGTGACGAAGCTTTAAAAGAACGGCAGTGTCAAAATTGCTTTGCCAAATTTTGTTCTGGTGATTTTTCATTCAAAGATGAAAAACGGTCTGGTCGTCCAGTTGAAAATGATGACGACCAAATCAAAGCAATAATCCATTCGGATCGTCGCAGTACAACACGTGAGATTGCAGAGAAGCTTCTTGTATCACATACATGCATTGAAAATCGCTTAAAACAACTTTGCTATATACGTAAACTCGATTTATGGGTTACTCATGAACTGAACGAAAATCATTTAACACAACGCATTACCATCTTGGATTTGTTAAAGAAACGTAATGAAAATGATTCATTTTCAAAACGATTGATAACTGGTGATGAAAAATGGGTTGTTTACAACAATGTCAATCGGAAAAGATCGAATCTTTGGTGACTCGGCAAAAATTATTGGAGCTTGGTTGGGATGTTTTGTCACATCCACCATATAGTCCTGACCTTGCACCATCTGATTACTTTTTATTTCGATATTTGCAAAACTCCTAGAATGGTAAAAATTTCAATAATAATGTCAAATCGTACCTGGTTCAGTTGTTTGCTGATCAAAACCAGAAGTTTTATGAACGTGAAGTAATGATGCTGCCTGAACAATGTCAAAAGGTCTTTGCTCAAAATGGGCAATACATTACAGATTAAAGTTATTTCGTTCCATGAAAAAATTGTCCTTTATTTTCTAAGAAAATTCGCAATTGCTTTGTTGCCAACCTGATACAAATATTAAAGCTGTTATACAAAGTAGAATATATTTGGATGCGGTTACGTCGTTTCAAAACAGCTCCGATCGTCTTGCTGCACAGATGAGGACTTCGACAGGAAAATCGAAAAAGACAATCGACTAGGAGCTGATTGACTCGTAACACTAATCGAATATTTTTTAGCAGCAGCACGATTTTGAGTCCAACCTTTAAATGCTAGAAAGCTGCGGCAAGAAGAACGTGGTTCAACATCAGACGTCTCAGCATACTAGAAATAGCAGGATGAAAGCATGTGCAGTGACTAGAGTATCTGTTCTTTCAGTCAAGTGTAATATAAGGCGGTCCAGTGTCTTGCAAGAATTTAGCATTACTTACAAAATTTACTCTGCTCAGCATATCAACGATAGGACAAATATTCGCAAAACCGTAGAAAAGATCAACGTCTATCGAGTGGATACTCTTGTAAAAATTTAAGTGTTTTTTGGGTAAAATTTAAGAAAAAAAAATATGGGTCTTTTTTCAAAGTTGAAATCACTTATAGATGATTTAGGAAATCGATTACTTTGGAATACCTTGACCCATGTTAATGATTATTTCGCTGTAAATACAAATGATAGAAACTTCGTTAAGAGTGTTGTTTTTAGAAGAAATACATTTCTTTTTAACTGCGTTAAAATAATATTGTTATCTTCTTTGCTTGCTCAGATATTATTTTTTCAAGGGTGTTCCATTTTTCTTGCCCGTGTTAATTTTTTTAATCGGTTTTTTATTTTTTTTTCTTGTGACGAAAACAATAATAAATAAATGGTTTGACAACTTTGCCAAAAAAGAACCCTACATTTAATGACACTTGAAGTAACCTGACACAGTTTATAAAGAAAATTTTAAGCGCTTTAAAATAAGAGACGTTTTCCAAAAATTGAATTTCAGGCAAGGAATCTACCAAGAAGGTAAGCTCGATGAATTCTTACGTGTATTGTTTGATGATTCGTCTAAATGCTTATTGCTACGAGTTCTTCGATTGCTTTGGCAATATCGCTGGAGCAATTGTTTCTGATTCTCCAAGTCGGCGATCAATTTCACGAGAAATGTGAAAAAAGTACAGGGATAATTGTCCGAATTCGTATCAGTTCAGGGAAGAGGTGAATCAGGAGATATATGACCACGCTTTGCTTTCGATCGAAGACATGTGTTACCTCATGTGCGGCGGCACCATGTCGTGGAATGAACTCTGCTTTTAATTGGATCGAGAAACATTGATCCAATCAGTTGGAAATTTTGGCATAATTTTCCTCTTTGCGCTCCAGGCAGTTGACATTTTTTGTACTTTATTCATTTTGAGTAATTAATTTCGAGTTAACTTATTAAATGAATCATACATTTTATAAGTTTGCAAGACTTTGATTGACTTACCTCTACATATTTGGCACAATTCAACAAGACCCACCCGATTTCGAAAATTCTGTCTTCAAAACTAAGAAATGCACTTCGGAATGGTTTGGAAATGGACCTTCGGACTATTTTAATAAAAGGCGACCAATTATCTTGGGAAAGTTTTAAAAAGCTGTAGGTTTTTGCAAACGCTGTCGTACCGTTAAGAGATTAAGTATCTCTTAGAACTGAAAAACTTCCATAAAAAAGACCACGATGACATATCATCATATGTTGGGTTCACTTATAAATTCTTAAAATAGGACTAAAAGAATATTTCATTTCAATCTGTCTAATTATACGTTGACAGGAAATTTTGTACCATTTCTACAACATTTCTACGTTCACGAAACCTACGCGGACAAAGTCGCAGGTCACGGCAAGTAATATAAAAAATTTGAGATACCTTTTACTTTTAAGATTTCTATTCAAAAGCAAAAGTGTTGACAATAAACAAGAATTTATGGCTAATTTAAGGGTACTTGCTTGAGTGTGTTTCGACTCAAAATTAAGCGAAGTTTTGTTATTCGCTTTGTCTCGAAACTTTATTTTGATAGTTTATAACTTTTTATGAACCAACTCATCCACTTAACCAATTTAATTTTAAAATCTTTATATCCAAAGTTCAATTAATAAAATGCCAAAAATAAACCGAATTATATTTCCAGCTCAGTCGCAAGTGGAAGAGTGCATACATGACTAAATTTCCATAAAAAAATAAACATTAAGAAGTCAGTTAAATAATTTTATTTGCTTAATGTACATTAATTGCGTTCAACTCCAAGAGCTACTTCATGGTCAACATATATCGGGCATATCAACTTGACAAGACCATCCTTAAGTTTGAAATTGTCGGAAACTAAAACTCAGTCCAATTGATTTGCGTTGCCCGGTTGCACCCAGTCATCCGAGAAACTTGCATCATCAGCACGAAGCACAAAAGCAACACTTCCCAAAGCACTCAGTTACCACCCAAGACATAATATTGCCAAGACCGGCGGCGTGGCGGGGCATAGAACTAAGCTTCAGATACGATGTCACCAGTCTAATGACACAAAGTGATTCCTCACTGTACCGCCGGCCGAGCCACTCGCTCCTTCTGTTGATATATCTTCTGCCAAAATTGCAAAAATAAAATAAAACCAAATAAACAAACATCCGATGGAGGAGCACATTGAAGCGCAGGGCTTGCCTGATTTTGCTGCAGTTTCAGTTCCATAAGGAACATCTGAGCACTGATGGTGTAATCGAGTTTCGTTTCGGTCTGATGCAACAAAATGTTGCATATCTAATCAAAACATTGCTGGTGGCAGCGGTGGCGGAGGACCACCCTTGAACTGCTGCAACAGCACAGCACACCATGCTGCTTTCGAGCTAATCCCTCACGAGTACTTTTTTTTATGGCGGGAAAAACATATTTCAAATCGAAATTTATAAATAAAACTCCGCGTGCAATTCCAGCCATGGAGGATTAGCTGGGATAGCAGTGAACACGAGGAGTGTGCAGCAACTCTCTGTTCATGTGGAGGAGGTGTCTTTAGTCCACAATTGGGTGAGGCTTACACTAACTGAGGGCTTTTTAATTGCGCGTTGATTAAGTGCCGTTGATAAGGTTGGAATTGGAAATTGTTAATATATTCAGCGGATTGTAATGCCGCCACTAAACAAGGGATTTTATATTATAAAATGAATTGTAACTTATTATTCATTGTAGAATAATTAAGAGACGACGTTGGTTTTGGAAGATTAGCCGTATGCAGTGCATTTGCGATTGAAATAAGGCTTGGTTCGTTAATTATTCGGCGTGAGAGAAAACGATGGTTCAGTCGCTTTTACATGACTCTCTTTAGGAAGCCTCTAATGTTTAATTGACATGCGAAGCAGAAGTTAACAGAACAGGGTAATTTTATTTTCTTTGAAATTAAGCTATTCATTTCATAAACATCTGTATTTATGTTTGTTTTGTATTCATTTAAAATTGAATTTTCTACTTAAAAAGAGCACAATATTTGGACCTCTTAGAGCTATCAGTAACTCTCTAGCAGAAAGGAATGATTATTTATTAACATCAATTAAAGATTGTTAAATCTACAATAAGACTACCGAAAGCTAATATTAGTTTCTTTGACACAGCGAGTTATAGGTTCCTATTTTGGATGGTTAACTCTGTTAACTCCTCGAAACAGAGAGACCCTCTCTAGGATATCGCAATGGAGCATAGAAGTAAATACAAGAAAAGCATTTGATATGATAATATAACTATGTATTTTACTGAATATATTTTTCGTCAACTTTCATGTGATTGAATTTCTAAAAGTTGGCTTCTGGTAGTATATCATGGAGTTTCGATGTTCCAACCTAATTTCTGTATTTATTTATAAACCTTGTACATTTTTTGTGGATCAGTTTCAATAAATTTTGTCGTATGGGTTCCAAATCGCACAGCAGTATCCTAAGAATGAGGTGTATAGTGATTTTCAAACAAAAGGGTCCTTGAAGTCCTTATCGTTGATAAAAAAAAAAAAGGGGCTCAGAATGGACACCTGAGGTGACCAAAACTGGTCTTGAATGTACTTTGTTACGAAAACTGTGACAATCAAACACCTAGCCTTTTGCAGCTCTTTTCTAACTTATTTTATTTTCGTTCTCAAACACTTACTCAAAAACAAAAGGTTAAAAAATTATATGAGGCTCAAAAACGTCGTGGCGTCTTCGTCACGATTTCAATTTGTTGTGAAATTCGTTCTCATGAAGTTTGCTGAGCTTGCGCGATGAGAATAGAATTTCGCGTTTACATTGGAGATTGGTAGTCTGCTTTTACATAGCGACTAGTTGCCGTTGTCGACAACAAACTTGGCCAACGGAAACAAATTGAATAAGACCCTTTTGGTAAGATTCCAACCATTTCAACAAATTTGAATGAAAACCAACCAATTTTTTTAATCAATATGGAATAACTTACTCTTTCAAATGCCTTCATAAAATCGCTATAAATAACGTCAGTTTGATGTCCTTTTTCGAGTTTATTTGGAATGGAATTTGTAAAGATAGAAAGGTTGGTGGTTGTTGATCTTCCCGCAGCGAAATCATGCTGAAACGGGGAAATTTGTTCTTCTACGAAGAAAAGTCAACTTATCGTTTATCAATTTCTCTAATAGTTTTGTTATACTTGATAGTTTACAAATCGGAAGAAAGTTGAATATTTGCTGTTTTGACCCAGTTTTATGAATAAGTGTTAAAAATGATTTTTCCACAATCAGAAAGAGCAGCTGCAGTTTTTTAAGAATATTTAGTGAGTTTCCATCAGAACATGGATTGTTGTCGTTATTCAAACCCAAAAGACCTTCTTTGATATTCGAAATATTTAACTCTATCTGTCCAATGCTTACCTTACAATCTTGAGGAAGAAATGAGGCTTCAATTGTAGAGTCTTTATAAGATTTTTTATGTATGTGTGATTTATGACACGAAAATTAGAGAGGGCAGAAGAAGAGGGCAACAAATGAAGTACAGTGGAAGAGTATGCAGCTCGACTGCCAAAAAAAAAAACAAGATGCAACGGAGTCTTCCAACTCAGGGATATCAATAAGTCTAGGATTTTAAATCTTAGAAAGAGTGTCTACAAAAAAAGAACCGTCTTCCTTACCAAATGAAGGAAGTCTTGTCATCGTAGGTCTTTCGTTAGGAACCTCCTTTCTTCAAATTTAAATGAAACAAAGTGTGAGTAGGATATCGTCGAAATTTTGTATACTTTTGAAAGGCCTATCGTTCGTTCAATAGTCCGCCGCGGCTTCTTGGGTAGCTCCCATCCGAAATGTCCAGATTTCCATTACTCTGGCACATAATCCAGGCTGAATGTGACCGATGCCATGGGTTATGTTGACTTTCAGAATTGCTCTTGTTTGTGGCTTATTCGCATAGACCTGAGACAACCTAAAAGAAAAAGTCTAACGGGGCGATTTGACGGTCCACATGAGAAATAATCATGCCCTCGAATAGCTCGTGCAGAATTTCCAATGTGGCGTGAGTTGATTGGCATGCCGGCAGCCCAAACTCTACACCAAACAGTGATTTTTTCTTGGATCTCATGTGGATTGGTATCGTCCCAATTTTGTTTGTTGGAGTAACCATTCATCCAGAAATAGGCCTCATCGCTGAAGATGTATTTTCGATGAAAATTAAGGCCACTTTCCAACTGCTCGGCTGAGTTCTTTTAAGCGATGCGAAATCGACTGCCTCGGATTCTCCTGCACACTCTAACGAACAGCGGCTATGTTTTCGGCAGATATTGCGTTCCGTAGACGTAAGTGTGTTGGTAGACCGTTTACTGAACCAGTGGACTCAAATTTATCCATCAAATTGCGCCTAGTCCA
This sequence comes from Orthonevra nobilis, assembly GCA_963555765.1. NCBI lineage: Eukaryota > Metazoa > Arthropoda > Insecta > Diptera > Syrphidae > Orthonevra > Orthonevra nobilis. The sequence continues at coordinate 148,867,375 of OY743224.1, forward strand.
CTCGGATGAACGATTTTGGCGACCTTAAAATGGGCCAAGCACGCGGAACGTTGCCCGAACAGAACACCAATTTTGATAAAACAATTTTATTATTTGCAAGTGTTTTTGACCGACTGAATAAATAGCATCCAATCTGAAAGATAAAGCTGTCAAAGATCGGCAGTTTTTATTGGACGTCCCTTTGTCAGCGTGAATTATCGTAGACATGCACCTTGTTCCGGAATTGAGATACCCTAATTTCCCTATCATGTGGAATCATTTTGAAGTGGTTTGTGGCGCAGATGATTTTGAGATGGAATATTTTCTACTCACTTATTTGCATTCGCTCAAAATTCGCAGTGTTTGCTCCTGCTAAGTATCGCACTCCTTTACCGGCGTACGCTTTTGGTGAATGCGAATTCTTAAAAAACTTGCCAAAAGCCCCGCTGATTTTTGAAGCAAGAGACACCAAGCTGTCTCAGCCACATGTTGAAATTCCAAAATTCCTTTCCTCCACCCAAGTCGAATCCAAGGGTAACTGCTTTGATAAAACCAATCACATAAGAGGCGGCAAATATGGGTCAGCTGCTGAGCGTGAGGACTTATATTCAAATTCGGGTAATGTCTGGCATTTTTTCCAAGGCCTCTCGTGAACGACTGACAATCCTCCACTGAGTAACTCGCAAAAGCAAGGCCATAGTTTTAAAAAGGGCTGTCGCACAACCAATCTCTGATTGATCTTTGGCAAAATTGCCAACCACCGTGGTGTCGTTGCTCAGTGCTAAGTGCGTTCACTCCTGGAGCTTAGGGTCCGGGGCCAAATCCGGTAAAGAACATCTGAATATTTTTTATGACTGATAATCACTCTGATGAGCTCAACTGTCAAGTAAGGAATGGGCAATAAACTGAAGGGTTTCAATCCCCGCCGTTTAATAAAAATGTAAGACGCACACACAAATGGTGAATCCAGGCCCTGGCCGCAAGGGTCTATTGCGCCACTACGCGTCCTCTAACCTAAGCTTGAGTGCTGCAACATTTCTTGACGTAAAGCATGTCCTTCGGCAAATCCAAAGCACTCGTTGGGCATCATAATCACTGATATGTGTTCAGGGTTAACAAGAATGTTAACACCCCCATTTTCATATATAGACGGAGGACGGCATCGTACAAAAGATTCCACAATTATGGGCCACTAACTGATCTTGTATTGAAATAATATAGTACAACATCAGCTTCTTGTTTCGAATGACAACATTCCATCTTTTGGCCTGTTCTCCAATCGTCCTAACAGTATTCAAAACGGCTCGTCGGGTTCAAGCGATAATGTCAGCCTAGTCTGCGTGTTCCAACAACATAGATGCAAAAAAAAAAACACTCCATGTTGACACTATACTTTACAATATCTGTTCAAGAATTAGGCTGAAATAAGTTGGAGGTTTTTGGTCCGCTCTTTCGCACACGACAAAGCCGAAAATTGAGAAATAGAAATCCAGTACGCGTCTTTCGGCTCAAAATTCAAGTTGGTTTCAGTCATCGATCCAATTCTACTGATCAGTTTCCTGTTAAATTCTCCTGCAAGAAATTTGGCTCTACAAGAAAATGACTGATCTCGAAAATTTGGAATTACGTTTCGTATGCGATAGTCAGTTCAAGTCCCCCTCTTCTCTTGATAGACTCATTTTGAAAAAGTGCACTTTCGTTTGTTGAAATGAAAGTTTTGTCATAATTTTTGCTCCAAATCCCTCACTCCCTCGTTGGCATTCCAAAGCGATCTGTCCATCGTGCTAGCTTCAATTTTAATGACTCCCTGCTGGTGTTAATTGTTGTCATGTAATAGGAGTGAGTTTCGAAAGTGTTGCTCCGCATCAGCAGCGCAACGTCAGAGAGAAAGATCTGGCATGCATGCAATTTACAACGGTTATTACATGCAAAGCATTTTCTTGCTAAATTGCAGATGGTTTCACTAATTGATGCCCACGTTTCAGTTGGTTGGCTGAAAAGTGAGCGGGTGAGTCAGAATTACATACGTCCTGGTTTGTGTCCATGACCACACCATCATCATCATCATCATCATCTTGATTATACGAACAACAAGCAATCTGTTGTTGATGTTTTGAATGCCAATGACTGTGTCGATGATTTTGCCATGCCGCCGCTGAGTGTGAGATACTTTTTTTACAATGAGCTTGAGAATGAGGAGATGTACGACTTGATCTGATCTTTTGGATGTGACTCTGAGTTATGCAGTTTGTATGTGAATGACTTTTGATGACCTTTCGGTTGGTTAAATTGTCGCAATTTGTAGCTTTCGCTAATCCGGGTTGGGCATGGTCAGGGTTCCGGCATGAGGCTTGCTAAGTAAGGATTTATTTGGTTTTTCATATCACGTAGTTTAATTTTTTTTCAAGTCTTGCTTCAACAAGCCTTCCTTTGTTGAGGCTTAAATTCTAGCTTGTGTTTGATTGAGTGTTGAGTAAATTATAGTAAGGCCTGGCAATGACCAACTTATAGAAATAGATAAGTCTTATAGACTAAACAACAGCAACAGTCTTCTCGGGTTATTGGTAGCGCCCCACAAATGCTCAATGTCATACAAGCCTATTTCAAACCGAATTGTATTTTAAAATATGCATGTTGAAAACAAAATAATATTTTGACAGGGTTTCATTTGTCTGTGAAAGAATCAACTTGAGCTCGATATTGTCAAAAAGTTACAATAATGGGAGATTGGTTTGCTCGCCGAAAATTTTTTAAAAAAGTGGAAAAAAGGACCTGTTTTTTAACAAGCAATAAACTTATGGTAAATGGAGAAATGATTGAAGATATTTAGCGATGGATTGGAAGTTCATCTAGACAAAGCACGCATGAATTCTCCACACGCTGACGAAGTTATTAATAAGGTATACGCCAAAGTTTCGATGTCCTACTGGAATATAATCGTTTTGGGTCGTCTAGGCTCAAATTTGATTCTCAACTGCCCACTCTACACTTGCTTTCCTAAACAAAATGTTTCTCTCAGTTGTATTTCGACTAGTGAACACTTCTACAGTATCGCTCGCGACCATGTTTCACCTGAGAACACTAAACAAGCTTCACCAGTCAAACACCATGCCTTAGTCTAAATTGTAACATTTTTATTTGGAAAAATAAATTGAAAGTTTTGTTTTATCGAATCGGTTCTTATCCCAATTTTTCGTTTTCTTTTCGACTCCTTACAATCACCGTCTTATATTTTCGAAAACAAGCGTTTTGCTTCTTATCCGTTCGTTCATTTTGGTTGCTTTCGGTCTTCTCATAAGTTAGTGAAGTTTGCACCACACATCAGGAATACTTGAACTTGAATGCTTCTCTAGAGAAGAGAGTTCAAAAGGAAGGCTAAATTTTCTCGTCTTTGGTCTAGTTGTTGTCAAACGGCAGAAAAGATTCAGAAGGACAAAAAACTGGTTTCAAAAACACATCGTTTATGTAATTTATATATTTCATTCAGATTTTAGTAATTGTGTTTTAACCTTAACATCTAGATGTATGTGGTCGCATTATCCACACTGAAAGTCCATTCTTAATACTAAATTGGTGATAGAATTTCGGAAATAAGATAAGTAGTTTAGAAGATCGCTTTCTCCAAACTAACTTCCAAAACGTTACTTTTTTGTAATGCTATTTAATATATATAAGAAAATTCAGGAAGGGCAACGAACATAAGGGAGCCATAATTTCCCAGGTCGACTGCTCATTAAGAGCCTTAAAAATTCCTTTTAACTCCTTTAAGACGGTTTTAAATTGAATCATAAAGTCGGTCTAAATAGTTTCGGGAACTATCATCCTAGGCATCAAAGAAGTCTTGATAAAGGTGTCCTTGACTTTAAATTGTCTACCACGATCCTTGACAGATGTTTTCGGTGAATAGGAGGTCCTCTAAAAAAAGCTTCACGTTTTCTAAGCGAAATCAGCATTTTGCTGTCATGGAACTTATGATGAGGGCGTGATCTAGTTGGAAAATTAAAAACAGAGTTCCAATTGAATCTTCACCTTTGGAAATAAGCATTAAAGCAAACATCTGTCGCTATTTCCTTTTATTGTTCGGAAGAGAAACTAGAGTTCTAATTTGCCAATTAAGGTCACAATATTTACCTCTTCTCTGAAAGCATTGAAATAAAAGTTATTGCCAACGGGACCATTGAGATGAAAACCGAATGGCAGCGCATTTAACTGCTCCTTGTGATCGTCTTTATGCTGGCTGATATCCCGCTTCTCGACGTCTAGGGATGTTGTGCTTCCCTGCGCCTCATTTGTGCGTACTTTTCGTTTTCCCAAATCTTTGAAATAATCTACTTTTCCTTTTCTGCCACTGTCTTCATCTCTCCGGAACCCATTTGTGTTTAAAAATATAAAAACCTTTTGCAATATTTTTCAATTGTAATGATGGTTCAAAACTCCGCTAAGTTTGGTTTTAATCTTGGCTTTATGGTGATGATCGAACACGCATGAACAACTAAATGATGCATAATTTTTTTGCAACAAGTGCGATTGAGTTGGGAAGTTGCGACATAATACTGCTGGCTATGGAGTTCAATACCTTCTCATTAGAGCAAATGTCATGACCTCCTCAAACCATTAAGTCTCTTAATGAGATGCAGATAAGTCTTTTTCTGCACGTCTAAATATTTACCGCCTGAATTTAGTTGAGATGTTCCCGTAGATACTTTACAAGAATTAGTTTCACTCACTTCAAGAAATGGCACTTGCTTCCATTAAAACCTCATAAATATTTATGGTCACAAGATGCGTGGCCTCCAAGCCATGGGAGCAACGAGCAACTAAAATCAAAGGCAAACACCCAACAGACAGTCAACAGTATCTATTTCCATAAGTAATCAACACCGCTAGTCGCTTCTTGTTACTTAGCAATCAAAATAGAAAAAAAACAGCATCTAATTACTTATGTAGAGCATGTACAAACATATTAGGTGTCACAAGTTCGGGCCATAAAAATACAAACAAACAAATTAAACTTTATTGTTTGTACAGCCTTTTGAAGACCTTGTTGCTTGTCGTCACCGTTTGTCAACAAATGAAGTAGACAATCGAAGTTAATCATCATTGTCGACTGTTTAAACAATTTCACACTGAACATTGTACTTGAGATACAAACACAATTACAATTTAGGAATGGAGTCAAATTCGTGCTCAGAATGGAAATACTTGGAATTCGCGAAACATTTTAAAATAAGACTCGTGGATTTATTACGAACATCCTTGGTTGCAGAGGAAGTTTCTAATTTCCTTTGACGCTTTGGCGTTTCCCGCGTTTTTCCAGCCTGCAAAGGAAGTTTACAGAAGACTATTCATGCGGATGTAATCCAATTCGTTGTGATTAAGATAGAAATGAGCTAGGATAACAACGATAAGCTTAAAGAAAAACACACAGAAAAAAGGATGTCGTTTTTAGATAGGGATGTCTGCAGCAACAATGAACGAATGAAGACAGATATAGGATCGTTGAATGGTGGAGTGGAGTTAAGAGCTCCATGTCTGTATTAAAAAGGGAAAACGATTCACTGTTGCTACCAGTCTCAACGACATGCATGGGGATGAAGTAAGGACAAACTCGAAGGATAGGGAATGGAACAGTCTGTAGGAAAGGTGCGGTTCTGTAAAAAATTGTTACACAAACATTGACAGAGCTTGAACGATAGTGGGTTGAGCTTTAAAACTAAGACGCAATCAATTATTGAAGCATATGTTACAATTACCTGGCTCGAAGGACCAACTGCATTAAGTAAAATCAAACTTCTCATTATTATGTGTACCTTTTTTCACTCTTTGATTATTTTCTTTTTTTATTTTGGAATAGTCCTTCCCTATAAGGGAATCCCAGTCATCAATAATATAAGACCCCTTTACAACAGCCCTTGGGATAGAGTTATGTGTTTAAATGACGGTAGAGGTTACGGAGGTTACTTTGACAGTCGAAGGTGGAAAGTCAATAACAGTAGACTGTCTTAGAAGACAAATGAAACATTCAAACCGAACCATGTAGAAAGCAGCAGGACGAAGAAGTAGATAGACATTAAGATTAGAGGTACTTAACTTGAAATCAAAGACAGTGTGAAGTACTTTGGATTGATAATCGACAAGAAACTCAATTGGAGGAAAAACCGGGAGGAACGTTCTATTAAAGCCAAGAGGGAATACTGGATATGCAGAAGGGCCTTTGGGACAAGCACACTCGATGTACAACTGCATTATGAAATCAACCCTTCTTCATGGCGTTATAATATAGTATGGTGGAATACTAAAGCGCAACAAAAATCCATGCGGACCGCAGCCATCAAAGCAATTTTAAACATACCACCGATACAACTGGAAGTGAAGAAACAAGTAGGACTCTAGGCCAATATGACTTAAGGCATTGAGTCACTGTCACGAAAGAAAAACCAACGGGCAAAGGAAAATTGTGAACGTTGTATGGGCGATGACAACATTACTAGTGCGCCAGCCAAAGCGACCTAGATGAGAAAGCTATCACCTTGTAACGGGGAATGAAAAAGCAGACGAACTGGGTAGAAACGGGAGCAGGAAACGGATCTTGCGCACCCCAAGGAAGTAAGGATCAGTGAGATCATGGAGTTCGCAAAACGAACGAAAAGATTTCCCGACCATATAAATCAAGACAATCCATTAAAATACCCTTTACACCCCTGCCCCTTTTTTTACTTAAGCCCCCCTCTTTAACCGAAATCTTCTTCAAACAGGAAATAGGGGAATACAACAGCCCCATCCGGGCTCATAAAGCTTATCCTAAACAATTAACCAATCAACCATGTGGCCACCAATGTCGCAAGAAAACCCATGTTTTTAACATGCAGTCAAATATGGTCGATAGTTCTCTTAAACCGACATCATACCTTTAGGCGAAATTTTTTTTCGTGACGTCACACTCGCATGTACAACGATTTATATGTGGTGTGTGCATAAATAATTTTTTCTTCCTTATCTTTCAGGAGTCGCCAGTAAAATTTTTGACATAAACTCCTCTTCGAGAATGCTTTCTACAATTGCAGGTTTCAACGTCCTCCCTTCTTCTCGAGTTTTGAGATAATTTAACTCATTTATATTATACTTAAGCTCAAAGGAAAAAATCTGGCCCTAGTTTAATGTTCTAGATCGCAAAATGATTAGACCGTTGTATGAGCTGTGCCTCCACTTTGTTAGAACATCCTTGCTCTCAACTTTTCACTTATTGCCCGATAGTTTATACCATCCACCTTACTGCAGCTTCCTTGTCATTTTCAAAGACACAAGCCACGTACGTATGTTTTTTAACATATTATGTTTTTTTATTAAGGCTGCTGTTTTTTGAATTTGTGAAAAAGGGCCTCATAACTCATAATCAGGTTGTCAATTAATGCGTTTTTATGCATCATCTTGTTTCACATCGAGGTATAAGGCCAGCAATCAATTGATAAACTAATGGTGAACTATGAGCATTTCGAGCATAAAAGATATAAGGTTATGACAACTGTACCAGAATAGTCGTACCTGCTTTCTGAAATATAACTAATCAATAATATGTGTCCTTTGAGCTCTCACGTGATGTTGCAGGATCTCAAAAAGAATGTCTTCAACACTTTAAAAGAAAATAAAGATGAGCGATGGGAAGCCAAAATAATGGAAATCTTAATACCAGAGGATATTATTAATATATTTTTCTCAAAATAAATTTTTGACCATACTTAAGTTTTGACACTTATGACAAACTTGTGATTAGCAGACCATTTTTCCAGTAAGCTAAGGTACCATTTCATGTCTGTAATATAGAGTAACATAAAAGTCCGAGTCCTGTGGCAGGCCTTTACCAACATATTTATTCTGAATTCTTTTTGCAAAATTGCTGCTGGATTTAGGTGGATAAATACGTCTATGGTTTGAAAAACAATCATTTTTGCTATTTTTAAATAAGGCAAAAACAAAAGCACCTTTCAGAGCATCAGAAAAGTCACCATGGATTATGCACTTACAAATTTTAGATATCAGCATTATTCCAACAACACTGCAATAAGCGGTTACTTTTAGAGTTGAGTTCGATGCACCATCTATTCCGCAAGTATTGGAGTTTTTTTTAATGTACCAATCGCTTTTCAGAAGATCAAGATTAGGCTCACAAAAAAAAATTCGAAGCATTCTTTTTAAAGTTACTCTCTTTCCAAGACTCAAGACAAAGTTATGTTTTTTGTGCGTCGAAATCAGTTTTTGTTCCAATGCTACAGGATGTAAAACTTATTTGACTAATAGATCCGTCATGGAATGATCAGTGATCCTGAAGTCACAAATACACTTTACTTATGAATTGAAGAGTTATCAAAACCGCGCAAAGATACAGTCTAAACTAAACTTTTCTGTTGGGTTCAGATTATTATCCTCTAAAATCGTTAATCCATGAGTTGTGTTCTCGAAAACTTAAAAATAAGTATGGGCTAAGAGTCAACTAATAAAGTTGTCATTTCTTATAAAGGGACAGTGAAAAAAAGACCCAAATAACATTGGCCTTGGTTAGGCAAATCATCCACGTGAAACAAAGTAAAGAATCTCGGAATGAATCTCGACAATCCAAGTTTTGATTCAGCAAACTCGCTCTATGATTTTCAAGTCTGTGGCTCCGAAAGTACTTCAAAATTCAAACGTATCACTCAAAACCTTATACTAATTGTCATCCCAAACCCATCACAAAAAAATTCGTTAGTGTTCCTGCAAACTTAAGTTTAAAAGCATATTTTTGCAAAAATGAAAACACTATTTTGAGCCAGCCTAGTGACTATGGAATTGTAGTCATCCATTAAGCAAACGCAGTAATCCACTTAGAGAGATACATTCACCTCTACAAAGAAAATAATGTAACCCCTTCAATGACACACCTCCAACAGGATAACCGTATACAGCACCTGTGCCTCATGGCGACCCAGGCAAGCACAAATAAACGAGAATAAGGATACGTGTGGTAACACTTACTCTACGCATTTACAGACTTATGATTATTACAGCAGGCCGCGTGCTTAAAAGTTCATTTACTTTATTACCACCATCGGATGTAACGCAGTAGAAACACATCTGTGCTGTGTTGTGTCGAAGGTCCTTTGGAAAACACGCCGCTCTTTAAACGCATTTCAACGATTGTTACCGACCCTTTTTGAATTGCGAACATTAGTTGGCTTTTCACTTTAATTCCTCGTCAGTTCCTGCAAATGGAAATTGTAGATTCAGTACAGAGAGGTAGATGTTTGTTTGTGGGGAGATATGTAAGCTCGGCTAAAGTATCTTGTAAGCATGGAGCTTATTACCACCTGGCCATTCGTTTGCATGGTCTGATTTATGCACCTGTTATTCATGAAGTTATCATTGTTCTGTGAAATTTGAAGGTGGAATCTGCGTCTTATGCCAGACTGGCACCCGGATGCCGACAAGGAGACCCGCTGTCATGTGTCTTCTTCAGCCTGACTTTTTAACAGATATTGTTCGTCCAGATTTTGAGATAACAAATCAAATCGAACAAGAATCAAAACTATTTACTCGAAGGACCAAATTTATGCTTCTCAAAATAGCCAACTTGCCGGTTATTTTATATATGGAGGTGAATGGCCGATAAGCAAAACAGCTAAACAAATAAGAAAGACCTTGCAAGGACATGGGAAGACTTTCAGCCTTCTACGGGCTGAAAAATTATGTGGGTCTCGGAAAGACAAAATCTAACTTGGTCTTAAGGAAAACAGTGCTCCAGCTAGTTGCTTCTGAAGACACAGACCACCAAAATTTTGAAAACTGGGAAGATCGAATCTCTGGGTAAAAAGTCAAGCAATCAAGGTTTATCAGCTCGAATAAGCGTGCTCCGGATCGTGAATCCTGGAAGGCAGTTTAAGTCCAGATCCTCCGAGGATCTATATATAAGTAAATATTTATTTAACATTGTATGAGTTAAAGACTCGTTCACTTGTTTCGAAAAACGTCATTATTAAGTTTGATTTTCATATATAAGATTAGTCGTTTCTATGATACGTTCAAGACTAAATTCTTTAAGCTTGTGATGAAAACTAGAACACCAAAGTAAGAAAGCTGTTTCGATTACCATTATACAAATGATCATTAAACAAAGACAGACTTTATAAAACCTCCAGCTTCTATAAGTTTCTCTTGCGAGTCTATAATTGACCTTGTTTGCAAAGTGGGCCCTCTCTTCTTTTTAATAGATATCTTCTTCAATTCCTATCATTGGCGCTCAAATTATCTAACTCAAGAGTCATTTGTCAAAATTATTCTTCAGTATTCAGGAAGCAATATATACCATGCTACCACAAAAACAATTCCTTGAAGGTATTGCTGTCGTTCGGACATTGCAACGCTTGCATAAGACTTATGCGCACTTGACGCACCAGGGCTGTATTTCTAAGTTCGGGGATAGGATTCGATCGACCACTACACAAACTAAAATCTTATAGGGAGAGCAACTGACTGGCTCTGGCTTGAAGGACAAAGATGAGAAAATAATAAGTGACTGAGCAAAGATTCGGACACCAGAAATATTAGTTAGCCTTTTTGCCGCCATAAACTATTAAGATCAACTTACAGTAGCGCAGGGGACGTTAAAACAAACTGAAACCAAAAAAAAAGAAAGTGAATGAAGCAGCGACAACAACCACAGTATCTAATTAAGCAGCGACTTGAACCACAGCAGATACAACAATCATAAAAGCAGTACTTGGTGAAACGAGTCTTGTTGGCCTTGAGTTTGGCATATTTGTCGGATATATCGAGAGTTAATTCTGCTGCACTGGGGTATGTTCTTCATCTTCTACGTTTGACAACGCGCATCCCTACTACGATGTTGCGTCTTTATACCTATTTGGTTTCGTCGGGTGTATTAGACCTTGCCACAAAGTTTCATTGCTCCTTAAGTTTTTTCTCTCCTTTTCGAGAGCCAATGTTCATTCCACTCGTTCCCCATAGAGCTAGCGAGCAGCTCTCTTTATTTGTTTGGATTCCCATTTATCCAACCTGCACTTTTCGTCTACCCATACATTTTGCTGTGTTGGTGGCGGAGATGGCATCACTGATTGCTCGTTTGCAACGGTCGTCTACAGTTTATGATGTTAGCGTGACAGGATCTTATGAGAGGTATTGGGGTACTCGATCGACTAATTGCAGCTAAATAGCTGTTGGTTAATTTTGCTTGGGACTTGGAAAATCTTCATCGAATCCTGGTTTAAAGAAGAAAGCGGTCCAAGTCAAGGTTAGCTTCCCAGAACGTCTGGACTGCTTGAAGTGTGTCTAACATTGGCCGCAACATGATCAATTTGGTTGATAGTTTGTTGATTTGAGAACCGCGAGGTCTTTTTGTGTATATGAGTTTTGAGAATCGTTTAAGCTTTAATCCTTTGTCGAATGCAGTCAAAACTGCATCTGAATGGAAAAGATCTGGCGTCGTGTAGGCCTCATAACAGAAGATGATCGCATTTGCCTAATGCAGGTGATGTATTCTTCATAGCGATCTGTAAGTAAAGTCCTGGTGAATTTTCAGCTGATCTGTAGGTCGTTATCCTTTTTTATTTGCTTCGGCTGTGAGTAATGAAATCATCCTTATCTGGCATGATACATTTTTTTTTCAAGACTTCCCTTCGTTAAGGACCGTAAAGTCCTGCAGGATATGGAATATAAGGGTCCTGTCTAGGTTCCTTATCTAAAGACGAACCGCGTGACATTGATGTCTAAAAGATAATACTTAAATTTAGAGCCCTGAGCCCGCTCTTGCTCATCGTTTCTTCACATCAACCTTCTATTTGAGTTTAGCATTAGACAAAAAGTAAATGGAAATATTTGACATATCTTTCGACGTTTGGTATCATTGAATACGCAGCTCTCTCAATTCGTTTTTCCAAGCTTTTCTTTCATAGTTCGGTCACACATGAATGATAATTTAACTACTACTGCCAACACGCAATTGGCATTTACCCAATCACCTGTCATTGAGCACAATCAATTGGTCTATTGTTCTATTCAAAGCCTCCATGCAGACTATACCGCAGTTGATCTTTCTAATTACCTTGATTATTCAATTCTCGTAATCCCAATTACAATCACATCATTTCAATCGGACCCAGCAGTGATCCCAAACAACAGGATTGTACTCTAAAATTGAATTCATCAACAAAATTAATGCTAATTGTTTAATTGTTCTCGCATTTCGAACGCAAATTTGAATTGAATTGAATTTGAGAACCGGGTAAAGGTTGACGTGTCCTGAAGGGTTGCTCAATTGGAATCGGGCTTTTCCGATTTCCCACGAAACGTGACAAATTTAAACAAATAATAATTATTCAGCCGCCGTAACAATATTAAGCAAATATTACTAATTAAACTCAATTTTCATTGGCGGGGAATGTGACTGGGGGTTCGGGTATATCCCATGAATTTTGGCATAGAAAATCTGATGTTTGGAAAATTTTAATGAAAGCTCATAAAAAACCAAAAAGTTGGGATTAATTGGCGCGTGATTTGAAAATTTATTTTGTACTTATGAGCCGATAAATAGCTGTTATGGTTAAGGAGTGACTACAATGGGGTAACAGGGTCACAGCGGAGGGATTGCCCTTGCACAGGGTACTTCATCAGATTGGGGGAGACTCTTGTCCTCCTTACACTACAACACCTTACTATAAAATAAAATGAGCATGACTATAAAAATGAAGGCAAATAGATATAGTTTGAACTATATTGGCAACGAAATTTGGCATCGCAAAAAACTATTAAAAAATCCATGATTCGATCTTCTATGAATTTGGAGATTGTTTCTTGTCCTCTGGAAGATCCTTCCAGTCTTTTTGTTCCTGGCTAGAAATTTGGCCAAATACCAACAGAAACCCTTTCTCAATATAATTATTCCATGTCGTTTTGGTTTGTTTCATTCTTTGAACCAACTCTTATTTCCAATACCCTCTTAACCCACCGATTGGTTTCCAAACGAACTAAGTCACCACACCATAGGAGGTTTTGGTACCTTTGGTTTTGGTTCTTCTTTTCCCAAAGAAGGAAGTCTGTAGCGCCAAAATGAGGCATTGTGCGACCCGGTAACGTATTGTGCAAAATGTCCTTTTGGAACCACGTGTCTTCCAGTCCCAATTTCAGCCAAATTGAGGAAATCGGTTTTTTGTGCTCACCATTTAAGGGCGCCTTAAAAAAATGATGCATGTTGATACCTCCAGGTATCAATGAGCGGATTTAGAGAGGACTCTTCGTCAATTGACTCCCAGTGTCACAGAAGCGCAACTTCGTTGTACATGATGAGATCATCCACTGCGCTGTTATGGTGCGATTATTGCGCTTCATGAGGAATGAAACAAAACGGTTGCTGATGTGAATTCTGCATCTTTTCTGGACAAATATCAATACAAATATGACAGTTGCCCTCACTGAAGTATCATCATACATGTTGGGCAAGTTTCTACCTTTATCTGTTGACTTTCTCTTTGGCCTTACGATGCCCGTCACTTCTATTACTTCTGGCTCGTTGCCTTTTTCTTTGTTGATAAATCTTTGGATATTTCTAGATATTTCTTTTCAAGACTGCTGACAAAATAAGCCCACCATTAAATTTTTACATCCTTTCTTTGCACTGTCTGATTTCCATGGATTACCATGGATTTAAAACGCAGGGACGCAACATATTTCGTGTCTTATGCCGTTTGATGTTATGAACTTTACCTCTATTCTGTCTTCGAAGTTCATGGCGTGTAAGGCTTTTTGGAGAGAACAAGATCTTCTAGAACCCTATTGTAGGACTTACTTACTTACTTATTGTATCGAAACCCTTTATTTATTAATCCACTGTTCATTGACTTTTTTTTTCATTATTAATTTGTGCGTCTTCTTAATTATCAGAACTTTCTACATGCTTGAAGAGAAACTTTCAAAGACTCTAGTCTCAAGGCTTCAATTGGTAGAAACTACCTTCCGGACCATTCAATTCAAGTATTGTATGATGTTTTTAGTTCTGAAATTCACCATATACTATATATTAAATACTGTGCCCCAAGGCAATGTTTGGTCCCCGCAATGCTGTCTACTGCCAAAATATAAGCCGCCCACAAATGACACTTGCACAGCAGAACCTGGACTGTTTTCCAGGACATGCGTCGACAACAACCACGTTTGGAACGATGCAAGAAATACTTTACCATATCTGTGGTCGACTTACGACATTAGTTTACGAGTGAGTGAAATTTACACGATATCGTGTGATCGAGTAACTAGATTGGGATGAGCACATGAGAATGCTCACGTATCGTATGCATATTGAAATTAGTACTAGAAATATTCTACTACCCTGAGTAGAGACAGCTGATAAGCGTCAAACGCATCGTTTCCAGTTTTTCCATGCAACGTTTGTTGAAAGACACCTCATAAGGTTCCCCAAAATTCCTTCTGAAGGGGGTGAATTTTATTCAACATCGACTTAAAATCTATTTGAAATAATAATCAAAAACACAGAAAATAACAACATAAAGGAATGTTCTTACATATTGTTTTTTCTCCCGAAAGCAACTTCATCCTTAAGCAACAATGATACCGAGTAAAAAAATGCACGATCATGTAGGACAGAATGCCAAAATTCGATACTCACCATTCGATATCTTAAGCTGTCATACCGAATGAATACAATTCAGTCACGTATTGCTCGATAACTGATGTCGTAATTCGACCCCTCACCTGGCTGGCGTATATAAACTTTTCATTCGCCATAAACTGGAGTGTAACTTCCACCTCTGGGCAGGTGTTTTTTAAACGCACAATACGAATGTGAAACGCTCTCCCGCACTCAGTACTTCCAATTTTTAGAAGTTCAGAAGCCAGGAAGCAAAGTTGATTAAGTAGCTTTACTTTCTATTGGATGAATTAATACGCTTTAGGTTCGAATCCTGGAGTAACTATGACCAAATTTACTGAAGTAGTCGACCAGCGATAAAGTCTTGCTGTAGTGATAACTTTATCGGCGTATTCCAAGATTGTATGACTAATGGTTTATGAAGATGAAATCGCTGTCTATTGTGAATGCATACCGCTGACACCAGTTATGTATGACACAAATTAAAAAAAAAAAAGCGAATAAAATACTGCGAATTGAGCGAATGCAAATCGAAACAAAGAAAAATCTGAGTTTCGAACCACTGCACAATCTGTTAGTCCTTCTCCTCGCTTTGAGCATAATGCATAATAATGGTAGTCAAAACCGAGTGAGTGATTTAAAAAAACAACAAAAATAATCCATTTGTCATTTGCTTCCTTCAATCCTATTTTTCTTTTTGCATAAAAATGATCCCCAAGAATAACCCATCATAAATCCTGTCAGTTCCACATCACTTTACAAAAAAAAAACTTGCCATACAACATTTTTCTTAAGGATTATTAATTTATTTAATTACTCATTATTCTTTTTTTGTTTACAATGCTAAATATAATTATTATTATTTAGATACATAATAAATGTTTTATACAATAATTGAACCTGATCTAGGATAATATTTTTTTTCTTCATTCTATTTATTTACTTTTTATTTTGTTATTAACAATCGTAACAACAAATATATATATATTATTTTTATAATTGCATTTTGTAAAATATTTTTTTTATATATAAAAAAACATAAAACATAATAGACACATTTTTTTTTTGTTTGTCATCATAAACATATGTGACAAAGTTTTACTTAAATCCTCATTTGCTAAATAATTTTAAATTATTTACTTCTTCTATTTTGATTTATTATTCTTATTTTTTAAATTGATTTATATTTTTTACTCATATAGATGATACATCGTTTACATCTTAAAGCTAGGAATATTTTTAAACTTTTAATTAAAAACTAAACAAAAAAAAAATAAAAAATTTGAATAAACCTGAATTTGAAAGGAGGTGATGTTACATTATTTATTTTTGTTTCGTGATGGCGGATCTATTTTTGAAATTAAAAAAACAAAACAGACTTTTAGATAAAATAAAATAATATATGTACGTTCCTTAATAGTTTATTATTACATTATTATAATTCAATTAAATTAAAATTTAATAATGTGAATTTTTTTCTCTTATTAAAAACATAAACGATTAAAATAAATAAATTAATTTTTAGGGCAAACTCAAGCTCTGGACTTTTATAGTCTTCCCTAAAAACTTTGTGAATAAACTTATCTAACCCGTTTTCTCCCACATAACATGAAAAACATGGCAACCGAGGCGTGTCGGACGTCTCTAGCATGCGTAAATAAAATACTTTAAATATTATAAGAAAAATATAAGTTATACATAAACATTGAAATATTATATCACAGTCAAATATGTGCATATATATTCCACATATATATAAGCATACATTTACGATTTTTGATTTATTATTTAAACATGTGTGTGTGTTATAACAAATATAATTAAATGTATTTATTTAATGTTTTTCTTTTATATAGAAAAAAATAATTATTTATTTACAAAGACTCAAATTCAGTCAAGGACGGGATTTAACACGTGATCGGTCCTTAACGATGCTTAAAAATTGAGGGAGCAAAAGCCTGCATGCTGTAGTACCTGTCGGTGTCCTCCTTCGTGACACTAGTCACGTGATGGAATTGACAAGGATGTGAAATCTGTGATTTTGGTGGCAACGGTGCTGGTTTTTGGCGTTTTTGCTTCTGCTTGGATTTCTTGCGACCGGGCACGCTCAACGCAATATTCTCTGGATCGCTAACCAAGCGTTCAACCTGTGACCACAACTCTACAGCTGCATCCTTGGAATCGAAACTAAATCCAATCAACTGCTGATGATTGCTGGACAAGCACATTGTATGAAATGATGGACCAGCCACACGATAATCGGATAGATTATCGATTTTGTCACTCCAGAGGGCAAACGAGGAGCCTCGTTCAGCTAAAACCAATGTCACCCGGGGCAGGGAGCGTGATCGGGCGACACCCTTGTCATGCAACAGTACCGGAACTCCGGTAAAGACCAAACGCCAATCATCCTTACCGCTGCCCTCGTATAAGTTGGCCAACGATGAGCTGACATAGATCTCCGTACCGAGGCCACCGAAGAAGCTCTCGACTTGGCAACGCTCGTTGTCGGTCAGCAGGGCGCTGCTGGTCTCGATGCTGCTAGTATCTTCTGCATCGGAATTGATGAAGAGTCCATTTGTGGCATTGGCTGACGATGACCAGTCCTGATTGATTTCGCATGTTTCCGATGCGGTGCCCTCCGAGGATTCACTGGGTGGGGCGGAATCACCAACAGAGCCCAAACGACGGCGTGGTGGCATGTGTGACATCTGAAATGAGTACAAAAGGAAAATCATGTAGAAAATGTTTTTTTCTGTTTTCTTTTTTCTTTTCTATGTGCGTTCGGCAAGGAAAGATTGGAAAGTTTTCATTTATTTTGTCGTCTCTTTCTTTAACATAACATTTTTCAATCTAAAGTGACAGAGTGTCAGGGATATGGTTTTTTTTGCTTTTTTTAAATTTACTCCGACATCTATGATGTTTGGATCCTTGTTGAATCGATAGCATCATGGGTGGCAGCATAGAGAGAGACCCAATTTATGTGCGACATATGTATATGGATGTAGGACTTTTGTTTTCGTTGTTGTACGACTCTTCTCTGTGATATGTGAAGTCCCCATGGCCTACATTGAGTGCAGAGGCTTTTTTGTTCACAGTGTGGTGGGAAAGATCAGATGTAGTTGATGGAAGTTTATTGATTAGATTGTTTTGAAGTTCTCAGGAAGATCGGGATTAAAAGAAATATTTAAATAGTCTTTGGAAGTTTATGGTAACGAGTTGGTTTTTAGACCGCCGTGCAGATAGATTGCAAATTTAATTTTACGCGTAAAATACAGTGGAATATTAGCCGAGCTTTTTTGGACATGCTGTTTGTATACCTTGATTGGCATTAAATCACAGTCAGGATAGCGACCCAGCGCTTTATCCTGCCCAAATGAAGTAGAGGCACAATGACTCAAGTGATTTAAAAAAAAAACCGGAGAAGGTCACATAAACAAATCTCGTTAAGGAGATTTCTAAGAAACAACTTCCCAATTGCAGAAGAGTAATTAAAAGTGAGTACTATGAATAGAGACGAAAATATCGGACAACGTTTAACATTAAACTACAATTTTTTAAAAATGTGATTTTATATAATTATTAAAATGTAAAGAAAGAGCAAATTCAAGCGTGGCAATATTTTAAGTCACATCATCGCGTTAAACTAGCATGTACGAATTTTAAGTTAATTAAATTAATGAAATACTTAAAGTCTTATTGTTTAATAAAGTTGTTACATAACAGAATTAAAAAATTAAATTCACATATATTTTCTTTTCTTATCCTTAAGATTCGACACAATTGTTACTATAAATAAAACGTTTTGGCACGCATTTTTTTAAGGATTCAAAAGTCGTTATTTTATTATTATTATTATTATATTATTATACAAATGCTGAGTTGACCCAAGGAATTGTGGTAAAACAAGATTCATCAAATCCAAGTACTTAAGCACATGTGTCACGAAATTATTTTGAACTTTTGAAATGGCATAGTAAATCGTTGAATGAATTTGGAAGAGGTTGGACTTCGGTTAAAATCTTGAAATCAAAGGAGAATGAAGGCGTTGTCTTAGCAATGATTTGCTTTATTAATGAAAACTTGAACAGAGAAAAATTTAGCAAACTTTTCCGTAAATATAGCAAAAGTGTTGTTTTCCAAACGACTAGAACCATACAAATCGAGAAACTTATACTCTTTCTGTTTAACTGTCTTGTTAAACAGGGAAATTAACTGTTGTAGGTATGGATTGAAATCAAAACATTTTCTCGGTGCTTTCGATTTATTTCTCAACACTGTGCCCTTTCAGCTGGATTCACTTTTCCGAGTTGTGTGCCACCATTTTCAGCGTTCCTAAAACATACACTTTGCCATGTATGGTGGAGCTCACCCGATAGCTTTACTTTGGTTAGTGAATAAAAAAAATCACATGGGTCTATTCGTATAATATAATAATATTTGAATAATTGGTGCCCGAAACTATCAATTTGACCGATTTTTGTTCAATTCCACATCGTCATCAATAAGCATCTCATGGGAATACCGAAAAAATCGTAAACATCACAACACGGGTGGGACCACGGTATTCACATTCGGATCAAGCCTAATGATCCTTTTGTTTCGACTGCTCTGGTGTAGATTTGTAAAAATATCAGAAAACGATGAATTAAGTTCAACAATGTGATTGTTTTGGGCATGCCGGGAGTCTTTATCAAAAACATTCACTGATTTTGCTATGCGTTTTCATCGAATCGAACTCTTTTCGTCTTAAAACCAAATTCTTTCAGTACGAGTAGTGGGCCTCGATCATTTAAAATTCGTCCTTTGCACCAATTTGGGAGTGTGCCAAGTCACTGGTGTATGTCGACAGAATAGCTACACTCGGCGACCTAGAGGGTAACAATCGGGTTAAGTGCAAAAAGTAGTGGAAACTTTTGATTAGTTTTCAAACATTTAACACCATAAAATAAGCATGCCAATGACGCCAAAATATCGGTCATTGGCAAGAAACATTAACGTTTTGTACTCAAAAAATTATAAATATGAAGACCTTTAAGTGCAGAGATACAATATACTAATTTATCTTTCAACTCATAAAGTTTTACAATACATTTTAAAATGTTCATACTTGTTATCTTACCGATAAATTTGTATGGGAAAGTACGAGAAAAACTTTGTACAAAAAAGAACTATTAATGTTTATTTGTTTGTTAAAAAGGAAAACAAATGAAAGAAAAACCGGCCAAGTGCGAGTCGGACTTGCGCACCGAGGGTTCCGTACAAACCTGAAGGTATATAAGTAAAAGTTCACCCATCACGACAATCGAGTCTTAGTTATGGTATTTTTTATTGCAAAATGAAATCCATAACATTACAATAAGTAAAGCTGAAGGAGCATAAATTAAAGACAAAGGTCTCTTTATCGTTTCAGTCATCCTTTATTTTATATTAAAACATATCATTTGTTTTAAAATATAACTGAAATACCTACACTAGCCTAGCAGCATCAAAATAAAGATATTGTAGGAACAATAAAAGTAAGCTATCTGATAATAGGTTTGACAATATTATAATATAATATGAGAAGGTATTTGAAAAAGTTTGTCCCGTCGCAATACATAGAGATAAGTCGCGGTAACTACAATTATGTTTATAATCACAATTTAAATTTAGGTTTTTCTTTCCCTTGCGCGTAGTTGGGAACTTGAAAATATGCGACTTAGATTGCTGTTTCTTTTGATTGCTTTGACATAGAAGTTTAATTTTGTTACAGCTTAAAGGTTTTATAGACCTGAGTATTCGATATGAATTTCAATACCTTTACGCGTTCATGAGGAAAGGGGTAGAAAGTTCAATAATAATAAAAAAAAAATTGTAATTAAATGCTGTAACTAAAAATTTACGGTTTTACGCAATTTTTCCTTTATCTGTGTTATAAGACATTGCTTCGTACCAAAATTTCAAGATTCTGAGTTCACGATAAGTACCCTTTACGTTATGACTTCCTTGCGCGTGTCGAAAATTTGCGAAATATCTTTTGATTGCGTTGGCTTAGAAGTTTGGTTTTTTCATAGCTGCAAGGGACAGAAGACCTGAGTATTTATTATAAATTTCAGCGCTTGATATGTCCACGAGTTTTTGAGAAAAAGGGTCTTGACAGACAGATGGTCGGACGGAAAACAAAGTGATCCTATAAGGGTGCCGCGTTCCGCTTTTTTCCTTTTGAGGTACGGAACCCTAAGAGCGGAATTAGTTTAATGAAATGAAAGAGAAAAGCACATTTTAATACCACAGCTTTAAAACATATCGAACGATTTATATGAATATGTAAATAAATAAATAGATGAATAAATCAATGGGGAAGCAAATAAATAAATAAATAAGGGGAAAAATAATTAAATAAGTGGATAATTAAATATAACGTTGCAGAAATGCATCTTTCGGTTTGGACACAACTCTTCACATTTGAATTTAAGAATGTTATTAAGAAAAGAAATTTTGAAAAAATTGATTTATGGTATAAAAGCCAGATCCCTGTGAATGGTGCTTCTTTCGCATTCACTGAAAATGAAAAAAGCTCTAAACGCATCTATAAACTTTTGGTCAAAATATTTCTGGACCGGAAATGTTTTTAATGTGTTTGTGGGATGAAATAAAGCTTGCTGACTTCCTGCCTCTCTTGTTCCAGTATCCTGACTCTACATGTCTGCGGTAAGGTTGCGGTGCAAAAACAAAGCAAAAACAAAAAAAAAAACTTCTAAAAGTTTCTACTATCCAGATACATTGCATTGCTCTCACCGGAATAGGTTTTATGCGCTTAGATTATACAGGAGCAATTTTTCTCCCCCATTTATACTAAAAAAAGAGTAACTTTTGCTATAAATTTAGTTGCCCGCGTTCATTTTATCACTTGCGTTGATTGACCAGACCGGTCGGGCAGTTCGAGATACAATTACGCTATCCACCTTATGACTCAAGCTCGATGAGTTCAACGGAATAACAAATAAATAAATATAAATGAAATATTATTTGTAAGCAAGTTTTGCATTCGCGTGCTAATTGAGTGTAGATACATTGGAGATGGTTACGTAAGAAGTCAGGGTCCGAGAGGTTGCCAATACGAGTATGTCACCGTAAACAACAACGACCGCCGCGACGCTGTGCTGTGCGCGATTTCAATGTCACGATCAAAAACACAGAAAATAACAACATAAAGGAATGTTCTTACATATTGTTTTTTCTCCCGAAAGCAACTTCATCCTTAAGCAACAATGATACCGAGTAAAAAAATGCACGATCATGTAGGACAGAATGCCAAAATTCGATACTCACCATTCGATATCTTAAGCTGTCATACCGAATGAATACAATTCAGTCACGTATTGCTCGATAACTGATGTCGTAATTCGACCCCTCACCTGGCTGGCGTATATAAACTTTTCATTCGCCATAAACTGGAGTGTAACTTCCACCTCTGGGCAGGTGTTTTTTAAACGCACAATACGAATGTGAAACGCTCTCCCGCACTCAGTACTTCCAATTTTTAGAAGTTCAGAAGCCAGGAAGCAAAGTTGATTAAGTAGCTTTACTTTCTATTGGATGAATTAATACGCTTTAGGTTCGAATCCTGGAGTAACTATGACCAAATTTACTGAAGTAGTCGACCAGCGATAAAGTCTTGCTGTAGTGATAACTTTATCGGCGTATTCCAAGATTGTATGACTAATGGTTTATGAAGATGAAATCGCTGTCTATTGTGAATGCATACCGCTGACACCAGTTATGTATGACACAAATTAAAAAAAAAAAAAGCGAATAAAATACTGCGAATTGAGCGAATGCAAATCGAAACAAAGAAAAATCTGAGTTTCGAACCACTGCACAATCTGTTAGTCCTTCTCCTCGCTTTGAGCATAATGCATAATAATGGTAGTCAAAACCGAGTGAGTGATTTAAAAAAACAACAAAAATAATCCATTTGTCATTTGCTTCCTTCAATCCTATTTTTCTTTTTGCATAAAAATGATCCCCAAGAATAACCCATCATAAATCCTGTCAGTTCCACATCACTTTACAAAAAAAAAACTTGCCATACAACATTTTTCTTAAGGATTATTAATTTATTTAATTACTCATTATTCTTTTTTTGTTTACAATGCTAAATATAATTATTATTATTTAGATACATAATAAATGTTTTATACAATAATTGAACCTGATCTAGGATAATATTTTTTTTCTTCATTCTATTTATTTACTTTTTATTTTGTTATTAACAATCGTAACAACAAATATATATATATTATTTTTATAATTGCATTTTGTAAAATATTTTTTTTATATATAAAAAAACATAAAACATAATAGACACATTTTTTTTTTGTTTGTCATCATAAACATATGTGACAAAGTTTTACTTAAATCCTCATTTGCTAAATAATTTTAAATTATTTACTTCTTCTATTTTGATTTATTATTCTTATTTTTTAAATTGATTTATATTTTTTACTCATATAGATGATACATCGTTTACATCTTAAAGCTAGGAATATTTTTAAACTTTTAATTAAAAACTAAACAAAAAAAAAATAAAAAATTTGAATAAACCTGAATTTGAAAGGAGGTGATGTTACATTATTTATTTTTGTTTCGTGATGGCGGATCTATTTTTGAAATTAAAAAAACAAAACAGACTTTTAGATAAAATAAAATAATATATGTACGTTCCTTAATAGTTTATTATTACATTATTATAATTCAATTAAATTAAAATTTAATAATGTGAATTTTTTTCTCTTATTAAAAACATAAACGATTAAAATAAATAAATTAATTTTTAGGGCAAACTCAAGCTCTGGACTTTTATAGTCTTCCCTAAAAACTTTGTGAATAAACTTATCTAACCCGTTTTCTCCCACATAACATGAAAAACATGGCAACCGAGGCGTGTCGGACGTCTCTAGCATGCGTAAATAAAATACTTTAAATATTATAAGAAAAATATAAGTTATACATAAACATTGAAATATTATATCACAGTCAAATATGTGCATATATATTCCACATATAACTCTTCACATTTGAATTTAAGAATGTTATTAAGAAAAGAAATTTTGAAAAAATTGATTTATGGTATAAAAGCCAGATCCCTGTGAATGGTGCTTCTTTCGCATTCACTGAAAATGAAAAAAGCTCTAAACGCATCTATAAACTTTTGGTCAAAATATTTCTGGACCGGAAATGTTTTTAATGTGTTTGTGGGATGAAATAAAGCTTGCTGACTTCCTGCCTCTCTTGTTCCAGTATCCTGACTCTACATGTCTGCGGTAAGGTTGCGGTGCAAAAACAAAGCAAAAACAAAAAAAAAAACTTCTAAAAGTTTCTACTATCCAGATACATTGCATTGCTCTCACCGGAATAGGTTTTATGCGCTTAGATTATACAGGAGCAATTTTTCTCCCCCATTTATACTAAAAAAAGAGTAACTTTTGCTATAAATTTAGTTGCCCGCGTTCATTTTATCACTTGCGTTGATTGACCAGACCGGTCGGGCAGTTCGAGATACAATTACGCTATCCACCTTATGACTCAAGCTCGATGAGTTCAACGGAATAACAAATAAATAAATATAAATGAAATATTATTTGTAAGCAAGTTTTGCATTCGCGTGCTAATTGAGTGTAGATACATTGGAGATGGTTACGTAAGAAGTCAGGGTCCGAGAGGTTGCCAATACGAGTATGTCACCGTAAACAACAACGACCGCCGCGACGCTGTGCTGTGCGCGATTTCAATGTCACGAACGTCAGGCAGAACGTAGTATGAACGTGATTCTAATTGCTCGGAACAAGCCGTGGGTGTGTGGGAGCGGGTACTCTGTGCAGGGGGTCAATTAAGCGGTGACAAAGTAATAAGTTCTAGGAAATTATCGACTCAGGTTTTATTTGTCGTTCGAGGCTTGGATGTTGTGAGCAATGTCGGAAGTTGCATTGCAAGTAAGTTCTCAATGACGACGGGGAAGTCAGGGGCTTTTATCTAATCGAGCGGTTTCTGTTTTGTCGCTTTAGATAGTTATGATTTGAGTAATGATTTTTGAAAATGAATCGAAATATTTCATTCGAGCTTGTATGTCCTTGGAATTATATGAACTTTATGATCAATTACACATGCGGGATAGATACTCATGCGATCTAAAGAAGACAAGCTGATTTGTACCTTGAAGATCATTTTCACAACAGGAGGCAACCCGCATTTATGGCTTTGATTCACAAAAAAGGTTTTTCTCTTTCGTCTGTAAAGGTTCGATTCAGAATTAGGACTGAGACTAACCAAGTTAAGAGACTGCGGTTAATTAGGTCGGTTTTAAACCGCGATAGAGAACAGGACAAGCTATTATATTGGGAAGAAACAAACAGAAGAATTTTGTTGACGTTTCTCCAAAAACGATTCTTGAATTATTTACTTTACAGACCATCAAAGATATGAGTCTGAGCTTAAGCTTTACGGTTCGGGGCACACTGCCGCCACTTGGCTAGAAGAACTTTACTGGCCTCTGCTTAATATTTGAACCGGATGTTTGATCTTCCTTTTTTTTCATAAATCTAGTGCCTGCGATCCGAGGACACTCTAAGCTGGAGCAATGTTGTGCTTTAACTCAAAGTGACTGAGCCATTATAGGCGATGGAATTCAACCCTTATTTTCTTTCGATGATGTTTAAAATCTGTTTTGTTGTCTTGCTTTCAGCTGCATATAAAAGAAATGGGAAGATGAATGGTTTGTAGAGCATTATGAGTAAGAAGTTTCGATCCTAGTTGTTTGGATTCTCGAGTTTCCCGTCATGTGTCCCTCCTTCGTAGAAACCGTTGCAAATTTGGATTAATTCGAGGGTTTTATCTCGGCATCCCGAATTCGGCCGTCGCTTTGAATTGCTCATGATTCTGTATCGAATATCGACTTGAAGTTCGCACGTCCTTTACAGAATTTCGCGTAGCCGAAAGGCTATGGTTGATATGCGTTCCAAAAGCCAAATTGACATTGTAAGTTCATGTGCATTAGGTTAGCTTGAAAAGGTACAAAGATACGAGATTTTCTTTACTTTTTCAAAGAAACTTGGGTTTTTGTCCTCCAGCAAGGCTCTCGATTAATACTTTTGGAGGACATAAAGTAGGCCCAACAGAACAATTGGTATAATGATGTCTCCGTTTACCTCTAGAAAACCAGGATCTGTATTGATATGTCAGCAGAACATACAGAAAGAGTGCAAAGATTCTTTCTCATTGTAGCATCGACTTCCTGAGTGTGGAGGTGGCATGTGCCTATGTTGGCTTTTTACTTGTACTTGTACTTATTTCAATCACTGAATCGAGGATGGTTAAAGAATAACATAATCTGGATGGTGCAGTTGGTTAAGCATCTGACTTTTAATTGGCTTGAACTTTTATCTGGTTTTCGATTCTGGTCCAGTCACTATCGTCGCTAGAGTAGTCGAACAGCGTTAATAGTCTTGCCAAGTGTGTGGCCTTACTGAAGTGGTTATTGAATCGGCTGCTGAAATTCGTGTTGTCTAAGATAATGGTTTGTGTAGATGATTTGTCATTATCAACTTTATAGTGCATCAGTCGAATAAAATACTTCGAATTAAACAAAAATACAAATAGGTCGATACCAAAGTCTACGGTGCGCAATTTTCAATACTTTTTTAAATCTTCGGCCTGATCTTTGCAAATCTACTGAGAGCGAGCAAAATATGAATAATTTAAATTCGATAGCGAATCGTTAAACTAAATTTGTATTTTTTTGTTTTGCTAACAGAGCTTGGAATGAAGAATAATTTTACCCTTATTCACAATGTCATTTCGAAAAAAGGTTGTTGCTATTTTGTTTACAAAATTTCAACACTATCTCGCAGTGATTGATTTAGAACCATCTCATGTGCTGATTCTTTTCTGAGGACTCGAATGCTCCGTTGTGAAAGCCCACTGACATATGCCATTCCTTGAAACGAGTCTATTTAAACTTAATCCTATAATTTTCCGCTCGAATGTAACCTGTGTGTCTCATGAGACTTAACTTACGAAACAAATAACGTACAGTCTCGCTTCAATAGTGATTTATTGCAACACTCAGATTTGTTGAATTCAAAAATGGCTTTATTTATTTTCATTTGTCGATCAATCTAACATTCGACTACGTTTCCAACCAGGCAATTACTTTTGGCACCGGAAATTGTCTCTTTCTCCCGCCCACATTTTAATTGCCAATCGTCTTACCAATGAAGCCATACTTTGGCTTTATTGAGAACAACCCCTTCCTTCAAATCTTATCTCAAAGTTTTCCAAATGTCATTTATCTTTCAGTCATCCTCAGAAATACGAAACAGAGTTCCAGAATATCAGTATCATTATACCATCAACCACACATGCTGCATACAACAGTCCTAATAGTATCCATTGCCTGGCATGGTATATCCTTCTATGAGAGTAGTATTACCCACTCAAAGGTACTTTGTCAAAGTATCATTCCACATTAATTATCTCTCATGCATAAATCTGCTCGATTCCTTTTCCTTTATCGCTCTCCGACTCCATGGCTCGTTCGTTCGTTCGTTGTATTTGTTTTTGCCACAGCCTCAACTCCAACCTCCATTTAACCTTGGGGCGACAATTCATATGTTATGACAGCACCGTCCCTACTTCCCTTCTGCTTCTGCAAAATTCGCATCGTAGAAAATTCTCTTTCGCACTAAGCCTCTGGTGACAATTCGTTTTATGGGCGCTTTGCATCTCATAGGTCTGCAATTCAACAGCAAAAGCAGGACACATTCTGTTTTTTTTTTAGGAATTGAATCATTTGAATCTGATTGCGAGATTTGTTTTCAAGAGAATGAATAATGAGGAGCGCTACGCAGGGTGGAAGGATGGTGGATTCAAATGTGGCAAGTGGCAAGCTCTGGCACATTCGAATGGTTACTCAAGTAATGGCAAGTTTGTGCGTTTGCCCCAAGTTTGGTCACGTTTGAATCTACGCAGGACGAAGTAAAGGACCAATTTGAAACTTTGGAATAGTTTGCAAAATTTGATTAAACGAAAAAACCCCTTAGAAGTTGTTAGTAATAATGTCACGTGTCTATATTTGTTGGTTCTGAAAGTGCACAGCGAGGAACTTGTGTTTTTTACAATGAGTTGAGTTCTAGATTCGCACATCCACGAGAGAGGGTTTTTAGAATGAACGTTCGTTTCGTTTTGTTTAATTCAGATCTATCGTAGAACACTTATGAGACTTTAAAGAGGGGATCAAATTTCTTATTATTAATGATTGTCTTGAAACACAATATTTTCCAGAAGCATGTCGTTCTCCTGTTACATATGTCATGATTTCAGAGCAACGATTAGTAACCAAAATCCGATTTTTTAGAGTCAATAATTTTGTGGAGTGCGCACATTGGCAAGGGTAGAATTCTGATCCCTATTTATCAAGTTCATCTGCCCTCTTTACTTCCCGATGTCCTGGCACCCAACATCTCAGTCCTTTTTAACTGTCAGAGCAGGGCCGACCGCAGCTGGAGAAAAACTTTGGTTTGCCCAAAAGAGAGACTGAACTGTGGAAAGCAAACCGTGTTCGAAAAGACGTGCAATTTCAAGGATTTTTCGAAAATTTTCGACAAACACGAGATTATTTAAATTGTACAGAAGTCGGTGGCTGAGGATGATCGCCGGTATAACTTAAGATCCGAATAATCTAAATTTATAATAGGTGTGAGACTGAGACTAAACTGGCTTTAAGCCTGCGACTCAGACTCTTCGAAATAGTGAATGAAACCTAGTCACCGAAGCTCAGGGAATTGTAAAAAAGACGCCGGCTCTGATGGTCTACCAGCTCAAATCGGCACGTACCAGTGTGGCTTCCGGGATGGCAGATCGACCAGATATTCACATAACAGCAAATCCAAGAGATCAACGAATTTCAGGTCGAGACTTTGCATCTCTTTAACTTCAAAGTCGCATATGAGAAAACTCTATAAAGCGATGACTGAATTCAGGATTCCGCAAAACTGATCCACCTGTGCCGCGTGACGCTTGAAGCTCGGAAGACGAAATGTATGTTCTACAAAACGTTTATCCTGCCATTTCTGCTAAATGGAGCCGAATGCTGTACGATAAGTAGGAAAGCAGAGCAGAATTTGAGCACCTTCATGCGAATGGATGAGAATATATAACCAAAAGACCAAAATACCATGTCTTCACTGGCTCGGCCACATCGAGCGAATGCACAATAATGCTCCAGCAAAGAGGAGCTTGGAATCACTGCCCCCAAGAAAAGGCCGAGATCTGTTTTAACGATCAAGCGATCGCGGATGCCAGAGCGCTGCGTGCCCTGGATCAACAAGAGTGAAAGGCGCCCAGGTCGGGCGCCCGTTAAGTAAGTGAGACTACAGAGGCTTTGGGGTAGAATTATATTTACGAATCTCAGTTGTATTCCATCGAAGCCTATTGCATCTGACTTAAGTGTACATATGTTTTCAAAGTCAACAATTTGAGAACCGACCTAAAATATTAATGCGAATGGCGGTTTATGAAGAAGGTCATTATTGGGTATAAGGTGGGAAGAGCCATCAAGGGTAGATTCAAAAACATTTTATTTAACCAAAAAAACGTTTATTTTCTAATGAAGACTATAGAGAAACTTTTTGATAGTTTGTTCCGCACCAGGCTTAGTTTAACAATATCTGTTTTTAGCACTCGGGGTAACATAAGAGGAGTAATTACAAGCACGATACAAAAGCTTCCAATACAATGAAGTTGTACAACGCTTCGATCGCGATTACATTTTTCATGGAAACTTAAGCGCGACTTCAATGTTTTACTATAATTATGACTTCAACGGACGTGTTAATGAAACAGATAAGGTCTTGTTTTACAAAGCCTAGGGACTAGCAGCGAGTTAGACGCAAAATGAGTGCGAATAGTATTAATCTCAACCGACCCTGCTGCAGTTTTATTTCAAAAAAAGAATAAAATCTTAACTGTCGAATTTTTAAAGAACATTGCAAGGTTTATTCGAAGCGATGGAAAAACGTCTCCGAGGAGCAATATCGATAGGAATTATTAGGCACGCCTATGACACACTTGGTATTGGCATCAGTAAGCTCCTGTATTATGTGACTTATGCTTATAAGATACTCCATAAAAAATCACTCTGGATTGGGGGTGTGTTCTTGATAAACAACATAGTCGCCTTTGCACAAGAAGTTGGAATCGAGGATTTTCTCAGGAAAAAAACACCTCAGTCCAAATGACAGACGGGCATTCTCGTTACCTGCCAGCAGTGGGATTCATTTGCTCGAATAAACAAATAACGATTTGATTGCTGCAATTGGACATGCCACCCTCCAGCACCGATCTTCCAATCGCCAACTCAGGCTTAAGCGTTAATTGGGAAGCCACCCAAATTCCGATGAATTGCTTGAAAATAACAACATACTCATTCGACTTTTAAATCAAACCACGTAGTATCCTTGACTCCCAGGATACACGCAGTCAATCAGAAGTTTGTTGAGGAATGTTCCGCTTTGTTGCGCTTCCAAATGGACTCAAACTCACAACAACATTCGGAAATATATTCGAAAATAACCAGTGACCCGATTCAGTTTCTAGTAAGTTCAAAAAATAAGTGTCCTAATTTATGCACGAATGACGCAGCCCCCCCTCCACTTTCTATCGAACAAACTTGTTGTATAACAAAAACAACGAGCGTACACGCTTCCATAAATCACTGTGCAGATATCTGTGTTTGGCGAAGTTCAAGGCGACACCATGGCATTCGTAATAAGTCCGCATACGCCTCAGTGACCTACCAACACGTTCACAGGATATTTTTAAAAAATAAGGAAAATAGCCTTTCTTCCACCCGACAAGGTTGCCTTCGGTTCGATTCGATTCTAGTTCGTCCGTCCATCGGGGTGGGTCGATTGTTCTGCAGATACTCTAAAAGTTTTACTTTTAATTAAATTCATTCGAATGGAATGCAGGGAAGAAAGAGGGCTTCAAAAATATAAAGAAAAAAAAATGTGTTGAAATCAAAAAGACGAGATTACTTGGATTGCAAGCTTCGAGTGCAGCAACTCTCGAGTCCAAGCATTCACTTTCAATTTGTTGCACTTGGCTGTGTCGTCGTCGCCGTCTTCATTGTCTTGACCGTCATCTCCGAGCTGCGATAGATACTCTCGTTCACATTGTTCCATTTCACTGACCTTGAGTTAGACAGATGGATTCAAGCCGAACCACGATGAGTGCTTGGATGCGTGCAGCATGAGAGTTGAACTTGTTACATGACCGGCTCGTGCACCGGCTGAGTGGATTTAAGTGTAGCATTCTGGCTTTCCTTGCCGCCTCAGTAATCAGATACAATTACGTAAAATAAAGAGAATCATCTTGAACTATGGTATCTATGGATTCGGATGAAGATGGAAGTCGAATCGATTGTTGCACTGGCATGCGGATAATTGATACGAACGATTGGTTTTAATTACGAAACGAGTCTTGCTGCTGGGAAAGTTAATTGAAGTGATTTCAGATTATATGCTGTTTGTTGTGTTCTAATGGATTGTTCTGGACATAGATACATGGGCTGCGTGCAGTTTGAAGTTTGAAACCTGCCGTTGATGTTGATTTCTTCTTTGATTTCATGATTGTTTGTTGAGGGCTCTGCTTTGGTTGTGCACAAATGTAATCGTATTTCGAGAGGCATGGACGAGAAGGGCATCTGTAGAGCTGGAGAAATTCGTCGAGTGCTTTTGATGAGCAATTGAGATTTGAGGATTTTACGAACTGATTGAATGGAATATGAATTTATGTAATTTTTGGAGATCGATTCAAAGAAGCATTCAAAGATTCTGATGTGTAAATAATTTGAAGAACTTTTGAAAATAACTTCGAGGGAATTTTGAGATGTTGATTTTGTTGTTATATAATTTCATTTCGGAAAAAAAAAACTTTAATTCATAGCATGAATTTTTGCAGATATTCTAGGTCAAATACCGACTACTAACTGCCGATTCCGTGTGGCCCCGGAAGCTATGTATGTCGATACCTTGAAAGAGGCGGGATAGTAAGATAAATTTGATGCTGCTTCGTTGGGCATTTCAAAGTTTTATGAAGTTGTACGGCTAAAGCATTTCGAAAGACTTGCCTGATAAAGTCGGAGACCATGAAACGATTGGGTGCCTTGAAATTTGATCAATTTTAAGACCCCGGTTTAGAATCATAGAGAAAATCTGGAATTAATATTTGGTTTTCAAATCTGATTCAGTCAGCATTTGCCTTTCGGATCAAATTTCAAGCATCGACTTGGCATAATGAAATTCTGAGTTCGTGTCGTGAAAATTATGGTGAGTGTAGATGTTCTGTGATCGGCACTGCTGTGTTAGCATAACACTGACAGCAGAGTGATGAACCCATGTTTTAAAAAAAAATCTGGTGTACTAACTAATATCGAATAAAATACTGCGAATTAAGCGAATGCAAATAAGTCCATGTCAGATTCTCCATCCAAATGCGGATTCCACCCATGAAGAAATCGATACCAAAATACAATCGATTTTCAAGCCCCTGAATAATCTTTCGATTCCTTTCTTATCTTTCTGCTCGCTTTGGGAAGAAAGTGCTACAGGGGTCAGGATCAGGGGGCCAGAATCTCTTAAGAGTCCATTTCTTCGAACACATTGTGGAGTTGAAATTAAAGACTGAGCGCAACCGGATAAGCTAATGCAAGCAGTCTTATTCGAAACAAACATAGAAGAGCGGCATTCTAATCTTGGCCAAAATTCTTGTCTTATATTGAAAAAAAATATCTCGCCTTAAATTGTTATACAGACTTCGGAGGTCTTGAGGTCTGTTCGAAATTAACAAAGCGAACTTATTGTGAACATCGGGATTTCGAAAATGTATCTTCTTCCGCTTTTTATATGAAACAGGCTAACTGCGATCAATCAATATGAGCAGGGACACCGTCAAATTCAAAAAAGGCCATGTAAGTCATCGGGTTTAACATGGCTAACTATTCTCATATAAAATCTTATGAGAGCCAATTCAATGCTTAATTTTTTGAGGCATGTAATTTTTTCCTTTGCACAAAGGAAAGATTTACAAAACTGTGATAAACACAGCCAGGAAGATCGCGAAACAGGTTGTTTGCAGTTCGAATCAATTTTTCCTGATCTTACATTACAGGAAGAATTTTCGGGTCATTCAGTGAAGTAAAGTGACTTTTTGACACATTTTAAGCTGCATGAATTTGTGTTCAGTAAAAAAGTTTTATTCTATTTTAACAAGCCCCTTCCATAACACATTTCTTTGTTTTAAAAAAACGTCGAGCAAATTTTTAAATATTTTGTTAATAAAAGAAGGTTCGAAGAGTCTCAGGGAAATATTTTCTCAAATTTTGAGAGTTATTAACAAAACTAAATCTGGTGTCAATAATGAGCCTCAGTCGGTCGTTTACTTCATATAACCACATCACTATCGTGTCGTCTATCGTTTACTCATCCCGACGATTTTTTAGCTGCCGAACACTCCGCCTCTGATGTTGCATCAACAATTTCGATGGTATTCTCTTGTTTTGTTTTAGTGCACTGTAATCATCCCTTAAATACTTCGAGAGTAGCCGCAGAGTCCAATACTTATATTAAATTATTTTTTCTGCAATTTCTCTCTGTGGGCTTTTTGCTTAAAGACGATAGTGAAATAGCTGTCGTGCAAATCAAATCGGCAAGACGATAATAAACGAAGATTTTTGCGTTTCTTGAAGCAAAGAAAGCATCGTCACATTGATGTCGTGCACACGATGTTACCATTTGTGAGTTACGTGATGCAAAACTATCGTCGAGACGAGATCGTTAGACGACTGTCGTCTTATGTGATTATAGCCCTACAGTTGATATATTTGAAAAACGAATTTGGACCCCGAACTGTAGCTTGCGGGACCAAAAACATATTCTGCTTCGACTATTTCCCATTGAAACTGTTAGTTTTCAAGATACAATCTACGCCAGTAGCAAAGTCAAAATTACTGAAATGTTCAAGCTTGTTGATATGAACTTAAAAGTAAATTAAGGCTGTCAAGATCTGATACACAAAACCATTCTACAGTCGATTTGAACCTCCGGTACCCAACTTTTAAGCACTGCCACGGTTTCAAACTTTAAGAAAAACAACATTATCTAAGTATTAAGACCTATGCTGTGCCCTTGTAAAAAATGAAATTTTTAAGGCCATGAAAAAGAAATGTTTACAAATAACGTATTAAGTCAGATAAACCAGAAACGATGCCTCTGCAACAAAGCAAAAACCCATTTTCACAACGTAGAAACTCTCAATTTGATTTTAAAATCCTATCAATAAAATATCCTAGCTAAGCAACCAACGAACAATCATTTTTCACCGTCATTCTTCGCATACATAGTCTCCGTACAGGACCTCATTACCAGCATCAGCGTCCAGCAGAAAATTGCCAAGATACAATCGAAAATCAGAGGAGACCACCCTGCCTGACTGCTTAGCCAAAAGGATAACATTGAGAAAAATAAATAAGGAGACCTGCAAAACCCTCTCCGGGCGATATTCATCCACCCGCACACAAACTACCCCTAGGGTCATTCTAAATATATCGCTGCTTAGTGTCTGGACAAACTCGCTTCGCTTGGCTATGGCCAAAGAAACTCCGCCTTGGGTAGATATTCATGGAATTTTTCGGAATTCCCATCATCCTTGTAGTTTTGGGGGAGGAGAGCATTATTTCGGATTACTTTCCGTCCGTCGGGTAATCAAATCAAAGCATTGTTTTCTCGAAGCAAATTGGCTGAAATTCATATGTGGCCGATGTGGTACGACCAGGGACCGACAAACACCCACCCACCCACTGCAAGGGCTTGCAACATACATCATGTTGTAACGAGGTAATCTGTGTGGTATACTAGAGTGAAAGGATATATCACTTCGAACAGCACACGAATGAAAGTTTCGGTTGCGTAATAGCTAGACACTCAAAATGAACTGCAAATCGTTAGCAGTCACATGAGCCGCATGGGACGTGAGATGCAGTCGCTTTTCATGTTCATTGGCGATAAGGGGAACACTCTTAGAGCTCAAGTCAAGGCATCGCGTTACAAAGTGACAAGGAAATGCTCACTTTTGTCATTTTCCACATTTGAATTACTAAAGCGGTTTAATATGCAAGTGCACTTTATTTCCGCTCCACAGCGTGAGTATGGCATCACCGCGCATTTGTACGACCATCGGGAAATGAATTGATTTTTTTTTCCCTTGGAGGACAGCGATGTGCAAGGAAAATCAATACTCAGCGATGGACAAACCACCATGGCACGAATACTTGAGCGACTCATCGCGGGACATCAAAGGTTTCTCCGATAAATTACAAACATTGCCCGCAAGAATTCTCAATTGTTATTCCCGATGAGCAACGTCATCCACGACACTGCTTCTATGATAGATGTGCAATTAAACAAAAGTGCTTTCCACGAATACGATACTGACCAAGGGTTGGACCTCCCAGGTGAACAAGAACATACTCGTACTAAGGCACAGGGGAGGAGCACTTGATTTTAAATAGAAAGAAATGAATTTTGAAAATAAGTTTCAGTGTAGGCAGAGTAAAAAAAGGGTTCATTTTTGCCAATTGTATCTGAATGGTTGGAGAGGTAAGGCGGATGTATATCGAACCTCATGCCGTAAATGTGGATTCGGTTGAGGGTTGCCCGGATTACTTAACATACTTGACGAGTGTGTTCAAAAAACTTTCGAAGATTATATCGGTCAAGGAGACGCCGCCATAGTTGACAGCCTCTTCTGACAATTGGACAATTTTAAGCACAATTTTTTTTTTGCGGGAACTGCAGGCAATAAGCTCTCGCAATCTTATCGGTTACGCTCTTTGAGAGCTTCCAGATTCTTAAAAAAAAAACCTTACTTACAAACATCTAGAGCGGTAAGATTGATACTAGGACTGCAAGTTGTCCAGAGTGCACCATTTTTTCCCGCGGGGACGAAGACTAGGAGACTGCCTGCTAAACGCCTTAAGAATGTGACCAGTTGGCTTACGTTGGCCGGGATATGTAAACCAAAACCCCACTTTGTTCAATGTGTTTTGTTTTTGGGCACATTAAATTTCACTGTTCTTGGAACCCTTTTCTTGGAACTGTCATCGCCGATACAGTGAATTAAATTTATAGAGACAAAACGGAGCCCTGTGGCACCCCAGGACTTACATACAAACTTGATTGAAGATTCGACTTTTTTAGTGATGGTTTCCCTTCTAGCAGCGTAGATGAAAAAGGTTGACACAAAATCATTGCCATTGAAAATAAGGTCAGCCCAATGGAGTTTTTTTACGAATAATTTAAAGTTCTTACTTCTCTTGGGACACCGGAGCACTTTTAGCTTTAAATCACAACATTGCAACTTTTTTTTAATTGTTTGTATTTTTTCCGGTGTCCTCAGATGGGTAGTCTTTAGTAGTGAGAACACTAAGCTACTTTGCAGCTCAAGTGGAATCACGAAGTTCATCGAGGAAGGGACAGTGGGACAGTGCTCAGAAAAAATTTTCTTCTTGTAAAAAGTTGGAGACTTATCTTCTTCGTTGTTGACCTATCATATAGAAATGACTTTGAAAGGGGTGCTAGCTTAGGTTATTTTTAAGTCCTTTTCTTTAATGTTTTTATTCTTTTAAGACTATAATTATTTATAAAATGAAAGTAACTTATGTTGAAAGGCACAATGGGCTTAGCTTCAGAACCCACAATAAGCCAGTACGTTAAAAAGCAAGCCAAATCTTAATCATTTAAATTTAACAAAAAGTTCTTTGTCAAGTTTGAAAATACATTTTTTAAATAGGGAATACACTTGGCATTTGAAAGTCGCAGATAGTGGTCAATAGGAATTTATTAAAGTTCTAACGGTACTGCACAACGTGCTTAAATTTTATTTTAATAATTATTGTTGATTCACGGGGAAAATTACGTGACTTTTAAATCGGTAGGTACAAGCCATTAAGTGTGTAATGAGTAATTTCGAAAATTTGCATACTCGTACACCGAGAAAAATTGTAAGACTGGGTGACAGCTGAGCAGGTTTCGTACGACCGACACAGCAATAGCTCTTTTTTTTAAGGCCGTATTTCACTATGTGTGCGTTTCACATTTTTTCGTAAACGAAAAAACGGCGCAGGGACCCTTTTCTTGACAGTTATACTCATTGTAGGGATTCTCAGTCAATCGCGTGATATGGGGCGGTGAATAAACGCCATTTGTTCTTACACGGGTTTGAACCCGGGTCCTCACGCTTAGCAGCAGAAGCACTTTTTTCATATTTTTTCAATTCAATGCATTTTTTATTTAATAATTCATGTTCCTTA
The DNA here is from genome assembly GCA_963555765.1 of Orthonevra nobilis. Classification (NCBI taxonomy): domain Eukaryota; kingdom Metazoa; phylum Arthropoda; class Insecta; order Diptera; family Syrphidae; genus Orthonevra; species Orthonevra nobilis. Next base: position 148,904,412 of record OY743224.1, read on the forward strand.
AATGCTAGACAAAAATACTTAAATATAATTTGATTAACTATGTCTTAAATACCTTGCTGGCCTTTTGCGGGCGGTCAAAGCTAAGTTTAACAAATTAAAATAATGTCTTTCGCCTTTCGACTATCTAATATTATATATTCAAATTAAATTAACTTATAACAAAACTAAGAAAAATATATATTGAAAAACTTAGTGAATGGACGGGATGTATTTTAGTTAAACTAAGCCTAAAACTAAACTTTAAACGAATCTGAAACATAAAATCTTAACCTAACTTAAAATAACACTAAAACTAACCACAATACGTAAGCCGGCCAAGACTAACAGAACACGCTATCACTTTTTCCAAAGGGTATCCAAGACTAAAATTTAACATACAACAGAGTTCAATCTCCGTCCAGCTATCAATAGTGTCGGTATTGCCTTTGGACATCAGCTCTGTCGAGGTCTGATACTGCCCTTCTGAACCAAAGAGTCCCTGGTGAGCTACTTGCGACGTTTTAGTCGTAGTGAACTCGCCCATCCACAGCTGTTCGACCAACGCGGAAGATTGACGGTACCGCTTATCCATCCTGGACCAGACCTTTTCTATCTAAATAGAGAAACGCTTCAGGGTGAATAAGGCCGTCAAGGCGCTCTATCTCACAGTGCATATCATTAGGGTAGAAATCCCCGGAGATCAAGTTGTTGGTCGAAGTCATTGTTCTTGCAATGTGGCTTCGAATAAGCTTTATCAGAAAGTTATGTACTCTGATTAGGTTGGCCCCGTTGTACAGGACTTCGATACTATAGAATTTTTTGAAATCAGACTCAGGAGTTCAATATAGATGAAGACAAGTCCTAAGGCATCGTCTGTCGAAAACCCAAATCTTTTCCATTAAGCTTTGTCCGACGTTGAATTGAACGGGATACCCATAGGCAAGGACAGGCCGAATGAGAGTCAGATCTCAAGGTATCTATCTACATTTCGATTCGCCAGAGGCTGCCTATTTTGACTAACGACAGAGAACATTCGCCACTTCTTTCCAGTATTTCTACAGGCGAAATAACTACACTCTGTGCAGCAGCAGCATTTACCACTGAGACACGGGCGCCAACTGAAAAGCAGAATATCTGGTAATATGTCCAAGACGCTGGGAACAAAAATTGAAAAAGTTTTCATAATGTTTGTTGGAAATTCTCGAAAGAGAACGTTTTTTGTTCTCTAATCAAAATTCAACGTTTTTGAGTTTATTTAAGACAACCACCAATTTGTTCCCATTGCGAATTGGCTGATTTTGTTTGTAAGCAGCGTAGAGCCATATTTGCTTAAGGATGCTAGATGCAATATTGTGACAATAACTAATGACCACCTGTCGGGATATGTTGCTTTAAATGTAATGAAAAATAAATACCATTCTGAAGTTTATTGCCAACATTGCAAATAAATAAATGTACGAGGGTCAGTTAAAATTAATAGAAGAAAATAATAATTAAAAGAATAAATAAAAATATAAAATTACTTATCCTCTATCATTAACTCTTAAACCGGATCCACGTTAAAACCTAAGTGTCAAACTTATGCCACTCCGAGGACAGTAAAACAAGGACGCGAATCTTCCTTTTTTAAATAGATCAAATAATGGTTCAATTGTTCTGTCATAGACCACTCTCCAACTGATGAAAACAAATTGCACTTTCGAGTGCATAAGTCCGTTAAATAGAATTGTTAAAAGCATTGTGGTTTATGTGACTTATGCAAGAATATGTTGCATCTTACCTCCAATTCTAGTACTTCAAACTATCTAGAAACTTTGTTTTAACGCAGCTTGCTCATCATATATAGTAGCACTATTTTTATGATTACCTTGGCCGTAGGTACGAACGGAAAACTAAAGTTTTGAGCAATCAGAGGAATGTGAAAATCAATTGCACTGGATTGAAGTTGCTTCTTAAGGAGTTGAGAAGTTTGTGCTTTGCAAACTATTGCGTAAGCTTTAAGTCTTTCTGCAACTGCAGCACTGATTCAAGTAAAGATTTCTTAGCAAATTTTACACAATATCGTCAGAAAACTTTAGTTTAAAGATGGCGTTTATAAAGGGTGATTTTTTAATAGCTATAGGAGAGTTTAAAAAAAAAAAAAGACCCATAAAATTCAGAAAAATGCATGAAATCTTTATTTAAATCGATAGTACGGTCCATATAATTTAATATTTGAAGATTATTTAATGCAAATGTTGACCTTGACTGCGCCTCAAATGGTCCGCTTAGTCCAATTTTGGCATACTCTTTCCAACATTTCGGCCGGTATCTCACGAATAAATGCTTCAATGTTGTCTTCCAATAGGTCAATTGAAGCGGGCATGAGCTTTAACATAACGGCACAAAAATTAGTCTAAAGGCGTAAAATCGCACGATCTAGGCGGCCAATTGACCGGTCACGACCGTGAAATTAAATGTTCACCGAACTCGCCTCTCAATAAGTCCATTGTTGCGCGTGCTGTGAGGCATGTGGCACCGTCTTGTTGAAACCACATGTCATGCAAGTCAAGCTCTTGCATTTTGGGCAAAAAAAAGTTGGATATCATTTCACGGTAGCGCTCACCATTCACAGGTACGTTACGATTCGCATCATCTTTGAAAAAGTACGGTATGTGACTTTTTCTTGCAATCCTTCTGGCTGATATTCACTCCAAAATCGACAATTCTGCTTATTTACGTACCCATTGAGCCAAAAATGAGCTTCATCGCTGAACAAAATTTTTCGGTAAAAAAGTGGATCTTCGGCCAACTTTCCAAGAGCCCATTCACCAAAAATTTTACGTTGCGGTAGGTCGTTCGGCTTCAATTCTTGCACCAGCTGTATTTTGAAAGGCATCACACCTAAATCCTTCCGCAAAGTTTTCCAGGTTGTTGAGTAACAGAGGCCCAATTGCTGCGGCGACGAATCGATAATTGATGGTCAATTAACACTGGCCGATACGTAAGCATGTTTGTGGTTTAATGTCCAACAATGTAAATTTGGTGCGAAATTTAGTCATAATAGCCCGCTTCAGTGGGTCAATTAAACTGACCATAAAATGGAAGAAGCGCGCGATAATAATTTGCAAGCGTTGTTCGTTTGTAAGACGATTCATGGTTAAATTATAGACCAAACTGAAGTGAAACAAAACACGAAACGTGCGTCAGCTGTTTAAACCAGTGTTGCCAAAAAGATAATAGCTAAAAAATCACCCTTTACAAATCAGAAATAAGATCGGCCCTAAAACAGAACCTTAAGGTACGCCGATATTTAAATGAAGTTATGCATTCAGGACACCACTAAGTCTAACTCTTTGATATCTTTTTGATAAAAACGAAGCAAATCAATTGTTAACTTGACCTTTCAAACTAGCTTTGTAGAGCTTATCATGGAGTACATTGTGATTAATTATATCCCCTGTAAAATTGCCTTTCTGAAAACCAAAAACGAAATAATGCTATCGTTCATAACCTTTTCAAAGAGTTTTAAAAATATTGACAAAATTGCAATTGGTCTTAAAGGACTTTTGAAAACCATTTCCATTTTTAAAAAATGGAGGTACTTCTGCAGCTTTCAGCGTCGTTCTCAACAAAGCCTACAGAACAACAAGACGTTGCCAAGTAACACACAGCTCGTGCTTTGATTCTAAAGCTAAACCATAACCTTTTTGCGTGAGGACATTTTTGCCGTGTCTAAGTTATTCAATCGTTACAAAAAAACTTCTAGATTTTAGATTTTTTAAGTCTGCTGAAACTCTCTCTTACTCTCTATTGACTCTAAACGAATTACTGCTGTCGTATACTTATAGAAGTAAATACCTCTTCCTTTGTTTTGCTCTACTGATTCCTTGGAAAAAGTGGCAGTGACAAATCACCAGTTGGGAATATCCGCCCCTGCTATTCTCCAAGGATTTTGTGCCACAATTTAAGAATGTTTCTCAGTCGTATAACAATCGATGTCACCACAAGTTCTCGGTTAAAAGCAAGCCTTGAACTAGTTTCAAACAAAAATCTGAACCATTAAACTTTCAACTCACAATGAACAAAAGCACACACATTTCCGCAACTTAGAACAAAGCATCCGACCCTTTCCGGACAGCTGAAACCAGCCGAATCGATTGCATTTTATCGCACAGCCAGACTGTGAGACCTTTTGTCATAAAAAAAAGAAAGAATATTCGACCTCCAAGGCGCAGTCATGTCGAAACAATAAAAACACGCCTCTTCCCAAACTGTAATCGCTTTATTTGATATTCACGCGTTATGTTTCTTTGCAGCTCAATTAACATGCTGTCATCCCCCCGAAGGACATCACACCTCGTAAAGTTTTGCCCCCTAAAGTGGTCGCTCCAACAACTGTGGGGTTACCTCAAGCCACTGCCACAAAGGTCGTGTATGAGCGGAATTAATTTCCTCAATTTGTGGCCAAGTTTTGGGCGAAATTACGGGCCCGCGCTCGTCAGCGACTCAAATTGCCGCCATCGTCGTCATCTGGTGTAAACTTGACCAAATTGTGGCCTGCCTGTTGTCTTCGACCCTAAACGGTTTTGCGTGATTGAAATTATTCAAACTGAATGAAACCGCTTTCGATTGAGGGGGGCCATGAGGTGAATCGTGTGCATGCGCGGTAATTATGAGCCGAATGCTGGCGTGGAATTTGAAAATTTATGTTCGTCTTCACACCATCGGGTTTCAAGACAATGAATGCCTGAGAGGAACCAGCCATCGGAGCGGAGGGTAGTGCATTGTCTTGTATGAGTAATGAGTACTTGGGGTCGGGATGTACGTACATTTACTTCGCCGGCGCACCTTGGAGCTGGATAGATTCAAACCGAGTCCGGGGAGAGTATCTTTAGTGGTTGACCTCTGACATTTGTATGAATCGAAGAAGAGGACGATGGCAGGCCTTAATGTGCTGTCAGTGTGCTATGCTTCATTGTTGATGATGCCGAGATGATGAGTTTTCAGATATGAGCTCCGATGGCGTAATCTTTATTTAGATACAACGAACGAACGACGCCGACGACGACGACAGTGAATGGAGGGAATCGTCAAGTGTTTGCTTGTTAAGACTTAACTGCGGAAACGAAGAGGTTTGTGTGGTTTTTTGTTAAGGATTCTCGAACGGTTGATGAGCCATTATAGTTAGCGATGAGATGGCGGATCATGTGGTTACGGTCATTTTATATGCCCCATCCTCATCAGGGAGTCTTGCTTGCCCAAAGTGATTAGGGTTTCTTGCAAATTCAATGAAGACTGATGTAGATAAAATATGTACTTATTTGATGTTTCTTAATAGATTAAAAATATGTTTTATGGTTTTTTATTGCACAAATTGAAGGTGCTTATGTTTTTGAGAAGCACTCTAACCAATGATTCAGCAGTGTGGTGTGTAGCAAGGGAATGAACTAAAATAAGTTTCGTCTGCGAGCAGCCGAGGTCGTCAGCTGTTGGTTCAGTTTTTTTTAGGAACCTTAGGTACAGTAACGTAAGCCTTGAAGTAATCGTCTTTATCTTGATAAAATTGCAAGACAAGTCTGATTTTTTCATCATTTATCTTTGAAGTGACAGTCAAACGGTCATAAAGTCCTTAGATCCAACATGTACACGGGGTCTTTCTGTTGGAAGCCTGTTCATAATAAGTCTCCTACAAAACTTAAAGAATAGAATGGAACTTGGTTGATTTTCTGGCACTTCTAAAAATTCTGCACATCGAAAAGACTGATCCCTTTTGTCTTCAGTGCAGAAAAGGTACTATATATCGGAGGAGACTAGGCTGCGTTTTTGAATCAGCGTTGTACCCTTAAAGATATAGGTTAGAGTTAAATGAAGGGGCATATTTATTGAGGGTTCTATCAACGGTCTAATTCTATTTATAACCACTTTGGTTGATCAACGGTATGAAGGCAATATGACAACTTTTGTCGATGATAAATTGTCACATCAATGTGCGACGAAGATGCAATCTGTGACATAAAGTTAGATTCTATGTTTCATTTTCGGTCGAAATTAAATTAAAATCGATGGATTAAGTAATCGGATATACTAGAAATTACTTAAATTGATTTCGATTTCTTTTTTTTTCCGAAATTTATGAGAAATATAAGATTCAAACAATTTCGATTACAAGTGAAAATAAGGTTTCTGTGTAAAAAAGCTTTTGGATAGATACATTTGGGTAAAGACAAGCTGCACAGGACAATATTTTTAGAAACTTTACGGACTGTGGTAACAATCTCACCTCAGGTCTTCAAAAGTACATTGTGTCGCAAAAGCTTTGTGGGAAAATTTAATGACTAAGCTCAACATTCCTGTAACACTTCAGAAGCAGCAATCTTCGACTGATTGTCATTTCGTATAAAGGTCAGGCTTTTTGTGGAATCGATCCTGCGATCATCACCCCTGGCTGAGGTGGATTTCAGTACAGTAACGCAGCTGATGTAATTGAAGTAATCGGTGACTTAACCGAAATTATAAATTCATGTCAAGTCAAAAAGCCTCACTCCATCCACTGCAATCTGGTTTTAGAGCATTACACATTTGCTCAATGGCTATGCTCATGACAATTGGTGGCATCAGACAGAAAGTTGATAAGGGTCATGTTTCACTTACATGCTTCTGTACTGGAAATTGCGGCGTTATTTCAATTTAAGTGAGAGGCGTAGGGCGGATAGTTAAATTTGCAGCTATCTAAGTGACAGGCAGCAGAGGGGGGTAATCGGTAATAAATATTCGATATTAAAATTTACTAGGCAAGGAGTACCGCATGGCTCCATTCAGGACCCAGTACTGTTCTGTATCTTTATCAATGACCTACTATACTCCTACCGTCATGTAAATCCTTACTTATATACTGATGATGACCAATTGTACTCGTCTATGCCTTTAAGCAATTTAAATGAGCTGCAGTGTAAGTTAAATGCGGATTTGTCAGCTTATAATTTATGGACTCTGGCAAATGCGCTTGTTTTAAACCCAGCTACGTCACAAGTTATTCCAATATAAAGGGTTTTTCAAAAGGGACGCTACAAAAGTAGAGCGACAAGGACAGCAAAAAATGACGCCATATTTCTTGCCGCTCTTTTGACATTTCTCTTCAGTAAGGTTTGCCATTTCATGTGGAAGACATACGAGCCAACAACGAGTCGAAATTATTAAAATTTACTACCGAAATTCGAAGTCAGTGGCCTCAACGTTAAGAGCGCTACGTCCAATTTATGGTCGTCATAATCGTCTTAGCAGATCAACAATTGAGCGTCTAGTGGAAATTTGAATCCACAGGCACAGTACAAAATGTTCCCGTGCCAGTGAGACAAAGAAGTGCCCGTAGTGTCGAGAATATTGCTGCCACTGAGGCTTCAGTTGCAGAATGCCCAAATGTGTCTCTCACACGTCGTTCTCAAGCGTTGGGCATCTCTGTGACGTCTTTGTGGCGAATTTTGCGAAAAGATCTTGGCCTACATCCTTACAAGATTAAATTGATGCAAGAACTGAAGCCGCTTGACCACCAGAAGCGTCGTATGTTCGTGAATTGGGCTGAGCAACAACTTGAAAATGATTCGGATTATCATCGAATAATCATCTTCAGCGATGAGGCTCATTTCTGGCTGAATGGCTCCGTCAATAAACAAAATATGCGGTATTGGTCAGGCAGCAATCCACACGTACGTACTTAGTCATCATTGCATCCCGAAAAAATTACGGTTTGGAGTGGTTTATGGACCGGCGGCGTCATTGGGCCGTACTTCTTCCCGAATGGGAATCGCTACTGTTCAATGATAACCGAATATTTTTGGCCCCAACTGGATGATATAGACTTGGAGGACATGTGGTTCCAACAGGTCGGCGCCACAAGCCACACAGCGAATGTCACAATCAATTTATTGGAAACCAAGTTTGGAGAACGCGTTATCTCACGAAATGGTCCAGTCGCTAGGCCGCCTCGGTCGTGAGATTCGACGCCGTTAAACTATTTCCTGTGGGGCTACGTCAAGTCTATGGTCTATGCCAACAAGCCAGCAACGATTGATGAACTTCGTACGAATATCGAACGTGAAATTGCAGCAGTATCGGCCGATTTATGCTTAAAAGCCGTCGAAAATTGGGTTCAGCGTCTGGACTTCTGCAAACATGCCAGTGGTGGCCATGCAAAAGATATCGAGTTCCACACATAATGGCATCGAACGTACATTCACAGGAATAAAAAGGAATAAAGAATTTCATTGATATCCAAAACCGTTTTTGTTTTATTTAAAAAAAACTTTCTCTTATTGAAAAACCCTTTACAATAAAACTATGGACTTCAATATTATACCGGACATTTATTATTTCGCCCTCAAAAATTAAATATGTCATGGCAACTGCAAGACTTGGTTTTCGATAAAACATAATCGAAACACATGCCTAGCTTTAGTCGACTGCGAGTTTTATGCCTATGGAGATTATGGAGTTGACTGCGAATTCTACCTATGAGGGACTCGGCGTTTATTGCTTAAGGCCTTGGTCTTCCCCATGATAACATACGCTGAGATAGTCTATAGGAATTTGGACTCTCTATCCCAGCACAAACTTGAAGTTGCATTAAATGACTAACTGACTCAGTGAAATGTGGTTAGGGATAAAGAAGTTATGATCATATATCTCGACAGGCTTCTTTTCTAAAAAGCTCATTGTTGCATCCAACTACATAAAATTATCCGGACTAGAACAGCACAAAAAGCCTGGCCTGAGAGTCATATTAGCGAGCTTAAGCGACTTTAAACATCATCTGCGTATATTTTAGGCTCCAAATAATCCGAAGAGTTAAGTGAATTGTACAAAAACTTATCAAACTATATTATTCCAGGCAGAAAAAAGGACCTTACAGTCTACGAAACAACAAGGATGAACCTTCGGTGTCTGTTTCAGTACAATGGAGTTTATGGAGTGTTTGTGCTCTTTCACCGCAAAAGCTGTGTTCATGATCTTCTTACAGAGTTCCTAAGACTTCGAGATTATGAACATGAAGTTCTTAAGTGATAGAAGGACTCAATCAACCAGAACCTTTCTTTAACTGAAAAATTCCTTAACGGTTTGCTGAAATAATTTATTATCATGCTGGCTCGAACTTTCAACAGTCTCAAACGAAGTAGTTTGGCTCCAATATTTTCCCTAAATTTGCTCATAAGTCACTTATTTGAGAGCTTTCCACATTTGAAAACTTTTCACTTAAAAAAATTTTCGAAACGATGGATGGCATTACTAAACTCTTCGGCGGTGATTTAACCAATTTCCATTTCACCACGATTCATTTAGTCTGTTATAAAAAGGAAAAATTGCTTCAATAAATGTGCAAATGAAGAACTCGCCTCCCCTCTCAATCCAAAGAGCAACGACTTGTGCTGGAAACCAGGTCAATAGGAAACGATTTCTCAGTTCCCACAAGACCTCTATGGATACTTATTCCTCATTAATTTGCAAAGCTGCCATCACATGAATAAAACACCAAAACACAACCCATCTTCAAAGTATATATAAATCATAATTTGTACCAAAAAAAAAATTCCAAAATTGATGGCCATACCCCAACCGGTCGGTCGATCGATTTCTTTTCGCCATCTCGAAAGGGGAGAAAGCTTCTCGGCTGCTGCCCTCCGAAATTCACAATTCTTTCCATCAATTGTCATCTATTTGTGGTTTGGCGGGTCATAAATATTCAACCGACACGGGCCACTCCAGACACATAATAAAAACAGAATCAACTTCTTCCAACCAACATCCGCTCGTCATTTATGACAATAATGCAAATCACCCAGCTTTATGACTCAAAGAAAAGCGCTCTCTTCGGATTGTTTGAAATTCTAATAATTTCTAATCTTTTGTAGAATGCGAGAAACTCTTCAATCTGGGTGTCCTAAATCATTGTCAAGGTTCGTCTTTCATTCGCAAAAGATGTGCATAACTAACAACTTTCCGTATGCATAATTTTTGGGCCAACTGCAGAAGCAGCCATTCGATTTGCATTCGTAAAAGCCCAAAGATACAATTTGTACGTCACAAGTTTCGGTTTCATTGAGATTCTTACCTTACAAGTTGGCAAGCGTCCCGCAGAAGCGCTTGTCTTCCGTTCAGTACAGAGATAAACACATTGCAAGTATCTATCATAAATCACTGGAAGTGGGGGCAAGATTTATCCATCTTCCGGACCTTTGGATACATTTTGGTAATCTTACACAGAAACTTTAGTTCCATAAATCTTTGCGCAAGTGAAGCGGATACACACGCTCCCATGAGTTGCTCCAATGGCCCTTCGTTTCTTCCGGAACATTTAATGAACAAAAATGAAACAAGAAAAAAGGAACCAACAATTACACGCAAGTACAGAGTCACGAATGTGTACAAGAATGGCTACGGATACTGGATACATGTGAAATGTTGCCAGACCGGATACCGATTACCGTCCATCGGGCTTGAAAGGATTTTGCTTGTTTTTTTTTGTGGTCTTTAATTACCCCACAGCTACGCAGGTTTGCTTCTTTTTTTATGCATATTTGCAAAGGAAATAAGGAATGTTTCCCACGGCTGGCAACAAGTTGCCAACGACAAAGTTTATGCTCTAAAAACACAATTTGTTTGGTTTTTTTTTCCCAAGCAATTGAGTGATTAATAACTTCCTCGTTGGATTATTATTGAAAGCAGTGCTTGCGGTGGGTACTTATCGGACGGAGAGCTTAACAATGCATAGCGAAAGTGATACGATAATAAAGTGCGAGGCATAAGGACAGGGTACCTACTACCTACTCTGAGAAGGTATCTTTTTACGGTCTTCAAGTGATTTAGATGGGAGAGTATGAGTGGATTGTTTGAAGGCACGAATGATGCTTCCCTCATGCGAATAAGGTGGGTAATGGCACGGAAATTAAGTACAAAGATACTTCTGTTCATACATTAGGGCTGGCATTGTATTTTGTGGGAATTTGCGAAGAGCTACACGCGATTTACTGAAGCTGGAAGATCGGGAAGCAAGTGGAATTGATACGCATTTGCATTGAATTTGCAATTGAGTGCAGCTTCCTTTTTTCGAGATATTGCTTTCGAACATGTAAACAACTTTCACAAGGTGGCCCAAAATGTATCACCCAAATAGAAGATGATAGAACTTTCACAAATGTCGGTTCTGTTTTATAAATTGTAGAGTAAACAGATATTTATATGAAACACTTTGATAAACCGTGGAAAGCTAGACTCCTCAAGATCGCGGAATGCTTGTGACTAATTCGTACAAAATTTTGGACAAATGTGAATTCTACGCCGACTAGAGACTGGAGCAACATTCGGCAGTAGAGATGCCGAAATATGCCTTTCAGTGATGATGAAAATATCGCCACTTTGCATTGAGCGATCCAATGAGCCACTTTGAGCGATCAACGTCAATTGGACAACACGCGTCAAAATTGGCCATTAAAAATTCGCCCCGTCATCGGAGTTAAGTGAGTGGGTGAAAGATATTTTCTTACAAATTGCAGACAGTCAACCAGGTACTGCCTGTTGACCGTCAATTCCAAACTCTGCTCACAACAGTGGTGCAGAATTTCACGTCGAATCAATTGCATTCACCTAATTCACAGTATTTTTTTCGAAAAATTTTTTGATAGTTTTTCTAGAAAGCTGTACTTTTGAGGATTGGTTTATCACGCTGCTCTCGATAATCTTCAGAGCCAATGTCACATCATTCATATACAAACCATAATTTTGAAAACACGAACTAAGAACTCCAGCACTGCTGGTCGACCACTCCAGTAAAAGCGCTGTTAATTTCATTCTGATGGCAAATTATTACTGTTACATATTCGAGTTTGGGCCCTTACAGTTGACACAATCGAACTGCACCATACATCTCCAAATGAATGAATTGGTAAAGAAAGGACGCGTTTTCTGGTCGCCTAGTATCTCATTTGGCGATTTACACTGTTCACCAAGATTGTTCGATTTGACCACTTCAAATCACAGTCTCTGGAAGTGAATCCTTGGAACCAGTGCGACAACTTGTCGCTCAAGTTTCTCACGGAATAGATTGAAAATGAGGCAAAAATGACTCAAATCGTCATGCAGTGTGCAGTGACAACGTCTAATCGACCGATATCATCTTCAAAAAAGTTATTGGAAAAAGTGATTAATAGTGAAAAACGTTTGCGATTTTGTCGTGTCTTTTTAAAGATATAGCCTCGGGTGAGTATTTTTAAGACACCCTATGCGAGCGTGACTTTTTAAGATGAAATGTGCGTAGATCCGTCCAACACTAAGTGCGTAACTAAAGCATCCTCTGGATTTAAATACCGATGCTAAGAGTGCATTTTTGAACTCATACACTTTTTAAGGATACGCCGGAAAAACTTTTCGTAATGGACACAATTTGGAAGAGTTTCTGACTTGAATAAAATATAGACGAGCTACCGATCAGTGAAGAGTCTCTGCCTGAGGAACCTCAGCTTTTTAATCCCCTTGATACCTGGCATGCTGCTGTTTTCTAAACTTAACGCTTTGGCATCCGCAAAATCTTGTACCTTAAAACGAAGACGTTGGAACAGACAGTGTATTTGGCGTATTTTTAAACTTTCTGGACCACCTCCACGAAGAACTTCACATACCTAAAGAAGTTTAAACACGGACGAGCGTAACTTTCTTAATCGCAATGCTAGATTGTGGTGCTAAAATAATTTGGGGAGCGACTCAACGCACAGTATTTGAAGTCTCGTAGCAAAGTGAGTCCTTTAAGCAATTGCTTCAATTCATATGAATAGAAGTGTACGTTACTTTAAAAACTTCGAATATTCGAACATAGCATATGCTTGATATTTGAGCGCAAAGCGGCTGACAAAAATCTTTTTTTTCATGCATCTGTGTTTACTTTTTCAATACAACAATTGAATTCAAATCCATCATCTATCTATCTATCTATTTTCTAGCAAAGGCTATTTTTATACCCTTATATTCATACCGATTAAAGCTAATTCTATTTTCAAATATAGCAATTACTTGAATGAGTTTTTTATTGCTTCAATTGCTTCATATTTAAGCAAAGTCGGATTTTTTAAAAACAATAGACTTTTTATCAATTTTCGATTTCGAAAAAAACATTTTTAAAATGTGTAGAAAAATGTTTTTTTTAAACAATTCAAAAATTTTATTTTGATTATGAAATTTTTTTCAGTGTGATGAGCACTTTGTCGCTGTTTTCATAATGCTCACTGTTTAATTGTCAATTGGTCCTTTAATAAATGTCCTTTGCAGCCGATTACCACTCGTTGTGTGATTCGGCCTGAGTGCCAAGAGAATTGTCATCGTCAGCGCCATTATTCTCGCCCCCGTGACGCCGTGGGCTGCAGAAGGAACAAAATGTTGGCCAGTTTACCAGCTTACAGCACACTCACTTCAGCTAATTAGCGAAATTGTAAAATGGGCCTTACCCATCTGGTTTCTATATTATGTAGACTTGTTAATTTAAGCCAGTGAAGCGCACTCAGAGGACTCGACCGGAGTGGCAGTAAAGTTTTGTGTCACCAGCTGAGGCTTGAGGGGGTGTTACACTTTCAGCATGATTTGCAAATGATGAAGCTGTAGCATCCGGGAGAAGGACACTTGAATGAATTAAATGAAAGTACAATTGCATGCAATGGGCCGCTGAGATTTAGGTAATGCAGCTCAGTAACTCCCTTGGCATAATGAGGTCGAGTGTGGTGGCGTGAATATTTTAAGGCATTTGCCAAGTGCCGAGGGCACTTTAGAATGAAACAGGGTTGATTGGTTGCACTTTAGCTGATGGCTGATGTTTAAATAAATGTAAAGTTCCAAAGAAACTTCGAATCCTAGTTCCATTTGGATTGATTCAACTCTCAAAACGACAACTGATTAGGACACAATTTTGAATCAGAAACGCATCGACTCGCTGTTGCTGATTGCAATCAAAAATTGTCAATCGGAAAGGTGTCAACAACAGAATCAGCCGCCTGCAAACAGTCAGGACCGTAGATTCCGTAACGATGATTAATATCGAGCAGCCATAGGCGGTAAACTAGTAAACTTCCACGATCGACATTTTGTGTTGCCTTTTCCTATCCGAATGTACGCCATTGTTTGTTGTTGGTGCTGCTCCATCATCAGACTCACTGTTCCTTCCAAATTAATTTACAAACTCGGAGATGGTCGTCGAAGAAGAATTGCAGCAGCCGCAAAAGCAACTGGAAACGAAGCAAACCAAAAAAACAAAACACGAGGAATCATTTTGCATTTAATATCGTCGTGGTGGAGAGCCAGCAAGTTCTTCCCATAGCCAAATCCATCCAAGTCAATCCGGCTGGAGCTGTGCCGCCGACAAGTAAGGGCCGCAGATTTTCATTAGAACTCAAACAAGCATGTGATGTGTTTTGTATTTTCTACACAGTGAGGCCGTTTCCAACCCGTTTTCAAATCAAGGGAATTTCTAATTAAGGCAAGCGTTGCTGCGGCTACAATGGGAACCATGGAGCCATAAATTGAAGATGAACTGATAAGCGGAAGCGGAAAGGAAGCCACTTTGGCTGCTCGTTTTGCGAAATATTAATCCAGTTAAGCGATACTTTTTGTACGAATTCCAATTTTTTTTCTTTTTTTTTTTTGGCTTTTTGGTTTTCTCTTTCATTTCGAGTTGATATTAGAAATATTTTATATGGATAATTAAGAGAGGGGAATGGGTGTGCGCTTCAATGAATAAATTGTCTGTCTGGGAAGGAGATGTTTCTTTTGATGTAAATCGCGAGGAAATTAATTTGTGCCAAAGTCAAAGGAAGGAAGTTGAGTCGATTCCGTGGAAGGCGATGAGCTAATTATGAGATTTTAGAATGAAGCGACTTCTGTTGAAATATTTAAAGATGCATGTAACATGCGCAGCAATGAAAGATGGAAATAAAGTTATAAGATGTGCGTGGCTTTCAGAAACGTTGGCACCTCGTAAGCTTGGTCGTTGAAGGAACACCCTCAGAGTCGAAGACAATATGTAAATTCAACTTGCTTCGCAATACTTAATAAGATCATAACCCAAATATTGGTAACTCACTTTTAGCAAACAACTGAAATGCAGGTGTTTATATCTGCGCTGAAGTCTTCAAATATTAAAACCAACCGGAAACGGATCAACTTTAAAATATGTATTTTCCATCCAATCCTTTCCTTAGAAAGAAATAAGTTATTTAATCTCAAATAGACCGCCAGCACGCTTTTATCACCTTGTTCGAACTCTGAGTTTCTTGGAAGACTGATGCCACCGTTTAATTCGCGGACACGTCTTCTTTTGACCCAAAAACAAAAACTACACCTTTGGCTAACTTTTTCAGCCAATCATTAAATCAAGTACTTGGGACAAAAATGCTTCCTTTCAGTAAATATCCACGCTCTTAATGTAGTAAAAAAATATCTATAGCATTGAGGCAACAGTTTTAAAAAGAATCAAAAGTAGGAAGCTTATTTCTCACAACCATACCCAATCTGTCCAGAAAGACAACGTTCTCTTCATACTTTTTTTATAAGTCTACAATGTTCCCTTAGCAGTACGGATTCGTTTAAGTTAGATCTACTTCAACAAGTTTTACCGAATTTCTATCTAAAATTCTGTAACACTCCAACGAGTCAAAGAAGTCGATGCTTTAACCACTGACTTCTGCAAATACTTCGGTAAAAAAATATCTCATGAAATGATTTATCTGAAAATAGAGACCTTTAAGTAAGTCATCTGCTTCAATTATCTTTACTATAAAACCTATTTTTGGATTCGAAGTAGCCAACTCTATTGTCCCCAACTTCGGAATACCCCAAGATAGTCATTTAGGACCCAAATTATTCACTTTTTTATGAGCGACGCCTGGAGTGTTTATTTAAGGCGACGCATAAGAGTTTCTTAACATACGAGGGTGGTCCGAAAAAGTGGACCTCAAAGTAAAATACGAGCACTCAACAATAAATGCTAGTGAATCTAGTTGTTCATCTTTTGACAGTTACTAGCCAAATTTTTAGCTATTTTGGAAGTGCAGCGTTAAGTTGACGATCGTTTGAGTGAGACGATGTGAGAGTTTTTGTGAAAGTGAAAAAAATTGAGTATCGAGCGTGTTTTTGAAAGGCAATATGCCTAAGCAAATCAAAGATGAGTTGGACCATCAGTTACCACAGCGAAATTTTGGGCAGCTGAATGAGACGATGAACGTTCGAGACGTCCAAGAACTACAACGACTGATGATAACATTGCTAAAGTTCAACAAATAAACAACCGCCGAGTTAAAACGATAGAGATAACAGAGGTTATAAAAATGTCCAAAGAAGTTTGTCATACACAAAAACCAAGATTTAGGCATGAGAAAGTTTCCCGTGCATTGGGTGCCGCGTTTGCTCATATTAGACTAAATCGTGTTCGAATGAACATTTCCAACGCGCTGTTGTCGCAGTTAAGGCGCAATAAATCTGAGTTTTGGCACTGATCAATTACTGTTGATGAAATTTTGATACATCATTATGCCCCCGAAACAAAACTTCAGTCAAAACAGTGGACTGCAAAGGGGGAACTGGCTTCAGCTGTTTTTTTCGGCTGAGAAAGTGATGGCGACTATTTTTTGGGATAGTCACGGAGTTATCTTAACGATTATCTTCAAAAATAAAAACAATTGCAGGATCATCCTTAGCGTCATTAATTCACAAGCTGAAGGCAGAAATTGCGAAAAAATGGCCACATTTTCGAAAAAAAAATCCTGTTTCACACACGAATTAGGGTTTGAACTGCTTGACCATCCGCCTAACTCATCAGATCGCTTTTCCTGGACTACTTTTTGTTCCCATATCTAAGCACTGGGTTCGGAGGACAGAGATTTTCGGTAAACGAGGAGGTAACTTCGTGAGTAATTATTTTGCAGAGCAAAACGCCGAGTACTATTTGGACGGATTACAAAGATGGGAGCATCACTGGGAGAAGTGTGTAGAGTTACAAGGAGACCATGTAGCACAATAACAAAAAACAAATTTAGAAAAAATGTCTTGTATCATTGTTAGGTTGGAAACTTTTCAGACCACCCTCATATATATTCCGCCATTGACCACAATTTCCTGCAAGAGAACTAAATCTGTTTTGGTTCAATAAAAACCTATCAGAGCTCAATGTTGGCACAAATTGCTTTAGCCATGTGCGGAGCGAGCTTTTGTTGCATCAGTTCTTTAATCTTTAGTTCTCTTAGTTTCTTAATGTATTCTTTAGTCGCCTCACTGCTCACTCCTCGAAAGCAAGTTTTTTTTATTTTGCTAAGTGTCCCAAAAAACCTTGAAAGTACCTAAATTTAAAGTAGTTTTCGTTTTTCTTTCGTTCTTTCTTTTAAAATGGCAAATGTTTCCGATTAAAAAAAATCAGGTATAAATCATGATCGCAAAATCTGTGGTCTCATCCTTCATCCATCACAAAAGGACCTACTGTGAAGCATTTCAGTGCATAGTGACCAGAGTTTGAACCAGTTTTGAGTGGCAACCTACTTGAATATGTTGAGAGCCGAGAACTGACACAGCGTCGAATTTTCAGTGAGTGGGCTGAGAAAAGTTGGAGGAAGATTGTCTTCATATCAGGTTGAATGGGTATTTGGTCCGATGAGCAACTTCAGGCATCGAAAAATGCACTGTTCTTATGCTTATGAACGTGAAAAGAACGTTTCCTTCTATGGTGCATTCGTTCAAAGATTTCGAACTTTTTTGCCCAAAATATATTGAACCTGGTCGACTCGTGGTTCCAGTAATATACCGACAAAAGCGCTACAGTACGTCAATCAATGGACAATTTAGAACTTAGTGCGGTGAGCATTGTCGATTTTGCATCTTAAGACTATTTTTATGGTCCACTGCAGCCTATAAAATGGCAAGAATTGAATTTTCAACTAAAATTCAAATATATACGCGTGTTCATAAAAGATCAGAGAATAACCCTTTTTTATAAAGGGTATTTCAATAAGAGCGCCACAAGAGTTTTTTTTAAATAAAACAAACATGGTTTTGGATATCAATGAAATTCTTTATTCCTGTGAAAGTACGTTCGCCATTATGTATGGAACTCGATTTCTTTTGCATGGCCACCACGGGCACGCTTGCAGAAGTCCAGACGCAGCAACACAGGAAATAGTCTAACATCGTCAAATCGCACGACCGAGGCGGCCGTACGTGCTGGTCTTGATCATCATGGAAGAAGTACGCCCCAATGACGCCGCCGGCCAATAAACCAAACCAGACCATAATTTTTTCGGGATGCAAAGATGACTCATGGAATACGTGTGGATTGCTGCTTGACCAATACCGCATATTTTGTTTATTGACGGAGCCATTCAGCCAGAAATGAGCCTCATCGCTGAAGATGATTATTCTATGAAAATCCGAATCATTTTCAATTTAATCTTGTAAGGATGTAGGCCAAGATCTTTTAAGAGCGACGTTTGAGAGACACATTTAGGCTTTCTGCAACTGAAGCCTCAGTGGCAGCAATATTCTCGAGACTACGGGCACTTTTTTATCTCACTGGCACGGGAACATTTTGTACTGTGCCTATGGATTCAAATTTTTCCACTGGACGCTCAATTGTTGATCTGCTGGGACGATTATGACGACCATGAAATGGTTGTAGCGCTCTTAACGTTGAGGCCACTGACTCCGAATTTCGGTAGTAAATTTTAATAATTTCGACTCGTTGTTGGCTCGTATATCTTCCACATAAAATGGCAAACCTTACTGAAAAGAAATGTCTAAGAGTGGCAAGAAATATGGCGTCGTTTGCTGTCCCTGTAACTCTTTTGTAGCGTCCCTATTGAAAAATCCTTTATAAAACAAAGCCCGAGACTTTTCAAAGCTCAAAGTGTGACAACGTCAGATCTTGTTATCTGGCCGCCCAGTTCAAATGGTCAAAACGGAGGATACCACTGCCCATGAACATTTGATACTATTTGTGCGACTACCTTTTGCCTCACCCTTCATCTTTTTTTCTCGACTTGCAAATAATAGTTTATGATTTTTTTAAGTACAAATAAATGCAAGCTTCAACTCACCATATCCGCTTCCGCTTAAAAAATTCACAGAGTCCAATTCACAAATTAAAATGGTTCTGAAAAAATAATAAAAATAAATTATGAATTATTAATTTAAATTTTTATCAGTAAGGGAGTTTGAAATGAGGCCATGTTTTTGATGAAAAAAATTTAATTTAAGCCAACAAACGTTTGTTAAATGATTTATTTAATCAATTGAATCACCTACGAGAGGTGGGAAGCAACCCAAATTGTGTCAGCAATCGAGTGGGTAAACAGTGGATTAGTATCACTCTTCAGCAATCCGTAACTCATAGATATCTTATCAGTCAATCTGCGAGTACAACTATAAACTAAAGTCATTTCATAATAAGGTGATGTTAGGTTTCTAGGTCTCAATACAAAAATAAAACGGTTCAACACGACACAACTGAATCGCAATTGAAATTAAATAAAATAAAGCGTACCTAACCTTGGAAAAGATCAAGTTTATACTGCGTCTTGATTTGTTTCTAAAAGCCTCTTTTAGGCCGAGTCTTATGCCATCACTGATCCGTAAAATCTTTTCACATGTGAATCGTGAAAAATTAATAATCTGTAAATCCTTTAAGACTCGCGTCTAGTGTTAATTTGACGCGTGGGAATGTCTTGTGCATTTATTTTCCACGATTCAATCAATTCAGTGATGTTGTTTTTTGTTGTTGCTACAAATTGACCTTGAATGAATTAATTATACAATTTTAGAATACTTAGCAAGATTCATTTTTGCGGCCTGTAAATTTGTTGAATAAACTCAAATACTGATGGGAACAATGATGATGTCAGCCGGGCTTAATGCGGAACACGAAGACGCAACAAATTGCTTTGTGTGGAGTTTTTTTTTTGTATTTTTTCGCAAAAGTGACAGTGTAATGGGTATGGCTTGGGAAACTGTTTGTTTGGGTGTAGTCCACACCCAAGTAATAGGGGTAATTTGCGAGGCTAACAAGTGAATGCAAAAAGTTAATCTAAGTACATAAGTATGAGCGAGTATACATCTCTATTTATATAAGAAAGTGAACAACACTAATGCACCTGTGAGGTTAAAGGTGGACCTCAAAACATTTTGTATATCAACCGATTGCTTTCCACAGTTACAATTAAAGATGACTTGTATGCGATTGGTTCTCTATGTCTTCTTTTTCTGCAGTTAGATTTCTCTATTTGTATCTGAGTACGCGTTGGGTGAATAATTGAATTTCAGACTATTTTCCTTACACGCGTGGAGTACCACAGGATTCAATTTTTTGTCCTATTCTGTTCTCTCTTTTTGTAAATAAGTTTTTCTTTATCATGACGAAATTCACTGTTGAAATGCACGCCGTTCATACTCAGATACAGAAAAACTGCAGAGTAGAATCGTCCGATTAGTGCTTTATTTGCTAGGCCTCTAATTGGGTCCGATGTGTTCCCCTTTTTCCTTCCTCCTCACAGCTTTTGCATAATATGGTTTCTGATCCACCATAGACCGCAGATTCATCTTGCTGTAGTCCAGAATTTGTTTCGTTACATTTTTTATCGGTTTATCTATTAAAGACCTTCATGTTGTTAGGTTGACCAAGTTATTTTTGGTGTCCTGGTTTGCGCAATTGTTTAAAGCTCTTTTAATAGCTTTCAGCGGGACGCCTATTTCCTTTTGGAATCATTATGAGCTTATAAGCAGGCTATCATTTAAAAGGACTAATTCTAACGAAAAATGAATAAGCGGAATTGATGTGAAAAAATATGGAAACACAAGTGAGGAGGACTAGAAGGCAAGTATGTGATTCCAAAAGACTAAGGACAAAACTGAAATGCGGTTCAACGCAAAATATAAGCTAGAGTGCAAAGTAAAAATAACAATTACACTCAAAACAATTAAATCACGACGAGTAAAAATGAAAAAAAAAACCGACAGAGAAGGCTTGAAAAAGTGATTAGTCTTAATATTCCATTTAGCTTGCGCAATCAGTGACATAAATAATACGAGACATCAAAACAACAACAAAAGTTTTGGAGTCTGAAAAGAAACGCGGCACCCTTTAATATTTTGACTATATCTATTTGATCAAAATTAAATTTTGTTTTTAAATCAATTAAAGTGCTAAGGCCGTCAGGCTTGGCATTTACAATCTTAGCATGTTCTTTTAACTTTTTGTCAAAAATCTTAAAAAATTTCTTTCCTGTTCCTTTTCTGTCTTTTCTCCTTAGAGGCCGATCTTTCCTATCATCCTTCTTTGCAAAAGGCTCATGCCAGCAGTCTTCATCAAAATATGCCAATGCAACTCTGCTTTCGATCCTGGTGGCAAAGCTCTTGAGAGGCAATATGAGTTTTTTTTTTGGGATTGGAGAGCAGCGAATTTCAACGTTTATGGGTTTCTTTTCATCAGAGAAATCGCCAATCGAATCGGAATGAAACTAAGAAGTGTTTCGAGTCATTGTTCGCAACTCGGAACATACAGACACTAATTTGCTTGAAGAGTTTTCTAATGTTGATTTGGGGCATGATAAAATTGGGGGCCGGCTTGGTAAAACCGAGACCACCAGTAGTAGTCTTGAAGCCATAGTCCTCTACAGGTGGTAAAGCCTTAAGCACGCGGACAGATAAGACATATGGTCGCGAATATTCAAGCCAATCTTTTTCAAACTTTCGTTCAAATGTATTCAAAGGTCTGCGCATAAGTCGATCAAATGCATGTGTTCTTGGGCTGCCCGGGGTATTTAATACAGACTTTTTTCGATTGCATAGCATCAGCAGGAAAATCATCATCGAGCCTTCATTGAGTCATAAACGAATGCATTCATTTGGGAATTGTAAAAGAATGCATTCATTTGGCAATACAGTCACGAAATTTAAGTTAAAGAATACAAACCTTTGTTTGTTGCAATTGAATTCAAGAAAGAATGCGAATTATAAAGACTTGAAACACCGTCCTTTTGAAGCTAGTGACTAGTTTTTAAAATTTCCACAATCATAGAAATGAAATTATTTTTGAAAATCAATTGAATTCACTGTTCCTTGAAGTCATTTATGAATTCACTTTAAATTGATTGAAAACAGTGAATTCAACAAAAAATTGTTTGAAGTCAGTGAATTCAACAACAAAAATTTTAAATTCATTTAAAGAAAGGGGATTAACATCTGCGTTTTGTGCTTTTACAATAACTGTCTTCTTCCTAAGTTAGTCGGCAGGGTCGTGATCGGGAACAAAGTTAGCACAACTTTCACACTCTGCAGTATCAATCCTGGTCTGTCTGTTGCAATAAGGAAGAAATAAAGATCGTAGGCGAAATAACTTCTGAAACATTAGGTAGACATTACCCACGATCGTCTATTGTGGACCATAGATCTTAAGTTTCGTATTCCATTTTGTACATTTTGTATAAAGTCAATGGAATTTAAATATACAAGTTGCAATTCAATTTATTGTTTGAAAAGGGTCATCAAACCATCCTGTACATCTGATCGAAGTTGCGGAACACGCAATTTTCGTAATAAAGTTGAATTCGGAATATACCACGAAAACTTATTTCGAAAAACATTAAATTCCCTTGGCACGCCTTACTTATCAATTGAGCTTGGCTAGTCGGAGCTTCACTCATTTACATTATTTCCCCACTGCTGAAAAGAATTGAATTTGTTTCTTTTGAATTCAGTGACTTCAGTTGACTTTACGTGAATTTACTGCAGACTCACATCAAGTGAATTTATTAATGTAATTGGAAAAGAATGCAATCATTGGACTTAAAATTTCATGCACCAATTAATGGCTTCCAAAGAATGGTGACTTAAGTTTTTTTTAAGTCTCAGTTTTTTTAGCAAAATGACTTCAAACAATTCTTGATGAATTCAATAGAACTTAATTCCTTTAGTTAAATAAACGATTTAATTTTTACAACTCTAGATTGTGAGTCCTTAAATGATTCCATCTCAGCCTCCTTCTGAGTAAAACCTACTGTAATTTTCCGTCCTCCAAATTTGGTTATTTTACTACCACAAAACTTATCAACAACCCTTCTCTACAGATGTGTAGTCGTTTGGGATTTGTTGTAATCAGGAAGACATTCTCCATTGTTTTCGTCAAGCTTCATCTGACATAATGTCAATTAAGAACTTTTGTCAAAAATAAACTAAACAGCGACATCGTTCTAAAAATTTATGTCTGATGATTCATACTGAATGAGTCATGGTTTTTTTTGTCCGGAAACGTGTCCAAATTCTACTTTGCCTCTCTTCACCAGGTGCTTGAAATCATGCAGGTGTTTCGTTTACTTATTAAAGAAGACACGCATAATTCTTAAGGTATGTTTCCATAACAATTGTCGAACAAGTATCAATCCAAGACAACATCTGTCCACCGCTTTCACAAGTGCAGATGTTCACTTTTGCACGTGAAGACTAGCCACAAATGAAGCCCAAAATAAAAAACAACGATTTCAAAGGCTCATCTGTCATTAATAGTGTTAAATCAATTTTATTGGTCATTAAGGTGCAGAGTTTCATTCCTTCATTGGACTGCTATTCTCGGAGCCCTTCAAGAATATATAAAAAAAAAACACAAACACCTTATCCCGCTGGTAACAAATCGCACTCTGATTGTACAAGGCACGAAAGGGAATCAAATCTCACTCCGCAATTATCATAAACTGTGCTGAAAACCAAAAACAAATTCAAAAACAACAACTTAATGCATCTAAGCCTCTTACAGCGAGCAGCCTTATTCAAATTTCATAGCTTATCTCTGGACCATTTTGTGGTTTCTTGGAATTGAATTGAAGGAACCACTCTTCGTCGTCGCCGGGGATTGGAATTTTTTTTTTTATTATCGTTTCGTCTTACATCCATTTTCTTATCCCATGAAAAAGAAGGCAACGAAAGAAAACAGGGCTCCTTTAAAAAGTTCAAATAAAATCCAATAAATCAAAATGTAGCAGCAGCAGCCCCCTAACTCTGCGTACAGTTCCCTCGTTCCATAGTCGAAGTCAGGCCGCAAATGGAATTTCGATTCATTAACTTTGGACCTTTTTTCGTTGCACAGGGTACGCGTCACGGATGAACCTGTACTCGGGAGTTAATTGAACCTGACATGGTGCAGGAATTCATGCCCAAAGGGGGCACTCTGGTGTACGCGATTTATTTCATTTGTGACTTGAGAGGTTCAAGGTTGGAGAACGCTGGCTGATGTCATAGCGGCTTAGAGTCGGAGCAGATTTCAACGTAGGTATAATGCGTCTTTTTGATGGGGAGCATGTGTTGATGTTTGCGGGTTTAATTGAGGGTCACAACACATCTGGTGGGGCAGAAAAACAAGTACTCGTACTTTGTTGCAAAACAAATTTAAATAATATCTTACGACATCGCATAATGTGAGTGATGTTGAGTTCAAAGGGTGGCACGTTTTTGTAGATAGTGCATTCGAAACTTGAGAAAGAAAAATTGTTAAAGGGTTATAAGACAGCCAAGGCTACCAAATCATTTCCACTAAGGTTTGCTGCGTGATTTGAAATGATCAAGTAGAGGGCTTCTGGAATTGACAGTCTTGAGGCTCGTTGGGACTTTTCTTTATATATTCTACATCAATTAAATTGCTTAAGATTCAGCTGAGAAAAGAACAGGCTTTAATCAATTTTCAAATTGTTTACCTTCTTTCCTCAGAACTGAAGTCAAAGCCGCCGCTGATGAAAGAGGCTTGCGTCAACCCACCTTAAAAAAAAAATCGACAAAGGTTGGATCGATCCGGATTTGGACTTTAATCAGATGAGTTAATGATTTCAAAATTGTCTCATATTGTTGGTCTTTTTTTTAAAAGACGATATTCGGAATGACATCCTCTTTCTTGAGGCCATAACAAGGCCAGTCTGTTTTCAGCTCACTTTTCTGCCAGCTCCGAACTTCCTAATTACGCTTTGGTAGCCCCTTAAGTTGAAAGCTTTGGGCAGGAGTTGTAAAAAATATTAACCTACCCAAATCTGCTGATCATAATGGCTAAGCCCCCGTAGTTCTGAAGAAGTACCCTTCTATACTGGCAGAACCATGGCGTAGAGTTTTTCATCTTCATGTAATGCGCTCTCTCTGAGAAGCTGGAAAACAACATTTGGTCGAAAAAACAGACTTGGGAACTAAAATCACTGCTTCATGAGGGCTCATGAAGATCGCTTAGGCTTTCGTGGATTTAGGTCCGTTGGCGATCTGATGAATAATCTCAATGAAAAGTGAACCGTCCTTTGCATCACATCGATTCTCTTATTCAATGGTTGAGAAATAATCTTCGGAATTTTTCAATCTAAATTATTCTGGGCGTCTTCAAATTTGATATCGATTTAAATTGTTTAAAAATAAACTGTCGGTCCTATTATCGTGATTCTTGGCGCTCAGACTTAAAAATTTAACTTGTTCGTACTTTGCGCTAAGCTTTGTTGAGAAGCAAGTCCTTATGAGGCAACGAACGTCGTACAGATGGCGACTGTTCTGGGAAAAAGCAACTTTATAGAGAAAAGAACAATTGAAGCTTAAGTTCTTCATTGACAGCCATCAAAAGGGGTATCATCAGGGGTAGATAAAAATGTAAAAAATTGGTCATCATCACGTGGCACAACACTATTATTTGAAAGGCAAGAGTCCATTCTATGCAAAAGCGGATCTATCTGAAGTTAACAATAGTTAATTGATGTAAGACAGTTTAAGCAAGGCAACTTTTCAAACTGAATTTGCATTGCTCGATCTAAGTGATGAAATCTACATACATGCGTACTCGCCAGATCCAAACGAACTGCTTCCTGATGCATCACATTCGTGTCGTTCGCTGTCAAAGTATTTCATTGACAGCAGTGTTTAAAAATACTGTGAATTATAAGCTTATGCTAAGAAGTCAATAGCAAACTTCATACCATTTCGCACGCAAAGTATATCAGAGTGTTAAATCACTGCACAACATTTCTATCCATTATAAGGGTAATCAAAAACCCTTAGAAGCGACCAAATTACACAAAACAAACAATACGGTACCTTGAGCTCCTTAAGTTTCTGGTCATTGTTTTTTCCAGTACGAATTCGTCTGTCAGATTACAAACCTAACCAAGCTTACATATGTACAATGAGTACGTTGAACGTCCCACAAGTCTCTTTCGTCTTTTGTGGAGTAGGTTGACCTACCCTCCCAGCTTCAAGTTCAACAAATTCATCTGTAGAGATGAGATATGAGAGATAAAAAGCACCATTCAATGCAACATCATATTTCCCCTTCTTGAAGGGAAGATAAATGGTCGTGAATAAATAAATTTGGCATCAATGACTTTGTCAAGCGAAAGTTTTGTATCTCTTTGTCATCTTGGTTTTGGACCGATGGCGATGTGCCTTGTGCGTTTTATTTGTCTCGCAAGCACATTTTACTTGAAGTGGTGGCGTGATAAATAAAAGTATCTTTGTTGGAAGGGTAAGATTGTGTTTTATTTTTTTGGCAATTTTGGTAGTTGAACGACTTATCTGCACCTGAGGGTAATAATCTTGAAATCGAGGTTGAACTCCTTTGGGGCGAGACGAACTTAACAAAAAGTGAGAAATTGTTTCGAAGCGATTGGAGGCAGGTGGCTGGAAATGCTTAATGAAGGATGAGTATATTTCGTGTCTTTGTCATAAGGATGGCGTTTTGGCTTTTGTTTAGTATCTGTATTTTTAATCAAGGACAAAAAAGGAGACATAAATAACAAGGACTAAAAATGAAAATATATATCTGGCTTTTGTTTGATTAGAATATTGGACGCCAAAAAGTTAATCTTTTAAGGGGATATTGAAACCCTAAGGTGAGTCAATAATTTGCATATAATTTTAGTTCCAGAAATCTGCAGACATCAGCGGGTAAGGTCAAGTTGAAAAGGCTGCTTAAACGCTAATCTAAGGATTTTCGTTAGTGAGGGTTGAGATAACTCTTATCGAAGAGGAATGACAGCACTTTTTTTAAGACAATGCTGCTGAAAAGTGCATGATAAGTTAGCTAGTTAGATGCACTTTGATTGGAGATGCTTCTTGGTCATATTTCGTGGTAAAAAAGCGTGTTATGTCATATCATGCGCATTGCAAGGCTTATGGTTAATTGATGTTAATGCAAAATTTTAAAAGGCTCCACAGGTGCATTGAGAACTGGCGATCTGGTCATCCATATTGATGAAGGAAATGTCGATGTGGTGAATTGTAATATGATGGATAATGGAGTAAAATTTGCTGAGTTTTCTGTCTGATTGAATTTGAGCCCTTCGGTCAATATGGAGACAGAATCGTGTTTAAAGGCAATATGATGCCATTTTTCATGAAGGAATAGTTTTCTGAGAATCGCAGTCCTAGCCGCCTTGTTGATGCCACAGAAACAAGATTAAAAGCGGGACAAGCTTTGAAATGTTCTTTGTCAAAAAGTCAAAGGAAAACCATTCATCTCATAATGGTCTCAATGTATTTTAATGGATCACTCCTGAGCTAAGATAGCTTAGAACAAAAGTAAGGGGACCTGATTGATTGCGTTAACGAAGCCTCAAGAAATCGAATGCATAAATCGAAAAGTCTGAAGACACTAAAAGAGATTGAATCGCGCTATGAACTTTGAAATCATTGACATCGGCCTGATATCCCTTTATCTGACTGTAAAAGAAATAATGAAGTAGAGTTGCAGTTAATTACTTCCAAAGCTTCATCCTTGTAGGACCGGAAAGGATCACATTGACATTGTCGGTATAAAGGCTGCATTAAATAGGATAAAAATTGAGAAAAAAAATAAGTAAAGTAAAGAAAACACAGATTGGGCAAACAATATGCTCGGCAGCAGAACCACGATCGGTAATATTGGAAAAGCTGGAGAAATCTTGCCGATGTTTTGACATCTAACCATAAACCAACTGTTAGAATCCATTGCAGAAAAGTGCATTAAGAGATTGTATTATAGTAACCGCTTGGCTATTCTGATCACAGATAAGTTTTTTCAAATGATAAGCGAGCAGGAGCTTTCGAAATGTGGACTTTGAGTGAGCCCTACTGCACCCTACCTTTGCTCCGAAATGCAAGGATCAATTAAACCGAGTTGGGACTGCTAAACTGATATTCAAGGTGCTAAAAGTCATAGCAATTAAGAAGGAAGCAAGAGATATGCGAAAAATTAATCTTCTTCCTTGCTTAGATCCCCAAATTGATTGAAAATCAAGTTGCCAATCATTTGGACAAACGCTTGACTTTTAATTTCCACATACAAGAAGTCGTTAACAAGGTTAACATTTGTATTAAAACACTTTATCTGTTTACTAACAGAAAATTAAAGCTTCGCAATGTGAACAAATTACTGATTTTCAAAGCAATTTTCCAATCAATTATGTTTTATGGATCCCCTGTATGGAGAAAACACATCTAAGCAAAATCCAAGTCGCGCAAAACAAGACACTCAAAATGATCTTGAATCTTCCTCTGGCATATCTCAACAAATGAATTAAACTACCTATCACAAATTGAAACGGTTGAAACGAGAATTGCAAAACTCGCCGCTATTTACAATACAGCTGATGATGACTTCATTTCAAATCTAGCTTTATAAAACTAATATCATCTGATCTATAATTCTGTTTATTTGTAATTGTCAGCCTCCACTTCTCCAAATTGTTGAACGATATAAATTTAGCGTACAAAATGTTTATTCTTTTGCTCTTGGTTAATTCATATATTCATGTGTAAATGTACACATACTCCCACTATATTTATTTATTTATTTTTTTTTTTTTGAAGATTATGAAGGTTTTACTTCCTTCACAATTAATTTTTTGTTTAAAATTATTTTAATTATTTAAAATTATTTAATCGTAAGGTGAATCCACCATATCTCTGTAAATTGTGCAATAATATTTAAGGACAAAAAAATGTATATATTCGCGCTGCTTCAATAAATACAACGACGATAACGATATAATTTATTTATTTATTTATTTATTTATTTATTCACTTATTAGTTTATTAGTATTTGAAAATATTCATTTTTTTATTTATTTATTTATTTATTTATTAATCTATTTATCTTTTTATTTCCTTATTTATTTATCAAAAAATTATAAAAATAGCTATCTATGTAAAAAAAAAAGAAAAGTTGCTTTAAAATTGTTTGAATAACGAAAAGTGAAATAAAAAACAGTGTCGAAATGTCGAAACGCAAACGTAACGTTACATTATGTCACAAGGAAAAATAATCCCATTCAAAATGTCTTTCCAGAGCCAACTTTGCAACTTTTGGTTTACTATGGCCTGAACTGAACCCAAAAAATGAAAGAGCCTTTGACATTGTATAAGTCTACAAATAAACTTATAACAGTCCCCATCTGAAAAACACGCTTGACTGGGTAAAAATCCCTTAATGGCATAGCAAGGAGTAGTAACATTCAAATATTCGTCCTCATTTCAGATGATCATAGATTTGTAACGGGAACCAATTGTTTCATGAACTAGTTTGGATAAGTGAACACCTCGAAATATCTTCGGCTGCAGGTGTTCACAGTGAACCTACGGGCTCAAAAAAACTGTTGAAAAATTATTTTTGTATTCCAACATCTTGTATCGAATTTATTACATAAATAATGTTTACTAACTATTTTCCAAAAAAAGACTTCAAGTTCCTTTAATTGTTTTGATGAAATAATCTTTATGTTATCTGATGGTATGTCCTAGTTCATGATCCAGCATTCGATTTGGATATTTAAATATCATCAGAAGAATGCAAACAATCATTCCTGGACTAAACATACCCACTCCGAAAAATTTTCAATTTGCACAAAATATAAGAACAAGAAATAATAATAGCTTTCGGGGTGTTAACTTCCTCGCAAGACTTCCGCATATCCCTATCATGACCAGATCTTCTATAAACGGAATCATATCACAGCTCAACAAATATTTGCTCGAATGAAAATTGAAAGAAAACACAATTACGTCACCCGTGCTGGACCCCCTTCCTCTTTGAAATCACAATCATCATTCCTTCCAATTCTTTTAGTATCTTCTGATCCAAAGTTGGAATATCAAATTCCATTAAGATTTCACATTCTCTTCATTGTCGCATCGTTTCGGCTGAGCATCGTCCGTCCGCCCGTCGGTCGGGCAAGTATCATATGCCAGCTTGACATCCTAGAACACACAATGACAGGCGGGCAATACAATGGCCTTTTTATGAATGAAACCAATTGTTGGTGTTCCCTTCCCGACAAAGTGTGTTACACTTGCTGCCCGCAGACAATGTGCAATCGAGAGAATGCCTCAAAGAAAGCATGCACATCTGGGAGGCAATAACCTCTCTGCCGGAGCCCGAGATCAAGTCAAATATGTGTTTGCATCTCAACCTTTGGCATTCTTGGGAGTGAAGCACGCAGTTTTATGCACCCTCAGGTCAAACAGGGCAAACAAGAAAGGAAAGGTTTTTTTTTTTTTTAGACTGTGGCGGTTGGTATCACGAGTGTCGATTTGCGGGTATTGCACGTTTTACGTTCTTCTTTTTTATTATTGGCAATTCAAGGTGCGGTTGTGGATGTTTGTTTAACTTCCCTTGCCCGTAGTTTTGGAGTTTTTATATCTTAAGTAAGCGTTCCGCACCCGTAGATACTCGACACCAGTAACACAAATTGCTATGGCGAGGAAAGGATAAGCGAACGTGCTTTCTTTCGTTGCGACCATTAAACGGGTGTATCTTTGGTTTTAATGTTTTGAAAGGAAATTGCGTTTTTGGTTGGCCTTTCTTTGCCAAAAGGTCAAAATGGAACGATGAAGAAACGAGTTTAAAGTTTTGCAAAGTTTTTGTTCAATGTAATGCAAACGAATCAAAGGAGCTTTTATGATACAAAACAGTAGGACCTTGATTTACTGAGCTTTTGTGGAGAAACCTTACATTAATGTTAAAAATTCTGGAGTGGCAAATTTTTTCGAAATTAATTGCTCTCTTGAATACGAAAAGAATTTTTTGTAGGACATTTTTCAGTCGAATGTTAACTGTTCCTTCAAAAACAAAAAAGACTTTTCTTCTTTTCTTTTTCTTTTAATTCTGTGCTATAAAGTAAACTTGAATTCTACAATTGTTTGTAGGCCAATAGGTCGTTGGTTTGAATCCTAGAGCTTTATGTTGTAAGTCGTAAGTTTTTATCAAGACTTTGAATCTAGTCCAGTAATGCGGTAATACTGGAATGGTCAAGTAGTTATCACTCCATCGACTGATTATGCTGGCGTTCCAACATTAAATTGCATTGTCACGAAATGATATAAACTAGTTGCGAATTTAATACTGCGAACTGAGTGAATGCAAATGAGTCGTTATTTCGTAATTCAAGATTCAATCACTAGAGTAGAATGTAATTTTTAATGACTGAACGTAAGAATGTTGCTTACCGGACAATTCAACAATAGCAAGCATGAGAAGATGAATAAAAAGAGCTCAGCAAAATAGAAAAACAGCTCCGCAGACAGAAGAAATTAGCTTGGGAGAAAAACCTGACCTGTGAAAGAAAAGAAGCCGAGAGCGAGGTCCGTACCTGACGCGTCCGACACATGACACAGTTAAAATAGCCGGACTGCTATCCACGCAAATCAACATCTTTAATTGACTCCGACATGGGCATGGTCTGGCCTGCCTCCACTTCAACTTGGCATTGGAGAAGGTAATGTGTGACTCTTTCACGCCAACAAATGGAACCATCTTCACCAGGTCCAGCCAGATATTGGCTTACGCAAACAACGTCAATAATATCGGTAGAACCGAACAAACTGAACTCGAATCCTTCACCCAGATCGAGAAGCCGGCACAAAACCGGGACTGCAAGTGAAGGAAAGGCGTCAAAGAACAGCGAGAAGAACAGTTGGTTCGAAGTAGTACAATCCTTCGGTAAAAAAGTAATAAAAAGTAGAAGTCGATAATAATATGGAAGAAGTTATATGCGGGCGGCCGCTCAAATCCAACCGAGCCTTATGTAGTCTAACAAGGCTCTAGAAATCCGGAAATCTAACTATAACCTTTAAGCTGCTGTTGTGCAGGACCATGATCCCATCAGTTCTCATATATGGATTCGAAATTTTGGGTGCTTAATAAGAGGCACTCAAAAAAGATTTGTTGGCCGGCGACACTACAATCACGAACTGTACGCGCTCTACCGTAAGTGACAAAAATTAAGTCCGGTAAACTCCGATGGGAATGACACCTAGCTCACATAAGCGAACAGGAACTGGCTCCTTTTACGGTATGGACAGCTTGGTAGACCGAACGCCTAAAGCCATTGGGTGCGCTGCTGGATGGTGTCGGCTTGCCATCGGGATAGTTAACAGAGGTTTTCGCGCCGATGATGGTGATGTTGATGATTGTATACAAGTTAGTCTACCGCACGTCTGTCTGTTTGAAAGCGCTTAACTCGAAATGCGTTGAACTTATTATTTTCAAGTTTTCATCAAAGAGTAGAGTGTGTTTCTGAGAAGCTTAATGCGCACAATTTATTTATATGAGGTGCATAGGGTGTTTCACCTATTGGCTTCTTTTCATATCATATGAATGTTATTTATCCGCTTAGAAAAATTTCGTTAACCAGTACTGATTTTTCACGTTTCAAAATGGATCGATTTAAACTTCAGCACCGATGGAAGATTATGCGAGTTTTTCTACCCTTAATTCAAAGATAATTCAGTTGTTTTGGTGACATTGCTGGGCCGCCACAGAGCTGTGATTTGACCCGGTTAAATTCATTTTGTGAGTTGCCATTAATATCTATGCACTGCGAACAATTCAGATGCTAATATTGGTCAAGACGACCAGTTTTTAAAAGAAATTGGGTTTACAGGATTACTTCCTGCCAAGCCAAGTCACTTGAATTAAATACTATTTCATAATTATTCGAAAGTATTTCAACAGTCGGAAAATATAAAACAGTGTTTGTAAGGACATTTTATGTCGAGGCAGGTAAAAATATACACAAATGTGTCGATATTTAAGGTACAGAGAAGAGTCCCTTTTTTACTTTTCGGATAAGGTCCTCTTCAAAGAAATTCCTTCACAGCATTTTGTATTAACTCGCAATCTACTGAGAAGTAAATTAAAAGACCCACCTTGAAAGCTCTTGACCAGTTAAAAGAGCACTAAGACCCAAAGAAAAAACCGAAATAATGTCAGTCTAAAAGGTTTGGATAAACCACAAAACCGTCTGTCAATTCTTTCGTGCACACTTTCGGTTTGCATCTTTAATTTTCCAATCTGATTGAAAGCTTTTAAGGAAAATAAGCAGCTTAAACCGGGCAAAAAAAAACCCAAGAAACGAACGCAATCGATGAGCCACGTCAAAGATGCCAACAACAAGAACGACAGGTGAATGCCGTAATTTGCCACTTTCTGATCAAAAATACCTTTTTCCCATACAGCCAATTTCGAGTCTCTGACTTTCAACAGAAACTTCTTTCAGGGCTTCGTTTTGGTCGTTTTTTTTTTTTTGTTTTGCTTCTTTTATTTCGTAATTAAAGCGGAAAGTGAAGTACTCGTATCCTTTCATATCGGAGAGTAGCCAAGAGAGTGGAACCAGGCGAAGCAGGAAATCGACTATTAAATTTCCCCCGCCGACACTCAGTGTATCTCTAAATAAGTTAAGATACTTTGCTTGCACATGGCTTGCCTCAGTTCATGACTCAAAAAGATACAATATACTCGTACTCGCGAAATGCAAAATATAATCTTCTAGATACTCGTTCTCGTAATATCTGGTTGCGTCTTTTTTGTGTGTTTTAATTTATGCTGGTTAATGTTATTCCTTTGAGGTTCAATGTGTGCCCGAAATGGATAAAGGGCAACGCTCGTTATTAGAACTTCTTTCTCGTTCTTCCTCTTGCTTTTGGGATTTTCTGATTAATTCATGTTGCGTTGGTTGCATCCATGCACGATGCACGATGCCCCTCGTGGAGCTCCAGCTATATATGTACGCTGGGATCTGGAATGCCAGTTGGTTCTCGTGATGATGTCATGCATTTGTTTCGTACAAATAATAGAATGCCGCGCTATTGCAAAGTGTTGCATAAGGATATATGCCATTCAGATGGTTGCTTTGTCTTGTGGCACATTGCATTGGCTTGAGTAGAATTCCATGTGTGGAGAACCTTAGTGTTGTATGGGGAATTCAAAGAAGCGTTGTGTACCTTGTCAAAGTATGGAATTGATTCTTAATGAGAGAGAATGAATCGTCTTGCATAAGAAGGGCGTGATGAGAGGAATACGATGCACATTCCTGACAGCGCAAATGGGAACTGCAAACAAGAATGAGAAGAAAAAGGGCATCTCATTAAAGGAAGCTGAATCTTTTGGATTTTCTTTTCAAAGAGTGCCGATGGTACGAATGGAGCAATTATTCCCTGTGGAGGTGCATTGTGTTTCCAAAAGGGAAACATGGTGTCGACAGGAATACTTACAGGGATTCCAAGAAAGATTGTGACCTACATGTTTTTTGGGACTAAAAGAAAGTGACTTGGAATAATAGAATGAATGCGAATAGTATTTTGAACAAGTTTTTTTTATCAAAGCTCAGTTTCGTGATGCATATTTAGCACTTTCGAAACCAAGCGAAAAAGCCGGGTTCTGGTTCGATTCACCGAATTTACAAATTATCTTAGCTTTTTTTAAAGCTTAAGACTCTTTTCATGAGTCAAAAAAGGACTCAAGAAATTATGGCGAAAAACATAAACCAAACTCGATTATAGATTTAAAATTTTTGAAAACATTAGATTGAAAAAGAGTTTTTTAAGTTATACTACATTGGCTGTCAGGGTCAGAGAAGAAGTCAAATGAACGATAATCAAAAAAAAAACTGACTGACTTTTGAAGTCAATTATTTTAACTATTTTACGATGCCAATCTTAAGTAAATGCAAGAGCTTTAACAGTCTAAAGCTGAAGAAACTTAAAATTTCGGCTGTATTGAAAAAAAAAATTATATGAACAACCTGCCTTAGGCCCCCTGGGCAATGCCAAAAGACCGAGAAAAAAAAAAGAAATCTTAACAAAAAAAAATGGGGAAATAAAACTAAAGTAGAAGGTAAACTTTTTAAAAAAAAAACTTGTCTCAGACAATCGAGTCCCAATGCACAACTTCGATGTTCGGATTAACATACAGCACTGGTGGGTGAAGCAGACTAATTCATTGGAAATTTGAAACACAAAAATCCTTCGTTTATTTCAAAGGAATATTTCCAAATTTTCTTCGCTTCATTTGAAAAAATAAAAACTAATAAAAATATGCTTTTTGTGACAGCACTTTTGGTAGCCACAACCTTGCCGGATCAACCGTTTATTTACGATTTCGAACGAACTCGAGAGGCCTGCGACTACAAAAACATTCAAATGTTCCTAGACTGTTTTAAACCTGAGATCTTACGCTTTGCAGTCGACGCAGTTCAACATAAGCACACGAGTTTTTGATTAATCCTGAGTGGGTTAAGTATAAAAATATCATCCCTCATAACGAACTCGATTTCAGATTGCGGCATGCTACCATCCAATGGAACAAATGGCAGGAACATTGCTCGGTTGCTTGGTTGACTTTGACACCATATGGTTGCAGAGACTCTTTCACAAGTTAAAAATATTGGTGTGCGAACTGATTGTTTACTTGTTTCACTATTTAATTTGGTTTATGTCAACAAATAAAAAACGCTTTATATAATCATTTGAAAACAAATTTTTACTGTGTTGAATCACACACTCTGTTCTCTGACGGTTCCAGCGTGAACAATACTTATCTATTTGCCAAGTCTGCCATCGTATTGATACCCAATTTTCCGTCTCGAGAACTTTTGTTTATCAATGTCAGGCGAAGAAGATGCTTTAGAGGCTGTGTTCAAAAGTATTCTGTTTAAGAGTTTATTTATAGTTTTAATGTTCTGAAATCACAAAAAATAAGTTGTCAACTAGAAAAGATTCGTCCAACATTACCATGGCAATTGACAGCTACTATTTCGAGGTAGTAAAGGAAACTCGAAAACCTCGGAACTAATATTTCATAAACGACACCATTGTGGAGATCCGAATAAACCTAGGCAACCGTTTATACTTCGGTCTGTCAAAATAACTAAGACCTAAACTCCTAACACGAAGGACAAAGATATTGCCTTAAAAGACGCTTAACTTGGTGTTCCTGGTTGATGGAGCTGAGTGCTGAACGATTGGCAAACTAACTGAACAAAAATTAGGATCCTTCGAAAGAAAAAACATTTGTGCAAAGATGATTAAAGTCCAGAAGGTAAAAAACGAGAGAAAAGATAATTATGCTCCAGCCAAGAGTCTTCGAAAGCTTGGATCTCTGTCTCAAGCTCTGATCCTTCCAGACTTACTGGCCTCCAAAATTAGCACAAAAAAGTAGTAAAAGTAGTTAGTAGAAAAAGTAAGTATGTTAAGTTCTTAAATTACCAGTAGACATTTTGAATTTGCACATAAGCTTTCCAAAGTTTGAAAATATTTTGCTAGGAATTCTGTTATTTGAAGCCTTTTAGGGACCAAAAATAATTGGCAA
Source organism: Orthonevra nobilis (assembly GCA_963555765.1). NCBI lineage: Eukaryota > Metazoa > Arthropoda > Insecta > Diptera > Syrphidae > Orthonevra > Orthonevra nobilis. The sequence continues at coordinate 148,941,007 of OY743224.1, forward strand.
AAATTCTCTGTTCGTAGGACAGCATCTATTTTTTATAGCAAAAGGGACGCACACTTTGACAGAGGCTCTTTTGCCGCAGTTAATTTGATGGTGGAACAAATTACATCCCAGTCTGTGCTCTCTATTTTAAAGAGAACCTCTGCAAAGGGACCAATCTTATTAAGAAGACAAAGTAATTCTTACACGCCTGTCAGCTAAGACGACTTTGCACACATCTTTGGCCTAATCTCAAATAGGAAGGCTTGTATAAGGGCGCAAAAAAGAAGATGAGAGTTTAGTAGTTAAACGTAGGACTATTTGTGATCCGCTTCTCCTTGGGGGATGACAACATGAGAACAAAAATATTAGCTTCTACAGAAGATTGTGCTGCCCGAAAATATGTACAAACATATTTTTTCGCTTAAATATCAATATGAAATGAATGAATATGAAAATGGTGCAAATCTAAACTTCAGATTTCAAGAAGCATAGTTCAGTGATCAGAAAAGGTCATTCATTTTGTTGCATACCAAAAAACAATACTCTATCATCACCGCCATTCGCCATCATCATTAAGTATATTCTTTTAAGTATTATGCAACTCAAGACCCAAATTGATGTCAATAATTAAAGCTGTTAATGATCGATTGGCAAAAGATTGATTACAGTTTGAAATTCTATTAAATCTCCCTGGAATGTGTAGCATAATGAATTTCATCCGATTTCGACACACTTATTTTTCCTGTGATGGCAGCGCCGTATTAACATACTCATTCCATTCTCAATCGTTTTTTGAGTTCATTACTACAACTTAAGCTTAATTTTTTAGCACTTTTAGTGAAGAATTCACTTAATTTATTTATCTGTTCCGCATATTTCACGTGAAAATGGATTTCATCATTGCTAAAAAAAACATTAACTTTGTCTTAACTTCGCATGTTTTTAAAGTGTTAATTTGGAGTTTAAGAAATAAAATTAAAATCTTTTTAAATGGGCAAGATGGAAGTTGAAATTGCAATAAGATTCGAATGCTTCTGAAGTTTCAAGAGTGCGCTTAAAAAGTCGCAAATGCACATGGTAGCAACAAAACGTTAATGGGACACTTTTAAGATTTTCGCAGTAGTTTTAAAAGAGCCAGATTTTTTGTGATTCATTTCTTCATGATCAACAAGTCTCCTTCTTAACATAAGGAAGACTTTCTTTGTTTAAATAAGTAAGTTAAATCTATTCCGCTTGAGTTCACGGCAAATCGTTAAACCATTCGGAAGCCCATAATGAAAGAAAAGTGATGTTAGTTGACATTTGACACTTTAAATAAAGCACAGCTTTCTGGCGTCAGACTCTTTTATTTGTTTTTATTTTCACCTTGATCTTTTCCGTGTTTGAACGCATAAATTATATAATAAAAATAAATAATCACCTAATGGTGGAAGACCTTAGGGTTCCGCGTTATCCACAATATTATTGTTTTTATTGGTAAATATAAACTCTCAGCTGTTTTCGATGAAAGCGATGCATAGCAGATGCCGAAAGAACATCGATTTTTGGACAGACGACTTGTCAACAATGGAGATGTCGCTCGCAACTCAGAGGAGAATCGCCGGTTCAGTAGGGCGGTATCAGTCCGTGTCAAAGAGGATATTAAAAGACAGCACCAACAATTTTACAATTTTGGTGGTTAAATGAGGGAGAGGATGCTTCGTAGTTGTCGTCTTGGTCATTGATCTTACACTATTGCTATCAAATTTTTCTTAAATGCCTAACCGACTTACAAAGATTTTAAGGATAAGTTTAGGTGACTATAAGGTAAACCTTAAAAAAAATTGTATAATAAAACTGTGCTAGCACAAAACCACACAAAAAATGTTGTACATATTTACATATGTATCTAGGTTAAGTTATTTTTAAGTTTATTTTAAGTTAGTTGTAATTAGCAATAGACTCTTAAAAAAAGCGATGTAAATATATTAAGTTTTTCTTTTTGTATACAAATTTTCTTGGTAATTAGTTCGTAATGTAATATTAATTGAAGTATATTTAAATGAAATTTGATTTTAGTTCAAGTCGTCGAAAGACATAGGTTGAGCATTAGGTTTAACTTGGAGCGCCCGCAAAGGGCCATTTAGTAAAATTTTAATGGTTATTTAGGCTAGTTTCAGCATAGTTGTATCTTGCATATAAGTTAATATGAATTCGATTACAAAAAAAAATGCATTTAAAAAAAAAAAAAAGACTATCGACTCATTTCAACACAAAGGTTTAATCATCTGCCAGTCCATCATAATATCGTTGGTATCCTTCCAATTTCCACTGAAAAAGCTCTTCATTTCACCCAATTTCAATCATTAAGCAAAGCATAGGATTTTCATTTAGTACAAATGTGAAACGTTCTACCACTCTTGTATGTTCTACTCACCGCAATTTGAGGAAGTTTCAAAAAAATTCATCAGTTCTTGTCTGACCATTTTCACAATGTTCACAAGTTCTTGTTGTAAAACAATTAAATCATTTGGGAAGATAAGTCAATTGAATTCATCCAAAATGATTTAAAGTTTTTATTTGCTTAAAAGATTTGGATTTGAAAAACCCCGTACTATTTTTTTTTAAGTCAGCAATTGGAGCATTCAATTTGAAGTAGTCACTGAATTACGTAAAATGATTGCATTCATTTGAAGTCAGTCAGACTTCTTTTAAACAGTGGTCAATAATGTATAGTAATAATTTTTTAGTAGATGGTATCGACGAGATAAAAGCCTTTGCGTAGGCGAGTCAAATGAATGATGCATGGACTAGTTGAATTTCTTTCGAAATAATTTCGGCTGTTGTACGTAAATACTTCGATCGGATGTTATGTATAGGTTTGACAACCCTTAACATACAATAAATTAAAATGCAATACATTTAAATTGCAAAGGATAATTAAGTTAGAAAAAAATATGCATCAAAATATACAAACAAAACTTTTCAATTATAGCCAACCGTAGACGCCCATGGACGATGGCTGATCAAAGCGTTGGGGCAACCCGTATATTAACATTGTCTTTTTCATATTTCTTGATTTTTTAATGTTTCACGAGAAATCTCGCTTACGATCTTAACATCTTCCTTATTGCATATTCGAAAAACCGGCGAATCCAACAGTGGGACTAGAAGGGATTCATAAGAGTGTGACGGCTGCAGTCCCCCATGTCCCGGTCAGTTGTTTATTCCAGAACTACAAAATGCTGATTACAATACACATACCTTAAATGAATTAAAAAAAAATTAAGTTGAATTAACTGACTTCAAACAATTGAGAGTGAATTCACTAATGACTTCAACGAAATATAGTCAGCGGAAAATTCAGCTTCAATTCAATTCATTTGATTTACGAAAATGACTTCAATTCTATGATTGCTTAAAATTGAATTCACAAGTCATTTAACCTCAAAATAATTGTGATTTAAGTCTATTTAATTCGCAGTCTTTTTTGATTCAATAGCACAAATCAAAATTTTGAATTCTTTGAGTTAAATTAAAGAATTCTTTTTTAAAAACTGTGATTCATAGTCACTTGATAAGTCAGATTTGAACTTTCAAAGAGTTGAATTCAAATTTATTGTTGAAAAACGCATTTCGTTGTTCAAAATTTTGAAAATATAGGAGATGTTTTTTGGCAGCGATACTTTATCGTAGCACAGACTCTGCAAAGGCAGATCATGAAATCATCGTAATCATCAAGAAAATGAAGGACAATTGACTACTGGCAGAAAGTTTGACTATGACAAATTTGGGCCTCAGACATTTCGATGGAAAAACTGGTACCAAAAAAACTTCTTACTTTTATTTTATCGGCTCAAACTGACGCAACCGACTGGAGACGAGGTCTGGATCTAAGAATACGTAAGATTATCTTAAGCCGAATGATTCTAGACCGAAAATATGACATCATTATCAGTTGAAAAGGCAGATGGGGCTCACGGTTTCTATGGATGACAGCGGCGTTGTGGCACTTGCGTGAAGCAATTTGCAAAAACAATAAAAAGCTCATTTGTTGGCGAACATCTCGTCGAACAATACCAGTTACTCGGGAGAATAAATACCTTCACACAACTACTAAATTCACCAGATTTTGAAATAATAGAATTCAAGACAGTTGTTTTGAGGATCCTTAATTTTTCTACTTAACGGATTTCATCTGAAACTTAAAAAAATGTACACCCTTTTCCCCATCCTCATTCTCTATCAACTCTTAACTCATCTTGATTAGAAAAATCCCGAAATCTTCTACCATCCCGAACATATATTCCGAATATAATTTCAGACATCCCTGCCGTCAAGAGGCCCACAGATAATCTGAAAAACTCTTCACCGAATTAGCTATTCACATTCCAAAGAACTAGTTCGCAGTAGTTGCAGCTTCGCATTCAACCACTCAACCAATTTTCCTTTTTCATAATCTGTCGTGCAATTAAAAACACAAACTTATGACTTCCTTGCAGATATGTAAAGATCCTGTCACTTAATTCGATATCAGCATCGTGGTAATCCGCCTTAATTGAATCGCTGGGACACTAAGTGCGTTCATGGTGTATGATTAGCTTCGTACTCGTGTGACTGGTCTGCGGAATACTGTATCTTTTTATTGTATCGCCGGTACCAAAATGGATTGCTGCGCGACGATGACGACGCAACGGCAACCTGTTCCGCCAGAGTGTGGTTTAAACTTAAACGACATCGGCCGGCGTGTAGGCAAAGCCACATCATGATTAAGTGCTACGCCGCGCCAGCCGCACCGCGCCCGTCATTCGCGTGTTTATTAAAAGCGTTACATACACTCGCGACTTGAAACTCTCGTGTGCCGCACACATTCCATAAAACCTGCGAACAGTCGGTGACCGGTTTTGGGGGTAAACCATGCCTGCAGACACGAAAAGATGCGAATCGAATTTCGTACAATCCGCAGCGGGAACTTTGATGAATTGCTGGAATAAAAATGTAAAGATACTTTTGTACCGTAAGCAATAAATATGAACCGCAAACAATGACTGGACAAGCAATCAAAGCATAATCGCCAGTCTAGATGTGGAACAGCAAGTCACAGTAGTCGTCGCAAATTCGTCGAAACTATTTGTGTCATGCCGAATCTATACACGAGAGTGTTTCTTTGATGAATTATCATACCGAAGCTTCGCGGTGGCCTCGTTTGGATTCATTATTTTGAGGGGCTTAACGAGGGGAAGTGTTATATTGGTGGCAATCTTTGCTGTTCTAGGTTTGCATCTCATTTAGAGCCAAATATACTTTGCAGCAGTGAAATAGTGCTATGATGGGGAAATTGGAAAATATTACTTCGAATTTTAACGAATGATTTTGTGGAGTACACTACAGCAAACTCGTCTTCATCTTTGATCCATCTTTAATAAAATGCGCATTATTTGCTCTAATCCCAGTCTTTTCTCCTTGGCTTGAAGCCTTTTAAATTTATTTCCGCAGAATCGCGGTCAAACATACCGCTCAACAAAAGAGCTCTGAAGCCAGGTCCCTCCTGGACAACTAGATTCGGCAAAGGCCATTACCAGCTCAACACTGACTGGCTACTGGAAACGCTATGTTATTACATATGCTGACGATGTTGCCATTCTGGTAATTGACAATGCCTATCCACACCAGTTGCCAGTCTCAAATTTTAGCTATCATGTAGCATTCGTGAATTCTCAAATGTGGTCTATGCTAGTTGGATGGTACTCAACCGAAGCCTAAATATTTAAGCGTCTTTCGCGAGTGTTGCTTCCTGCCTGAGCAAGAAGCTGTTCTGCAAGGCATCAGTAAGAAGTAAAGAAGTACATGGGATATACACTGCGATTGTAAGACCCGTTCTATAGTAAAATTCGATCATTTGGTAGGAGAACACATGAGAAAAAATGCGAATACGAGAAGATATAAAGACTGGGCTGCTTAACGGATCAATGAGGTTGACGCTCCTCTCGTTGTTGCAGTCAATGCTCGATTTTTCATCTCTCGGCACTCAGATTTTAAACTGAAGGCCTACCAATGACCAGCACGGGTCTATCCTATAGTGCTCACAAAACCTCAGGATTATATAAGAAGTCAATACTGAACCAGGCTAAAATGATATACCGCAAACGGGAAAGCTTACGAACCAGCTTAGCCCAGAGCCAATATGTCCACTAGTATGCCAAATTGATAAGGAAACAGCAGCCAGGGTTGATCAACGATGGAATCAAGCAAACTGATGAACCACAACCAGACTAATTTGGCCAACTCAACTCAATTCAAAACTCGCAGAGGTATCCAACTCAGGTCCAGTAGTATTTCATTGACATCAACAATCTTAATATTAATATTGGCACAATGGACCCAAACTGCACACCTACCAGTGGACCAAGTTCATGGTATTTAGAAGTTTTCGGTCCTTGTATTACTTAAAATTCCATTGCGCAGGAAACTCATCAGTTGTAGTCACGGAGCTTAATGATTTATACAAACATGTCCCGAACGGTAGACTCAGCAAGACAACATAGTCTTGCGGAAGGACTGCCACTTTGTCTTTTGAATCATTGTAAAATAAGATGGAACATTACAAAGTAAGTAGCAGTCCTCCTGTGATTTTGACAACAAAAATTTTGTGTGTATTGAAAAGTTGTAAAACTCAAAATGGTCTATTCGACTTCCGTTGACTCAAAAGCGTACTTTTTGACTATTTGCAAAATTAATTTGATAAGAATTAGATTTTAGACTCGCGACATATATTGTCCGCGAGTCAAAATAGAATTTCTACTCCTCTAAACTGAGCTCTTCCTAACCACAAAAATTGCTGTGGAGAAATTTGCGTCAGATTGGTATCAGCAGTAAAGGTAATACAAACTGTACGTTGGACCCTGAAGAACTTAACAACTATTTTTTGGCAAACAATCAATTGACTGTTTCCCAGAACTTTGAAATCAACTCTGATATCAATGTTCGAAATCAAGCTGAATTTGAGGTTGTGACGGAGGATGATATTTTAGGTATCTTAACATCTTTAAGATCCAATGCTATTTGTGAAGATGGAGTATAGTACTTAGTACCCTTAAGTACTATAAGAGACACTGTTTCAATGTACAAACCAAATCTGTAAAATAAATTGAATTGAATTTAACTTTACGTACTTAAATAACACTGACAGATTAAAATTAATTTGAAATTTATTGTTTAGTTATATTTTAGCAATTTGTGTTCTAACCTTAAGATGTAGAGATATGACCTCGCGGACTTTTTTAAAGAACTTTTTTAGATCTAGAACTTTTCTGTAGAAAGCAATGAAATATCACTTACCGTTAAGACAGTGTTCGTTGACGCATTCACTTGATCGTTTTTTCATCGACCTTAGTTACATTTTTTTTAACCACGAAAATATTATGTAGTCTATGTTCATCCTGAAGGTCCATCATAAATGATGGTGATTGAAATTAGATGAGAAGTTTCGAAGATAACCTCATACATACAGACTAACAAACATTACCTTTTAAAAAAATTATGTGTAGAAGAACATTTGCAGCATCCAATCTGTTACTGACAATGAACCACAGTGACAGCATTTTCCTTCGCAACTGCTCAGCAAAACTAAAAGATGAAGGTTTTTTGACCTTCTGAAAGTGTTCCCAATTCAACACCTGAGTTGGTTCATGGTGACAAAATATAAAAGCCCTTATTTGTCATTGTACACCACCTTCTACTCGTAAAACATTCACTAATGCACGCTAAAAGTAGTGAACACAAAAAAGGTACATTTTTGTCTGAAGTCATTGTGCTGCTGGTTGACATGTTTCCCACAAGAGTTCCCATTACGCCGCGCCGTGGAAAATGTTCACTGGAAAGCTCGTTTAACCCAGAAACCATTCCCTAGAGTTTGTTTGCGAATGCATTGTAATCGTCATGGTTAACATCCACTTCACGATGTCACCTTCAACTCATCCTGCCAATGCGCTCATCACATCACAACCAACAAATTAAAGCCCATTCACATGAGTTCTTCTGTGAACCTTGCAGTATTCATATATTTCGCTTAGCTCACCTGCAGATAAAAACAGATTAAGCGATGCATCGTCATCGTGTTTGCTGAAGAAAGTTGACTTCGTGTTTGTCTTTGGAATTACTCAAGCAAGAAATCACTTTCGAGAGAGCTCACGGCTGGACACTGCAAACACAAATCCACACAACACAGACAGTGCACCGCCGCACCGCTCCATCTAATGGAAAGTGAAAGATTTGCTTCTTAGTGGCCATCAATTGAAAACGAGCCTCAAGTTTGCCTATCAATTTGGACCGTAAACAGGATGCTCGACGAGCCGTGTCTCGTCATCGGTTTCGGTTTCGGAAACAAATTTAAATTTACGATCGCTTTCGATCACTTTTGGCTTTAAATTACGAAAACCAAATCCAAATAAACAAAGATAACGAGCAGAAGTCGGAGAAGACGAAGCAAGACACGCGAAGAAATTAATTTCCGGCCATCTCGGTGCACATCAACCAAATAGCACGTCGAGTATAAATAAAACAAAAAAGTATCTCATCAGAAAAACGGCAGACCATAATTAGAAATAATTCTTGCTCGTGTGTCGGGATTGAAAAATTAGATCCAAAGTGGTTGTGTACTCCCATTAAATTGGAGTCCACAGAAGAGGAGGTGGATTTAATGGTGCGTTCGCAGTGATTTAACGCCTTGTTCGGATTGTTCTATCCAAAAGTAGTGTCCTCCCAGCGAAAGGTCTACGTCTGCGACAATGTCAAATGAATTGTGATCTAGAACGTGACATATTCAAAACAATTGGAGCGGTGGTAATTGAAGAGGGGAACCAACTTTCGGTTTTGAATTTCATTTTTGGAATTTTACGGCTGTGAGTATCTGCTGTAAACTACACTGTAAACACTCTTCACTGTTAAGGTCAAAGTTTTCATAGAATCAATATATAAACAGGAAATCAATGCCTTAAGGGCCATTACTGGTATTTCTGTTGAATAATTTATTCCTCCAATGCACGAGGAAAATTACCGACGATTGGGATGCAGTAGCATATGCCATGGGCAGGAATTTTAATGACCTTTTCCAACTGATACGCGCAGTCTGAAAAATGTTTAACGACTTTCCAAAGCTGTATCAGCAGCTTTTTTTCCTTTCGTAGGCAAACAATGAAAATACATTTTAAAATATCATTACGGGTTGTTTAATCGTTAAACAATAAGCAACCGCATAAGGTCCAGAAATGTTTTTTTTTATTTTTGAGGAATAATTATTAGTATTATAAATTTTTTTATCATTCCAGTCACCAGTCAAGTTGTATTCTGGAATGTGGATACAAAAAAATATGTTTTATGAGCTTCGCTTTGGGAAACAATGGCGTCTGTTAAAAAATAAAATTGAGTTCATGGGGTTAGCTTAACTTTTGGCTATAATGTGGTAAATTTATGAGAGACTGATAACTTTAGACTTTATATTTTTATCTTTTAATACCATATTAATGGGTGACTCTTTTTTTAAAGGGTTTAAGGGTCAATAAGAGAAATGAGAAATGAGTTTATTATGCAGTAAATAGTAGTCACTGACTACTTTGCTGTTAACCTAAGAATTTTTCAATGAAATCCGTTTCCAGTTAGGCAATGATTCCGTTTTACACGGACGGTTCCAAAACGAACGAAGGCACCGGACTCGGAGTATCTGCGATCTCGCCGGAGATCTCCTTCTCTCTGTTCCTTCGATTGCCCAACCACTGCAGTGTATTCCAGGCAGAAGTTAAATCTATCCTAGAGGCTGTCCGGTTACTGTTAATGAATCCGATAGACGGTTTATCTATTGTCATATACATAGACAGCCAGGCGGTCATCAAGGCTCTGGATACACCATCAATTAAATCCAAGATGGTAAAACTTTGCTGCCTATCTCTCAGGGAGGTAGCGGTCAGATGTAACCTTACCCTATGCTAGGTCCCTGGGCATAATGGTATTCCACGCGATGGAAGAGCCGACGAGCTAGCTAGAATATGGGTGGAACTAGACTCCTGTAGGACTTTGAGGCAAATTTGGCCTCTCATTAATCGAAAAATGACAAGAACACTCCTTAGCCTTAACAGATCGTAGGAACTATCACAGGTCACTGTATCATGAGCTCACACGCATTAAGAATGGGAGGCCCCCATAAGGACTTTTGCAGGAGCTGCAGGGACGAGGAAGAAGTAGAAAGCGTACTACACTACCTAGGCACCTGTCCCGCCCTCGCAAAAACGGGGAAAAGCACGCCAGGAAGCTACTCATTCGGCAACCTAGAAGATATGTCAGATATAAAGATTCAAAACAAAGCGAAATTCATTAAAAAACAAACTGGTTATAACCGGTAATAAAGTGGACAATCTCTACAGAGACCACTTGAATACCAATCAGGTATTTCTAAAGTATCAGTAAGTCCCCTGGCCATTGAGGAATGAGGTTAGTGATAACACAATGGATCCAAACAGGATCTAAGTGGGTCACAACTGTTTCAGATGTGACAATTATACCTACCTACCCACCTACCAAGGCAATGGTTGGCCTGAAGTACCTTTATCGTACAGTATGTGCCAGACAGATCGAACCAGTTTTAAAACAAGCTTCCTAGCATTCGCGATTGCTTGATTGTAAAACTCATTTTTTCGTGGATGACATTTGAAGACACAATCAGATTGAGATGATTGAAGTCAAAGGTGAAGCCCCCGGATTCACATTTTTGTATAGCTCATCAAATTCGTCTCTATTTGTCGTCCCCCAAAACCACTTACCCAAGAGAGAAATATATTTTCTTTTTGTCAAATGATATTGAGATCAACTCGACTGTCTTATTTATCGTCCGATATTCGGCTTTGTAAATAAGAACTTGCAAGATGGAGAAAAAGGTTTTGATTCTAGTTGTTTGGACATACCAAAGAAGCATCGATTTTTAGGATGAGTGTCACCGAACTTTGTGTGAGAGACATGAAAAGACGACATTACATTTTTCTGTACAAGAGCTCAATGCTTAAAGTTTAGCCTTACTGTTTGTGTTTTTGTACTTTTATTTAAACCAACTGTATGACTATTGCTCTTTAATAAAACAATAAACAATTGTGACATAAATGACCAGAGGTCAGGCTATCACAATAAAAACAGCTCGTCATTTCTACAGCTCTTAAATATTTGGAAAAAATTGTATAGGTATTATTTTTTCTTTCTTCGGTCACTTAATTCCAGCTTAGTTTATCACGAGTACCCTTGCACAGTCCAAGCCGGGTATCACTCTCTCCAATTTGGAATGCTGAACGGATTTTGTTTTTGTATTTTCACGAAACAAAACCAAAACAACGCCTTTTGCGTGAAGTGTTTGGTGATCATTTTCTAATGATCTATTTCCAGACCAGCATCCGGAGAAGTGGGGCTATGATATCTTGAAGTGTGCCCCGAATGAGTGCATTACCTTGCGAACTATTTCCTGTAGAAGAATAAATGATTCGTATATTAAGTGTGCAAAATAGCGACTAATCCACTATTTGGTCAACACCCAGCCTCTCGGATGACTTCTTCATACTAAAAAAAATTAAAATAATAATAAAAGCTCGTTCAATACCCTGGGAGTAACGAAAGACCTATTGATCTGAATTGCAATGGTGTGACTTTTTACTCTAAATTCCGTCCATCTCCAAGAGTTTTTCGAAACATTTTTTTATGAAATGCTATCCGGATCAGAAGACTTGTACGATGCCAATCAGCAACTGGGTGGTCACTTTACTTTTCTCCAGTTTCTTACTACAGTCTGGGTGTATCTGAGCCTCAAACAACCAGTCTCTCTGTTCAGCTAGCCGCCTCCAATGTTATTCATCAATAGGGTTAAGGCCCTTTGTCACTAACCTTACCTTGCTGTCCCTCGGTTGTAAAGTCGAATTGCCGCCTATACACCTTAGTTTTTGTACTCGGAACCTTGCGATTAGATTTAGATTTAATGAAACTTCTCCTGCACACTTCAGGGCATCAAAAATTAGCTAGCATGATTGTTTCTCAAAGCGTTCAAGAGTGTTTTCCATCCGTCTTTGATAAAAAAAATCTTTGTCGTACAGTAAAACTCAAACGATAGAGAATCGTTCTTTGTCTTTCCCAAAATGCTTTTACAGTGGCCATCACCGTCTTATAATCTTAAAATTCTTTGAGCCGAAAAAAGAGGTATAAATCGCTGGGAGTGTATGCTCATCGACCGGCAGACAACGCAACATAAGCTTTGTATGCTGGTGCGATGACTTGGTGAAACAGTGCTCCAGTTCGAAGTTTGTCCCGAATCTTTGGAGCTTTGAATTGCATCCACATTTGCGAATACGGTGTTTTCTAATTAATAGACTGTTTTATGTAGATTTCATCCAGGTTAAAAATCGCCTGAAAAATCTGCCAATGTAAGTTTGACGGTTCTCAAGATTTGCAACTTTTTCCTGTGAAGCTCGATCGATTAAAGATCCTCTGAATAATACCACATGAGACCTCAGTGAGATCAACTAAATGGCTGATGATCACTCTTCGATCAGCTTGCACAATTCTCACATTTTCTCCTCTGTTTGAAGTCGACGGGTGACGTTAACGATGTTCCTTTTCTGTGGATGTTCTACCCAGGTAACCAGGGATACTTGATGAGGGATTTGACATCATTTTTGGAATATGAATTGACTGTTTTTTTTTTTCAAACAAGTGAAGTGCTATCTTTCTTTTTTAAATTTTAAGGGATACTAGAAATATTCGATAATCATCACTTTTTGATCACCATCAATCTAGAGTAATTCTAGGTTTAGCAAAAAAAAATTGTGGCGAAACAACAAGTCTGAGCTTAAAACTCCGCAGGATACTCATGATACTGTGATTACGAATCCCAAATAAACAGAAAATCCTAATCTTCCTCTACAGTTTGTTGTTTCTTATCAACAACTCTGTTCCCATGTAGATACCACCAAAAATATTCAAATGAGATTCAAGACCTCACTCACAGCAATCCGCTGGCCCTGAAGTTAATTTAATTTTCTTCATAACTTTATGCAACCACAAGCGTGAGTCATGCCAATAATGCAGGAATCTCCGCATCAACACAACTTTCAAGTTTCCAAAACAAAACAATTAGTATTCCATCTATTTCCACGTAACTAAGTGCATTCTTTTCCAACCGCGTCACAAAGTCACAAAGTGCTAAATGAATGCTTCTTTCTCTGAGCTTTTAACGATGAAACGTGTTAAATTCCGGAAAACAAAATTGTCGTCGTCGTCGTCGAATACATAATTTTCTCCCTGCAACGAATTTTTCTTTATTGAAAAACTAAGAGATAAAAACAAATTCCACACTTTACGTGTGAAATCAAATCCAGTGTCATTAATTGGAACGTGTTCAAAAATTCCATTTATATGGCTGAATCTTTTCAATCTTTCGAAACCTTCGAATCTCTATGAAATCGTCCTTAAGATGCACTTCTGATGGCGCAACATTATTCAATGACATGGAAGAAGATACTTTGGGGAGAGCGAAAACGCATTCGCCCAAATGTGCATCCACAAGCATATTCTAACTTTGAACACCTGGAGTGGTTGCCCAATGATGATGACGACGACAGCTTGTTTATTTATTTATAGTTTAGCTTTAGGTTGCTGTATTTTTTTTTTCGAGATACAAAAAGAAATAAATAATATTTGTTTACTAGGCGAATTGAAGGTACTCGTGTTATTTTATTTTTTTTACTTCTCGGATGTTAAAACGAGTTTAAAGTAATTTACATGAAAAGATACAAAGCAGGCTTATGGGAAATTTAATTAACTGGAAAATAGGGTTTTTCAGGGAGTATTCGATTAAAAAACAAAAAACCCATCGGGTACGGTAATTAATTAAATTTTCGCGCGGTTTGTTTTTCGTGTTTGTATTTTTGCAAATTTACATAATTTTTTCTTTATTTTTTGCGGCAATTTATTTTGTCCTAAGGGCGGAATGAAATTCATAAAATTCATAAGTTTTTTTTTCATTTTTTTTTTAAAAAAGAGAAAGATCGTGACACGAATTTTTGAAAAGCTTTTAATCATAATTTGCATATTTTTTTTTTTGTATGGTTTCAAGTGGGAACTGTGTGAAGTAGGATTGATGCAGAGAGAGAGAGAGATTGTGTATCTAGGTGGGTGTCCGCTGAAGATGACAGACAGGTACACAGATGCCGGAATAATAATTTCTGCTAAACACTTGATTGATACTCGTAATAAAAAAAAAAAAAAAAACTATTATGATTGTGGTTTTGATTAAATGAATCCGCGTTAGCGATAATTCTTTTTGTTTTCTTTTCGGTTTCGTAACAGAATTGATTGAGGGTGGAAGTGTTTAAAGATATTTCATCTCCAAAATTGAAACGATTGCATAATCGATTATGCGACTCGAAAGTTTTGATTGGAAAGATGGAATTCTGGTTTAATTTATTTTTATTGTTTCCAAAATCAATTATATTATTATTATTTTTTTTTTTTTTGAAGCATCATTTTTAAAATGCAAATCCATTACAAGTCGTCTACAGTAGATGCAGCACAAACTTTTGATTCAAGTTAAAACAGTGATCCAGGCCAGGATTCAGAATCAAAGATGTTTTCAGTTCTTTCTTATTTTTTTATTTATCACGCCATCGATCAGTGGAACTTCTAGACATAAGCTGAACCTTCCAGTGGGTTAGACCAATTTTCGTGGTGACTGGTTTTTTACTGCATTATTGTTGGTCATTCGGTCAACATGATTGGAAATAGTTCCACTCCAGTTCTTCTTAGCTTGTAGAGTTCCCGGCTGTACCTGCTTTCCCTTTTGCAAATTTCTAGCGAAGAATAACGATGGAGTCAAAGGAGATGAATATGTCGAAAAATAAGGAACTTTATCGACGTCGACCGGCACCTTTATTTACATAAAACCTCGCAGAGTTCTCAAAACGAGCTTTTCTCAAACTGACGCGGTCCGCAAAAATGTACTTAACTAAACCTTTTAACACTTTGCTCAAAAATAAGTTATCTACTTGATTTATGGGGAAAAGATGTCATATCTATTTTGTTGTATAAACTGATTGACAACGGGGTACTTTTAAAATTGATTTATTTTTTGTGCATGATAACTTATGTGTTGGCTTTCTAAGAAAATCGATAAGCAAGGACGGTTTCCTAAGAAAATCGATAACAAGTTTAAATTTGACCAAATAATATTATTTCCATGAAATAATATATCTACAACAATGCTGTGTACTTAGATAACATTGCATGTGGCTTAAATCCACTCAAATTCAAACTTATCTTAAGGCAGAGTTCCACTCTCTAAATTCAGTAAAAAGATATTCGTAGACCGGATAAATTTTGGATGAAAATTAATTCAAAAGTTCCCATTGAAGGCAAAAATGTGTAGAAAAAAATACTTTTACTTACTTTAATTTAAATCCTCACAAAAGATTTGTGGATCTGAAAAATAGAAAAATATTATTTAATTTTCGAATGGCTTTCATTGCTTTATTTTAAAATAAAAACCAAACAGAAACCAAAATCATTGGCCGCATAAAATGCAGTATTGCAACAAATATTGCTGCACACTTATAAAAGTTGTCGTTAATATTTATTTGTGGATTGCAACTTGATATAAAATAAATCGGGTACCCCGAATGCGAGTACTAAAAATGCATCTCTTCAGTCTTTTTATACATTTTTTAATCGCTTGTCTCCTCTTCTTTGGGCAATTTTAAAGTACCCGCTGGATGACAGGCAGACCTGGAGAACGTATTTTAAGCACAGCGCATTAAAATGCAATAAAATGAAATTAGAATTTAATGAGACTGCTGCATTCGGACTTAAATACTAAAGCAATGTTTCCAGATATTTTCCAAACGAATTATGTTGCAGAACTTAGAAGTTGTTTTACATTCCGCGGTGTGGATGGTCATGACAAAACAAAAAAAACATAAATCGGAGCAATAAAGTTTGAAATTTTTTATTTGCCTTGTGATTTCTCAATTAGGCGTTATGTTATTGCGTCTTTACGAGACTCGCAGAAGTTAACATTCCGGAATGGGAAGGACCTTCCCATTCATCCCAAGAAGATATTGGCCGTCGTAGTTTAAAAAAATCATAGTAACCCTCAAAGACAGCTCTTTTTTCGGCACAAAAGATGCGCTTTCTTCAAAAATCCGGTCCAACTGTTAAGAACGAAGAACAGCGGTTTCGTTCGATATTGCGAATGAGAAAAGACCATGAAACAAGATCGTTTTAAATCTTTTTGAATGTGAACATGGGGAGAATGCAAATGGTCAAGCACAGACCAACGTCTTACTCCTGGAGCTTATGCATAATGTAACATTATAATATTCTATTTGTCACTCCTCATGTGACTCACGCCAAAATCAGGTCCGGGTACTGCGGCACAGATACAACGTAAGAAAAGCCCTGATGCCCAAATGCCGAAAGCGCTTTAGGCCGATGTAATGACTGTATTGTTTGCTATGCTGATGAGGCCTATGCAGCAGCAATAGCAAGAAGCAGGTTGAACTATCATTCGGCTACCAAAATTAAGCTTACTTAGAGACATAAACTGACGCACAAAAAAAAAACATATACCAAGGAGAGGACGATACAATTTTTGAGAAGGTGTCGTTTCGAGAGTGTACACTTCAACGGCTTTATCGTCTCAGAAGTCTTTCTCTGCATAGACTTTGAGGACTTGGTCCAAAACAGTTTTGTGGATAGGCGCATCTACTCGATAACAAAAGACGAATTCTCGATGTATTTATGTTTTTTAAATTTAAAAAAGGGCTGACAATGCAAACATGAAGGGTCAAACTATGGGTGATTTATTTGCTCTTTGTTCAAAGTCAAGTTTGGTCAGTATGCATTACCATGATGAAAAAATAATATCAAAATTTGTGCTTTATGAAAAATGTTTTTCGCACACTTCGACCATTAAATAGTCGCTATAATTGACCCACTGAGCAAGCAGTTCAAGCCATAGTGACTAACTTTCGCATCCGTTTCACGGAATAGGATATCAAGTCACTTTACCGCATGCGTTTTTGTATTTCAAAAGCCTCACAAAAACTGCAGTCAAACTAAAACAGTTCATTTTCAAAAATACACCTTGTCCTGAAACCTGAAACAGTTAAATGAAAACTTTTAGTTCACATGGAAGAGCTTAATGTTTTACAGAAGAACGCATTAAGTCTTTAGAATCAAGAGACATATAAAACATAACCTCAACAGTCAAAGTGCTGGTGTAGTATTTCTAGACGTTGAAAAGACCTTTGACTCAGTGTGGAAAAACGGAATGTTTCACAAAATGGCCCATAATTTTTGCCTGCACGGAGTATTTCTAAGTGAAATTTAATAAAACACTTTCAAACGTTCACTACATACATGTCGGTGTCCCCGCATAAAGGCATTAAACACAGGCTATATTCCTTACAAGGAAAACAAAAAAGCCAGTCCTCTTCCGAATAACAATCGACGGACACCCTGTTGAATATATGAGTACTGACAAATATCTCTGAGCAGTGCTAGACGAATAACGTAAAGTAAAGTAAATTATATGATCAAAATTTTATGTCCTTTCATAAACCGAAAATCTTAATTAATTAATCTAAATAAACTAGTCATATTCAAGGTAGTTTTCAAAGCAATCATATTTTATGCGGCATGTTTATGGAGTAATTGTCCGCTATGTCATCAAAGAGGATAACAGAGAAAACAGAGAAAGCTCTAAAAATAATTTTAAAACTACTATTGCACTTCTTGACCATCCTTCTCCATGACTTAGCAGAAACAGAACTAATTTGAAGTGGCATTTCCAAACTACATGTAGTTTTTTTCTGATAAAAGTTTCATAGCAGACCTGGTTAATTAAGGATTGTTAATAAGACAGATGCTTGGCTCTTAATTTATCCAAATTATATTTATTATTTACCATTATGTTATTATCTTTTCCTTATTGTTTCGTAATTTATATATTTTTATTTATATATAGTATATGTTTAGTAAAAAAATAAGTTGATAAGTTACATATAAGCTGTGAAAACTTTTTTCTTTTTTCTCTATTTGAACAAAGTTTTTTTTTAAGGTAGCCTTACCTTCAAACTAAGTTTAGGAAAAATATGTTCGCTGGTTAACAAATAATATTGAAGGTAGTTTAACAACATATAGTATCTGTTTAAATGTATGCTATAAGAGCTCCAAACGCACTGTTTGGTGCGCTGTATGAAAGGGCGGAATCAATGGCCAGTACTTTTTCACAGATGACCGCAAGAACAACAGAGCGAATTCATGCAAACGGTTTCCATTGGAAATCTATAAGCATCTGAGGCTCATCCTTTCCATTACGTCGATTGTTTCATTGAAACGAGTGGCGAAAATAAAATAACATAGATATCGTCCATATTCAACGCGAAATCGCAGAGCTACGAATCAAAAAGGAAGCTTTTCCGAGAAAAGAAAAACGGAGTCGAAAGTGAAATAAAGAGCAGACTTCAATAACCATTGGAATATATGTTATTAATTACCGACTTTATTTTACGATAAAAGATTGAAAAATGGCCTAGGATGTGACCAATTCAGGAGCTAAACCATCGCAGATGAATGACCTATCCAAATTGCATGCTAAGATACTGAATAAGGTAGCTCTTAGTCAATGTCTATGGTATAAGTTTTGCACTTGAATCATAACTTAAGCTTTAAAGCATGGAAAACCACTGAAACTTAAGCTATTCGAGCTATTTAAGAAAGAAAGTAATAAATACATATCATTGAACAAGTTGGAATAAAAGTTGACATAGTGAAACATAGAAGTGGAAGGGTTATTCGGAAATCCTACTGTGACTGCCGAGATCATCAAAATTGATTTAAGATAGGTAACCAGACTTGCAGTAATATGGGAAGTGATTTGCAGCTATTTTTCAATTGATACTGCGTAAAAAATTGTGATTTACGCAGAAGACACAGCTTAACTAGAAATCTTGGTATCAATTCGTGGAACATTTCACAAAATTTTACTTTACGGATTAGAAGTCAAAGAAAGTGCAGCCTTGCTCGTTGAGTAAGGAAAGGGCAGAAACAAGTCCTTTAGGATCCATCACTCCAGGAGAGTTCCCGATTATCAACAAATGAAGATGTTTTGTTCCCATTGATAACCCACTTGAGACCTTAACCAAAGATGAAGAGTCTTCCCTTAAGTGAAAACGTTCTTGAACTAATATTACTATGTAATAATTTATTTTATTTATACTTATTTATTTATTTATTGTTTTTTTTATGAATTTATTTATATACATATTTATATATTGTTACAAAAAAAGCATTTGAATTTTGCTGACATTAAACTCAATAAAATCTTAAGTATAGAAAATACGATAACTTCGCTTCTATTTATTTTTATTAAATTGTCGAAACAAGTGTACGCCCCAATCCAAACATATTTGCAAATTTTCATCAGTCTCCGTTTCATATTTCAGTTTTGATGGAATTTTTGCCGCTTTTCCAGCAAATAATCTATTAAAACAAAATCAATTGCATCCTTGAACGCGTGTTTTTACCGATTTAAGTGCTCGAAAAAGTGTCTCAAAATTGGACTCTTGGTATAGATCACTTAAACTGCGGTCGCAGTCAACATTTACATGAGAAAATCCTCAAAAAGTAAATGGAAAGCATTCGTTTTTCAACAAAAACACTTTTGCGATTTTCCTTTATAGACATTTTTATGTCTCCCTTATTTAAAAAAAAGAACTTATTAAATCGTTACAACCTAAATCTGTGTTCATTTTACTGCTGCCTACAAACCAGACAAGCTTTGATTACTTCTTAATAAAATAAGTCAATTTTAATTGCGCGTTCTTTTAAGCCCCAACTCCTTGCAAAAGATTTAGGCATCAGTTAAAAAAGCCATTCTTTTCGCTAGACACACATCAGCTCAAAAATTATTTCCACCCCCCGCCAATGACATTAAACCAAACATAAATATCAAATGTGACTCTACTCCTTCCTCATGTAAAGAATGTTGGGAATAAAAAAAAAAAAAAAAGAGAAAAAGCCGTACATAAGCCATAACCTCTCCAATAAGGAATAAATAAAACAAACGACAAAATTGGCATTAGTGTTGCTTAACCCAAGATTAAGCCCACATTTTGAGTCCAATACCATTAGCCCATGCCAGACTAAGCGCAAGCTTCCTCCTTGAATGTGCCCAAATCTCTCGGAAGCCATTATCTTTCTCCTTGGATACCATTTGTGTTGTTGTTTCCCGCACGCCGAACCGAACATCATCATCAATTGACGATGAAAAAATTATTGCCAGAATAAAAATGGGAAAATCGATGGAAGCAGAAAAAGCGAAATGAAAATTACAAGAAAAACCTTTACGCAATCATTCGCATTCCATTGCTGAGGCAATAAGGCTCGCGTTATAACTCGAAGACAGATTCTCGTCGAGGCACACATCTTCTATGGTCGCCTCTGCTGCCTACCCGCACTGGAGGCGCATTCTTTCCGCCTGCGGCAGATTGGAATCTACAACGATGGCGAAAATGTTATGTTTCCCATAAAATCAGGAGACAAATGGGATATCTTCGTCTTCGCCAGGAATAGGAGGTGATTCTTTTTGGAAATTGGAAAATGAAAAAATTGCAGGGGTGGTGGAGAAGAAGACGACAACGAACGACGGCTCTAATGGCGCACCGAAAGCGTGTTAAGCTGTTAAACTTGGCGAAATTGTTTAACGCCGAGGGAGTGGTTCTACATAATGCTTGTGTGACGTTGTGAAAGTTGCGGTCCTTTATTATATGCTTGGTTATTAAGGGTCCGATAATTGGGCGGAAATTAAAAGCACAACAAGGACTCTGAGGGAGGGTGTAGTTTTATTTGATAACTTGGAACGATATTCGCAGAGACAAAACATCAAATGTCCAATGAACGCAGAGCGGCTTAATTGAAATAGATGGGGCTGATAGGCGCGCTTCATACCACATCCATGTCCAGGCAATATTCTAAATTAGATACTTAAGGTCCTGTGTGCTTCACCATAGACACTTGTATACTTGAACATTTTTGATTGGATTTGTGGTTACAGTTGAGAGAATTATATCAAAGATGGAACAGGGATTTGAGCTAATAAGCAGAGTTGCCAAAGGCTGTTGTAAATTGACTGGAATATTTTCTTCTACTTCGTTGAATCGTAGCTAATTTTAAATAATGTTTGTTTGAAGTTCCTGATATTAAAATGCATCAGACAAGGATAAAAAAACCTTGATTTTATTAGTATTTAGCTCAATTTTTTAGCCTGCAGAAGGCTTATCAGATAACCGTTTAACAAGGAGATAAAACAAGTTAAGAACTGTGAGCACGATCTGCAACTTAAAGGATAAAGTATGTTTTGACATATGGATTTTAATGTGAACTTTTTTACTGAAGCTTCTTAAATAAAGAGTAAACTATTTAGCTGGCCAATCTAAATCTTTTCTGCAACAGTTAAGTACTTGAATCACATAACAATTCCGAAAATATACGTCGTTGATTTGCCATCACGAGGCAATGAGGGCTTTAAATAATAAACAGATAACAGTATAGATCCGAGGGATAGTCAACAAACTGAGCCAATCTTATTTAAGACCAGATTTACGCTTCGTCACCAAATACTGCTAGGAATACAATGATAGTGCACCAAGGCATCTCAATGTCACCGCATGTCGCCGCATATAGAATAGAGACCCCTGCCTTCGACTTTATTAGAACTGACAGGAGGGGATAAGTTGGATAGATGCACACATAAGTGAACATTTATCAAGAGGCCCATTACGTCTTGAACGGTAAAACCAATCAGCTTCGAACTGCAGCTGATGTAGAAGCAGAAAGGTCTTAGCAAGCCAAACAAGCTACTGCTCAATATCATGGATGAAGAAGTTTGAAAAACTCGTGATGAACCTGTGACGATTTACCGAACTACAGAGAGACCAGAAAGCACTCAAAAAGTTTGTGTCAGTCTTTGAAGCAGACAGTACTGCAACACGCAATGGCTCCGCTCAAAGACTGTTACCGAGCTATGAAGAATCTGATGAATTGTAAAAGGTAAGATTTAAGGTTTTAAATCTTCTTTGAATAGCTTCGAATTAAAAAGAATGGTCACAGAAGATGATTTTGGAATGTTTGTATATAAACTCAAAACTATAACCGGGCCGTTCTCAAAAAACTGAATCAAACCTGGAATTTCGGGTTTCGATCGGCGAAGAAAATTTGATTTGTGAGACTCATTTAATTTCTATAAAATTTCGGTAAAACTTGCGCTGAAGCAAACTATATACGGACGGCAAGAAATTAAACCCCAGGCAACCCCAATAAACCATAAATGGAGTTGAAAAACGTTTTCAAGGCTCAGTATTACAAGGTATTCAAGAGTAACTCCATCACTTTAACACACATTACCTCATCCACTTTTCATCGTCCTTGCGAAGCCACTGTTTTGATATTGAATTTAAACATTGTTTTAAAGTTGAATATTTTATTCACCATGTCACTTGAGCCACACAAGTTCAGTGTCATTCCCTTCGCTGTTGTGTTGAAGGGTCTATTTTTCAATCAAGTTTTATCATTCAAGTGTCACAGCACAGAATACTGAGAGTTTGAATGATATCACGCGAACTACCTTTATTTGGAATTTGTGTTTTCCCAGACGTTGGCTTCTTTTTTTTACATTTGTACAAGACAGGAATGCATACAGTTAAACAACATTCAAACATTCTTTCGAATAGAAAACTGATATCGATTGAGTTGAGGGAAAATTGTATCCTAAAAGTTTCAGAGGCTTAACCAACTAAAAGGTTTAATTTAGAAAAGCTTTACTCTTTGTCATCTGTCAAAGAAGTATGGACAATTGTTCAGAAAAGAAGAGCAAAATTTCAATCCCAAAAATTCACTAAAAAAAAATTAGTGAAAATTTTTAAGTCAGTGTTGCTGTGGCGATTCGTTGTGCAGCTCATAGTGTGATTGAAAGCTCAAGTTCTTCGAATGCACCGTATAACAGGCAATACTCCACAAACCTGCGAATAAGACTAGTAATCGTAAAATAAAGTCTGAATGGTTCTTTTGATGCAAGAACTTGAGCTACCCATCAGCTTCGACTCCAGAATTCGAATCGAATATCCAGAATTTCCTCCGAAGAATAATTTTGAGCCCTAAGACATGTTTTTCGTTTTCAAAGCTTTGTGCAAATCTCAAAACTGATTGCCTGATCAAGGAGTCATGCACAAGGCATTTTAACATCTCAGTTCTCTCGAAAATGAAACGGATATTTCCGTCCTCGTGGATGAGTTTGAAGACTCATTTATGACCAATCAATTTTTACCCGAAACTTTGGGGAATTGATATTGGTGATACGTATTTCTCAAGTTGCAACATCAATTCTGTTTTCCTGGAAAAGGCTTCTGACCTAGATAAATCTAGTAAATAGTCGAACCTTGGGAAAGATACAAAAAAAAATAAATCTGCTGGGGAGATAATTCTATTAATTTCATGATTTGAAGTCATTTCGCTAAAACTCTTGAAGCCAGTAATTGGTGCATTCAATATCAGCAGTGAAGTCACATTAAATCAACTGAAGTCACTGAATTCAAATAAAACAATTTGAATTCTTTTCAGCAGTTACGTAAATGAATGAAGCCAGACTAGCCAAGATGAATTGCTAGGCGGACGAACCAAGTGAATTTTATGTGTTTCGAAATAAGTTTTCAGTGGTGTGTTGCGAATTCAACATAACTAGAAAAACTCGAAAATGTATATACTTTGATCATATATACAGGGGCTTCATTTGTATAAAATAAAAAAAGCGAAACGAAAAACCACATAATGTTGAAGTCTGTTTAAAATTTTACTTGATTTCACTGACTTCAATTGATTAAAAGTGAAGTGAAGTGAAAAAGGGAAAATGTATTTTAGTTCAATTCTTTTTGAATCGAAGTCTTTTTTGAATTCAATTGCATCGATAAAGAATCTTAACTCTTTTACTTAAACTTTAAATTCGACAGCTTCTTGCTAGACAGAAATTGCTTAACATTCCATACTGCTCTTCTTTCTGCACTTTAGTGACCAAATATCAGTTGTCTTTTCTAATTCGAGAAGGGGTTTTATTGCTTGCTTTATAAGCCGAGAGGAACCAAAGTTGACAAGGTTTTTTTGGTATAATATCTAGGCAAGTATCGTCCTTAGGGTCAACCGCGGATCTTAGGCAGCTTTGGGTTTCGAAAGATCTGTCTTTCCATTGTGACGATCTGCCTTATGCGTGCACAGCCAAAATGAAATTAGTTTTCGCAGCATTTTTTTAAGTACTTGACAAAAGCGCCTTAGGCTAGCTTAAAAAACTTAACTTGTCGCTTCCTGTAACCGCCCTTCTAAATAGGATATTCTCCACTGAGTTGCAGTTGGAATGTCTAGCCTCGCAGATGAGTCACCTGATCCCAGCTTTCAAGGCACCATGTAAAATTATAGGCATATGTTTCAAGTCATGGACCTCCAAATAAGCTATGTAAGCAAGTGATCTACTCTGATTAGACTTGCCACGTTGCACAGAAGATCATCAAAATAGAATTTGTTGTGTTGAGACTCTGGAGTTTTAAGCAAATTTAGACAAGCTCTATATCGTCTCTCCTAAGCCCACATCTATAGGTAAGGACAAGCCGAATAAGGGACGTTTATATCACCTCTACCTGGCAATCGTCATGGAAAGATTCACGTGATATTTTTTGTTGCCTGTTTCAAGGTATTCTTCTGACAGTTCATGTAATATATCAAGCAAATGATCAGAATTTGGGTGTACCTTACTTCATCATAAACAATTCATGTTTGTGCATCAGTCAGCTTAAACTGCAATTTTAGTAACAGTGCCTTACTGCAAACCAAAATCCATCTGGGTGCGAATTTTCATGTGTCACGACCAACAAAAAACAACGCTACTGCAACATACATTATGTCACAGCTGCCAGAGTACAACGCCGCTACGCATTACCCGAAACCATTAATATTCGTACACTCAGCTCTCACGTTATTACCAAAAGCAAAACAACTGCGAAGACATTTCAACGAAAGACCATTACTCAGCCCAAGGAACTTCGAACCCAAACCAAAACCAAGCTCATCGAAACCTATAAAACAGAGCAAACGGAAAATAAACAAAAAAAAAAATTGTATCTACTCGAATTCACCGAAACAAATGAAATGAATTCCAATGCGAGAACAATAGTAAGTGCCGCGCCGCACCGTCACGTAATCTAGCTCAGATCACGTTGCAAGCATTAATCATAGTAAAGACGATTTCCTTCGTCGCGTCTGTCGCCCACCGTCTATCCACTTCACGAACTCTCGGCTCCAATATAATTTAGGTTCCGCTGAAGTTCTTTATCCAAAAATCGTGCGTCAAACTTTTTGTTTACCATGTCTGTCCACAATCATGCAGCGGTACTCTGTGCCCCCTTAGAGGAACCATAAAAAGTCTCATCAAGACACGAAAACACTTGTTGCCTGAAAAACCTAATTGCTGTCATAATCTAATTACAAAGTTGTATCTACACAAGTTTTATCTTTAAGCGGACACCAGAACCGAACCACCTACAGTTGGATAGGTTTCGGTTTTCATGTTTGGTTGGTCTTTGACCCTCACTGACCGAAGAAGAGAGACTCCTCTGGGGTCAGGGGTGATTCCGTCACTTTCACTCAACTCGTTTCTGCAGAACAAGCAATATAGGTCCGCTGTGGTCACCTGTCGGTAAGCAAAACACAAAAAAAGGCTATAAAGTTTGATGGAACGATTTCACCGTTCAGCCTAGACTGGTTTGGCTAATCTGTTTTTTTGTATATACACAGCACAGATACACATCTCATTCCCGGCATCGACATCGCATGTTTGTTTGGGACGAAATTTTCTTTTCGGCTCGGCATAGTTTCTTCTCAGAAGGTCCGAAGACCGGTTGATTGAACCCAAAATTTAACCATCTTCGGGTTCGGTTAGTGTGTGAGACATCTTCGGATATGGCTAACGTTATTTATAACGCACTTTACGAATTTTTGGAGCTGCCGAAAAGTTAAAAGGGAGTTTATCACTCAATGATCTCATGTGGAAGGCAGTGTTGGCTGGCTTGCGAGGCTTTTGTGACAAACGTCAACGGTTCAGTGGATTTATTTTTATTTGACTAGATTATTATTTGCAACGTCAAAGTGAAATCTTTTTTTTTTATTGTATTTCGAAGTTTATTGTTTCTTCCTCTGGTGGAGCTTGGCACATTTTTTGAACTCGTTTTTATTTGTGAGGCTTTGGCTCCGATAATGATTGACAGAAGAGAAAATGTGGATTTGGACAGAATGGATGATAAGTTGATGGATGATGTTTTCATTGATGAGGAATGTTTTGTTTGAAGCCTTGAGGCTTGAATGTATTTCTAAGTTCAATTTTTACTAATGACTTTTACTTGCCATATCGAAAGTGACTCTATTGGAAAATAATAAAGTTTGTTTTATGCTTTCGCGAAATAAAAGTGTTGCCACACTAGCAGAGGCTAATCTTTCATTGCAACAAAAATAAAACAATAGTTTTCAGAATAGGAGCCAGCTATTTTGCAGCTTACTTCTATCTAGACTGCACAGGACCAGATGAAGCAGGACAGGCACGCCAAGTCATCATAAAGGTTTAAGAGAGATACTTTATATAGATGCGCGCCTGTAGCACTAAAGCTTGGTTTTTAAAAAACAAGTTTTTCTTGGAAACGTTTAGGATTCAGCTGAGATCAACCCATCTAAGATTTATAAACCGTGCAACTCTTGGATAGGTAAAATGACGTTTCAAGGTAGTACCTAATGATGTCGTTGTTTCTAGTGTTCCTTCTGCGAACTTCTCTTCGCTGTAAACATAACACGAGTTAAGGTAAAAGTAATAAAAGGAATGAGCCACAATCCGTCATCGCAAAGAAAAACAATAGTGTGAAAGCGTCTAGGAGTGGGATGAAAAAAAAATATGAAGCTGCTGTGTTTACAAATGTCGAGACAGATTTTAAGTCTAAAGTGGTTCGAGGTTGAAACGCTAAGCGAACAAATTGAAAAATTTTTTTACCAATTACAAAATGTGACCCATAATGTATCACCCTATCGTAGGATGCTATAACTTTTGCAAATGGCGGCATCTCTTAGTTTAGTTTTGATACTTGTGAAGTTAGCACATTCTGAATGTACATGCCGTTTGCGAGCTACGGATAACTTTAGTCTTCAGGTATATCTTTAAAAGAAACAATTCGTTAGTTATTTTGGCCCTACGTAAATTTTCGGCCGTCTTATGCCAACTGATCAAGCAACCGTACTTCAAGTCGTATGCCCCAAAAAATTACCGGCACAATACATGAAAGGAGGAAGGTCGGAAGGTTCAAACGAAAGCTCGTTCAAACGAGGGTGTCGCCACTGTGTCTGAAGATGCCTGACCAAACGGCTCACCACTCAATTGACCACTTAAAATCAGTCTTTGCAGCTCATTTAAGTGAAAAAGTCGGATGTTTCTTAAGAAAGTGCCAACAGCCCATCAACTGCTGCCTGCAGTCGTCATTTGCTCAGTGAACGATTTTTTGTCGAAATTAATCCTGAGCGACGAGCGCATTTTGATCTGAGGGGACACGTTAAATAAATTTGCTGTTCAGAGGCACTAAAAATCCATGTATCATTAACGAAGCTCATTTAAAGCCAATGCCTGTGTTCGGTTCTCATATAATTCTGACTGGTAAGCAATACAGAACCTTGATCAACGTACTTATTGTCAGAAATCAATGAATTGGACTAAAAAACATATGGTTTTACAGACGGAACAAAAGGGTCTTTTAAGGGATCTGTTTCCGGTTCGGCTATGATTTTTTTTTGTGCGATTGTAACTTGCCGGTGAGTCAGTAGTCAAGCGATACTATGGAGGAGAACATTCGACAAGATTGCCCGAAACTCTCGCCAATACGATTGAAACTGCAGTTAAAAGAGCCTGCATCATCATCATCATAAATACTGACAAAAAAAGGCTCATGTCGATTGGTGCAAAGAAATGTTAAAAAAATACGATCGCGGTGCTTCAAAAGACATTTATAAGATTGTCACAGTCTTCGGAGAAATTCGAAAAATGAACAAGAGAAGAAGACGAATCATTGTTCACCATGACAATTCGAGCTCTCACACATCGGCTCAAACCAGCGCCTTTTTGACCGGTCAAAACGTCGAATTGATGAGTCATCCGCCGTATAGCCCTGACTTGGCACCCAACGACTTCTTTTTATTCCCGCACATCAAGAAAAAATGCGTGGTCAACGATTTCCGTCGCCAGTTGAAGCGTTCAAAAACCATGTTTTGGAGGTGTCTCAATCGGAGTGGAAAAAGTATTTCGACAATTGGTTTGAGCGCATGCGATATTGTATAAATCATATTGGAGAATACTTTGAAAAACAATAAAACCACTTTTGATGATAAATATTCGCATTTTTATTATTCGGCCAGAAATATATCTAGCAGCCTACGTATCAGTTTGGTGGGATTAAAAAGGAATTGTCTACTTTCAACTTTTACCTCCCAACTGAACGATCATTTCGATCGAAAAGGTGTTGTATTCCATTATGACAATACAAGGCCACACACATCTTTGGTCACTCGGCAAAAATTATTGGAGCTTGGTTGGGATGTTTTGCCACATCCACTTTATAGTCCTGACCTTGCACCATTTGATTTATTTCAATCTTTTCAAAACTCCTTGATGATGTCAAATCGTACCTGGTTCAGTTTTTTGCTGATAAAAATCAGAAGTTTTATGAGCGTGGAATTATCAGAATCAAGTTATTTCGTTCCATGAAAAAATTGCCTTTTATTTCCTAAAAAAATCCGCAATAACTTAGTTGCCAACCTGATAAAATGGAAAAATCTTAAAGATCCAAGTAAATATTTTGAAATTATTTCGTTTCCAACCAACCAAGATCGGTTAAGTGTTTTTGGGTCACTTGTATTTTCATTATTTTATTCAAATAATTCACCAGGTTAGTGTCAAAATATGATGTGGTTTATGCAAAATAAAATATGACGAAAACGGTGATTATTATTAAAAAAATCCAGCAACACATTTGAATGGCAAAATGAAAGATATAACATGTGTACACAGTGCTTAAACTTATCAAAGTTGGACTGAAATGTGTGTTTTTGCAGACCGATTTGCGCGGTAGAGTAGTGCCTACTTTCGAAACAAATGCTGATCATTCCAAGTAAGGGCAGTTCAAATAATTATACAAAGATTTCAAACTATTATAAATAAATAATAAGTTCTTTGTGTTGGCCAATCCAAAAAATTGCTGGAAGAAGCCATTATCTTGTAAGTGTTAAGAAATAAGATTATCATCATCAATAACAAAACATAAAACTTAGATCACTAATGCAGAGCACAAAAAATATTGGTTCAAATAATCAGCCTTTTGGCACCCCTCTGCAAAATTGTTATTAAACGCGAAAGCTTCTGGCAAAGGAAAACTGGAACCTATAAGTCATTGATAAATAAATAAAATTTAAGGACGGAAGGCCTCTTAGAAATCAAACAAAGTTGACTGTTTTATCACGGATATTTTCGTTCAATTTTGACAAAGCAGAAGTCCCCTCTGGAAACCATATTTTTAAGGTGCCATCATATTTTCTTCTTCAATATAGCCTTTAATTCAATGACTTATATGATATCTACCGACAGCGATTGATATCCGCCTTATCTATCGCTAGATTTCTGAACAATGACTCAGCTTTACTTTTAAATCTTTTTATCTATTTTTCGCCATGTTGTACTTTTGCGTGCGATAAACAAACAAACTCGTATCTTTTCAACAATTGGAAACAATTTACTGATTCTTTTATTTATTCAATGATTGCCTGCGGATTCGTCGTTCCAACCGTTCCCGTTTTATGAACACTTATCGAAATCGTTTCGATTATTCATGGGAATCGATTATGAAACCTCCGATAAGATATAATTATGTACTCTTATCGTTTTTAAAAAAAATTATATTTTTAGAATTTCAGATTCGATTGAAAAGTTCCAAACGCTTCTGGATTCGTGTGCGAATCCATTTCCCATTTTCCGGTTTATGTTTGCCTTTCAAAGGAAAAATTCCATCTCGTCGAAATGTTTATAACATTTTGTTTAAAGACTGGCAATGGTGCGGTTGCGCTGCAAAAGAATGCAGCAAAATGGAAAGTCGCCGCTACACGCGGAGAAAAGTCATCGATCCACTCCAAGAATCTGAAGAAGTATCTATGCATAGATGAAGTAGAAATCCGATGCTACGATTATGCAACTGTACGAGTAGACAATTTGTGAAATGCCAAAGTGTTTATCTATTGCTGCAGCAGCAACAGTAGAAAAAGAAGATGTGGACCGGCGAAAGTATCTCGAAAACATATTCGGAAGTAGTATCGCCAAACATACGAGCACAGCAACAGATACACACAAACTCTTTTGATTTTGGTGAGATGCTATGGTTCTGGTGTTGCTTAGCTTTTTTGGAGCTTATCCCGGCCGACTGATGCGGTGTGGCGTGGCGTGTCGTCGGCCGTCCGTCCGTCCGTCGTCGTTCACTACTTCACTGGTGAATCTTAATTTTCTCACGTTTTCACTTGTGAATAGCGGCCAGTGGAACAGGGTAGGTGGATAGATTAACAGATAGATAGAAGATACACACGTCCTCGTGTGTATGGTGCTCGAATCCAATCCCATGCGATCCGAAAGGTGTTAGCTTGTTAGGTGTGGTATGTCTTCTGGGTGTCTGGGTGACCCAGATGTTCCTTGTACGGATATTTTGAGCTGTGAAATTTTGCGCAAAGTGTCGGCGGGGATGATTGAAAATGGAAAGTTGGTTTTAGGAAGAAGTTCCCGCCACATGTGTACACGCGTGCCACTAATGGTATCCGAGGAAAGGAAGTGGATTGTCAGTTGGTGGTGTGTTCGTGCGGATGCGGATGGAATTGCCAATTGAATTTCAGGTGAAACAGGATTAAAACATTTTTGGGCAAGGCGCCCCCGCTGCTACCGTATCGCTTTGGACAGCACCAGCAGGAGCTGTTAATTGTAGTTGTTTGTTCATAAATTATATTTTGTGAAAGTGAAGGCGTCACTTATCTTAATGTCTTGAGAGTTTCACTTGGCTTTGCTGATAGGTAGAATACACACACGTAAGTTTATGTTTTTGATTGCTCACCGTGGAATTTATAATTTCAGATAGAACCCTGCGAGGGGTAAAGTTTCCTTGGTAAATAGTTAATGTCTTTCTGCCACCGTGATGACGTTTCTATTTATGCAGCGATATGCACCAACTGAAAAAAGGCGATGAAATTGGGAACTGTCCAGAACTGTAATATATGAAAGCTAGAAGTGCTCCTCTCCCTCTCTGATTTTCTAAGCCTTGTGCGACTTTTTGATAGAATTTGAGTCGCCTTTGCACGGATTTTTTCCTAGCACATTGAATCTTGTGAGGCAATTTCTTAACAGGTATACTTCGCACAACTGACGGCACCACAATAAGTCAGGAATTATTTTTTAAGGACCTACGGATCAGTTCAATAAAATTCGCAACTTAGCAAATCTGCAACATTGTTCAATTCTTCGCGGAATAAAACAGAAAACTGTTCTTCTCTTTTCGTCAAATCGAAAAATCTCCAATGCAAGCTATAAACAAAATTTATCGACACTGAGATTGTTAAAAGTTCTTAAATAAAAAAACAAGTTTTTTTTTTACGATGTCCTTTTGTTTCAGTTCAGACGAACTTTCGCTAATGGATAATCAATTCCCTCGCTTGTGATATCCTTAAGTGAATTACTTGAAACCATTCTGCTGATTGCTTTTGTTATAAAAAAATCAATAAAACACACGAATGGAATACGACAGCTGCAATTTAGCCCAACCCAGTGTTAGTGTAGCACTGACATTTCATACGCTGTCATAATTAACCTTTAAAATGTCGATGCGATAAAGGACGACTTTTAGTGTGATACGCTGAATTTCCCTCCCCGAAATTCAGTGGGGCTTTAACATTTTTTTTTCTGTTGATGAGATTTGGTCCACTTGACAACCTTTTTGACTAAAAAAATTATTCCTTCAGCATAAGACGGATCCTCAGGTTGTGTGGTGAACAACACATGAAAGGACTCCATATAAAATCGTTTTTGGCCAAGTCCAACTACCAGCTCGACTCTCCATTTATAGAAGAATAACTTTAACAGTATCGTTAGACAGTCTGCTCAATCTGGGTTGGAAGCATAAGCAGCAAAGTGGAATCTAGTGTATGTAGCTCGAGAAGCTCAACAGCCTAACAGTCATGACCTTATTCGGTTTTTTTTTTGGATAACTGTGATGCATATTTGCCATAGTGAAAAACATCAAAGTCTTGCCTGATAGCCAACGCTTGGCAAGATCATTTCTGTGTTTGCTTTATATTCTGAGCACAAAAATCTTGGATTGAACCTACAGAGCCCTTTTCAAGACAAGCTCAGAAGTTTTCTCATAGCATTTGTACATTTGTACGCGAAAGATGTACACGTGAAAAAATCGAAAATGTTATTTCTCGGACAAGACTCCGACACCGTTCACTCAATTCAGTACAGCTTATAGCTCAGCAGCTATCAAATCCTTGAAATCTGATCCAAACTACACAAGAATAGCCTGCAGCTCATCTTCTTTTGATTGCCATGGCATTGCGATGTCCCGTGGATAATCGTTTTAGGTATCCCAATGACTGAGGCTATAAAAAATTATAAATCAACTGGCGGGCCCGACAGACAGAATAAAATTTATTGTTTATGAAGATGTATGTTCCTATTCTGCTTAACAAAAAACATTGCGGGGTTAAGTTCATCAATTTTCATTCTTTAATTTGTGAATATACCTTTAATAATATTTCGCGCCTGTTTTGCATATTAGAACAATATTGGCCAGCAGAAGAGGACTGATGATGGGCGAAGGATTTTCCCAATGTTCGACACATTCACTTCTTAAGCCCGTAGTATACGACATGGAAATCGTTGCATGTACATGCGCGACTGATGTCACCGAAAAGTTAAGAATTCGGGTTAAATAATTGATGCAAGCAACTTTTGATGGAATGTCGATGCAAAGAATAAATATCGGCTTTTACACGGTAGAATTTGTCCCAAAAGGTCGTATGTTTCTAAGCCACGGTGGCCCTCGCATGGAAACGATTCGCATGTATTTTTGCCTGTGTCGTGCGCACCTGTTGCGCTAGAATCCATGCGTATATTTTTTTCCCTGTCATGAGTACACTTGAAGTGGGTTTTAGGTTGCTACTTTGTATAATTTTAAAATGTCGAAATAGAACTGGAAAAGATTGCTATTTTGGCAACAAATCAGATTAAAAATGCCAAAAAGCTGAGTACATTGAGCATTATAAAGCCCACACTTAAAATGAGGTGTATTTGAATGAAAGGGTTGAGCGGACCAATTCGATTACTTGCTTGGTAATCAAAAAATCTGATGCCATTATGCGAATGAGTAGATATTGTGCTTCTGCCCGTCTTGTGCTGACAGAACGCGATTGGGTCTGCTTTGTACATTAGGATGGAGACACAATGGATTTATATTTTCGCAGAATTCGTACGTCTTAACTCCCACTTGCCAATCTGTAATTGAAAGCATTGTTCTTTACGTTTAATCTAAAAAAAAAACGTTTTAATTGATTTACTTTTTTTTTTGGGCTCAAGAATCAGTTAAAAAAGTATTTTAGTCGTCAAAAACGAAAGCTGATTAAAATTAAACCAACATAAATCCATTGGGCCCACGTCCTTATGCTTGAAGCAAATCACATTCTGCTTGCTAGTACACGGCATGCGAAAAAGTCACATGTTTGCATGCGACAAAGGTGACGCATGGACTCATGTGAAATGTGACTGTTACAAAAATGGGTAATTACATGACATGCAAACTCCATGCAATTATTGTGACAGATTTTGACGTCAAAATGACGTCAGCCTCGCATGTACATGCAACGATTTGCATGTCGTGTACTACCGGCTTTAATCGCAGAGAAAAAAGTAGCTCAAATACGTTTGCGTTTGATATAATAAAATGTCCTGTCACACTTATACATAGTTTGTTTGTACGCACTCTGCCCAGATGTTGATGATGATGATGATTCGCTGTAGCTGCATTTGCTTAAAAACGATAGTCACAATAAGTTTTTTAATATGGCTCATCTATTCTTGAATTTTCGTTTCAGACAAAGTATTGCTGTTGCTGGAAATATCTTCTTTTTTTTCTGCATTTATGTGATTACAACTGCGAGGAACATTAATGTTGTGGCTTTTTAATGAAGTTTTTAAAAAAATTATATTTTTCTCGTGATGGTCATGGACCTGAATCCAAGGCAGAGCTTATGCACTCGCAGAGAATATTTTTTATTTTATTTCCGCATTTTGCTTTTGTTACAATTGTGGTATTTCAAATAAAGCTAATGATTCTTCAGAATATATTATTAGAGATTTATTTCACTTTATTATTCAGATGGCATTTTTTTAATTTCGGAGAGATCCACTGTCATCTATTGTTCAGAAAAGTGTTTCCCTTTGGACAGACAATCAATTATCATGAGCGCTAGAAAATTTGATAATAATTTTAAAAAGACTCTCGTATGAATAATTTTTTACTGTTTTGCTGTTCTGAACTGCACTTTTGTTAACTTATGTTTAAGTTAACTGAATCTTTCGGATCAATGATGTAGAATGTAGTTTGTCAAATTTTTATTTTTAACTTTTTAATACAAGATTATTTAATTGATCTGTTTTAAAATAAATATATAAATAAAAAAAAATAATAATCTGCTAAGCATATAAAAGGAATTTTCACATGCATCAAAAAATGTTTTCCTGAAACTTAATATCTATAATCAAACTTCTACCTCGGCTCGGCAATCTAAACGACTCATCGCATCTTAAAAATCAAGTTTTTTCCCAAATTTAACACTTTGAAAAATTTTAAAAATAATCAGCTCAAACTATGAACGTAATCATGAATTATATACAGAAGGTTTAATATTGAATTCTTAGAAGACGAGTGAATCTAAACCATCCGAGTGCCCGCTCAACAAACACACAAAAAATTTCATCAAAATCGATTCACCTGATTAGGAGGAGGTCAGTG
Organism: Orthonevra nobilis; assembly: GCA_963555765.1. Lineage (NCBI taxonomy): Eukaryota > Metazoa > Arthropoda > Insecta > Diptera > Syrphidae > Orthonevra > Orthonevra nobilis. The sequence continues at coordinate 148,976,202 of OY743224.1, forward strand.
ACTAACACTCAAACGGAAGAATTTTTTTAAATTATAATAAAGTAATATGAATCGTTGTCGCCCGAATGAACTTAAAAGGTTCTTCATAAGACACTGTCAAATAAACTTCTTATAGGACGGCACATTGCAAAATCAGACTTCTTCACAAATTTCATTTAGGGAAGCTTTACGGGCGGAGTCATACCTCTCCTGGACAGGGCCCGCTTTTCTTATCAATAAGAGAAGCTATTTTTTGGAAGCTATTCGTGAAATAGAGTTCTTTAATATCCAAAATGTATTGAACATTGGATTGAGAGGATAGCCTACCTCCAATCTATCTGATGCAGTCAGGTGAATAAAAATTAATCCCATAAATAACCGGATGGCCTATCCTTTTAAATTTATAAACAATCTTTGAAAAATATCAAACAATTTTTAAAGCCTCCGATAGCTATAGGAAAACATTCGCACTTAAGTACATAGACGCTAAATTTATTCTGCGAAGGACAGATTCGGTTCGGTTAAGCTTAACGTTCCTCTATGTCGACTTCCCTTTAATGACCGATTTTCTTAGGTATCAAGAACATTCTGTTACATAATTGCGAGAGCCAAGTATCATACACCCTTCCTGCACAAGCTCCAGCATAAGCCCAAACACCCATCGATGACAATTTTTAAGTGCTCTTCCAGACAACTATGTTTATACACTATCGAACGAACACAGACTCCTCACACTTTCTAAGGTTCTATAGACTTTATCCATAACCAAGCCATGTCTGGAATCACCCACCATTGGATCATCGTAGCCACTTAGAAATTGCCATCACAACTGCAGCAGCACACGATTCAATGGATTAATTCGTCTCGAATTGAGTGCATTACACATTCCGTTTTCGGTGTGATTTGCCACTTGAATTGATTGCACCACAGCTCCTCGTAACAATTGATCTCTTTAGAGAGATGCACTCGAGAGCAGGCTAAAGTGTTTCTTCCTACTTACATAATAAAAGATGCAATGAACGCTTAAGAGGGCATCGTCAGCGATTTTTCTCGTGATACTCACATCATTTTTGTCACGTTTTCAAAAACATGCAATTAGCCAGGTAACGCTAATCACATCAAACAAAAAACAAACACAACGCAAGCCTTTATCCCAAGTAAACTTTAACAGAAAAAAAAAAAAAAAAAAGTGAATTTATTACTCCGACGAAGGCTGTTTTAAATCGTGTGCCTTGCCATTGGCATAGTTACATCCGCGGGGGCTTGTAACGTGCTGCTTAGTTTCGCCTTCGCCACCTGAGGGTATACCTACTCGTATTAATTAAAAAAGCTTTATGTCACATTCTTCTGCACCGACAAGGAGTATTGTTCCTAATCAACATCTTGTCTCCACATCCTTTGCAGGCACAGATGTGCCTCCTCCATTCTCTGAGGAGGAAACAGAGCACCATTAATGGTTCGGTGAATAGTTGGTTAGGTGTGGAACCATGGCATCCTTGAATGACAACCACCAACGAAAATGAGAACTCGCCGAGAACAATGCTTAGGTAAAAAAAGGTTCAAGTTACTCTGATTGGCATTGGCATCGAGTTTGGAGTGAGTTTGGGGATGTGTACGAGTAATTAAAATGGAACACGACTGTGTTCTCGAAAACGAGGGCAAACATTTTCAAAGTTCAGATTAAGTGGTGGTAATGGTATCTGCAGGGAAGGGGTGCAATGTAACATGTCTTTTTCTAGCGGGCAAACATTTAATTATTTTGTTTTGAATTTTAATTTAACCACAGAAATAAATAAGTCAACAGGCGACAGGAAGGAAACAATTTGTTAACATGCGTTGCGCGTGAAAGTGAAACTCAATTTGAAAGTCTGATGGAATGCCTTGAGGGAAGCTCTCCTTTTCTTGCAAACGTCGCGTCGTCGGTTGCTATTTGAAGATTCAATTTATTTTGTGTTCGAGTATGGGTGTTAAAGTCATTTTAGGAAAACCGCAGGCATGCGGTTTCGAGCAAATGAGATGATCGGGGATGGCGAACTTAGCTCAATCGTTGCATAAGTCGATAAATGATTGAAAACACTTGTTAAATCATGGCAAATTAGAAAGAAAGAAAGTATTTTTATAGAATTCAATTGGCATCCGTATTTAGAGGGCGAGCTATCGGTTTGTTTTTGTTTTAAAAAGGTCGTGAAATAAACTTTTCCTGCAACGATTGTTCCTTACTTCAATAGAACAAACCTTTCCATGATATATGGAATATAATTTCATTGAAGTAATTGTTAAAAAGAAGGCCAACCTATTTTTTTCTTTTTTTCTTTATTTTAAGTGTCTATTTAACGACAATTTCCAATACTTTAATTTAGTGCAGTTCCATTCCGACTGATCGCATGGTTCTTATACTAAGTGTGAGATACATTGGTTGATTGAATGATCGCACCATCAATTTCTAAGAAGTGAAATGTTTCTTACATTGTCGTCTTGACGGGAAAATGGACCAAAAATGCGGCCCTTATAAAAAACAATACCAAACAGTTTCAAGTTCAATATTGTTGATTTTTCCTGAGATGAACATGCGCCCCGCCTGTAAGATATTCTTTGAGTAAAATAGTCTTATATTTTGAGCTGCGTTAATTCCGGAGTCAATTGGGTCTTGAAAGCGAATTATTCTTTTTATTTATCCAAAGTTTTTAGCTGAGATCTTCGGAGCGTTAACATTCTTGAGTTTAAACAGCTGTTAAATTCTTCTTTAGACACACATGACGAAGACAAGATATTTTTATCAATTAGAGACCAGCCTCACCCACAGGAATTTGTTTTCGTACAGTTTCACTTTGCAAGTAACATTTCAATATACCCCAACTTGAATATGTAATGCAGAGCTTTGGAAAAATGTTTAGCCCCAAAGAAACCAACAGATGGATCACCCTTTTTTGAATGGACAAGTCATGAAACATTGCGAACCCGCAATCGGACTCAAAGACTCCTTTTGAAAAGTATTCTAATCCAATCAAATTAGCCCAACTCAAGTACTCTTTTCAGTATCCTAATTACCAGGCCTACATGGAATAGTTCTTCTTGATTTGAAGCATTCCGGTAAAGTTGGCTCAGTAGCTTGATATATGAGGGACACCCGAAAAGCCAAACAGTTGCAACTTCTTCCTCATAAAGAAAACGATTTCGTCGCCTTCCTGGACAGTCCGACAAGGAATGCCGAAGAGGTCTGGCGAAAGATATGAACTATGCAACTCAACTACAACTAAACGCTCCATCACCACAAACTGATGAACTACAGTACTTTAAAAGTACGAGTTCCTATCTCCGTGTTTCCAAGTCTTGCTTTTTGCAACCAAAGGCTTCCTGTAGAAGACTTATCTGATTTAATTGATTGTGTTAATCCAGCAACGGGCCTGCAAGAAGATATTACCACAGGAAGCATTATAGAATTCCTTAATTCAGAACGACATCTATAAGCCTCTCGACTAAGGCTACGAACCTGAATAACATCCGCGACTTCCAACGTGCTTTGAAAACGAATGAAGTTCAAGTGCGACTTGGACACGCACACGTAGGGTTCTGTTTTTAATTCAAAATTTCTTATAACCGTCTTCTTGCAGTTTTTTTGACACCAATTATTATTAATTTTATACTATTTGTATTAAATGTTGTTATAGTTCACAGGACGGGTGGACAGGGGAGCCTTAAAACTTGGGCGTCCTTTGGGTACGTAACACCAACAAATCTACCAAACGAGCTTAGCAAAGAACAAGGGGGCTAGCTGGCTTAAAAACAAAATTTCCACATAATGCGGGACTTAAATAGACACTCCATTTTCTTCTTCTCGGCGAACACGAATTCCGCTGTAACCTTTAATAAAATCATTTATAATTTAACAGCTTTCGTCTATTGATCCCACCTGGTTTCATTTCATGATCCAAATAACTTGAGAAAAAAAAAAAAAAACAAATGCCCTGCTTTGTTGTAAAAAATAAAAAATAAAAACAATTTAAGGCAAACCCAATCAACTTGTCGACCTTTTACCAATTAATCCCCCGTCTAAATGGATTAACGACTTCTTTCATCCACCATAAACGGTCTCAATGCTCGCCATGACATCACACATTCATGCATTCAAACTGCAATGCAACCGCTGTGAATGTGTGTTAATGCGGTTTAACCCAAAAAAAAGCCCGAAAAAAACATATACAAAACTTAATTTAATGTCAATGAATGTCAACTTAATTGTTTTCGTTAATTAACTTGTTTTTGTAGTCCGTCTTGTTTTGTGAAATTTTTGGTCAGTACCCGCTTAATGGCGGGCAGTTAACCCCGATGCTTGTACTTTGGTTATGTGACGTGACGTGTGGGGAAATATATAAGCAGATGTATGCACGCGCTCAGCCAGCATCCATTTTAATTTTTTTTAGTGACAGTTATTTAAATGTCAAGTTCATCGCACAAACGTCAAATGGAAACAAATGAATCTTTTAATCGCTTTTAAGTTACATTTCTAGAAGAAGAATAGAAATTAAGAAGAAAAGATAAAAAGACAAAAAACGGTTTAATGGAAAACATTTTTCTGGTTTTCTAGTGGTGACGCTGATGCTACGTTATCCCAAAAGCCTTCCGGTTGTTTCTTTCTATTTTGAACCTTTTCTGTCGTCGGTCGGTCGTCGTCTTCGTCACCAAAGAACAAACTTTCAATGATGATAATAATTTTAGTTTTTTTATCAGGAGAAAAAAACGGCTGTGGGTTGTTAGTTGAAGGCTGATGCTGAGGCTGTAACTGATGGATGCCATAACAATAGAGACGCCATTATCACTAACAGCCATCTTGTGTTGTGGCGTAGTGTGTACACACAATGTAATCGCAGCCTCAGCCTTGGAGAACTTTTTTTTTGCTTTTTTTTATTCACGTTGGAACGATAGCACGTTGTACGTAATCTTATCAATTCCAGCCTTCCTTTTGAATTTATTTATTTCTTGTGCGTGTTTTGATTTATGGAAGCATTTATGCTATTTACTTTTTGACAGATAAAATGTTAGAACTGAAATGTGGCATGTGACTTATGCGCCTTCATATTTGACAGCGCTGAGTGATGCTATATTCTCAACCGGAGCGATTAGATTTTGTAGGTTAGATTTTTGTTTGTTTATCAATTTTTGTACTCTTAGAATTGCTTGGATAAGACAGGAATGGAAAAAAAACAAACACTATTTTCTGAGAGACAATACTAATTATACATAAGCCTTATAAGCCTCTGTTCTTTCTCATAGAGTCTGAATCCAAGATTTCAAACAGAAGAGAAATTCAATTGAGAAGTCGAGATCAATCGGCCCGTAATGTTATGTAATGCAAACAATATTACGATGGAACTAGGCCCTAGCTTGCAAAAAAGCTGTCACATTCGTGGTGACACATTTTTTTGTTCTCAAGTTACGTCTGTATGAATGCTTAAAAATCACGCAAGTGTTCAAATTCATGCATGCGTTTTAGTCCAGGCATTTAACATTTATAGACTGATGAACAATCCAGTCAAAGGAGACCGAAGTAATTCAAAGAAGCTCCTTTTCCTTTTGCGTTAAAATGCACGATTCCGCAACAAAGTGGTAGGACTCTGACAGTAATTTGGCTTAAGCCGTACTTTAAGACCATGTGGCCAAAATTGTTTTAGTCGCAAAAATATTTTTGCTTGTAAGGAATGAGTACCCTAACAAGGCTTGGGATCACTCACCAGCAGACAGTTTATTGTGAAAAATGGCAGTGTGACGTCTGCTGGGACTTATGAAATTAACAACGGTCTACAACAGGGTGTAGTTATTTCGCCGATTTTATTTACGATCTTCACAAGCGATCTTGTAGGATCTCTCCGCCACTCCATAGCGTACGCAGATGACTTGATCGCGTACAGGTCAAGTCCGAAGATCGAGGTCATTGTAAGTCTTTTGCAGTGTGACTTCGAAAAGATTCAGGAATATTGCGACGATTGGAAGTTGAAGATCAACTTCCAAAAGTGCGAGACCATTTTGTTCAGGACTCCGTTGTCTAGGGCCTCTTCAAATACTAAAAAGAAGTGGTGAATGTTCTCCATCGTTGGGCAAAACGAGCAGCCACTGGCGAATCGAAGTGTTGTCAGATACCTTGGGATCTGGCTAGATCAGTATATATATTTTAACAAACATATAGATACTGCTCTGGCCAGAGCCAAAGCGGCCTTTGCCTTGACAAAGAGACTGTTTCACAGCAGTCAACTCGATGCCAAGGTAAAGGTGATCTGCTACACGGCCCTCATTCGGCCTGTCCTTGCCTATGGATGTCCCGTCTGGTTCAACGTCGGAACAAGCTTAATGGAAAAGATTCGGGTTTTCGAGAGACGATGTCTTAGGGCTTGTCTCCATTTATATAGAACTCCAGAGTCTGAGTACAAAAAATTCTATAGTAATGAGGTCCTGTACAACGGGGCCAACCTGATCAGAGTGGATAACTTTTTGATAAAGCTTATTCGAAGTCACATTGCAAGAGCAATGACTTCGAACAACAACTTGATCTCCGGGGCTTTTTACCCCAATGATATGCACCACGAGAATGTGCGCCTTAACGGCCTTATTCCCCCTGAAGCGTTTCTCTATTTAGATAGAAAAGGTCTCGTCCAGGACAGATTAGCGGTACCGTTAATCTTCCACGTTGGTCGAAAAGCTGTGGACGGGCGAGTCAACTACGAACAAGACGTCGCAAGTAGCTCACCGGAGACCCTCAAGTTTAGTAGGGCGGTTTCAGACCGCGACAAAGCGGATGTCGAAAGGCAACATAAACAGTTTTGGTGGTTGAACGAAGACTAGAACTCTGTCGACTTTTAGTACTCTTGAGTGCCCTAAAGGCAGTTTGATAGCATGTCCTGTCAGCCTTGGCCGGCTAATACATGTTTAAGGTAGTTTAAGTAGTTATAATATTATTGTTAGGTATTTGTAGTGTTAATTTAAGATAGGTTAAGATTTTAGATTACTTTGTAGCTTAGATTTTATTTTAGTTATTAGTTATTAAGTATAATTTTAGAAAACATAAATAAAAAGTCATGACATTAAGTTTTTTTGTTCAAAAATCTATATTTTTCTTAATTTTTAAATAGTAACTTAAATTGAGATATAAAAAAGTAGTATTAAGTCGAAAGACATTATTTTTAATTTGTTAGGATTAGCTTAGAGCGCCCGAAGAGGGCCAGTAAGTTAGTGTATACATAATTTAAGTTAATTAAGCTAGATTTAAGCGTTTTTGTCTAGCAAGTAAGGAAATAATGAATTGAAATAATAAAAATGCGTTTAAAAAAAAAAAAAGGCTTGGGATCAGTTCTTTAAATTGATGAAAACACTTATTACCAGACCAAGATTTCTACCAAATCAATAGCCTCATCAACACTTTTTCTCAACTTTTGTATTCATGGACGACTCAAAATAATTGCTAAAAGATATAATTACAATGTGTAGAAGGTAAAAAGGTAAGAACTGGTAGAAGAGCTGACATATATTTATAATTAGAAAATGATCGTTATGAAAATGCCAAGGTGCTATGAAAATGCTGAAGATGAGCCTCGTAAAGCGGCAACTTATGGCAGAGAATCACCCGACAAATTTTTATTTTCTAAAGACATAAAAGATTTGAACTTATCAATCATGACGTTAGACGTCGAATTGCGGTTAATGGCTTGGCGTCAAAATTCCATATCAGAAGGTCTTATGAATGGAATCTTAATAACCTGCTCTCCGGAGAGATCTCCTGAAGCTGAACTTTAAAAATTTAATGAAATGACTTCTGGCATTAGAATGAAGGATGATGATGGTTGCGTAGTAGTTGCATAACATTTGATTCATCTTAATCAAAGGGCACAAACTTTGATAAGACGGTGATCAACGCTGGGAAGAGGAAATTTAAGAATAGGCCCTAAGTCACGTACAAATTTTGGAAAGTATCGCCGTGTTTGATTTTGATGCAAGGCTATGATCAACTCAATTTTATCTTACAATTGACGGGTTGGGTGTTCGGCAACACCAACGAATGCATCGGAAGCGGAACAGTAGCAGAAACAAATGACTTTAAGAACGTAGAATCTTTCTTACAGCTCCTGGTGTGGCCTTTTCAATGACATATAAAACTTAAACTAAAAGTCCTCGTGAAAACGACTCATACGACCCGATACATAAAAGAGCCGCTGTAGACTATTGCAGAGAGAGTTGTACAAATGGTTAGCTCCAGCGTTCGGTGAAATCAAAACTTATTTGGATGCAGCAAGAAGAAATTGAAAGGAGTAATTACAGGGACGAAAACGAAGACTTTACTCTTCTTATAGCTCCACAAAAATTGTAAAATATTGATGATCTGTTTTTTTTTAAATTGAAGAAATAAGAACAATTTCCAAATTTTACATCGGAAATTATTTAATTTTTTTTTTTTAAATAATGTTTTTCTATCTTCAAGTTCATGTAAAAAAGAAAGCAAATTATTTTAATAATACATTGAATAATAGTAAAACATAAATGTCTACAAATAAGAATTATTTCATTTGTTAAATGTTCACTTTCACGAAGAGATGTACTATTTTCTGTTTCTTCAAATGGTTAAAAAATTCCTTTTTCGCCCTTTAAATATTTTGCAACTCATACGTTGCGCAAGACAAACCGGGCTACAACTGAATTTGGAATATTTCCTTTCCTTTTATTACATTTTTTAATTTATTTATAATTATTAAAGCAGTTTTGAAGAACTGCATACTTAATTTTTTGACCGAAACATATTTCTATTACAAGTCTCACTTTCCATATCTTAGGATTTTTAAAAGGAGTCATAAGCTACTTTGTTATTGCTTGGTCTTCATCTGCGGGCAAAACAAAGTCTGTAGAATTTCGGATAGTTCATTACAACGTATTGACCCTGGCCACTGGCAATCATGTCGCTTGAAACAGAATCACAAAATCCCCGATCGTCGCACTATTGTGGAGGTAACACATTTATTCCTATACTATACATAAAGTTTATTATTATCGAACAAACAATATAAAATTTAAGATTAAATTGTTCTAAGAAATTCAATTGACATTCTGTAAGTGGGTGGGGTGACCATTAAAAGCAAAAAGAACTCCAATCAAACTTATTTATTAAATTAAACAATATTAAGTTATCTCATAAGAGACATATAAATTTAGAACAGAAAAATCAAATTGACAAAAATTAATTCTTAAATTACACCAGATAGTCAGAAAGAAAAGATTCTAATCCAGCGAAGTTGAAATTGAGAAACCAGTCTTTTACAAGTTTGAGAGCCAAACCAGGTAAAGAAATCGACCTGAACGACTGAGGAAGTTTATTGAATAGGCGAATTAACGAAATATTATAGAAATAACGATAAGCAGTGAAAATGAGGAAAAGATATAGAGTAAGAAAAGTTTCCACGTAAATTATAGTTAGAGATCAGTCGGAAGTTGCGATTACCAGACTTCATAAAGAAGATCTTCAAGACTTTAACTCAATACAAATGACGCACAAGAAGAATTTTTGTCACAGTACAGAGGGTAAGTACGATGTCGACCAGATTTGCGGCATAAATTTCTGTATTATCAAGAGTGGTTGAATATTAATTAGATATAGATAGATATCTTTATTTCGAAACTAATTTACAATATTGGGGTTACAACATATTTTACATTACTCCACAGATTTGTATGCTGCAATTCGGGAGGAGGCAAGGACTTCTTTTTCTGGTAAAAAAGATGACTTGCGTTTTCGTACCGTTCAGCTTAATTTTAGTGGTTGCATTTTATTCTTATAAGTATCTAACTCTCCAACTAGTTATAATAGATTGTAGTTTTGAATGAACAATACCATAGAATATTATTTTAAGTAACTTGAACCAAATTGAAAAAATACGCAGTATTTGCTTCAGAGAAAGAATTTCCTGCAAAAATTCATCCGAAAAAAAGTATATGTTTTTACTTGAAGTAAAAACCAATTTTTAATTTTTTACTCCATTTTTATGCATACCAACATAAATATTTATTAAGAAAATTTTCAGTAAAAGCATTCACCAAATGATTATTATTTTTTTCTAGACTAATCAAATATATCTAATTAATTGACGCTGACTGTATCCCCATCAAAGTTATGCGATAGTTCTCATTTGAAGTTCAACGCAATTCGAAAAACATAAAATCTAAGTGCTATTTACACGAAATCATTCCTCATAAGATTTATTTTTGCAAATTTCCGTTCCACAATCATTTAATTTTTTTTATTTTTAAATGTTTGTTTCTTTACTGATATAAACTTATTTAAAAAAAAAAAAAACAATTCATATGATATCATGTTTTGTTTTGGTTTCCTTTTCTTAGTCATTGTTAATTTTATCGGTTATCGGCGTAAAGAAAGACTTATCGATAAACAAGTTTAGAAGTTGAGCTTCCAAGGAATGTTGTTTCTTCGCCTTCTTCTTTTTTTCGTACATCAAATTTATGTTTTCCGAGGATTTACGACATGTTTGGAGAATATTTCCAATTTCACCTCGTCATGTCGGGTGAATAAATTTGTTGAACAAATATTTCGAGGAACTTGTAAAAATAAAAAATAAAAATGAAAACATGTAAATTTGTCCAATAACATTGAGACGCAGTTAGATGAAGGAATTTGAACGAAAATGGTTGACAGATATAAATAAATCTGAATAATCAATCAAGATACATGGACTTAACAAGGCGTGGTTTTATTTTGGTTTTATACTCCATAAGAAGCGAATTTGATTAACATATACATAATCACCTTAATGTGGCTTAGAGAAGAGCATTATCTACAGATCCAATAAGGAAGATTACGATTTTGGCCGGTTTGAAGACCACCAATTTTCCACTGAAGGTACGTATAAGGGAATTAACTTAACGACTAAGCTTGATTTTGTAGTTTCAAATTTTCTTCGGACGGGTTGGAAAATTCAACGCCCCCAATGGCTTGGAAGAGTCCCGTCACGGTACACGTGGATAGCCATAGTTGCAACCGCTAAATGGTGAACTCATGAATAGAGCCTACCAAACCGTTCCGATAGCCGACAGCCCAACCAAGTTAAACACCCTAAGTAATAAAGGGCAAGCCGTCTTGGGTAGAAACGAGCCCCTAAAGCGAAGACTTCACGGCATGATAGTTCAACAATCTCCGATTTATTTATGTGTGTCGACTCTAACCTTTTTTATGTAGCAGCTCGATTTTGAATCCGATTGGAGTTAATGCTGGTAAGATGAAGCAAATAACAACAAGGAGGTTCAACATTGAACGCCTCAGAACACCGGAAATAACCAGAGCTCTCAGAGAGCTTTCAAGTGAAAAATTGCATACAACAAAAGTTAAAGCATGCCGCGCTATTCTAAGTGAGGAAACAGACTAGACCTCTTTAGTCTATCTAAATAGCATCAAACTTCCTTACTCGAAGAACCATGATCAAGCTCAACAAAAAGGTAGACCCGCGAGCTCCATGAGCTGTTCAATGATGTGGATATAGCCCGGAAGACAAAAACCCATTTCCAACAATGGCTCGGCCAAATTGAGTGAATGTACCAGTCTTCTTATTGGAGCAACCAGGTTCAAGAAAAAAGTGAAGACCGAACCTCGGATCTCAAGATTGAGCAATCTCGGAAATCAGAAAGTTTGATCTTACTTATCAGAAGCAGCCCGGTATCCGGAAAAATGTAAAGCATATTTAGCTCATGCTTAGATCCTCCAAGATCGGTTTTCATACTTTATCAAGTGAAGGTAGGACGTTTGAGAGGTCTTACAGACAACTTTAACATTGGCTCAAGTTTCTTATGCCAATGACTTGAAGATGCTCGTTTTGGAAATTGAAGCCCGCAACGAGATCTACCAAGGTCTATTCAGTCCAATCAGATGCATACTTAAGCTTGGCTTTGGTCCAAAAGCCTCTTTGTATGCCAGTTAATTCTGAGGTACTTTATTAGTATTTTAGGAACACAATTGAAGTTATGTTAAATCGAAAGTCTATATAGTTTGAATCAAAGGGTGTGCTTAGAGCTGCCATAATGGACTAGTGAGTAAGGTAAGCTTAGTAAAATTATTTGAGCTAGTTTTTTAAAGGCTGCAGTTCTTTTGAAGTCACACAAAAATGCATTTGTGGGTTAAGCGTTTTTCTTTCAATAAAGGGTGCATAGCGATGAGAAATCTACCAGCTCTTTTAAGGTTATACAAACTACAGACTTCAATATTATCTTTATTGGATTCTTTGCTTATTGGCATTGTTAAATCAGTTCTTATAAACGGTGTTGTAGAACGGTTATATTTTTGGCTTTCATTCACATCCTTTTTTCACACTGCAACTTGTTTGACAATTAAATTGACAAATAAACCTTAAATTTAAGACTCAATTCCTGTTTTCATTTTTACTGACTTGATAATTAGAGGCCAATCAATTTTATTGTCCTGAGTAGAATTTCATTTTGATTAAATCCAAATCGCCTATAACTCTCGAATTTAAGCTCAAGGAGAATTTTCTTGACATTGTCGTTTCCGGAAGTGAATTAATTTAAGTCGCATGCCGATGATCGATTCAGAAAACACATAAGATTCTGGAGCTCCTGTCGTCACATTATATTGCAAAACGATCTCAAAATGTAAATGATCAAGTTTTGTCCTTCGTTTAAAAAAAAAGTCATTAATTAAGTTCGCTTTTTTATATTAAAGTTAATAAATACAAAACCGTTCGATTCTGAGTAAGCTTTCAAGTATAGATCACGTGAAGGAATAACAACGAACTTGCATCCATTTATATGGACATTATTATTGAATGAACTTTTAAATGAATTTAAATTAAATTGAAGTTAAACTGTATTAGTTCTCTTAATTGCTTCTTTGATAAACTTTTGATCTTTATGCAAATGTGGCAAGTTTTGTCGCGGCTTTGTTTTTGTTTTTTGCAAAGACGTAGAAACGTTGATACGACACGATCATTAGTAAATGTTAAAACAAACTTATTCAAGAGAAAAATCATGAATGGTAAAAATAAAACTTATAATAGACGTTTGTTTGTGCCGCATCGGGGCAGAAAGATGCAGTCAGAAACGATAGCTAAACTAAACTAGCATCTTAAAATATTGTTTTTGAATATCGATCGTCGATGCGATAGAACACCATTATAGAGATTTGGACTCCTCGTTAAAACGACAGAAAATGAATCAAGTGCTTTGATCAACCTTGGCAGTCCAGCCAAAAACGTATAGTTATTCTATGAGAGGTTTTCCTTTCCAATCCGGTCTTATTCTTATATTCTCATAAAAAACGACTTTATGAAAGTCTGGTCTTTACAAGGCGAAGGTTCATATGGGGACATATCAGTTTCAAATCTTAAATTACCGATTGTACTATAAAGTTGTTGCGGATCTTCAAAAGCAATCAGTGTATATTTTTTTGTTATTTTTCCAACCGCTTTAAAGCATTAAGGAATTTGATCTTGTCGATATTTGTCTGTAAGATTACCTAGCCAGTTTGTTTTTCTAATCCTATCTTACATTTTTTTAACAGCAAAACAGCTTTCGAGTTCGCTTTTTTCTGTCAGTGATTAGTCTGAGTTCGGGATTTCAATTGAAGAATTTCAAGCGCCCCGTATCTGACCTGCTTTATTTAAAAAAAAACATACCAATCATTTGAATCAACTTAAGGACAACCAGATTGACTAGATCTTTGAATCTCATTTCGTTCTTTTTGAGCTGCAGTCTGGATATGAGGATGAGTCTGCATGCGACTACTTAAGGCTTTGCAGGTTCTTAAGCTTTTTTGTCCGGATCCATTTTATGACAAACATTTTTCAAAGGCATTGTTCAGAAACGGATCTATCAATTAGACGCCTACATTGGTTATATTATTTGTGGGGATGTGTTAAGTCACTTGTGTATGCTGACAGCCCAGGCGCAGTTGCCGATTAAGTAGCCCACATTCGTTGCGACACAGACAAAATAAGGCGGTGCGAAATTGGACCGGTAAGATAGAATGCCCGAAACTGTTTGCAAACAATAGAATGGCAGAAGTATTCAGCTTTATGGAGCGCCGTGCTCAAGAGAATTTTCGTTCGAAGCTGACAAAACATCGGCCAATTGCGATTCGGACTCTCGTAATGAAGGTTCCATATCAACTTGTAGATATACACATAGTTCGTCCATTATAGGAATCAAGTCTCGAAGGTTTTACCGGCTTTGTTTCAAGTACCCTACAGGCTTTCGATTGATTGTTTAAGGGACCGAAATCATGAGTATTTTACATTAAGTTCCATATGATACCTCCACGCGTTCCTTAGAAAAAGTGTGATGTCAGATGTACTGTGTTGTTACAGCATTCAAGCCTGGAAGTTCTGTTTTTATGGTTCTTGCATTTTCATTTGAATTTTATTCGAATAGCCCTGTGACAATTTCATTCTGATATTCCAAAATATGATATGGTCTCAATCAGCCGAATTGAAAATAAGGGTCCGAATATTTATCCGAAATTTATTGGTGGAACATACGTTTTCATTCCTAAAGCAAGAACCTACACCCAAAATTCAAAAGTGATATCAAGAATTTTAAAAAAACAAGTACTTTTTGAGGCTTTTTTTTCATTCTTTCATGGTAAGAACTAAATGAAAATTGGAATCTTCTACCAATTTAATATATAGTCAATCTATTAAAGCACTTTTTTTATTTTGCATTTCCTTCGAGCATTTATTGCGGCCTCAGCGACTGCTGAGTCAATCGAGAACAAGGCTTTGTGTAGAAAAATAAAAATAAAAAATAGAAAGGACATCGAAATATTGAGCCATTAGACAATTTTTTTCGTTGTTTTCTTATTCGAGTTGTTTTTAATAAGAATATTATAAATACTGAATTGCATTCGAAGAATCTAACATCGCAAACAGAGACGCAATTGCAAGCAATTGTAACGAAGCTCAACTTGAGTTTGATATAAAATAGGACTCATCTCTCGGAGTTATTTCGCATGACCGGGTGAATCAATGAAGTACCAAAGATTTGTCATTCATGAAATTTACATAACCAATGATCTTCATTAGCATTTCAAAAACAACATCTCAAAAATAAATGAACATTATTGTGAGGCGAATGCTGTCAGGTGAGCTGGTCATCAATCAACCATGAGTCACTGCATACGTAAACAAAATGTATCTCAATTCATGATCAAAGTTCTTCCGAAATTCCATGAATAAGACAATACGCAATGCCCCTTCTAGCAAAACAATGCGGTCTACATCAATTACACATAACCTCCAAAACAGTCGTAAAAGTGAACCTTTTCGACATTTGCTCCCAAAAAAAAAAATCAAAAAAATAAGATAAAAACGTCGTAAAGAATATCCGTATATCTGTTTCCTCTTTTTGTGCCGCATCAGAAACAGAAGAGCGCTCTGCTCCAAAAGGAACATTAAAACACAAATAAACAACAAGTACGCAGGAAGGCTTCAAATCATTCAAAAGCAATAAAAAAAAAAAACTTGCAAGCTACTAACAAACGTGCTTGTGATGCTACGTGTGACATTTTCAAATGTGAATGTCATTGTCCTTTACACCAATTTCAATGGCCTTAAAGCCATAAAGCTGTAGGGAAGAAACTGCTGAGTGAACATCGATACAAATGTCATAAAAATTCGGTCCCGGATAAACTCACCGACCGAGTGAAGCGCGATAGAATACCATGGAGATGGGAGTGTCCTTCCCCCTCTGTTCACCTGCAACACGTGACTTTGTGTACTTAGCAAAAAAAGATAAATAAACAAATGATTAGAAAAGTGGTGTGGAAATTGTGTTAAAGCGGAAAGGGACAATCCAAACAGTTGCCACCCTTCGGGTAGTTAAGGTAATTCCAACTCCCTTTGACCTAAATTCGCAAAGCAAGTAATCCCTTGTATTCGCTTAGCTATGACTTTAGGTTTGGGCCATTCAAGGGATGACATCCTTAATTAGGGAAATTATCTAGGAAGCAAAACAAAAAACAAAAAGTTAGGAGCGTCCTTCCACCATTTTGTTTATCCCTCCCCCCTTTTATTATTGTTGGATTTTTTTTACACCGAACGGGGTGGCTGGGAGCAGATCCTTTGAAAATGCAAATTAATGAATAGAAACCTATTCGAGTGGGAAGGAGATAAAAGTTTAGGGGTTTGATGGAAGGACGTGAGGTGATTTTATTTTTATCCCGAGTACAATGGAATTCATAAATAGTCCGGGACGAGCGACATGGAGTCGGTCTGTGCTAAAGAATCAAACCGATTGTTATTACTCCATTCGGTTCTCTAGTTGGGGTCTTTTTATGAAATCACAAAAATTGCGGGCGTTCAACAATGAGCCAAACGGAGGACACATCACTTGTCGTATCCTTATCCAAGTTACATTTTTTTTTTGCCTTTCTTTTGTGTTTGTAGAGATGGTCTATTCAAATGGAACTACTAACATCCCAAAAAGTGGTAGTGACAGTGACTTACTTTTCGTTTATCTTTTGCTGACTTCCGTCAGGTTTTAGTGGTTTCCCTTTGGATGAATCTTAGTCCTTTTCGGTTGCTGGCGTTTGTTTATTTTGGGAAATATCCGTTTTTGAGAATTTCTGGTGCACTTTCGATTCACACTTAACTTAGCACTTTGTATATATATTTATATATTTAATTTTTTTTTATCTTTCGCACAGATGCACTTTTGGTAAAATATTTATTTGTTATTAAAATTTAACACAATATTAATCGTATTGAAGATTTAATCCCGTCCGAGATTTCGAATATAAACCGCCAAAAAGAATGGGATACTCTTTGTTATCGTTATCGGATTTAAGAAATAAAATTCTGAGGTACGACGTCTCACTTGCTGAACGATTTCGACCGCATTGAAACGAAAACTGAAACTCGTAGAGTTCCACTCGGCTGAAATATTGTTTACTTCTGGAATTTTGAATCTGATTTTGAGTTCGACTCACTTTTGGAAACATGCACTCAATCTTCGAGTCTCTCTTTTTGTCACACACATGAACAGCAAGAGTGGAGACGAGACGACTCTCTTAAAATAACGCTGGTACTGCCAGGCGAGAGAGCGCTATTTTATATCTGCTTGCCTAAAAGATTTGGTCCGTAGGTGCAAACGGCTGTGCCTCGTCCCTCACAATTTGTTTTTGAAGCATCGTTTTGCCATAGAAAAGAGTGTTTACTTATATCTTAATGCAACAGCTCAATCCTTCTCGGTCGCGGGCACTCTGTTTCTTGTTGGTTAGACCAAGCTTCCTGGCTTCAGAGCTTACTTATTCTTCGAAATGGACGCTCGGCTTTCCCTATTCTCGTGAACTTATTGGCTGGAAATCGAAGGTACTCTCATCTGGAACTAGGTTCATATCATAGTGTGGAGTGATTTTCTTGCGCAGGTGCCTTCAATCAATTCTGCTGTCTTACTTATCTTAACATCCGGCTCCGGAAAGATGAGTGTGTTGTAGAGCTTGATTTCTGCCCTTTGAGTTAGAAATTTCGATCATAGTTTTTTGGACAAACCGTAGTAGCATCAATTGCCCAGAATGAGTCGTCATCGGATCAATTTCAAAGATGTTAATTTCCATTGCGTATCACACAGCTGTTTTCTTCAAGAGTGCGTTTGACGAAGTCACAAAACGGTGTGGGTCTGGATTAATTAGATGGTTCTTACTCCGAACAGCACAGTTCTACATTCCGCCTGCTTTAAAGCGTTCTGCTACATAAAAGAATCAGTTTTGGGAGAACAAATCCAGACATCGGCATCACTTCAAAAAGTTCAGTGAGATGAATACTGTCATGTATGGTTTGAAGTAGACGGTGACTGGTGATTTGTTATTCTTCAGACATTCAAAAAATCACATGATGGTTTCATCTAAGACGCGTTAAGCAGAGATATGCCTCCATACTAGTTGCGAAGAATTTTGAAAAAAGGAGGCAGACAGAGCTCATCCCCGCCATGTTGAAAAAGTTCAGCTAATGAATTATCTTTTCTACAGTGGTTGTGAGAACTAGTTAGTTGGAATAAGTTTCGCTTCAATTTCCAGCACTTTTTCTTCTTCGTTATCTTTAAATAGCTGCTAGAAATCAGGTTTGAATATGGTCAATGTGGTAGATATCGAACCTATGCACATGAATATGTGAATGGGAAATGCTTTCAGGAGCAAGAAATTCCTTGTTAGTTATGTGAACGGTAACCTGCAGAAAGAAAGGCGAGTCGACTTGAAACTATTTTTTACGATTTGACGGTGGTTTGGTTAAAGTTACTTCGCAGGATTGTTACACAGGGATCGCCTCTTATGAGCCTCGAAATTGACAGACTTTTGTTATTGCCAAGCTATATTTTAATAATAGAAGTTAAGTGATAATTCAGAAGTATGTGGAAATACAATAATTGTCACACTGATAATGTTTGAAGTCGCTTAAATAACTGGCTATGATAAATACGAAAATAACTCTATAGGGGAAAGATTCTCGAGCTTTGTCTCGAGACTTTTTCTTTTAATTTCATGTGAAGCTCCAATAATCTGGTGTACTCCTGTAACCAATTGATTATCGCACAACCAGACAAGGGCATTTTAGTACAGAAAAACCCCATAAAAAGCCAGTCAAGATGGTAAATCTCCTTCATTAACTGTAGCAGTTCTGAGTTCTGAAGTCCGAAAGTTAAACTTGATGCATGTAAACTAGAATTTGCTGCTCGAAATTTACTCAAACGTAGTTTTAAAAATCATAAAAACATGCTTATAACTCCTTTCTTCCGTTGATAAACTTCGAAGCGCTACATTTCCGATCGTAGAAGATTATTAAAAAAAATTCTACACATCATATTATCTGAGATCATGTCCATGTAACGTTGGTATCATGCAAGACTGCCAAATTATTTTTAATTGCTAACCACCAAGCGAATAACAGCAGTTCCGGTTAAGTTTGTTGCCTTAATGCCTCGCAATTTCAAAAGATTTAACTTCAATTAACTCCAAAGCGCTATATTATCTCAAGCTAATTAACAAATAGTTGCCGTCATTTACTTTCATTTTAATGCATTACCTCCGGCCAAGTCCGTCGCCCCTATCATTTTCCACAAATCCTCTTTGCTTTCTGGTAACGCTCACAAAAAAAAAATAAAAAACGTGTCTTTCTCTTGAGTGGAAATTATGAACTTTCTCTTCGAGTTGAAACGTGAACTCAAATTTTCCACTCAATGAGAACGTTTCTCTGTTTTTTTTGTTGACTGTTTTCTTTCATAAACAAGTTATTCACATTTTCATTAAAGCCAGGGAAACCCCTTGTTTTCTTTTGCGTTCTTACGTTGGCGCTGGTGTTGATTAAACATTTTCCCTTGTTAATTGACAAGACAAGTGTATGCATTTGCCGGTATGGATAATGAGATGCATGAATTTAATTTTTTACCCATAAAAATGAGTTAAGTCTTTAAACGGCTCTCGATATTCAGCATTTCGCTTCCTGTGATTAAAGATTTAGCCATGTTTCCATCGATTCTGGGAATATTGTGTTTCCGTTGAGTTATGTATTTAAATGTGCTTTTATGAAACCTGATACTTCTTGCAGGTCTCAATGTATCCAATTCCTAGTATGGAATATTTCTCTTGTTAAAGTCCAAGAATATGGAAAAAAGGTTAAAAATCAGTTTTAAACTCAAAAGTCAGCGTCAAACTAATTGCTGGATAATGCTTCCAAAAGTCCTCGAATCGTGGCCTAAGATGAAGATAATGTTGGCTTAGATGTAGCAGACAGAATAAATGATAAATGAAGGTTAAAAAAAAGAGTCGGGGAAAATACAGTGCCCTGTGGATCGCCAGCATTCAAATAGTTGATTACAGACTTGAAACCAACAAATACTAGTTGAATTAAGAGGTAGTTTCTAATCCAATGAGAAAGAGCTGTATCAAGACCTACATGATATGTACTAAGTGCACGAATTTTTGAAAGACACAATTCAGACTCTGCCAAATGCTCATGAATTGTTAAGCGCAGGAATCTTACTTTTGGCTTAATGCCGTAGGGTGTGGTTCCATTTTTCTGTGAGATGTTCTATCAAATCTCCAGGGGACGTTTTGCTTCGAAAACCAAACTGTCGGTCATTGAGAAGTTTCCGTGATTCTAAATGTTTCACAAGTTGACGATCGGCCGTTTAAACAATTGGTCGATAAATGGAGAGCGATTAAAATTCGTTTTTTTTTTGAACGAAATGGACAAATGTTGTTTAATTTCACTCGGGAAGAAAGCTGAGGAATGTTTGCATAACATCGATCTTTACTGTGAATCCACAAAAAATAAATCCGAACAAATTCAAATCGCAGCTCCTCGCTGACCAAGCATCACCAAAACGACTGTTTTTGACAATTATTGAACAAAGTGTGCAAATAATCAATTATTGTAGCTCTAGTGTGGCAAGTACTCCAATCCAGTATCAAGTCCTTAATTTCTAATCGGTTTTCATGCCATGGGAGCGCTCTCGGTTAACTGGAACGTTTCGTCTAGAAAGAAAAAAGAACTTAAAAAAGCCGCTACTCCAAAAACCTCAACATCGGGATGAACCTAAAAAACAAACGACAATTTTTCTTATTGAGCAAAATTATGTTCAATTTCGAGGGGCTTTAAGGATCAAACAGAAAAGCAAGGAAACGGGTGGTCACCTCGCTTCAATTCTCGAGCCTGGAAAGTGAATATTCCGAAATCTTTTTGCGAAACTCATCTCAGGCTAATGTGTGTGGAATAGAACATAAAATCAACTTTATAAAACGAGATCAAACTTTGGAATTCATAAAAAATGAAGTATTCCATAATGTTCCTATTTCGCTTGAATTTCCTTCCCCCAAACATAAACCTTGGCATTGTTATTGAAAATATTCTTAAAGCAGATTTTTGATAATCTTCTCAAACGCAGCATGAGTGTTTGTCTGAAACTCCCAAAAATGAGTTGGTTTCCAATGAACGTTGAAGCGTTCACTCACTGAAGGCATGCGAAGGTCACAGCGATAAATATCCGAACAGATAAGGTGCACACTCACTTTGGAAAACCAACAAAAACAATACAAATACTGTTTGCCTTTAAGGCATGAAGCATAAGACTCATAACTGAGACAAAAAGGAATTTTACTTAAATGAGGATTTGTTGCTAATAGTTTCGTAATTAGATGAGCTCTATTCACTTCGTTACAATTGGAATTATATGAGGAGTAATATTTTCAAATTAAATAGTCATTACGTAATTGGTTTCTGATTCGATTGGTATTTTTGGCCTCCGAGACGCACTTTGGGAGAAATAATGTCCTCTTGAATGTTTGATGAAAATAAATTAGTCACGTTCATTGTTGGTTGGCTGGTTATTGGGGTTACGGATGTCCTTCAATTAACTTAAACATTTTTTTTTATAAGTTCATTTCAATTTCAATTTTCTTAAATCTTCAAAGCCTGTGAACTCAGCTGCAGATTGTTCGAATTCCATATCCAAAGGGCGATGAAATTTTCATAGAGTGTGTACTTCTATGACCGCTATTTAAAAAAATATATGAAATTCAAAAATAAATAAAGTCCCCATACAAAAAACGTGATTTTTCGGCTTTTTATTAAGAAAGTATTTTTAAAACAAGAACTTCCTGATAGGAAATTATTTCGTGTTAAATGCTGTGCAGCGGTATAGAGCCCTACGCGTGCGTGTCCAACTTGCAATTGAACGCTTTTTTATTTCGATATTTCAAACACAATGAGATTTCAACAACTCGGACTTGAATAATTCGAGCTCGAAAATTGTTATGTGCACTGCATAAGTTAAATTTTGTGGGCGAGTCCCCATTTTGGAAAAGGATTTTCAAGGCTTGTTGTCTGTTGTCAGCCCGGTAGATTTGTCCCGCCAGTTCACATTTACAAAAATTATCGCATATTACTTTTGCCCCACCCAGTATATAGCTCCCCTATAAACAAGAGAATTTGTCGCATTCACATAATTCGCAGTATTTTATTCGTCATTATTTGTAGATTGTGTCAGCTATTTGTGGTCCGTGTCATGCCGTTAGAGTTAGCGATTTCATCCTTGGAGCATTCAGCTAGAGTTCAGGACAGGACAGCGACTCACTTGGTCAGTCTACTATCGTTGGTCAATCGCTCCAGTAACCAATAAATTGATACAATCTGGTAAAAGTTCAAAACTTAATCTATGAAACTAAATTGGGACCTTCAATAGACAAAACCAAGTTGACGGATGTCCGTTTCAGATTGTGTACATCATCAAAGTTAAGGACTTTCTTTCTTTCTTTCTTTCTTAATGTTCATCGAACTAAGTTAAGAAAATGTTATAAGATACACGTGGCGCTCTGATCAAATATTTTTGTCTTAAATTGAATTCCGAAAAATCGTATTCGGCCGTACAGTAAGGATTATCGCAGCAATGTAATCTCCTTCAAATAATGACGAATAAAATACTGCGAATTGTGTGAATTGAATTTTCGCACTTCGAACTACTACACAATCGTTCGATGCTTATCCTACTCCTTCTGTTAACGCTGTGCCAAATTTGGTACAAGCTCGAAGTAGCTAGAAATCAAAGCGTACCCATACTTGAAGGAATGCTTGCGTCGGACTGCTTAGCGTGAGGTCCCGTGCCTAAATCCTGACGGGAACATCTAGAAAATTTTCATAACTTTACATCTTGTCATACTCGGGACAATATATAACAAAGATTCGGAGGTTGTCAAAAGTCGATAAAGTACCGAAGGTCCAACCAACGCTATTTGTGCGAAAAACAAAACGCGCACTTACAAATTGGAGAGCTAAGCTTTATCTCCAAAAATAGCTTCCACACATTGGCTGTAGGCTGACGATCAGCTGTGATCTGGTGCCTTCTTTGTTTGACCAATCCACCTAAAAAAAAGCGCCCGTACGAGTTGCGTACCACCGAACTACTCTTCGGTGTAAAAAACATTTTTAAAAACATGTTTTTTATATGTGGACCCTTTACTATTATTTTCATTTTTTGTTTTTATATTAATCTATCTACCTGTAACAATTCATAAGACGCAGCCCTGTGACGGACAGCTGGACGGAACCTTAGTATTCCCGTTGGCACTGTATGAGTACGGAACCCTTAAAACAAATAAAATTCTTGCAAACCGTACTCTTCTAAGCTTCATCTCGAAAATCAGATTTGTGCCTGTCCGACTTATTTATTTAAAATCATTTGGTAGGCGTCCAAAACTTTTCCCAAAAATCACTGAATCGTTCGAATAATGATTTCAACTAAAAACAAGCTCTTAACAAAAATCTTTCCTTCGTTGAACTTAAGTCTGCTTAAAAAAAACGACTTGACCCATTACTTTATTTCAAAATCTCAACAAGTTTTTCTTTGATGAACTCCTTAGATGTGCCAACAGCTTTCGCAAAAAATTACAATACAAAATGCCGACTCATCCAAACTACTTTTCAACTTTATGAAATAAAAAGCAAAAAAACAGAAACAAAACTTTGAAAAAGTTGCCAAAGAAAAGCCGATAAAAACAAAATACTTCTGTTTACAATTCGAAAGGAGAACAAATAAAAATAAATACAAGGATCTGTCACACCTGACAGGTAAAAAATATTTCTATTTCTGTCCTTCCCATCCCTGCTCTACCAACGAAATCCGTTGCCAAGGTGTCCTGTGTCGGCACAACAAACACCTGGCAATTTTTGTTTTTTGTTTTTTTCGATCTAAATCAAAACGTACAAGAGGAGAAGATAACAATGAATTACTACGACGAGGAAATCAAGATAGACGGTTCGGAGCCGATTAAACTTGAGAAAGTTCACAGTGCGTCCAGAGGATCCCGTGCATCCGCCGCCGCCTCCAATTCGTCAGCTGCTCGGCGAGCAATGCGTCCCAACAAATCGGTGGGGGTTGTGCAAAAAACAAAACACAAAAAGGATTCAAATTACCTTCCGCTGTTTTACTTTGTTTTTTTTTTTCTGTAGGATGGATTAGCACGTTCTTCATCCACCATCACCAATGAAGAAGATGATGAACACCTGGAGGAGGCAAAGAGGCTCGATGATAGCGATGCCAGTGAATCCGATTCGGAGGACAGCAAGGAGTTTCGCGAACGTCAACTACTTGGCACTCGTCTTATAAGCCCATCGAGCTGGGATAGTCTATCCATACCACAAGAGATTAAGGATATTTTCCCCCACATCCTGAAATACACGCCGCAACTCATTGAAACGGAGTATCACCTGCAACCATTTGTGCCTGAGTATGTGCCAGCTGTTGGAGACGTGGACGCATTCCTCAAGGTATCGTGCCCCGTCGTCATGAACTCACACCGAGAAGCGAATATAAAGGATCATCTCCAGAGAATGGGTCTACATTTCCTTGATGAGCCAAGTGGCCAACAAAGTGAGCCGAGTTTGCTGAGCATCAAATTGGGCTCGGTACTGATGGGAAACGCAAGGTCATACTCTGCGTCTCAGGTGCCAGTCGCGAAGTCAGCAAAGGACATGGATAAGTGGATTACTGAGGTGGAACATTTGCACATGGGACAATCTGGTTACGATGTTCAACCGGAAAAGGATATCGAGACTTTAATGATTGAATGGCCACAGACGTATGCGACTGTGGGGCACGAATTGAAGAATGCCTATCAGGATGAGGACTTATCGCTGGTCGAGTACATCCGAGTGCTGTGCGAGAAGCTGGACATCGATTGTGGGCCACCGGGGGAACTTACACAGGCTCAGTGCATTCAAAAAGTGTACACTCTGTTCAGCTTGTATTTAGCCGCGAATCATTCATATGATTGAACACGATGGGAATAAAGGTTTTTCGTATCCAAGGATATATGCTTTTATTTTTGGTTCGTCCTTTCTGTTCCTGGAAATTAAATGACATGCAACAACGAGACTCCATGTGAAGTGTGGAAACTTTTAATTCCTCCAGGGCGCAACGAAAAACCCGTCATGATGATGGAAAAGAAAAAAGAAAGAATCCTGGTTCCAGTGGTTGGTTGGCAATCGGATTAGATTCATTTTTTCGGGGTTTCCCTTGTCTTTTGGTGTCCTCGCAGAAATGGAAATAGGCATTCCATTGTGTTCAGCCAATTTTTGGGTGATACTGTGCTGAAGGCGATTTGGAAAGGCTTATGTTTTAAAGAATAAAAATAAGCGCGTTCTGGAACAGAAAAAGGGGCTTGTGCCGCAAGGCAACTTTTTTGTTATTAATTTAGGGGTAGATGTGTGAAAAGTCTAAGTTAAAGAATGGTTGGGCAAAAAACAAAGCCTTGAACGTTTAACGTGCAGAATTTTTATCATTAATATGCAGCTGATTAGTTTAGCTTCTTATTCTTTATTACTTTTCAAGAAGGCGAACCTTAAACGGTCCAAGCCAAAGGCGGGCCAATTTTCATGATTTCCGTAATTACATCATCCTTCAACCGGAATCCGAAGATTGTTCGAAACGTAAGAGAAAAAACCAAGCCAGCGCTTGTATAAGGTGGTACCTAGAAAAATATATATAACCGTGATATACAGGGTGGGTCATGAGTTGACAGCTTTTTCGCGTTGAAAAAATGTACAGTAACTCGAAATGACTTCCAACCAAAGTGGATGCTTTGTTGCCAATACAATGAGTATTTTGAAAAGATATTTCTCGAAATAATTCAACGACTGCAGCTTCCAAAGGAGATTAAGCTTGAAGAGAGTTCTCTCTTAAGATATCATGTTAAACTGATTCCGGAATAGGAACAAAATTTACATCCGTGTTATTAACGCTTCTCAGTTTGGACTTGGAGTAGCTCAAAATTAAGGACAATTGGGGTCAAGATATTATCTTTTCACATAAGTCGCATTTCCATCTCGACATCAATCTCAACTTTACAGCGCTTGGTTTTATTGATTGCATAACGTTCTGTCCATAACGTATCCTGCTCCCCATGC
Source organism: Orthonevra nobilis (assembly GCA_963555765.1). NCBI lineage: Eukaryota > Metazoa > Arthropoda > Insecta > Diptera > Syrphidae > Orthonevra > Orthonevra nobilis. Next base: position 149,002,124 of record OY743224.1, read on the forward strand.
AAGATTTTCTGAGCAGGTTTTCAATTTGGTACGAAAATAACTTTCTTGATCTCAACATAAGCAAATGCCAAGCAACCACATGCCGCGTCAGCGTTTACCACAGCTGTTCAGAATATAACTGATTCTTAGTCTCTTCTCTCCACGATTTTGGGTACTATCTGCAATTTTTGCACTCACATGGATTCTATCATAAGCCATGCTAATTTCGCTATTGGCTATTTTTACTGATCATCCAAAGAGTTCTAAAGCCACTACATCACCAAAGCCCATTATATGACTTTTGTAAGACCCCTCCTCGAAAGTGCTTACCAAGTCTGCTCCTCTAACGATGAATTCGGCGAATTAAGGCTGTTCAGCGCTGATTTTGCCGCTTCGCACAACACGATGTCTATTGCGTTAACAGCTTTATTCTACCACCATAAAGACACCGTTTGCGACTCATCAGTTTGCAGTCCCTTGAGCAACGCCGTAACATTGCCGACATTCTTTTTCTTCACCAGCTCTTAACCGGTCGACTGTCCTACGATGCTTCGATCTATCTCTATGTATACCAACTGTCGTATCATCGGATCAGAAAATATTTCTGCCGCTAGTAAGAGTGTTGAAGAAGGTCCAAATTACAGTTGTGAAAGAATGCATTCTTCTGAGAATGCATTCGCGGAATTAAAATCAAATAATTCAAAAATTTGATTGATGCAAATGAATTCAAAGAAGAATGCCATTAAGCATACAATTTTTGGCCATAAGAATTGAAATCATTTTTAAAAAGCAATTGAATTTACTTTTTATAAGTTGAATTCAGCAGCGAACTCGTTTGTTTTCTTGAAATCACAAGTGAAGTCAGTCTCAATCAGTTGAAGTCAACGAATTCAACTTAAACTGTTTGAATTCATTTTATGTCTTTCTTCCTCCTTTTATTGGCGTGGTCGTGAATTCAAATTGATTCTGTTGAATTCACTGACTTCAACTGATTTTATGTGAATTCACTTTAGACTTCAGTCAACATCAAGTGAGTTCATTAATGTTGGTCAATAAAATGTAAGCGTTTGACTTTAATCAATGTTTGGTTAACATTGAAATTGAAGATCTCAGTCTTTTTTGACAAAAAGAATTCAATTCATTCTGGCTGAATTCAATAGGCTTATCAACCAAAAAGATTTAATACTTTTTACTATTCAGATCCCATTCTATCGATTTCACTGCGATCAATGCACTTGCACTTGTCATACGTCAGATTATCGAATATTTTACATTTGAACTTGTATCTCCGTCCTTAGCATGTTAAGCGCACTCAAGAATTGAAGATACTTGACCACGGAACGCTAAAACATTGCATGCTTGAATATCAGTGGTTGGATAAAAAATTTTCACACGGTAATTTCTTCAACGATGGGCGTCATTTTTCACGTTGGATGGTGAGAGTCTGAATCTTACAGTCTAAAAACGTTTGCATCTTCAGTAAGGACGTCATTGTGTACAATTCGGTCTGGTGGTGGTCTTCGAAAACAAGGAAAGTGTAATCTTCGCTGTCGCCGTCAATTTAGTTGAATTTTTTTTCTTTTTGCAAACGACCGGCAATTCCGAACACTTTGAAAATATTCATTCGTATGTTCGAAAATTGTTTTTTTTTAATTTTAAAATAAAACAATATAAGGTTTTAAAACTAATAACATCTGTAATATCGACTATCCGCTTCTCGTAGAACGATGTCTCGTAGCAACTTACGATGTTATCAAAACTCTGGTCGACCAAAGTTCGGTGGTTGACTAACCTGACTGTTGGCACTAACTTCACTTTGACTCAGGGTTTGTATCTCTCGATTCAGATGGTCCTTAAATTTGCCGAGTAACTTCGAGTAACACAGCATCGTGTTGGTGAAGTTTTTGGGCATGTCCTGTCTGGTAACACGGTGAGCATAACTCGTTCCTCTTCTTCAGTAGTGGGTTAATCAGATGTAGGCGAAGCTGGTCTTTTTTATAATGCTGGTGGTATTGTGAATGAAGTAGACTCCCAAGTATTTCGTGGTGTCTTGTGGTACATGCAATTTCCGTACTGCCTGGGAGGATGTCTTTGATGTTGCGGCAGCGTGTTACAAATTAGCGTCTTCTTCTGGTTGCCATCGTCTGTGTCCTGAAACATATGAACTCCGGTTTGCTGCTGTTGATTTGAGTTCCCTTTTAATGTAGTAGTCATGCAGTAGTCCTTGGCGCTACTACGCTATGAGAAAGCGATGCTGTCTATGTAATGGAGTCGTCCACATACAGACTCGTTTCCTGTTTAAGGATTCTTCTCTGGCTGAGCTTACGAGCTTTACTAGAATCCATATTCTGTCAAAGACATTAGTTAAAAGTCAACAACTGCCTCCATTTGTTGAGTCCTATGGTGATGTCGTTGGACATACAAGCAAAGGCTCTATTATTGAGTATTTTTTCATGAATCCATATTGTTAGTCTGGTATTTTTTGCAGTATTTTCAGCAGCACCGAATCTAAGATCTTTCCTACATAGTACAGAATGAAATTGGCTGATATACCTCAATGCAAGATCTGTAGATCTCTGTAGGAACTGAAAATAAATTGCCTATCTTTCAAGAGGTGAGAGTAAAGGTACCAGTTCCACTTGTACACAAGAATTTAAAACAGTAAAAGAAACCCCATTCATTCACTCACAATAACGAGTATAAGCACATTCGACAATACAAGCCTCGATACACATGAACACATTTTGTGCGAATTTTCAAACACAAAACAAGGATTTATTGATGCCCATACGGCAGCATGGTAGTCCATTGTAATAGCACTCAATGTTTTTTTTTTTGTCTTCCGGCTGAGCTGGATGACCTTTTTTTTTTAAAAAAAAAAGTTATCATACCTTTTAACACCACTCGGTACTCAGCCACTACTTCCCCATATTACCCTCGTGCTCAACAACTAAATAAGCGATATTCCCTTGGCTAAAGAATGGGAGAGCACAAAGGTATCTGGATGTCGTATCTCGGGGGCAGGCAGGCAAAAAATGCATTTGGATTCATAATGCAAAACCAAGGAGCAAGAGCACAGCCCAACAGAAAGAGCCGATGATCCAACAGATGGAGCGGTAGCGTACGATGGCCAATCTGAAACAGTTTCCATGGCTGGATAACACGGTCACTCTCCAATTTGTTGCGAGCAAATAACCTTTTAAATTGCTAGTGCAGAAAATAACACACCGTGACCAAAGGGAGTACACACGAACTTACGTCCAGGTCCCTTGCACTGGCTGGTCTTTGCTTTGACAGAAAAAAAAATAAAAAATAAAAAGAACGCAGTTCCCAGTCACAGATCCATTAGAGGAACAGTGGGCATGTGATTCGGTTGAACGACATCTCGCTTTGCTTGTTTACATGGAAATGCAGGTATGAGCTCTGTTGCCACTCGCGGGCTATATTGTTATCTAGGAGGAGATTATTTTCAGGTTCGATTGTCTCGTTGACCGTGCACTACTCATTTTAATTGCTACGTCCATTGTCAATGTAATTTTATTACTTCCATTGACGGATCCCATTCATTCGGATGCTCGCTTGTCCGCACCTTGTGGTACGTTTTTTTTTCTTTTTGTTCTTTTTTACAGGTAGAGATGCATTTTTGTATCTATCACTTTTGTCATGATTTTACAGGTGGAAAACCATTAGTGGGTATTTTTTTTTATTGTTATGACCCAAACCGTTTCCACAAATGAAGGTTGTAAATAATGAAACTGGGAGTGGGCACAACAAATTGATTATTTGTTAATTGGAATGGAATTTTCTTCTGGAATGACTAAGTAAAACAAGCTGAGGGAAACAAGCTATCTATCTAGATATCTCAGAAACAGCAACATTATGAAGGCAAAGACGAAAGAAGTCTTCCTGGACTCTCTCGACAGGACATTAAAATGCTAACAAGATTCTTTGGATTGATTTTGCTCTGTCATAGAGAAAAACCTGTGCGATCTAGCAAGTATCAGACTACTACATCCTCGTATCCGAGTCCTCGTCAACTGGTTCAACGGGGGTGGCACGAGATAATCTACAGGTTGTGTTGTGGATGAGAAGTTGTCTTCAGTCTGGCAAAATATTGAGGCTATACTATTATATGCTACCAAGAAGCTTGCCCAACTTCTAAAGATACAGTAAGTACGAGAACTTATTCATCAGCTCGGACCCTATCATTCCTTCAACATAGTGAAGCTACTAAAATCGCTGCTTCCAATAGAAATTATAAACAAAAGAGGACCAAGGTGTCTGCCCGAGTCACACCTGAGGAAGCGTTAATTGTTTTAAAGATTGATCTCCCTTAACTAGACTTGATAGATTTGCCCGTTAAGGTACGAGCTTATCCATAAGCACAGGGAAGCTTAGGTATTATTTCTGAGCTTATCTGACTTGTAATGAGTAAGAAATACTGATGCAGGAGGTTTCTGTACGACTGAAATTGGACTTCAAAGTGAACTGATGAGAATCCCTGGCGAGGCGGGTATTACTCACGGTAATGAGATGAAAGGGGTAAATTAAGAAATAGCTAATTCGCTGCAGGAGTTGTTGTTGTTATGGATTTCTATCCCGAATACGGAAAGTCTTTCGGCTAGGATTTTAGACGCCATCGTGTTTTGGTGGAAAAAATTCCAACCTATTTAAAGAGCCCTTAAAAGTATGCTCTGCGTGCAGCTCATCGGCAATTATACGGTCAACTTACAGACTTGTAACGTTGTAAACATCCATTGAAAAGAATTTCGTCGTTTTTACATCGAATTGGGAATATAGCAAAATTTTATAACAGATGAAAAGTCTAACGCAGTTGTTTTGTAGGAGAGGAAGATCAGCAGTTTGTGATTGTCAAGATCCTTAAGTAATGTTGATACAGTACGCGTGCGAAAAAGATCCGGAAGAGGCAAATCTGAAGGAGTTCTGAGATATTCACAAAATACGATAGAAGTCGTATGGAGGGTGTCTGATTCGAATTCGAAGAACGCTTCACGAATGAAAGCCATCGTAACTTCGGGTTCTGTGTTTTGGTGAATCAGATCGAAGCTTTTCCATCTCATTTCCTTTATAGCTTCCAGCCAGTTTTCTGATTTTGTCTTCGTATAAGGAGTTTGTTCTAGTGCGTCCCTCTTTATTACAATTCCCTGGGCATATAGTATCTTTCGCACCTAATTTGTAGCTTACTGTTGTTTTGTCGCAACATCAAAATTACAAATAGATCCATGATTAAAAATCGTCTCAAGATATGCTCTTGAAATGCCAACTCGTTTTTTCTTTTATTCTTTGACAACATATTTGGCACCCAACAGGCCGTAATCTTGATCTGGTGAAGTTCATTTCGCCGGACATAGACATGGATGGACGTCCTTCACGATATACGTCTTCTGTTGATGTTCTTCCCAACTCAAGCTTAAACTGCTTACACCAGAGTGCAAAAACGAGCAGGGAGTATGTCTTTGATTCGACCTTTTTTCCAGACGACGGCTCTGAAGTGTATTAATTGAAGTTTCTAGAGATAGGATTGAATTTATTTTCATACTATATATGATTTGTGCACACCACACTCATTATTACAATCATTAAACAAAGTAAGAGCGGCTAGAAAAATTTTCGTTAGGTTTGGATCGTGCCTCGTATACCAGATCTGACACCACAGTGACTCTTATTTTGCAGAGTTGGGAGCCACCTATAACCTGGTGAAGCAACAGAAATGTACAAAAACTAAAATTGCAGAGACTCTTCAAAAAAAAACACTTTTGATTTTTTGGGTTCAATAAAAAATAAAATAGGTTCGGTAAAATAAATTACGACGCCCCTGCATCTATTTGCACAGAAGTTAAAAATTAGTTTGGTTCAAATCCTCAGTACAAACTCATTCAAGCCCTATGCTCAGTTTGTTTATTGATTGTCTAAAATAGAAAACAAAGCGACTCGTTTGGCTGATAAACGCGCTGACTCACATCCGAGCAATCTGAAAACGCCAGTCTATTTTCACCGAAAAAATCTTTTGAAAACTCAGTGTCAAAACCAGATTAATCAAATAAATTAATAAGGAGGTTATGCCCACCTCCGACTTGATTGTTATTTACAAAAGTCACCGTTGTTTACGATTCACAGAAAATTGTGTGTCTGGCTTTTCCACCCATTCGTTGGTGTCGAAATGAAAATATTTGCATTTAGAAAATGCAAGTAGAACGTACCAAAATATGATAGACCGCTCTGGTATCCGTCCTCCCGCCACCAGGCTATGCGCCTCTACGCATATACATATATTTGAATAAATGTTTGTTTATCTATTCAGTGTGCATCATCGACGTTATCTTTAGGAATTGGCGGCTTCTGTGGCTCACGGTGCGGCTGAATTTAAATGAGGTGAATGTTTTTGAAATTCTATGAACAGGGACGTCCCTTTTGTAACACATGTACGCTAACAGTCAATTAACTATGACGTGGTGATGGGGGAATGTGTGCTCTTTCTTTCTTTGATGTGTCATCGAGCGGATTCCTGGAACAGACTAAATCACACACATCAATATATCAGGCACGTTCCTCTTTTAAAAAAAAAAATGAATCTGTTCAAAATTGTATGCACCTGTGGATGGGAGGTGTTCTGTTGTGTAGATACAGGTGCTGCTTCTATTGTCAACTCATTGGACAGTAATTTTTTATGCAGGGATTAGTCAACAAGGACAAAATTTGGCTAGTGTTAGATGTGATGTCAGATGCCATACAGGCAAAAGAGGTAATTTTACTTATGCAACTTTTTCGTTTCAATGCATTTTTAAGGTTCCGTACCTCAAAAGGAAAAACGGAACTTTAAAGTTCACTTTATTGTTCGCCCGTGAGTCTGCCACGACCATTTTTCTGAGGAATGCGTGAAGGTATCAAGTTGAAATTAGTATCAAATTCAGTGGGTGATCCAAAAGTAACGATAATGAATGTAAGCCAAGGTGATGAAACCTCCCGAAATCATCTGATTTGGTCTTATTGTGGCTTTCTTTTCCAAATATTCCATCCTAGTAATTTCTCCAACGCCGCAAAGGAACTGATGCCACAATCTTCCTGCCGAAATCGACACTTTGAATTTTGCTCTGTTACACTGTTCTTTTGCTCATCGGTTATCATACTGCAATTCGTTGACAAGGATTCTTTGAAAACTGCAATACAAGATCTACTATATGTGACCGGAGCCGATAGCCTTTCTATATATGCCTGGTAATGAAGTTCAAATAGTAGTCTCTGTGACCTCAGCTATATGCCTGCGGATCACTTTCCAATTTGCTAGCAGGATATCTTCGACTTTTTTTTCGTTGTCTTCAATAAGGGACGTGGATGAACGTCCTTTGCGATGTTCGTCTTCATTTTCCCAGCTTTAAATCCGTGGCCTAGCGTGCAACGGTGCAATATGGAGTAGCAAAGTCCCCTTATGTTTCCATCAAGTCCCAGTGTATGTCCTTGGTAGATGTTTTTTTTTCAAACAGTTGTACTTAATGACAGCTTTTATTTCGTTTCTCTCCATTTTAATGTTCTCACTTCGACGGTAAGGTTCAAATGAAGGTTCCTTGTATGTATGTTTTTTTCATTATCAACAACAGCTGGGTAGCGGAGTATAGCTCCAAGGTCCGACTCCTACAGTGGTAAAGTTTTTCGAATCCGGTCCAGTCACCATTTGCCATTGGGATAAAGTAAATGACACTATGACTGGATTGGACGATTGTAGTCTGACAAATGGGTGGCATTATTGTAGTGGTTGTTCTATCGGCTTAATTCCTAGTTCGTGTTGTCAAAATAGTGGTTTGTGTAGATTGTTTGTAGATGGCTCTGCTGTGAAGGCTTAATACTGACAGCGGGATATTTAGCTAAATCTTCAAAACTTTCAAGCAACATACATATATCTTATGTCGAAAAAATCCTGCGAATTGGACGAAAGCTTATAGGTCGAAATCAAAGTCCTCCGTCTCGATTCGGGCTCCACCCACGGAGTGAGTTGAAACCAAATACATGTGAGTTTCTCAAATCACTACACAACCTTTCATTCTCCTCCTTATTCTTCCGCTCGCTCTGTGCTGCACCCATTATAAGAGTATTCATATCCTCTTGGTAAAACTTGTCGTCGAATAGCCCGTTAATTCTTTTCAATAGTTGTATCGAACTATTTTTTGATATAGTTTTAAAGTTACATCAACATAGCGTGCTTGAATATTTCGAAACTTTATGTCCAGTCTATACTTTCACTCGTTTATGATTCCGACAATATGTATGAAGTTTGCAGCAAGCGTCGATGAGAAACATACCAAACAAGTCCTTCTGCTTTTTTAATTAAACATATCCCATTTAACCAAATTAGCGAACAGAAACTCATGGTGAATTAGTAATTAATTTAGCAACTATTACGGCCCCCATGGAGTGTCTCCATAAGGAATGAGCAATATAGAACGGAACCCTTGAAGATTGACTTATTTCACTTGAGAAGTAATCTTCTGCAATAAGCCCTGCAAACGGATATTGACTTCGAGTGATCTCCTCGAAGACCGAACTGCCACTATTTCTTAGATATGAGATTTGGTTATTTCTTCAATAGCCTCTAGCTGACCATAAAGTTTGAAAAAGAATTTCGAATGATTAAACAAAATTGAGACAGAGCTACCCGCCCTCGCAAAGGCTTAATCGAAAAGATTACCTGTTCTGTGTCGCCCGCCGACTATTTTGTCCAATGTTCCGTCAAGGTATTTTCCCCCGATTGACGTTCCCATAATGGTTGTTCTATAGAATCGCATTAAGGTTGGTTCGTGCCTTTGCACACCAGCTTGTCATTCATATTCCTCTGAAGCCATAAAATTGTCGAAGTTCTACCCTTCATCGGAACGCCAAGCTAGAACACTATTGTCATCAATGTCATCCACTGAATGCACGGATTTTCGCTTTTGGGGAGGTGCGTTAATTTTACATTTGCCCAAAAATACATTGTAAAGATAGTTGGGAGGCGTTAGTATACAATGTCCAGGTCAACATACAACATTACTCTGTGCAGTCGATTGTATGGTTCATAGTGAATTAAAGATGCACCGCACTAAGTGTCAATAATTTTCACTTAAAAAGTCTCTCAATGGACTTCCGCTAACTCAATCTTGTTAAATTTTCTTTGCTCCGCCAATGCATCGCAGCTGCATTATATCGTCATGCCTCAAATGCGCAATAATTGGAAGACTTGCAAATTCAATTCATCTAATTGCATGCACTCACAAGGTCTTCCTGGAGAAATCTTCGCGCGCCACATCATCGGTTTTTATCTAATTAAAGTTCAACGATGACCGTCTTCACGCGACATGTAGACTCGTCCCACCGACCTGCCACATTGTGGAGCATATGCAATCAAATATGTGCACGTCAGAAGCTCACAAATTGACGCACGAACATTGAAGTGCCTATGAACCAGAAGCACAACTCGCCGGAGACAAGTTTGACGAAAATTGAGGCAGGCTTAGTATTGATGCACGGATGTGACACAAATGGTCTCCAGCCACTACCGGTGACCTTTAATTTAAAATTGAACAATAATTTCTGATCGGCTGACCTTTTGTATCAATCAATCAAGAAAAGTTATCTTATTTTATAAAGAAAAAAAAACAATACCCAAGGAAATTGAAAATTAGCTACGAAGCTTAAACTAATAAACACTTTGGAGGTTAGGAAATTTAAGAAATATTTTGTTTTGATTATTTTAAATTGATAAAAATATGTTCGTAGTCGGATCAAGGTTTGTTTTGGGAAAATTTATTTTAAATCTTTTTCAATTTAATTTTTTTGAAAAGTAAAGGGTGGGTCATCAGTTGGTTTTCTTTTAAAATCATAATGTAAAAATAATAATGCTTGCTAGCTATTTTAAATTTTATAAAAAAAGAAAGCTTTACTTTAATTTATTAAATTTATTTACAGGGATTTAAAATAGTTTGGGTGAAATTTGGCTTCCCATTTAATGGAACAAAATAAAATATAAGCGTAAATTAATATTTACATTTGGTAAGATGAGCTTAAAGAACGGTGGGTGGTGAGAAGCTATTTCTTCCAGTCTATTGGGAGCGTTAATGAAATTTGTATGGCCAGCAATTGCAGATTTAGACATGTGCGTCTACTGCTTCTAAATTGTATTGGAAAATGTGGGTGAAATGACAGCATGGTCTACTCTTTTTAGTATGGTCTACTCTTTTTAGTAAGACAACAATTGTTGAGAAATATTGAACATTTTTTTAATAGCTCATTTGCATTGGGTGGGTCAGCAATAATTTCAGCAATTTTTGTTATTTCATTAATTAAATTTAAGGAAGAAAGGAAGATTTTATCTGTTTTTATCTTGGATTCGAAGGGGAGACATTTCAGTTGGGGATGGTTGTTGTTAGAAAGTGTACTATGTATGTTCCTGACATAAACATAAACAATAAATAGTTGAGCACACTTTTGTACGTTTGGTTTATGGCTCCAAGAATACATGTTAGTTAAAATTTAGTGTTATTTTTTTGTTCGGCTTGTTCTGTGCTTCTCTTCAACAGTTTTTAGGTAATAAGTGTGTTCTAGAGATTAATTTCAAATTTTAAATTAAATAATCGTAGGATAAGTTTAAAAGAAGACATTGCAGTCCTCATCTGCAAAGGTATTTCTGCTATGAAAATAGCAAAATCTTTGAAAATCAGTCACTCTTCAGTGTCAGTGAAAAAGAAAAAAGGAAACTGGAGGTCGGCCAGGGCTGTTGTCTGGTGTGGATACGGGGTTGACTAGGAAGTCAGCGATATGACGGCCAAAATAGCTCTACGCAGAATTGGACTGGTGTCAACCATCAGAGAAAAAAACCTGCGTTGTCTGTAAAAACAAAGCTCGCTTAAAATTTTGCAAGAAACATAAATCTTATTTGATCATTGAAGATTGAAAACGTGATCTGGCTTGAGGATCAGCATTTTCAAACAATAATTGGCCGGACTGATTTGAAACCTTTCTAAATGCAGTATGCACAGAGTTTTCGCAAATTATGCTTAAAAGCACAGACTGAACGGCAATGTATTCCCCACGCAACCAATGATAGAAAGCATGCCAAAATATAAAAAGACTTGGTACTTGCTTTTCAATAACCAAAACGTCAATATCCTTTTCCTTGTTCCTTTCAAAAAGCTTAACTTGCCTTCAAAATTAGACAAAACAACAAACTTTGAAAGAATCTTTCACTTATTTCCATTAGAAAGCCAAAAATTAGGGGCTTATTTGTCAATCCGAGTCGAGTGACAACAGCGAAAAGATACTCTGGAACACGTCTCACATCACCAAGAGAACCACTTAGATAATCGGGGATCAAGTGAGTAAACCTATTTGGGAAGACCAAAAAGAGCTGCTCCCAGATACATTAGTGGCTGGAAAAAGGTTTATCATTATTATTCATTATGCAAGTGATTTAAATCAAGTCAACAACAAAAATTATTTATCATTTATCCCTTATATATCTAGCTTCTTTTTCAGGCTAGCTTTCATCAACAATGAAGGAATCTGCGCTTATCTCTGCAAGATTTGTATCGGTCAAGAGAACACCATACGAAATACACATATTATGGAAGGCCGGACAACAGTTCACGATTTGCGTTCATTATCGAGGCGCATAACAGAGAAGTCTCGCCTTCGAACAGCAACGAAACCGCGCCTTCAAACGGTCAATGCTTTTGATATGAATGCTATGAGTTGGTAGTCGCTTCTCTGCTCTTTTCTTCCGAACCATAAGGAATTATCAGCGTTGCCTCAAGTGGATATATGTATAAGGAATTATCAGCCTGGGCTCAAGTGGATATCCTGTATCTCCTGAATTTAAAATCGTATTCGGGATTCATCTGAATTGCCGCCAGTATCGGAATCAGTGCTTTAAAATATATCTGTGCTTCTCATTTCTCAAAATCATTTGTCAGTGGCACGTCAAAGTGTTGCGTAGCGAAGTGGCAATATCCCCTAGGTGTAGTAGTAGGTGATCGATGAATGGCGCAAGAGATCCAAATGGATATTTTCGAATATACGAGCTAAATTACAGAATTTGAGTTTGACTGATTCAGCAAAGAAAAAAATAAAGATTCACAGACACAGATAAAAATATTTATTCGCGCAAATTCGGTGTCTTTAATCCAAAGTAACTTTTGAGCTTTTAATTTATGTATTTTTTTTAACGGAATCAAATGTCTATGGTTTCTTTTCGTGTACAAAAAAAATCACGGTTGATCTTAACTTCAAACTAACACACAGCCGTCTACTTATTATCCTTGGCTTCCTTGGCGTCTTGCAGTGACTTGGTAATAAATAACTTGGCCAGAGATTGTGAGCAGAACTGCGATATGTGCTGCGAATAGGTGTTGATTTGTCCCGAAGTAATGGCAGCATTTAATCGAATTGGCACTGGCAGAGGACGGAATTGTTTGATGACATCCTCTTCCGGCAACGGATATTCGCCCTTGGCTACACGGACTGCGTTTTCAGCAGCTTGCTTTGCCAGAGCACGGTGTTTCTCCTGAATTAATGAAAGTATGCATGAATATTATTAGAAAAGTAATCTTTTTTTATATTTACCGTCTCCTGTTTGAACACCATTTGTTGGTACTTATTGTACTTCATTGACTCCTGATATAGTTCGTCCACTCGATCGATCAAGCAGCGCATATGATTCTCCAACACAGAAGCTGTGCCCAAGTCCAGAAAGTTGTGTCCTTGATCTTCTGGCACTAGCTCGCTCAATTCACTCATCATGATATTCGTCAATGGTGAGTTCTTGATAACAATTGGAATCTCAACGAAGAGGCTCTCATAGCCAACCTTCAGCTGACGCAAAGCGTCCGGAGTGAAGTCGTTCTCCTTGTACATGGCAATAGCTTGCGGTGTCAGGCGGTATGCCTTGAGAGTGAGAAATCCGCGAGCTGATTTCTGAGTGTCGTAGATGACAACAACAGACTCCTCAATGCTGGTTTGGTAATGATATTGTGACTCCAACAAAGGCAGCGATAGAAAATTGCCAACATCGGAGCTTTGATACCAACCAACATGGAAATGATCGACATTGACACGACGCAGACGTCGCATCATTGTCAACTGATACAATTCCTCGTCCATCGTTTCATCGCTACTCTTTGGGAATGGAAAGCAGTTGGTGATCTCCAAACGCTTATCCACCACCAAGCCAAGGAGGGCGCCTTGGGCCAAGTCCATGTTGCTCGACTCCTCCTGGCAATGTTTCACCATTTTCATTACAGCCTGAAATGAAAGAGAATTTGTTAAATAGTATATTTGTGTCGTATTAGCTGGATGCCAGGAGAATGAACGCATATAGAGCTCAAGTGTTGCGATATTGTATGAAAAATAAGATAATCGTAACATTTAACGATACGCTGTCTTGCGCCAGCCGCATATGCATGCAGCATGCATGAAGCTGAGCAAAAGATTAGGAAGGAGGAAACATCTGCTTCGACTGCTGACAGACTACTATTTTGCGACAAAACTACATAAACTATTTCAAAACAGTCTTCCAAACAGCCGCCCAGAGACAGACAAATACTTAAGACACTAGTTTCATTGCAACGTACAAGGCCAGCTTGATGATAAAAAATATGTCCGCGGGTGGCAACAGTGTATTTAAGGACTTTCAGTTAGCCGCTCAGAGCTTCGATAAAGTCGTTGACATTAACGAACCGATAAACGACTGTGCCACATGAGATACCTTCTGAGATTTGGAAAAATATGGGAAACGTCGTTGATGCTCTATAAAGGGGTTCACAGATTTGAAGATTGACCACACTGGACACACTTATCCACCCCCTATCTAGCCAGCAGCCGCCATGATCATTCTTAGAAAACAAGTCCCTTTCCAATTATCTAGGTACTAAGCCCCGGTGGACTTGGAGGTAGGAGTTGGTAGACAGAGGCTGAAGTTTCGACGCTTGTGTCTTCATAAAACGCTTAAATAACATTTGAATCCATCCATCGATTTTGAGGCCGCGTATGACGGTATTTATAGAGACGAGTATTGGCATCCATGTAAAGCTCGCCCGCATTTGCAAGATAACGATGAAGAATTGCTCTGTCAAGGTTTGTAAAGATCTAACCGGGACCTTTGGTGTCAAAAAAGGATTAAAACAAGGCTATGCACTGTAATGCGTTTTTTTAAACATATTTCTCGGAAGATCGTGCGTAATACAGACGTCAACAGCTGAGGCATGATCTTTCAAAAGTCTGTGCAACTGCTCGCATATGCCGATGACATTGGCATCATCGGAAGGACTCAACAAATTGTCAGTGGGGCATTTGTGAGCGGCTAAGATGAGTCTTACGTTGAGTGAAGGTAAAACGAAGTACATGCTGTCTACAAAAAAGTTCCATCAACACCGACGTCTTGGACTTCACAATAGACAAAACAACTTCGAGGGGTAGTAAAGGAATTTGTACCTAGGCTCCGCAGATAACTCAAGAAAATGACACGACCGGATAACTCTTCCCAATCGATGTGTTTGTGCTTGGACGACGATTGAAAAATAAAGCCCTCTTTTGAAGAACCACGCTATTTCTATATAAGACCTTGATATAACCAGTCCTGCTATATGGCGCAGAAGCATGGACAATATTTAATGCAGGCGAAAAGATTCTCGATCGCTTCGAGAAGAAAATCCTTCGATTTATATTCGGTCGCGTTTGCGCAGAAGGTGTTTGGAGGAGAAGACTGAACGACGGGCTCTACAAGCTGTAAAACGAATCCGAATGTCTCGACTCAAGTACGATACTGGAGGCGCCTTGCTAAAGACCGTGCTAGTTGGAGAGGTATGTTGACTGAGGCCCAGTCCTAACCCGGACTGTAGCGCCCGCTAAAGAAGAATGGGTCAAGATGATTCATGATTCTTATGGTCAAAGATTAGATGTGAACCAATACTCAGTGGAAGGGAATTACCGTTCTACTGAATTGATGGCAGATCGTTGGGTGAGTATAAGATAGACTGGTGTAAGTTGATTTCGAAAAAACAAATCATTCGAGAGAAAACCAAGATCTGTTATGGAGGGCGCTTAGAATGCGAGGAGTTCCATAGCAACATAAAGATGATTAAGGTACGAGAGAGTCACCAAAATATTCCCAATCAAAGTTGGTGTACGTTATAGCGACCCAACTTTCGATCTATTTATTTTTGTCCTTGATTTTCTGCTGAAAGTGCATCAGTTTTTATTTGCTGTCGAATTTCCCTGCAAAAAGCGCTTGATGTACAGATGAATGTTGTTGAATGTAATGTGCACTGTATCATTGATAAACATTACTTCCGGCGAGTTCTAGATATTCAGTCAAATGGAAAAGTTCTTCCCAAGCTTAAGTTCGAATGTATCGATTCCTTCATGAATTCTGACGTAGCAGGAGATGATAACATCGATCATCGGTTGGATCAAATGAAGAGGACGTTCGGAGCTTTTACATGAGGCCAAGTGAGATAAAGATGCCTTGCATGTAATCAGCAGGAAACTTTGTTTGCTTAATCGAATGCGGTGTTCAAAGATACACAACCAACGATGATGGTGGCATGCGACTGATTCAATTGGTACTGTCGTTGTCAGGGGACCAATTAAACGGCAATGTTAATCTGTTTAATTGAGATTGCGTTAGGGACACATGCCTTAGAAAAAAAACTTATATGGTTTAAGTGATGATGTGCCCCGGAACCAAGTCTTTCGATGCTCTTTCAGGTCAAACCGGCGAGCTTCACAGGCTGACCAGTGGGATGCATAACAGTGGAGTAGAATCAAGAACACGGATGGTTGTTTTTACACTGAGGTCAATTTTAGGCGTGCAACAAGAATTCGTTTTTAAAGTAAGGAACAAATACTCCAATCGAAGTTGCCTGTTTGCATTCGAAAAGGGAAATCATTGAAGCACACTCGTAGAAATTACATTTCGAAATTGTTCATATGTGCTTTGCTGTTTTCACTCTACTCATTCTGAAAAGGAATCAATGAACAATTCTAAGATAGAGGAGTTCTTTATTTTCTCCTGGTTTTTCTAAAATACATTTTTTCAAGTTTCGCCATAGACAGATGAGCTGTCAGCGAAAACGCAAACGACAACTGTCAACTGGGCACACACAATCCACAAGCGTGACACGGCACTTCGATTGATTTTTCACATTTACACAAACTTTTCTGATTTATTCCTTTTAATTTCCATTCACCATTTGTTAATGAATAAATAAACTTACCAAACCATCACATTGTACGTGAGTAATTGTGTTATCTGTGTCTTGTTCACGACGAGAATTACCACCGCGACTTGCCATTTTTAACCGTGTCAAACGAAAAGAAAACCCCTATGAAGTTGGTCGTAGTTGAAACTCTATTCTTCTAACGAAACTGAACGATCGTCGAAAGCTAAAATAAGTAATGCCAAATCACGTTAGAGTTTATCTAAAAACATATGATAAGACAAGGTTTTAAAAATTTATTTTTCACAATCGAAGATATGTTTTAAAAAAAAAATTATCTAATATTTTATTTTTATTTATTTATTTTATTAGGACAATAAGGCATCCTTTTTTACGTACAAAGCTAAGATATTTAAGAGGTAGAAAGACACTTTATAAAAATACAATAAAAATTTAATTTATAGTATAATATAATATAATTTCAGAGTTGTCAAAGACTACAATCTTTTGTAATAAAATCCCTTAATTCTAAATTTGTAATTCATTCAATTGACTTTATTTAATGACATAGCCTTCAGCGTTCAAATCTGTCATTCGTTTTGAAGTCTTGTCAATTGAATGCAAGACTTTAGAATTACACTTTGGGATTCCAAATTTTTCGATGAAGTCTTTGGGACTTCAAACGATTTCGTTGCAGACTTCAATCGTTTTGGTTGAAGTCTTTGGATTTCAGCATTTGAGCAAGTTTCAACAAATCTAAAAGAGTGACTTATTATGATGGGCTTTTGTGTTTAGAGGAAGTGGAGTAAGATGTATTGAGGGCAGTAGTTTCGATGTTAGTGGCCTTAAGTTGTAGATATTCGTCGAATTCTTTTGGATGCTTTTTTCTTCAAATGCTTTGTGAAATTGGATGTGACTTCCGTGGACCCTTGCAATCGTATCTGGCAATAGGAACACTCGATCAGCATACCATTCGTTTTGTTTATAATTGTAATGGATATAAGACCTGTTCCTTTTACGATTACATTTAACAATTTATTACGCTTTTAACAATACAGACAGCTTAAGGACTTTATATTAAGAGGATCAGATGTGGGTGGAGGACGGGTGTGAGGTATTTGGCGATGGAGGGGATTTCGGGGCTATGGGGAAGAAAGAGAGGAGACATGATGGAGTGCGGAGTTGGGGTTGCGTGCAATAAATTCCAACGGTGAATTTCATGTCTATTTACGTTTCGTAGGTATTTTAAAATGTTGAAACTAATACTGGCCAATTTTATTACAAATTTTCACTGCTTATGCATTTTCTTATTTCATAAGTTAGGTAATGCATTACTCCCAACTCTTCTTCATACATAAAATAAAACATGAACAACAGATAGTTTTGAAGATATGCTGGACGAAGATATTGTTCCGGTTTTCAACCTTTTGTGGCTTACGGAAGGTTTATTCTTCGAGAAGGGCCTCTTACAATTTGAAACTTGGGTTCCAAAATAACAAGTAGGATCAGCCTCGTAGTCATCGGATGAATATTCATTTTAGGTTTTCATATTCATATCTTGTTCAACACAAATTTTAGTAAATATGAACCTACACAACACTTTCGCGCTACTGAACTGAAGCAACTGATAACGAAGCAAGTGATAAAAGCACTGCACCTGTTTATGCAGTATGGTCTCGAAAGAAGAAAACAATTTTCTATGATGTTTTTGCATATGCTCTGACGAATTTCAAGTGCAACTTGCTTGAACCTATATTTTGCATGTTTCGTACATACAACAGCATCTCAGCTTTTTCGGATTTGAATTGCTATGACTCAGAGATTTGATTGAGTTCACATAATTGTGATTGTATCTCTTGAATTTTTCTAAAATCGTAATTATTTAGGGGTTAAATTAACGTAAAGTTTTCATCGGCATAAAACATATTCTTCCCCCTTCCACTAAGTAATTCGATACCCCCCTCACCACTGATCATGCCCCCTCCACCTGAGTTACGTACATGTGCAAGGCTATACATCATACCCCACTTCCACTTAACCTAAAAGCCCATCATACTCCTTAAAAAATTGCAACAAGTCACTCTTTTAGACTTGTTCAAAGTTGCTCACATCCTGAAATTCCAAAGACTTCAACCAAAACGTTTTAAATCCCGAAGACTGCAACGAAATCATTTGAAGTCTTATAGACTTCATCGAAAAATATTGAAGTCACAAAGACTTCAAAGTGAATTCAATGTATGTAGTGTAATTTTAAAGAATTCTTGCATTCAATTGACTTCAATCACAAGAGTGCTCGTAAAAACTTATCCAGTCAAGACCGAAGTCTAAATTCCAAAGCGAAATCAAGAATTCAAAATACAGAAGAATGAAATATTTAATTTTACAAATATTTAATTTTTATAGATTAGAAGAAGAAGATACATAAAAGAAAATAAAAGAGGAGTGAGAAAAAGTTATTGATGAGAAAAAGATCAAAGCGCTTCGTTATTCTTGGTTATTGATTGATTCGAATTATAATACTACAAACTTAAACCTAAGAACACAAACTCCTTATGAAAAAAGGTAAAATATTCAATATCCTTACAGCATGGATGAAACCAAGCCAAAAGAAGTTAAGATAATGGTACTTTTGAGTTATGAGATGATGTGTTCCGTTGGATCGAGCAAACTACAGTGCCTTTTACAAATACTCTGGCGTTTGCAAATTAAGTGCAAAAGAAAAATGCAACGTCTGATATTGTAGAGATTCAGAACGGAATGACCGAGGACATTTTTGGAGTATTCTGATACTTGATCATATCGAGATAACCGTGAGATATATCTCTGACAGCGTCATTGAATCCTAGCTGAATCATATGTAGAGATTCGGAATCAGGTTTACAATAAACAATTTCAGAATACCTTAAAATTGGGACTATCAGCGTCATAACTTATCATTTAAACCTGGTATCAACTGGAGTAAAGGATGCTGTCGATACCAGGGAGACATCCGTAGACAACTAATTTAGCTTGATGGTTGCAGGTGAGATTTAAGTAGATTGAAAAGCCTAATATCGTAACGTGCTCAACAAGTTTCAGACTGGTATCTGGTATATGATCGTGGTTTATTGAGTGGCGAGATATAAGTAAGACTTTGGATTTGTCGGGGCTTGAAAGCAGCCCATTAAACCACTGTTTGAAAGAGAGGCAAGTTATTTTATTTCAATTCTAGGACGGGATATGTTAAGCTGAACATCGTCAGCATACACATCAATAGATATGAATAGAGACATTTCTACATACAGAAGAAAGGTCGTTAATATATATGCAGAAAAGTATCTGTCCAAATATAGAGCCTTGGGGTACACCCAAGCTTTTCAACTTGAATGTAGACATTTTCTCACTGACTACAACTCTTTGCAACCTGTCTGATAAATGAAAAAAAGAAAATAGACTTTTAAGTTTCCAGCAGAGCAATTCATGATGCCCATCAAAAGCCTTTGAGCTGACCGAGCAAACCGAAAAGAGTAAAAAATCCTTTATCATAGTCTCGTGTCGTCTTTTTAATTTTAGCAAATTTGCCAATTTCCAGTTTGGTGGGATACTGGACTGCATAACACATGTATTAATTATGTGAGTTACACAAATGGAGAATAAGTAAATAAAATTAATTGTATCGATATGCCAGCTAGCTTCCCCAACGGCGCTAGATTAAACTGATGCTTTGTTTGAAAATTGTCGGCAAACAATGCCAACGCGCATGTCCTTGCAATGCCAAATAATTTGCAGTGTGTCAATGAGTTCCTTTTTCACGACCAAATTCTACACAAGTTTCGACTAAAATAACAAATATAAACAAATGCCAAAATGTCCAAGTTCATAGCAGACATTCACGAGAGATTATTTTACTACGTGTCCACTGGCGACTTGGGTAACGTTATCAAGCTACTCGTGGAAGGCGCTAGTGCAACGAAAATTACTTCCTGTGGAAGAACGGCAATAGGTCAAGCAGCACTTAAGGGCCACTCGGAAATCTTGGAGGTTTTACTCCAATCCTACGAGGAGGGCGACACAATATTCAGTAGGTTATCTTGTCCATTTTGAACTAAAGTTGTGCTAAACTCTTTATTTGAAGGTTCGGCGAAGGTAGCAAGATGTTCAGAAATGGAAATAGACTACACCCCGGATGGCATGGACAAACTGGAGTGGGATGATGAAATCGATAGCGATTCCTGTACAGCATCAGAGCCAGATGAATGCTCGTCTTTGTATCTGTACTATGCGAAAACGTTCGAACAAACCGGTGAAATTCTCGTGAACAGCAGTTATGCGTCCAAGCGCGAGGACCCCCATACTGTAGATACTTTGAGTCGGGCGCCAATTCACTATGCTGCAGCTTATGGGCATGTAGAATGCCTCAATATTTTGCTGCAGCACAAATCTCCCGTAGATGTCACCACGGCTAAAGGCATCACCCCCTTACATTTGGCGGTAAACAGTGAGGAGATTATTCGACTTTTGCTTCAGCATCGAGCGAATCCGAATCGTAAAACGTTTACCACCGGCGAAACCTCACTACACATCGCTGTACGACAGGGAAACCTGGCAGTGGTATGAAAAATCGATACAGTTTCTTTCGGAAGGAATAAACTCTGGCTTCTTTATTTCTAGGTGGAACTTTTGCTCCAATCAGGAGCGCATATCAATGAGCCCAACAATCGAGAGTATACCCCTCTGATGTCAGCCATTGAGCATGATGCCGATGACATTGCGTTTAGTCTTATAAGCAAGGGTGCCAAGGTCAATCTGGAGGACTGTAATGGACACACAGCATTGTACCTTGCCGTAGCGAGAAATAAAGTCAATCTTGTTAGGTATCTACTGGAGCGGGGCGCTCGTCTCCTGATATCCCACTACCTCCTGCATAAATGCGTTAAGCACGATTACCGTGAGATGGCTCGGCTTTTGTTGGCTCACGGCGAGAATCTGAATGTGCGAGATTTGTCGGGTTGTACGGCTATTTTCTTAGCTATTTTTAATTGCAACGCCGATATGCTAGGGTGCCTGTTGGAAAACTCTAATGGTGTTCAACATCTAGATCGCAGCTCAAATGAGTTATATTATGCGGTGCAGTATGCGGAATCGGTTCAACGATTCGGAAGAGTGGCCAGAGTGTTGCTGGCGCATGGAGTTCCAATGAATCTGCATACTTCTTGCTGTCAAACCCCACTGACAAGAGCTATTACGCTTAAGAAGCTCGACATTGCCGAGTTTCTCATAAAGGAAGGAGCTGATGCGAGCATCATCTGTATGGACCATGTGGCGGACACACTGCGAATGGCGTTGAGAACATCATACCTGAATTTGCTGATATTGTTGGGTAAGGACAAATATTTTTTTACAGCTCTCAAAAGGAGGCTTATAATCATTTGCACTCAAAGAGTTTAGTGGAGAGTAGTTGTAGTAGGTTTAAGGAGCAATAGACTTGGCATACCAAGTTTTCAATACTTCGATGCCCTTTCTGTAGGACGAAATGTCCAAGCCTTCGAATTACGGCTCGGCTTCGGCGAAGACTTCCTCTTTCGATCTGAATCTCTCCATGGATCCTCCGCTTGAGCGTAAACAACGTTCAGTTTCCCAATAACGCTACATAATACTCTGCTGTCATGTGCATAAAAAAAAAAACGGAAGCCAACGGCCAATTCCCGGCCGAGCTTTGGTTTTTGGTCGCTTTCTAGCCACTCTCCAGCCTGTATGTTTCATCCATAGTCACAGAACGTCGCAAAAAGTCCGCTCGATTAGGCTGCAAAAACGCTAAACTGGCCGCTGAATCATTAATGGGCTGCTGTTTTTAGTCGACGTTCACCAAACGCCGCCGATAGTTTTTTCATCTTCAAGACATCGTGCAAAATGTATTCCCCCCATTCTTTTGAGATACCTACGGCTTCAGCTTACTCGAGCAATGTCACTTTGCGATGACTCAAACCATAGCCTGTTTTGGCCTTCCAGAGGGAGGTGCGTCTTCGGTGCTTGTACGCTCTTCAAGGAACAGATGTGGGACTGTAGCTTGCACACAAATGGACGAAACGTCATGAAACTTCATACATAAACTAGTGACAGATTAGCCTCTCGCAGTGAGTCATGATCATTTTCTAGTGGCGCCACCTAGAGTAGCTTTGTTTTGCTGAAAAAATTTGTTGATTTACATCAGGGATACCAACTTGGAGGCTTTCCCTCAATTTGAGGGGGTCCATGTACTGCATGGGACGTATTTAGGGGCTTCATTCTAAGGAGTAGCTCCGAAATAATTACAATAGACAACTATTCGTTCGCGGTTTCTTGAATTTGTATATTCGAGGAAAGAAGCAAAACAAATCCGAAAGCTTCCAGCGCACTGATATGGAATGTTGAAAAGAGGTTAAAGGCTTTCACACAGTATTGAAAAAATATATTTTAGGTACGAGGCGTAAAGAAAACGTATCTAGCTGTTAAGCTGCCTGCTGCAGTTAAGATTGAAAAACAGATTAAAATCTGCGATTTTCTATCAATTTTATCGCAACATATCCGGTTAATTTTGGTCAAACATTTGCCAACACAAGATTGTTTAATCTCTTCTACGATTATTGGCTTACATTGAAACACTATGACGGGCAAAGACTCCAGATTTTTTTTGTAGAGTAAATTTGGAGTGTTTTAAAAACAAATTCAATTCTTTCAAGAAGGCTCAGTTTGGCACGTTTTCAGGACAATTTTGAAACCCATATTTTAGTTCAATTAACTTAATATCGCTATTCGATTATTCCACTGATAATGTCGCTTGTTTAACCGCAACAGATTCGAAAAATGTTCAAAACTCTTTTTTAACCAAAAAAGTTTAAAGGATTTTCTTTAAACTTTCACTGGTAATCGAAGCAATTGATCCAATCAAGATAAGAAAACTTCTCTGCCACGTCCTGCAACTTGTACGTCCACTTCTTGCACCAATTCTTGTAAACTCGTTCCATGACATGGAAGCAGGAGTTTTGCCTCGGCCGTCCATATCTCATCGCACAACCAAGTGATGCTTTGATAACGAATAAATACTACGCAGTTTGCATGTATAGGAGGAAGTGTAATAGTGTCAGCTTCTGATTGTACATGCCGTCATGTTTGGTATAGGGGCCGTATTAAGGCGTCGAGGTCGGTGTTGCGCGAACAATTATGTTTTATTCGCTATACTGAGTTATGTTGTTTCATAAATCTTAGAAGAGTTGTATGACTGTGTCCCATGAATAGTTTCAAGACTATGATGAAATAAGCTTAGCTAGGCATCTGTTTTATGTCTCCTGAGCCAAAAAATAGTTCAAGAGATGAATAAGAACTAGGTTCCTCATAAGTACATTTGTCCAAACGATGTATTCCAGATCGAAAGCCTCAACACTTTGATAAACCTTGAACTAATGTTTGTTTTTTTAATTTACTTTCATTTCATTTCAAGTTCACGCTGGCCTCAGCATATCGCTCTTCCAACCGGTCAGCCGACACAAATCACACTGGAACGCCAGTCGCAAAGATCTAGAAACATGGATAACCTACCAGTGCCGCAATCCCTTGCCATTACAAAGTTTATGTCGAATCCAAATCCGAAAGCGTTTGGTAGTCAATTTAGATACAAAACTAGCTGATACAAACAACTACAACGAGTCACGTCTCCGAGTGCTAATCAAACAGATGGGCATCCCAATTCCACTGCAAAAATATCTCAGCGAATTCGATGATTTGCCGAGAATATAGCGAAATTATATTTTACGTTGAATGTTTTAGTGTTTAAAGTTGGCAATAAAAAACAAAACAAATAATTCTTATAAGCGTTTACAAGAAAACAAAAAAACTGAATTTTATTTGTTTATTTTCTTTTATTTATTCTTGCCTTAACACGCTTAACAAAGTCCTATGTATGTATATTCATATAAAGTATCTTATTCTTCTTTTTCTTTTAATTAATATATAAATTGTGAAAGGTAAAATGCGATACAGTTTTGGTAATACTATTTTTCTTTTTAATTTTATAATATATACTTTGAGAGTTTTCCGATGTACGTTTGCATAAAAAATCAAGAATGAAATGGAGGAGTACCAGTCGATAGAGAAAAGTACGAGTAGTGTAACTTATTTATGGCTTTAGCAGAATTTTAAAATCATCGTTCGCGTTCCGCGGTATCACATCGAACGGGGTTTGATCGTGGTTATCCTTTGAGAGCTTTAAATCTGGCTGCAAATCGATGAGAAATTTTGAGACATTCACATGGCTATTGGCTGCTGAACGATGAAGTGCCGTTTGTCCGTCTTCATCTTTGAGTTGTAGGTTGGCTTTGGCTTCAACGAGCAGTTGGACTATATTAAGATGTCCTGAAAGAGGATTTGTTTTGATCTTTTGAACAGAAAGTGACAATTGCATTTTCTTACCCATCATAGCAGCTCGATGAAGGGGAGTGGCACCACCGTTAGTAACAGCATTTACATCTGCACCACCAACGTTTATTAGAATCTTACAAATCTCAGCATTGCCATTTCGTGCCGCATAGTGCAGAGCAGTATAGCCAAAATTGTCCACATCCATTGTCTTGCCATTCGCAACGAAACTGCGTATTCGATCGACTTCATTATAGATTGCTAAATGAAAAACAAAGGAGACATGATAAGTAAGTGGAGACATGATAAAGAAGTTTCTCATTAATGTTTATAAAAAACCGAATCTACTTAAATTAAAATAAACCGAAATAACTAGCTTTGAATACAAATAGTATTTTTTTTCAAGGGAGTTATCAGCGTGGGCTCAAGAGGATATCAATTATCTCCTGATTTTAAAATCGCATTGGGATTCATCCATTTCACCGCTGTTATCCGAAACATTGCTATATATGAATTCCTCATTAACGCTCAAACAATTTTTGAGAAGTAATTTATTCTTTACCAGATGAGGCTTTCTGTGATTACCCCAAAGAGTAAGCAGTCCACGACAAATCTAGTCATTCTTGTTATTTATTTATATTAGTCTTGCAAATAATTGAAATATAAACAAACAAACAATTTGTATGTTAGAAAAAGACACAATTCCGAACCTTAAAAATCCGCGGTCATAATGGACTTATCACGAATTACAAAGAATAACAAAGTCATCATGATCAATTTACAGTCAATCATGGATATTTACATTTTCAGTGACATTGCTGAATAGCTTACTCAAACAAGTCGTTGTTATATAATATATTTCTCAAACGACATCTAAAATTAATTGAAGAATAGTGGTTTGAAATCCTTCGTCGTCATCCGATTAAGTGTACACAAAGAGTGGAGCGGAGAATTAGCAAGAGCAAAGAACAAAACGACGAAATCAAACACTTGTCCTAACACATATTGCAGCCTCACTCGATGGTCGAGCAAAGCGTCAACAAGGGAACAAAGAGACAATTTCAAACATGTTTGATTTCCCAGTTAGACTTGGGTTGGTTGCAGAATGTTTTTAAGTTATTTATGGATAATTTTATTTGTTCAATTATCAAAAGGAAACCTTTGTGGGATCGAAAAGATCTTCAGCATCACTGAACGTATATTATGGACACATAGTGGTTGACGGTGGGTGTTGAAAATCAAGTACGTTGGAAGCATTTTATAACCTTTTTTCCTGCTAGATCAATTTTCCCGTCAATGTTTTTGGGGGAAGTTGACAGTAAGGTGATTATCAATTATGATTTAATGGATCCATTCATGGTAACTCCAAGAACCAGCTAACTACCATCTGATGAAATCGGGAAAATTTTGATTTGACTTCACGAATCAAAATTGTAGATTTTGAAAGAGTCCAATTCGAGCCCCAAGAACAATGATGAGGCTTTTAAATTTTAAATTTCTGCAAGGCGTAAGATTGCGTTTGAGATGAAATTTTTCCACTTACTCGTCGACTTGCCTTGAATTTTATCAAGGTACTTCTCGATATTAATGATGAAATTCACCGTGGACACCTCGCAATAGGGTAATTACATGAATTCCTTCACTTTTGTTTCCTCGTTTCAGGAAATACCATTATGAATACCACCCATTCTTATACAAAATTACTGATATGGAAAAGAACGGATATTTTCCTGTTTGATTTCACTTTACCCCTCACTCTGGCTATTCTCCGTCTTTTCTCTCCTCACAGCTTTGCGCTCCGCTCCACTTTGTGTTTGTACACTAAAGCGTTCGTCAAAGTATGCCTTCGAAACGACCACATGACACACAAAACAAGACAAAGAATGTGTTTGATACATCGAAGAATATTTTTGGGTTATTTTTTCTTCTAGCTTGTTGAAATTTTCGACTACAGAAGTAAGACCATCCAACCCAGCGAGACGCAGATTTCAACGTTGCTGGACTACACATTTAAATGTTTCGGATAGACAAAAGGCCTTCTCATTTAAGATCATGTCCCGAAACTTTGACTACTTTCACTATACACTCCTGATGCTGCTCCTAAGCTCACATGGTACAATGAAATTCCATATTTATTTCAGATTATTGATAATTGGCTGTAAGCCGATCAGAGATGGCATAACATAATATTGCCGCAGTAAAATACTTTATAAAAAGGCGTTTTAGGACCCTCTGCAATCGATCAAGGACTTATTAGACGGATAAGTAGGAAATAACAGCCTCCACGTTCTCAGTGAAAAGAAGAACTTGTTTTCTAGGACAACGTTTCCACACGGAAACCTGGCGTTCTGCAGAAAGTCGAACCGCAAACAACATTCAACATTTTGAATATTCAAACTTCCTTATTGCAGTTTAGTTTGGAGGTTGACTGCCCCAACGCAAAAGGCGACTCGATAACAACGACTCGAGATACCATCGGATAATTTCTAAAAAAATTCCTCTTCTGGAATTGTGTTTCCAACCAAGGGAGAAAGACGGTGGACCCTTTAGGCTTCCGTGCGTAATTCGCAGGTTTTTAGGAGTTCTTTGGAATGAGAGAGCAATACTCAAGGCCCAGTCTGAATTGTACTTCGTAGAGACGAAAGAGCTGTTCTGGTTCGAGTTTCAAGACGCTGATTGGTAACATTTGGGAAATGCCAATTTATTATTGTAACATTTGTTTGCGCTCAAAGATTGATAATAATAAGAGGCACTCAACTAACCTGCATTCCAAATTCCACGTTCGAAATCCAATTCAGACAGGGTCTGCTGCACCGTAGAAGAATGCTGATGGCATCCGCAGCCCGCTGCATGTTCCATTATCACTTCAAATCTGACTTTCTTTTTTTCCCACTGAATTGATTTCTCACAAAATTATATTACTGTACAAATTGAAAATAATCTAGTATCTTAGTCTCAAGAGTCTTGCATTTAGAACAGTTCACTGGCTTAAGTTCTTACAACGTTTTTGTTTAAATATTTGTATTTCTTTGAAAAAGTAACGATTATTGATAAATATTGCACAAACTCTCTTTTGTAGTTCCTAGACCTCACGTTGCATTGTCCAAACGATTTCCGCCTCGCCGGTGCTACAAATCACTTTGTAGCCCAATTGACTTAACGTATTGATTAGTTGCATTGGGGAGGCGCAAACCATGACACCGTTAACTATCTGCGTAGGTCCGTTTTCGAAGCGCTTGGACAGTGCCAGAACTTCAGCTTCATTTAGTCCGAACAAGGCGCAACAGCGATCGTGCAGTGATCCCTTAACACTAACGTATGTATAAATTTCTTCTTGACTAACGATCGGAACTGGAATGGTGACCACGTTAGGCGTACAGGGTGTTGCTGTTGCTGTTGTTGCCGTTGTCGCTGTTGCTGGTGTTGAAACGGCGTTTGTTGAAGTCGGTGTAGCAGTGGCAGTTACAGTGGCAGCAGCTGCACTGGGCGCTTGTTCTGGTGCCGTTGCCGCCAATGGTGTGGTTGATGTAACCGGCGCTGCTGTTGTTGTTACAGATGAAGTTTTCACAGCTTGTCGTGTTAGACATTCCATAATAGATATATTGAATCAAAGATATCTAGCACGTTTACCTCACTCAAAATTATGTGAAATTGAAAACAAAAAAATAATTAAATTTAGAGTTCCTTGATTCTAAAGAAGTGATAGTCTTCTAAGTGTTTTCCGGTGTGGTCTCTGATTAGTCTTGTGCGAATGTGTTTATTCGGGTGAGTCGACTTTGTGGTAGTTCCCTAATACTGCTGCTTCTCGATCGATATTCGAAAGATTCTCTCGCACAACTGATGTTTCTGATGGTTCTATTGGTTCTGGTTCATGAAATTCCTTTCGCATAGTCCACATATATTCATTATAATCTTGCTTAACAGAGGTCGATGAAGACGCAACAACACGAAAACCAAGTATCTGCAAAACAAAGTAACAAATTAATTGAGATACCATTATAAAAAGCAAATATGACGAAATTTACTTCAAGAGCTGACAAAACTCTACACGGATGCACCAAGTAAACTATTGTTGATTCATCGCTGTAGCCTCCACAGGAAAATTGATTCAATTGCTCGATATCATCCGCTGTACAGTGGTTAAACAAATATGATATTGCGATAAAAGATTAGATAAAAACAATCCACTACCAATGCGAATGGAATTCAAAAGCAAACAAAAAACAAATAGACGAAGGGAAAAACTCGTTTGAACAAACTGCTCTGCGGGCTGTACTCAACGACATCTACAACCGACGACACGCAAATGACTGCTATTCACAGAGAAACAAAAGCTATTACGCCACACGAATGTTTTTTCTGTTTTATGATGACGCGCTATTAACTTGATACCAACTAAATTCCTTATACTAGTACAGTCAAGGGAGAGTGTAGGCAAGTTGTTATAAAAATCACGCTAAGTACTAGCCTGTATGTGTTGATAGAACACATATTCGGTCAATAAATCGATAAATTTAGGAAACGTCTGCCTAATTTCTGGTTACACACCCAGACCTTGCTTGGTCGATGACACACGATTAGGCAAACCAGCGCAGCTTAGCTTTCGATTTCATAAAGTGCTCATGAACTACACCTGCCTGCATAGGTTTACTTTTTCCAGTGAAGGTCAAAACAAAAAGCTGCTTTCACACTTTTTTATTTCAGATTGTGTTTAATGGAACAATATAAAACGTCCCTTCCTGGCGCAACGATTCTTGAAAATAAGCTTAATAAATTCGTGTGAAACTTTTCAAGAATTTACGAGCAACGTTTGTCGATCGTATAAACCTAGAGCGCGTGCCGTAATTAATATTTATTGGGAATGAAGCACGTTTTTTTGTGGAAGAGACATTTTTCAATTTGAAATAATGGTAAATAGTATAAACTGATAAAAGGTAGGATTTTCATGGGAATAATAAACCGAGTAAGTATTGGCGGCGAAAGGTAATGTAGATTAATTTACCAAATATGACTAACTACAAGCCAGACAACAGAAGCACGGAAGATTTAACTTTTTGCCTTTAAATGGGGGAATCGCTGATCCAAATTCTCACGAATTTTAACTTTTCAACAAGATTATCCGAAAATACGATGTATCTTATACGAAGGGTGATCTAAAAGTAATGATAATGACTATAAACCAAGATGATAACTTAGAAACATAGTCTCCTAACAAGTGTATACATTTACTCAAGCAATTGGAATCATGCTTCTTGAATATAAGCCATCGCAAGCGCAGCCTTGTGAACCGGAGCAATGTCTTGATGGAACAGCAATCCGATTCGGAGCTTGCCGCGTATTCTTTCCTTAACAAGCTCGCGGAATTTCCTTTTTTTTCTCTAACAGCCTTGTATCGTGTGTCTTTTTCCAAATATTCCACTATATTAATTCCTTCAGCGGCCCAACAAAACTGATGCCATATTTGGCGTCCGTCGGTGAAGAGGGCCCCTTTCCAGATCATCGATTACTGCTTGGTTTCTGGATCAAAATGGTGGATCCAGGTCTCGCACATAATCATGAATCGTGACAACAAAATTCTCCTGATCTGCATTTTCGAGATCCACCCTCGAAATTTCGAAACGTATATTTATTTTAGGAGATCCCTTTGACCTCAGCTACATGTCTGAGGATCACTCTTCGATTTTTTCCACGTTGTCTTCACTGGCAGAATTTGTCTTTTTGGAATCGTGGCCTATTTATACGGAATGAAAAAAAAGCAAACTCGACAACAATCATAATAACCCATTAGAACGAATAGGAAGACCCCTGGAAAAACTCAGACTGCAATGAAACTATTGTAACACATCGGCAGATTAAAGACCAATAAGGTGACTAACACATCCCACCAGAAGAATCGTAACGCAACACTTGCCTCTACAAATAATCCAAAGTTGTATTCGTAGTAGAAATTGATATTCAAAAAAGGCGATAAATCTTATGCATGAAATACTAGCTATCGAAAGCAGCATTCCCTATATAAATCCAAAAGGGAGCTCTAAGAACAAGATAGATTTCAATCTGCTATGCAAAACATACTGAAGTTTTGCCAAAAATTAATTTAGCTTGAAAGAAGACCAAAACCTACAACGTCCATGTCCAGCTTTCAAGTCTTTATATGAATTTAAACAAACTAAATAGCTTTCCATACTGCTGATCTAACAAAATGGACCATTAAAAAATGTAGTGACAAACTCTTAGGAAAAACTCCATCTTAGCTGATTAGTCGGAAGCAACACGAAATATATCCATAAAACACAACACGCACAGCCTGAATGGCCGAGGGAAATTATGGGTCGCTGCATTTTATGGTCAATGGTTCTAAGTTTTTATTAATTTTTTTTATTAACCGGGATTACATCTATGAAACAATTTTAAAGCAGCAACTTCATTGTACACCCAAGTCTATGCCGTTTAAAGGATTTATGGTTGGAGTCCTTACCGCTCCTGAGGTTTATATGGAATTGAATGTGACAGTAGGAGAACGTTCCGCGAAATTATTAGTTCAGTGGAAACGAATAAAAGCTCTGAATAGTAATTTCAAATGAAAAGTGACCACAGAAAAATTGTTTCGAATGTATTCTGCATCACCATCGCCTTGTCTTTAAAAAGTAAAACGTTTAATTGGATTTAAAGTCTTTTGTAAATTTATTGGCGGTTCAAGATCGGAAATGTAGGGGTAGTATTCACTTAAACACTATGCACAGCAAATGTGCAAGCTCATTCAATGAGGCCGAAGTCTTAAATACTTTTCATGGCCCAGATTTAAGACTATTTTTTATGAAAAACGAATTTAAAAATAATACTCGAGTGTAATAAGAAAGCGGTCTTTGCCCTAATGAATCTAGAGAATGGAAACAGATAAAGAAACGATAATCTAACAATACAATTGCTGTTGGCGAGTCGTAGATCAAAATGAAGTGTGAGAGTCTTCCACCACTTTTTGCAGATGTGTTTGCGTTCATACAAAATATGAAAACATCTATCATTTATTTAAGGACCCACCTCCCACTATAATTCGAAGAGTACAATCTTCATTATATAGCGGGCGTTCAGAGTCGGCAATAAACTGTACACCCGACCCGCAAGATTTTTTTTTTCAAAATATCAAATAGAATTGAAATTTCACATTTTAACTGTTGGCGTACATTCCCCTATCCCTTATCGGACATAAATATTTCGTGACTAAAACAAAGCGAACGCGAATAATTTAAATTTTTTCCAAACATCAATATTATCTCCATAGTAGTTCCCTTGGGCAAGTTCACCCCGAGACGTTAATTCCACTGTTGGTACCAGCGCTGGAAGTCTTCAGCATGGCCGGTAAACTCTTTTAGATGGTTTCTTAAGTCCGGAGTTGACGTCCTTTGAGGACATTTTTAAGTTTAGGAAAAAGGGAAAAGTCACAGGAACTGAGATCAAGTGAGGTAGCTCATTAGCGATTCTATCAAGTAGATCAAGACATTTATTTTTTCGCTTGTAATTCAGATCAATTGTGAGGTTTTTCGGTACAATTTTGTCACAGACTTCGAATGTGCGAAAAACTTGAGCTTGTGATCTGGAATGTTCCCCATACGTTTAACTTTTGAAACGTCATCAATTTCCGCTTCTCCAAGCCTAACACAAAATTTAATGGCAACCCGTTGCTCCAAATTCCTCTGTTCCATTTTGCGTGACGCACAACTAAAACACAACTTATCTTTTAGCAGCCTACATTGGCTTCGAGGTGCATTTTGAAATTATAATTACAAAAAGAGTATAGTTTGCCTGCAAGTCGGACTGTGCTAGCATCAACTTCTACGCCTTTAGCTGAACAAAAGGATTTTTCCGTGCTTTTATTTTAGCCAAAAGCTTCTTGTCCTCAGATTTTTTAAAGGATGGCTCTCTGCTTTAAGAATATTTTTTGAATGTACAGCGTGAAGTCAATACTTGACGTCGTGCAAGGTTGTTTTTGTCTTTTGTTTATAGAACACATCGCTATATCCAACACTATTTGCCGGTACGTATCTAAATAAGTTTCAACTTTTTTTTATATTTCATTAGTCTGCAAACCTTGTTTCTTCTATTATGTTTGCGATGTTTATATTTACCTTCAACGAAACACGAAGCCATTTATGCAATCCATGTAAAAATATAAAGTAAAAATGCTCATGATTGAACTGATTCACATTAGTATAGCGTCATAAGCCTTCAAGTGACTGTATCCAATTATAAATGGAATCCCATTAAATTTGAAATCATCAACTAAAAAAGTTTTTTTTTTTTTTCAAATGCCACAATGAAAATCAGTCTCCAATTTTATATTTGCCTCTGATCCAACGAGGGGGTACACCGCAAAACTCTATTTGTGTGACGTAAACATGCCATAAAACACAAATGGATTGGAATATGTCGTTTATCATGAAAACCAAACGACCGACCGCCCAAATTAGGGCAAAAAAAAAATGTTCGAAACATAAATCACTAAAAGTGCTGCCTGTCACAGAGAACAAACATCAAGTCCACATATCATTCAAGAGTTTGTTTTAAACTTGACACAAAAATACCACATGATCTACTAGAGAAGTTCAATCTAGAGACTGCTGCAACAACAAATTCCTGCTCACTTAGTAAACACTTGTGAAGTATCCGCTTTATAGAGAAACTAACACTCAGTCAGTTTAAAAAATAAAAGAAGCAAGGCAAAAAATTAAACAGGCAGCAGAAAGCCGTCTTTACTTGGTTTTTAATTAAATTTACCTTTCAATCCAGAGACAAGAACACGCCAGGGGTGCTTATGACTGTAGGAAGCTAAGTTACCCCGAATTATAATGTATGGCATTTGAGATTATTTCGTAATGCCGCTACAAATTTTTCGTTTTTGTTTTTCACAATCTATTCCTGCAATTCAACAAGAAAGTATATTTTATGTCAAAACTACGAAACGGAAACAGAAAAACTGAAAACAAAATCACAACTTTGAGTGATGGCTGGTGTTTGAGATAATCTTAACTCGACTCAAGTGAAAATCGAAAGCTGGAAAAAAATGATTTCTCCTCCAGCGTGGTGCTTCGCTCTCACTCGTTCTCCACACAACCTTCATCCAGTGGGTGTAAACTGTGTATCTGGCGCTATAATACGGCAACAGTACAAACACTACGCAATTAACTAATAGAAGTGTATTTAAACTTTATAATAATAATAATAATTATAAGAAAGAGCCATAAGCAGTAAACTTTAGAACTTTAGCGTGTCTTACAAAATGGGAGAGTGTTATGACTAATTAGAAATAAAAATAGAAATAAATAAACGTAACAGTAGGTCACGAAGGTGCAGAAACACATAAAGAAAATAATGCTTAAGAAAATTGCGCGAGTGAAGTAACCAACTTTTATTATGAAATCTCGAAAAATATATGTATTAAGAAATTGAAATGTGATTTGAACGCATTTTTCACTAGCTTACTGGGCAGCCGATAAGAAAACAAAAGTATTATATATTTTTTTCTTTTTATTTATCGTTTGGCCAAATCGTCATTGCAACTCTGGCTTTTGGAGTTGCATTCAAATGTACACAGTTAAACATTGCGTTTTTTTTTATATTAAATAAGTATTGTGAACATTTCAGAACCTTCAACTACCTGAGAGTCATCACTCTTTCGGCCAGGAATTGCACGCTACACTGTCGTGTCGTGTCGGGCACCAGTATCTCGATCATCGATATCAAATTGTGCTGCATCAGTTAAAAATATAGAAATATATTTGTGTGTTCTTGATTTTCCAAATTTTTCTTCTCCAAACCAGATGAATTGTTGAAGTTTAACAAACTTTCTTATCGATTGATGCAGATTGCGCTTAATTTCATGGCAAATTTTAGCCGAATTTTCTAGTCTCGCTTCTGATGTCGGTAGTTTCAGAGTGTTTTAAACGTAGTCAACTTTTAGAAATAAAATTGATTGCTTGAGAAGGTATCAAATATCCAATAGACGATTCGAAAACAGAAAATTGTTTGTTTGGTAAACGTTCAACGTCACTGCAAACTGAAGATTGTGGAAAGAACAATATTTCCAAAATAATATTTAAGTTATTTTGTCAAGGCACTTTGTTTTTTAAAATCATGAAAAATAATAAGACCCGAATATATTTGGGTAATCAGCTGAACTAAAAATTCGATCTGTTTATTTTCTGCTGCACGTACAACTACGTGGGGTGGTCAAAAAGTTCGCGGAATGAAGGAGTTGGCGGGGGGTGGAGTTGCACAGTTGGGTAGGAACTCATTATCATTATATTTATCAAGTTTGAACATAATCAGTTTATTAAATTCATACATCTTACGACACACGGACGAAGACACTCCTCTACGCGGATGACTTAATTACATACGCTACGCCCCGGAAATAGCAGCCGCAAAAGGTACCACAACACATAGCGAAGCTCTGGGACTATTACATCAAATGGGGATTGACGATCAACAGCAGCAAGTAGGAGCTCATCTGCTTCCTTGAACATAACAACAAGGAGTAGGACAAGATGCAAAGAAATGAGGATAACACTGCAAGGCGGGAGAGAGATTGCGCCACAACTCAGCACGAAATACCTGGGGACCACCTTCAGCGAGCGGTTCCAATTTAGGCAACACGCTGAAAAGTCCTCAGATCGTGCACAGGACTCTGGAGGGATATCAGCAACACAACGCTATAGGCATGCTGCAGCTGTCAAGAAAAATCGTCAAAGGACTAGCAAGGCCCCCCAACGAAGACATCAAGATCATCGGCAGGCAGGAAATAGAAGCAGCTCACAGGTACCCCAGCACACGGACAATCATTGACGACGCTGTCAAGAAATCATAGATTGGACTTCGTTTTACATTAAAAAAAAAAGGAACTACTACAGGCGTTGAAAGATACCTTGTAACATTTTTAAATTATTTTTTTTTCGTAAACATTTTTTTTTTTTTACATAAATCTGAACTGAAAAACATTGGCCCTTTATTGTTGAACCAACAATATTAAAATTGAACTAATAAATAAATTGAACATCCCACCGTGATTATGTTCCTCACTAAAGAAGGAAAGAAACCTCAGACAATTTTCAAGATGAAGAAGATCCATTGAAGAAGATCCTCAGTCAGAAACCATCAAACTGTTAGAAAAACTTTTATTTGGAGATGCAAAGTTGAAAAATAAACAGCTTACATGAATGGTTGGAGTGTCTGAAGCAACCATTTTTGGATCGCTTTGGATGTTCTTGCGAGCTTAGACCGGTGTGTCGAGCAAAGGGAACGAAGAGACAAAGTCGATGCTGAGTATTTGAGAGAGCTGTTATATAGATTGTTAATGAGCTATAACGAATACTGCAGGAAAAACGTTGGTCATTTGCATACACCGATTCCTAATTAAAGTATGGTCGGATAAAAACATTCACTATGAATGGAACCTCAGTATCCATTGTCATATTCCAAAAGTAAAAGACACTCTCAACTGATACAGAAGAATAACTGATCTAAACTTGAGAGTAGAATTTTTTTTTAATTTTTGGTTGCTTTAGACAAATTTTTATGTTTCGGAAAGTTCATTTTATAGCGAACAATATGACAACACAAAGGATGTAAAATTTTGTTTTGTTCTTTTACTAAAACATCTAAATTTCGATAATAACTTTTATGCAATTTGAATAAAAATCGGAAAATTTATTTAAAAAAAACTCGTATCCTCCTCCCTTGCTCTTATTACTGCGTGAAACAATGAAATGTTGGGGTATATTATCCTACTCTGCTCTTAAGTATGTTGCCGTTCTCTAAGATTTGTTGGAGCAATGGCTCTTGACCAAATCATTCTTTTTAGTGGTGCTCGATCGGATTCAGATCCGGACTTCGAGAAGGCCATTGACCTTCTCTAGGTTATCTCTCGATTTTGAATTCTGTCAAGCAGCCTCAAAATGGTCTTTGGAGCACCTGTCCATAAATGGGAGTTGTGCACCAGTTTAGGGGGAATGTAAGCTTTGTATATTTCCGCTAGATCCGATAGCGTAAAGTATTTCTTCAAGAAACGTAGACATGAGCCAAGCAGGCTCAAGAAGATCTTTGGAGCAACTGCCCATAAATGGGAGTTGTTCACCAATTTAGGGGCGAATGTAAGCTTTCTATATGACAGCCAGATCAGATGTAGTAAAGTATTTCTGGAATATCTTTAAGAAACGTAGATATTTCGTTACGATATCGGTTATGTGATCATTTCAACCAAGATTGTTGTCAACACACAAGCACTAAAAGTCTCTCGGTTTTAGTATTTCAAGTGCCATTCAGGGATCATTGTGTTTTTGATCGATAAATTTCACTATTTTCATGATAATTTGCTGTTAATATCGGAATTTAATGAGTTTATCATACACTGCCGTTCCGTTCCCAGAAAAACTCGGAGTACTTTCATCAGCCAATGAATGAATTAGACTAGATGTAGCAGACAGAAGATCGTTAATCAAGATTTAAAAGAGAGTCGGCGAAAAAACGGAGCCCCGGGGAACACCAGAATTTATATGATGAATTTAAGACTTGGTACCGTCCTACTTGAATTGAACGGACTGAAAGGTTGTTTTGAAACCATTTAATAAAAGATCAGTCGAAAACAAATGCATGCATTTTCGATAAAAGTTGGCTTTGAAGGCAACTGACTAAAAGAGCCCTATCTCGACGAAATTTTCTTTTTTTTTTTTAGAAAGTGATGGCTTAACGGTGAGCTAAACGCGCTGTATAGTGACATGTATGAAATAAAATATTCCGGGGGTATACTCATATAGCTATATTTTACACTTGAAGGTCACAGAAGTTAAAAAATAACTAACCGTCGTTAGCGCACACAGTTGGAAAGGTGTCTTAAAGATCTAAGTGTACGCAATTCATGTTTTTTGAACTGGCTGGAGAGAATTGTTGGTTGAGGCTCAGTTCCATTTTGGATTGTATTTCCATTGAATGAGTAGGTAATATTATTTAGGCTAAGAACGTGTTAATTTCTGTCTTTACTATTACAATATACTCGAATGGGAAGAAAAATAGCTGCAATTAATTAAACTAAACTCACAACAACTCGCAAATAGACGCTATTAAGTTTTTTATATTCTGTAATAATACAGACGTTTGTCAAGGCTAATTCATCCAAATAATTTACGAGCAACGTAATGAAAATCACGACAAAAATAACACACGGTTGTAATACACTTTTAAGAGACAATAAAAGAGTGTCTCTTTTAGCTAATGAATATAATTCCGAATCTCGTGTTTCGGATCAGTTATATTCCTGTCTGCCCTTCCTTCATCATAAAACTTCAGCTCCCTGTTTCCTTGGTGTTTAGTGTCTACTGGTCTCACTTAAGTTGATTGTAGACTTAAATCAATTATTTCCGCTGGCAATGGTAAACAACGTCCCAAATCAATAAAATGTAATTTAACTACTGAAAAAAATAACATAACTCAGGCAACCACCAGAGGAACCTTATGCGGGTGATGGTGCCGGCGTATCTAGAATCTTACTAGGGCACTGCGACAATGTGCATTTAATAAAAAACAATTTATCATGAGCACAAGATTTGGCGAAGGCTACAAAATAAGGGAAAAACAACACAAAAAAGGTCAATCAAGGTGGTTCTATGTACTCACAAACTGCAGAGCTGCGTGTTTACTACAAAGCGTAAAATGACATCATTCCCAAATGAACAACAACAGAAGCTATTCAAAGAAACAGAACCGTGCTAATGGAATAACAAATGATCCATTACAACGTGCAGTAAAATAAAAAAACAACAGCAAAAACTGAACTTGATAATTTAAACGATTGCGCTGGAATAAAATCTAATTATCCACTCGAAGGGGCACGTGTGAACTTACCTCGAAATGATGAAATGTTTATTGAAATATCACTTAATTTAAAGAAAACAAGTAAAATAAAGTTTTCACGCTTAGATAACACTCGAGTATAAATAACTTAAACACTGCTTCCCACGACAAATCCAACTACGAATGGATTATTGGAACACCAAAAAACATCTAATTTCTTCAGAGACTTGCAATTGGCAAACTCCAGCAAAAAAATATTGTGATTCAATTTGTACAGTACGAACTGAAATGCCTCTGTACAGGCGAAAGCAAAATAAAAATGACATACTTTTTTTTTATAGCAACTACAATTGTCTCGAAACGTGTAAATAGTTCAATCCTAATGACTAAATTGGAGGAAATATGCAGAAGAAGTTTAAAGAAGAGACTGAAGGGCGGTCTTCGAAACAATTAAGAGAATAAAAAAACGTTATCAGCATAACCATTTTTCTCCAAGTCCTATTTTCGACCCTTGCAATTTTGCCCATATTTTGAGACGATCACTTACTTCTTCGCTAAACGATCCTGGAAGGATCAAGGCCTTACATAAAGCTGCCTACCAGCCTTGACCGTCTTGAGCACGCTGTTTCTATTTGATAAGACCAAGCTTTATAACGCGCGTGATTTCTTAGTTCTTGAAGTGAAGGATTGGTATTTCCATTCTTCTTCAACACGGTGGCTTGGATTCGAAGACTCTTTTGGCTGGAGTTTTATTGTTTAGTCTCTCGATCTGGCCCTGCCAGTGTAATGGTTGGATTTTTGAATTCCGGACTATATCCACGTCCTTGTTCAGTCTGTAGAATATCCAACGAATTATTTTCCTTTCGAAGGATCAAAATATTTGCTCAACTGCTCTGCTTATCGTCCTGCGTTCGGCAAAATCAGTGCAGTGTTTTTGTTCTTCGTGTTTGAAGTTTAGATCCTAGTTATTTCGTCAAACCGAAGTAGCAACGGATGCCTAGATTTATTGTTCTTCGGATGTCCTCTGTTGGTGTTTGTGAAGGATGTATTCATGATGAACTCCTTCACTTCCTCAAAAGCTTGAAGTACTGCCAGCAAAGACGAGGCAGCCATTTAAATTGGGCACTTTTCCACACATAGCGAATAGAATATACATTTTTCTTTCTCTTTCTTTTATTGGGTATTCATTCACATTCACATAACTTTATTTTGGATGGCGAATGGTCCGAAGAACATTAATTGCTTTTTTCCTTGCCTTTGTGCCCTAAGTTGCATAACAGTTTGCGTCCTGTCATATTTGCCCATCAAAATGTCCTTGATGGTGTACGTTTATTATGAGCTCATCTCAGGTGTTAAAGTGTGGAGATAAATCGAGTTTCTCCTCATTAATGTTTAGGCTTAATTTCGATGGTGGGAGTTATAAAAACGAAACTGAACAGGTCCACGAAAAATATTTCCAGTGCTTTCGAAATATTTCCATTGAGTCATAAAAGGTTTGGCAGTGCACAATGTCTGTTGTTATTTCTCGAAATCGAACCTTGAATGTTTCGGTCAATAGTCCAACACCCTCATAGCTTCGGCTTAAGACGCCCACGATCTTTAGACACCATTGCTCATTTAAATGGATCAAAATTCTGTGATAACATATCAAGTAATTTATGTTACGCATAGCAATCGCAATTGCATTATTATCGTCCTCACTCGGTCGCTACATTCCAAAGTTATGAGGTTACGTCAATGCCATTGGTAGCCAATGGTTCGCTGTTCTCACTTTATGGTATTTCTTAGAGGATTTTGATACGACGGCTGTGGGTGATAACCCGTTCTTGGCAATGCACTCGCATAGACATGCGTTGATCCAGTAACGAAGTTGAATAGAAATTTACTGGTTCGAAATGGCAAACTGAAAGAAAGTGAAACTCCAGGTCGCTGTGGCCTTTGGGGTAAGACTACTCTGTTCGCGGATGTATGCAAAGCAAGTGGTTTGGTTGTAAGCGTACCAAATAACGACAGTATTGCCTATTAATATAACAACTGAGCTAAGAATGGCCAAAATCCGGATCTCATATGGATGTAGGCCAAATACAAACCTCTACAAAATGCATAATTCAGCTGATCGTCGTTGAATCGACATTTCATTTTCGATAATGGCCTCTACGGCCATTATGTCTTCTTAAGCTTGTACCAATTTTGTCTGGTTGGTGGACTAAGGTGTATTTTCGTTTAAATTTTTCCACACACTATCCGGGCACACTATCGTGATGACAACCGACGTGACAAAATTTTCGTTGCGTTTTTACTACTGAGTCAAGATTCCGATACATTTTTTTGAATAATATTCGCACATTCGGCATACGTAAAACGATGCGCATGTAGATATGGCAAACCTTACGAAAAATTTTATGAAATATTCGATGTAACGTTACGATAATATCTATAATTCGTTTCTGCCAATCGCAGGAATCCACTTTTGACATACCATTCTCACACATCCG
Organism: Orthonevra nobilis; assembly: GCA_963555765.1. Lineage (NCBI taxonomy): Eukaryota > Metazoa > Arthropoda > Insecta > Diptera > Syrphidae > Orthonevra > Orthonevra nobilis. Next base: position 149,043,012 of record OY743224.1, read on the forward strand.
CAAACAGTTCATAACAAAATTGTTTATCTCGTTTTTCTTTTGGTTAAAAAACACAAAAAAAATATTTTGTTTCTCCGGCTAATCACCCCAAAATAGATACTTCAGCAGGTTCATTCATTTTCGTGTCTCTTCGGCCCGGTCGCTTTCGGCTAATTGCAAATTCAGCGCTTCTTTCTCTCACCGGACGAAACTTATGTAAATTTCCCGATTGAACTCTATGCCTTGCTGTGCCAAGCATTTAATTGTTTTAACTAACAAATCCCTTCTTTTGTTGAACATTTTCGCTTCCAAATTAGTTGACGTAGTTAAATCAGTGAAAATAGACGTGTCCGCCCCTAAATAGATACTATTGGCAAGAAATCCATCAATATGGAGAAATCCCAATTGTTGCTGATGCTTGTTACGCTTGTGTTTTCGAGCACAATGTGCACTCAAGCAGCAACGACGCACAAACATGAGAAGCACACTAGCAAGGAACGTCTGAAGGATGGCATGTATAGCCCTAGAGATGCGCATCACAATGAAGGCGGGGAGCATCACGTAGAGTTCGATCATGAGGCGATTATTGGTATGAGTAGTTTTCGTTTTTTTTGTTCATGCAAACTTATTTGAATTATTACACAATTCCTTTGTTTAGGCAACGTAAAAGAAGCACAAGAATTCGATACACTATCGCCGGAGGAATCAAAGAAGCGACTGGCGGTTTTAGTCAAGATGATGGACAGGAATGATGATCAGTTTGTTGATAGGCACGAACTAAAAGCATGGATTTTAAGGTCTTTTAAGTGAGTTTCTTATTGTAGACTAACGCTTCTTGCGCTATGTAACTAAACAATCGGTGAACTAACAAAACATAAAGCATTAGCTGCCTAACATCTTCATATGAATCATAGAACAAAATGTCATTGTGGGGAAACGCATTGATTGTTGTGTGCTTTGTTTTTGTATATTTCAAGCAAATCATAATGATAATTAGGAGCTCGCTTGTCCTTTGTGAAACTTATTTATTTTCCAAAACACTAACTGCATATAAGTCTCTGAATGAAACCGATATCTCAGTGTCCAAGACATTTGTCGACCAGTTCCATAATTTTTTCATTCCTTACTTTTTATCTCTCTTGTACAACGTCGCCTTGGCAACGACGCCGCGACCTGACGAGATCTACAATAGATCGAAGGGTTGGAGGTAGCCAGAAGACGTATTGCTTCCTTTGTAGTGAATCTCTTTAGTTCCACTGAAGTGACTATCTCCTTGCGGAAAAAAGTTGCCTTAACCAGCATCGTGCTGAAAATAAAATGTGTTCTGATGTTTTATCCTCTTCCAGGCATAGCCGACAATCCTTATCGCGGTATATGTTCATTTTGTTAGCTTTCTTATACTTTCCTTGTCAAGGTTTAGGATTTCCTTATGGAATAAGGTCTGATTAATCGCTTATATTGCCTAAGACCTTCTCCATTGGTCCAGTGGTTTAGGCGCAGTTTGTTTTCCCATTCGTTAATCAATTGTTGTCCAATTGATATTACAATATGGTTCAGGACCTTTGAACACAGTTTCCGAGCCAGCCATAGCGACCTCTCCTGCAGATTCGTTTCCTGCAATCTCCTTGTGTCCAGGGACCCAGCCGAGCTGCAATTTGTTGTGTCTAGCAATGAATTGCTAGAGTCCATTAGGCGTCCTGAATACTCTTGCGTAGATTGTGCCTGGCACACATCTCAATGGCGTGGATTTCAGCTTGAAAAACGTTAGGACCTGAACTCATGTAATAGAAATCTTTGTTTTGGGTCCAAAGCGTCAATTTGCATCCGTTTGTGAGCCATACCAGATTTCTGGAGTCTAGTGTTGGAATACCATACGACCAATTTTTACGATCCAAAATTTATACCTCAAATAATTGCCGAAACAATGCTGACTGACCATTATATCCGGCACTGTACAGAACATATCAATCCCAGAGATTGGGTTGAGTATCCTTAGGTCGCCCACTAGATCTCCTCCATCTTACATTTTTCATAAATGGAGGTGGTTGGACCTGCAGTTTATTTCCGACTCCGAACGGCCCCAGAAGCTTTTTCTTGACAGTGTGACGTTGGGGCCGTCCAGAATTACTCCAAGATATTTGACCTTGCTGAAATAGACTAGTGTGGTGTTGTTCATCACTAAGGGTTCAAAGTTGATTCGTGTCCTCCTTGAGAAGGGCACTATGCTTACAGATATGAAGCCACATCTTTGTAGATCTGCTTACAGTTACTAACTATTACCATAACAAAGAGGAGAGAACCGCCCATTGGGGGCACCCCGACACTCCGGAGGAGCGAATCCTTTCCAGTATCGCCCTGATCCATTGTTTGATTGATTTTTCGATACATCAACTTCTGATAGCACTTGTGATCGATTCGTAGCCAGTGTTATCGAAAGCGCCCACGATTTTCTTTTGAATCGAGTATTCCTTACTTTTTCAGTGTTAGTCGAAAGGAACATTTAGATTTTCACATTTACTGGCGTTTCCATCCTCAATCATGAATCCTTCCATAAACCGAGATTTCCCATCCCAGATCCTTTTAACTTACCTTATTTGCTACATATAAAGGTAATCCGCATCTTTAAACTGAACAAAAACAACATTTTGTGTGCTTTGGGCTTAATTTGGGTCAAAGTTGACTGCAACGAACGTGTGTTCCCCAGGGAAAACGTAATTAGATTTGGTTGGTTGGTTGGTACGAATGTCTAATGACAAAATTCGGTTCGCATTTGCCGATGTAGATACCGACTTGTAAACATATGTGAAAATAGGCTATACACCTAATCCCCATCCAGTAAAAAACTCAGAAGCTGACTTAAGTTAGCGTTGTAGGGGTCTTAAAGTCGTATCGGGTAGAATAAATGTCCGTAGGAAAGCGGACGGTAACTATACCTGTTGCCCTTCGCATAATTTCTCCGACTTCTGGTCTACTATTTAGTTAGTTAGTTTTTTTTGTCAAATCTTGATAGGTTTCATCTGTAGCCACAGAGCCTTAATGGCAGCCAGACTGTCGACAGTAGATGGTAATGATATTCAACCTTTTACCGTTGTCGTAAACGACGTGAAAAATACGACAATGTTTACATTTGCATCATATTTGTCGCTTTCGACATTTATTCGTCGTGACAAAATTTGAAACGTTTACTTGAGTCGTTGGACGTTACCATTCTAAAATATGTGGAACTCACAGAGACGACGGGGACAAACAAAGGACTAAATCTCTCGTGAGTAACTTGGATATCGACAGCAAAATATAGGAATCCTTGCCAATAAATTAATTTACAAAATTGTTAAATAGTAATTACTTTATTTAAAATAGTTGACAAAACTTTTTGTGGAGTTTTTAGACGAAAATAACGAACCAAGGGTACTTTGAAACACTGGTTGATATAATTTAAATACAAACAGATTTGGCAAAAGGTTTTTTAAAAGGATTAAACAAACTTAATTTCAAAAATTTGTGGAACCGAGCTGCAGAACAATTGAAATCTAAACTAAACTTAAATCCCAAGTTGAAATCGTTACCAAATCCGTGTTGGTGACTTTCATCCGCAAGAATTCTTTGAGTTACTGCAAGTCTTGGGACAACTAGTACCGAAGATGAACCGAGAAACCGAATATACATTTAAAAATTTCCTTCGAATGCCAAAAAATATTGCCTGATTCTGCAAAGCAAAGGGAGCAATATAAAAATGCGTGCAATAATTGAAGTTATATACTTAATTTTTTGCCGGGCTATGATTAAACTAGCAGCCTCAGCATTTTTCCTTTCACTTTCACTACTTGTATCATAGAGCATCTTCGTGCTTATCATTGTAACTCTTAAAACAACCATTTTCTTCGATTAAGAATTGGCCCCGCTCAGAATTCTAGGCGCTAGCTGGTCAACCGGCACATAAGAAGTATAAGCGTCCTAGTTGGCGATTACGCCGTGCAAACATTTAGCTTAATTCAAGAGTCGCTCTGTAAATATTTTTAAAAGAAAAATAACGAAAGTTGAAGAGTTCACTTTCTGAGCACATATGCTCACATAAACTTTCATCTTCTGTGTCGCCCGTATAAGTCGTATGTAAATAATCCATTCGTTTGTGGAAATATTTTCTTGATGAAATATGGAAATTTCAACGTCATTTGGAGTCAGTTCCCCGTTCTCGTTCAATAGTTTAGGTTCTGACTAAGGTCTTAGACCCCTATTACGTATCGCGATCGTTGAGACTTTTTTCGTTAGTCGATCATCGATAGTGCATTTTTGTATTGTGTATTTCGATTGTGGACGATATTTGTCGATTTGACAGCCGGCTGTCGTCGATCATAAATTCCTTGTCGATACTTTGGAAGAGTTTTCTGTGCTCGAAATGTAAGTAGTTTTAATCATAAAACATATTTATATTAAAGATAATAACGAATGTTAATTAAATTGCAGAGCGAAACTCGTTTCTTATAAAAAGCAATTATAGTTTCTCGCCTAAAGTCGCTAAGAGAATTCGCGTTAAAACCCAAGCGAAAAATTTTTAGAACAGAGTTGTTTAAAAAACATGCAAGGAAAATCGTACCCGTGCATGTCCGGGCTTGGTTATCGCTGTTTCACCTTCCCTCTCGTTTGCACTCATTTGAATCTTGCAAAACATGCAGTGTGTAATAGCGGTCTTTATAGACATGAGTTGCATTTTGCGTAATGAACAACACTTACACCTATCCTTCCGACTTGCAAAGTATGATCATTCACAATATTAAAATGTTTATTCACAATAATCTATCCCTTCATCGATTGCGTTTCAAATACAAAAGCGAAAACCAATCGACGCAATCGACAATAATCGTGACGATCACTGATTGACACACACGATAGGGGTGGCAGTCCCTAGAATTCTGAACGTTTTATGTAAATTCAAATTTATTTTGACCGATTGTGGCAGAAATGTGACATACTTAACCACTTTTTTATTGTAAAAACTTCTTCTTTAATTATGTCACGTCAGAAGAGTTCGGAAATATCATTTTCAAAAGCGAGACGACGCAGAAAACCACGGCTGTCGCAAAAGTCAGACGAGAACGGTAATAGGCCAACAAATTTTCTGCCCATCCGGTTAGCTCATATCAGTAAAACAGTTTTTTTTCTCATCAGTTTTTCCACTATTCTTTGGTTCTATGTTTAAGTTATACTTTGACCCAACCTTTTCACATTGAAGTACTCAATTTCGTATATCTTTTCAGGAAACTCTCCGAAGAAGAAGCAACAGATCGCTTTGAAGAGATCGATACCAATGCTGACGATAAAATCACTTGGAAAGAATATATGCTGGACGTATATTCGATGGAGGATGAGAATTTTCGAAAGGACCTAATCGAGTTCGATAGCTATGAAGAAGAGCAGAAGATGATAAAAGATGACAAAGAGATGTTCAATGCCGCAGACTCTGACAAGGATGGAGAACTCTCGCTGGAGGAATTCATTTTATTCCAAAATCCCGAAGAACATCCACAAATGTTGCCCCTTGTCTTGGAGCAAACAATGCGGGACAAAGATAAAAATCAGGATGGACAAATCGATTTCGTAGAGTTTGTAGGTGGATCAGCTCAGAAACATGAACAGGAATGGTTGGTCGCCGAAAAGGAACGATTCGATAAGGATTTTGATCGCAACAATGATGGTGTTCTGACTGGAAATGAAGTACTTAATTGGATTGTGCCAAGCAATGAGGATGTGGCAAGTGATGAGGTTGATCACTTATTTGCGGCTGCCGATGATGACCACGATGATAGGTTGTCTTACCAGGAGATCATCGACAACTATGAGACCTTTGTTGGAAGCGAAGTGACAGACTATGGTGATCACTTGCAGAACATTCATCGCTTGCAAGATGAACTTTAAACTTTAAACTATGAATTTTGTAGTTTCTTTAAGAAGCAGAAATGCTTTAATCTCACGAACACAAGCAGCCATAAAGTTGAATTTACTTTATTTTTTTTTTAATTTATTTTTATATTCTGGACTTGTTCATATCATCCTCTACTATTTTTTTTATTTCATAGTAAACAAATTGTGTTAACTGAATTGTATTGTTTTTTGTTAGTTGTTAGAAATGAAGAACACTCATTGTTCTTCCTGGGTACAGGGCATTGCAAAATCGTCTGAACCGTCTTAAAATGCCATTCAACAACCAAGCGGAACATTAAACTCTGAGTTGTCGCAAAAGCCATCAATTGAGGATCAATTTTGGGAGCCATCACATCCCTTAAATCAAAGAATTCTCTAATTCAACAGAGGGTGGTACTTTGGATCAAATGGTGGATTGTATAAGTAAAGTCGTAACACGTGCACTATCCACTGAGGTCTATGAGCGACTGTGATGTTAATAGGGATATTAATAATAAATTAAACAATTGAAGTGGAAAGCAGCATCGTTTCATTACTCGAACATGGAATTTTTTTGAGATTAATTGCAAAAAAGAGTTATAGTACAGGCATTTGGTAGTTTTACCTGGAAAGTTTTCCGGGCGTTGTAAAAATGGGTCATTTTAAATATTTGGATGTGTTTTTTTCCGAATTTCGCCTGTGCCGCTGGCGCGCCATAATCGAAAAATGGCACCCAAAATGACAGTTTTTGTTTTTTAGCAATATCTTCTCTCCGGCTCATTCTACAAAAAAAAAACATTTTTATACGAAATGAAATTAGTGAAAATTTCCTACTGTTTATGTTACAACCTTTTTTTTCGTTAAAATTAATAGTTTTGGCCAAAAAGCGACTCAAAAGCGTCGTCATGCAATTTACTTTCCTAAGATTTAGGGCATTTATCTTCGTTTCGCTGTTCTGGAAGGATCAGATTGGAGCTTATTTTTAAAGTCTGAGTCATCGTTCAACGACTATCGTTTCACAGTGTTGAAGGAGAAGGATTAGAGACATTTCGTTAGTAAAGTATTAAAAGAAAAGACAACAAGGATAAACTTTTGGCAGGAATGATAGTGGTGCACGATGCGAACGATACAATTTTGAGAATTTTATCGCTGCATCTTGGGGTAGAAGAAACAATGCAACGACTTCTCAGCCATAACTAAGATCAACGCGCCCGTCATTCTCGTTCAGAAATCATGGTCTTTTTGTTCGGTGCTCAGCTTATAGCGGTGAAAGCTTTTGAGAAGTTGTTTTAAAACTTACGGTGATGATATTTTGATTGCCGTCACTGCTCATAAGGCTCCAGTGGTTTGTTTTCGAAATACTGGGTTAAAGTTATTGACGAAAGCCTGGATCAAAAAAAAAAAAATAGTAATAAGAAAGAAGAACGTCGGCTCTAGGGTCTACGAAACGAAAAATTATCCTCTATCAGATAATTTTTTTAAAGATGCTTAGTCAGATATACAAACAGATATATACAGGTCGGAGAAGCAGCACTTTTCTTTAAAAGTATGGACCTCGGCGACTTATAGATTCAATATCATCTCTCGGATTTTGCTCTTCGTACACCGGAGCAATGCTGTTTGAAGATTCAGCTATAGTGAGCTCACCGTGGGTTATCGATGATAAGTTATTTTCGCAATCTTTTTGTACAACACTTTTCTTGCCATGGTAAAAAAAAACACGCCACTTACTCTACCTCAAGGTGGTGTGGAAATGAGTTTCTTGGCTATAACCCTTGTTGACCTTCACTTTACGGCACTTACGTGCAAAAACAATTAATTTTAAGAAAAGTAGGTCATAGCATAAATTGTTGGAAATGTTCTCTACTTTCATTTTGTAAGGAGATATTTTTATATTGGAATGAGCCGGAAAGGAGATATTCGGAAAAATACAATGTAAGCTCCATTTTTCAAATATCGCGTTAATTTAATTGCAGCGCTTTTCCTGTTATAAAAACTAAACATTCAAAGGTACCAATGAAAAAGCAGTAGAAATAAATATAATGCATTCTCTGTGTTTAGCTCTTTGCTGCTTTCTCCCGACTATCAATCAAGAAATATGTACGACTTCCGGAGATTTCTAGTCTATAAGATGAAACCCAAAAACCCTATGATTCGAGTCGATATACTATCGGAAAACCTTTTTTATTATTTGGAGTATGGTAACATAATATTAAGCCAGATGTCGAAATAAACATGTTCATAATCCCATTGATTTCGTGAATTGGGCCCAACCATAAGCGATGAACTACAGTGCTTGACAACTACTGCCTTACGAATTAAATATGGACTCACCTGTCCACAAAATTGTTTGCCATTACTTCCTTAAAGTTTTTTGGTGATTAAAGACGTATTTCTTGGGCTACGCGCGTGTAGTTTTGCATCTAAACTATTCTTGGAATTGTCTTTCACTTAGCTCCAAATTTAAATCTTGAACGTGGCAGCCCACTTTGTTTAGTTTGCATTAAGTTTGAACGATCTCACGATCATGCCTTTCATCCAGGCAGGGGTGTTTTCCGTTTTTATTCTTCCGTTTCGCTGCAGCATATCACTTTTTTATACAAAAAAAAAGTTAACTCGTCCGAATTGAATTGACAACTCACGCAAACACTTAACAAGTCATCACATTAGCAAAACACAATCTCGCCGACAGGGGATGAAAAACAACGCCTTACGAATAAAGGACTCACCTGAAGAAAGCCGTGAGCCAAATGACGAGCTGCAAATGGTGAAAACTGTGTTTCGGCCCATGAAAATAATCGAAACTCAATAAAACTGAGTTTTCGGCGAAGATTCTTCCGGTTTTTGGCCGAAACCGAAACTGACCGAAACCGTAAACGAATCTTCGGTCGGTCACAAGTATTAATTTATTTGATATCTCCACGCGTTCCTGAGAAAAAAGGTGGTTAAAGGCAGACGGACAATGAAGTGATAATGGCTCCCCATTTCGTTTTAAGGTACGCAACCTAAAAATCAACTTACTCTGTGTCCAAAAAATAAGGTGACATATGAATTTAAACTGCGCGCGTCGAAGGATTTGGAAATTTTTCTTTCTTTTTAGGTTGCCAGTACTGTCAGTGACATCTATGTGAAATTTCATGTCAAAATATGTTCATATTGTTTGAGATACGCGTCGTTTTGTGAGCTGCTAAAAGTGAGTTTTTCGTTTTTTGCGATGTCGAAATTTATTGAGCAAAGAATTTGCATTAAATTTTGTTTGCGGAATCAATTTTCTGCTGCGGATACGTTGAGGATGGTGCAGAAAGCCTTTGATGATGAGGCTTTGTCTAAAAAAAATGTTTACAAGTGGTATAGAGATTTCCAAGCCGGCCGTGAACGTGTCGAAGGCGAAGAGCGTTCTGGGCGACCATCAACCTCAACCGATGAAGCTCACGTCCAACAAATCAAAGATTTGGTGTTGAAAAACCATCGATTAACGATTAGAGACCTTGCTGATGAAGTTGGCTTATCGAAAGGCTCAGTCAATACCATTTTGAAGAATGCTTTGGGCCTCAAGCGCGTCAAATCTCGACTGGTACCGAAAACATTGAATTTTTTGGAAAAAAGGCGTCGCGTTGAAGTGTGTGAAACAATGTTTTACTACTACCAGGATGTCATGAAATGCATTATAACTGGCTATGAGACTTGGATCTATGCTTACGACCCCGAAACAACCGATCAATCGAGCGAATATCGTGCCAAAGGAGAGCCGAGACCAAAAAACTGCGCCAAAGTCGCTCAAAAATCAAGGTCATGTTGACTGTTTTCTTCTATCATCGTGGTGTTGTTCTTTATGAATTCCTTCCAACCGGCCAAACAGTCAACAAGGAATATTATTTGAACATTATGCGTCGTTTGCGTAACGCTATCCGCCTAAAAAGGCCGGAATTGTGGAAAGACAATTCTTGGTTTTTACACCACGATAATGCACCATCCCATACCGCACTCGTAATTCGTGATCATTTCGCCAAAAACTCAACCCATATCGTTCCGCAACCACCGTATTCACCTGATCTGGCGCCGTGCGACTTCTGGCTGTTCAACAAGCTCAAAAGACCGCTCCGGGGACACCGTTTTGATACGGTAGAGGAGATTCAAGCCGCAGCGAAGACGGAACTGAAGGCCATCCCGGAAAGTGACTACAACCAGTGTTTCAAAGATTGGAAAATCCGTTGGCATAAGTGCATTGCATCGGGAGGGGATTACTTTGAAGGGGATGAAATTGATTTGGAAGAATAAATAAAGAATTTTCAAAATAAATACAATGTCACCTTATTTTTTGGACACAGTAGTATGTCCATCATTGTACTTTTGTCTTTTACGTATTTATGTATGTATTTACTTTTTTAGTGGACCCCATGAATTAAAAAGAATAGAAATTTGAAATAATACACGCCGGAAAGCGGAAGCGGGCCATAATCGCTATCTTTGGCCTTCTCGTGCCGCCCCACGAAAACCATGTCAACCCCTAACGCTAAATGCTCATGAGTCTGGAACCATCCATCCATCCATGAACCTACTCAAGGGTTGACCGCTCCTCACAGCGTATTGCCTTTCATAACTCTTTTGTTCTTGTCCGAAGTAAGACTATAAAAGCGTACTTGTAAGCTTCAATGCCAAAATTGTCATTTGTTGTTTTTCCAGGAACTTCAGTTGATTAAGGATTCAGAAAGGTTCTCATAGCCGCTATGCGGTTGATATGTTTTGCTCTTAACTAGACCCTAAGTCTAGCTTTGATTCTTTTCAGTAAGACCGTTACCAAGCACCAGTAATAGGTTTTAACTTTTAATTGGCAATAAGCTTGTGCACGTGAAAAGATTTCCATTCCATTTGTTCTTCTCCAAAATCCCTTATTTTAATTCTTTGAATTCTCTCCAAGCCCAGGCGAACAAAAGATTGTGTACAACGTTGTACACACAACTTGAGGATGGGAGGAGGCAGTGATTTGCGTCATTGAGGTGAAAATGTATTTGCCATTTTATAATAAGTTCCCACCCTGTTCGTCCGTCGACGAATTAATGCCTGATTGGTGGGTGGTACAAACAGATGTGAGGACGGTAGAAATCAAAGTAATTTTAGTTTCTGAACAAATTCAAATATCCTTGATGATGCCTCTCCATGGGCTCATTTCAATTAAACGTAATTCGGCATTGGAGAAAACGAGACAATGCTATTTGCAAGATTTGATTGAATTCGTATCGGGGTACAAATTGCGAAAAATATCTTGGATGAAATCAGGTGGAAAGAATTATAATTATTTACAACAAAAAAGGTCTAGAAATGGCATCTGTATTATTCTCCAGAAAAAGGAAACCAAATTCAAAACATTTCCACATTGTCCCAATGTCTCAAGCCCTGCTCTCAGGCAGGGTTGTAAGGGTACCCAATAATTTTCATTTCAATGAACTCAAATAAATGGCTAAATGACTTCAAAAAATAAGTCCATTCACGATTTTGTTGCAATCATATGCATCCACTCATTTGAATTCAAAAGGTTGGAACTAATCGTCTAAGAGTGCATGAACTTTCTAGCGTTTATTTGTCATCTTTGGAATTATTTAAACCTAAAAACAAGTGATTTTTATAAATTCAAGTTTTCTTTATGGATTTCCTTTCATTACTGAAGATTAAATCTTGTTAGTCGGATTCAAGACATGCTTCCTTTTGTTTTTACATTTTTGGAAAAAAACCCACAGTTCTTCCGAAGGGCACCTATTTGACTGATGTTGATGAATTCAAATGAAAGCAAGGAATACACAAAAGGATGCATTCCTTATTCGAAGAATTCATTCGAATTCATTCATATGTAAATAAATGCAATTTTTTCTAATCTAAACGCAGTCAATAATTGCAATCACAGAACTGAATTCCTAAAAGAATGATTTTAAAGAGCGAAAGAACGGAATGTCCCGATTAAAAAGGAGACTGCCATCCATGATTCGAATCATAGGTGGATTCGTCCATTGACTGTTTTAATGCGCAGTTTAACAGGCAAAGGGTAAGAGCTGGCAGCAACACAGCCCGAAACAAATTTGTTTTTGTCCTGAAAAGCTGACAGCAGGAATATCGTATTATGAAAAAACGCAGACGCGCCTTAGAACTCTAACAAATGAAGGAACTCCAGCATTTTATTGGCATAAATAAGAAGCTAAGAACAGAAGCAGACATTTGACTCAAAATTCACTTGGCTTAGTATAGTATGGATCCAGTTTTTTGTGGACATTGCCTGCCATTTTTCTGAAAAACAGATTGGAAATATGTATTTACTTTCAAACTACTAAGTTTCTATATAACCTTCGAGTGGTTTGGTGAACTGGAAAAACTCAAACAGTGCTGATTAGAAGAATGCTGAACTGCGTCGAGAGAGGAAAGAATCACATAAAATTACAGATTTCGAACAATGTTCCATGTACTACGTGGTATTTCGGAATACATCTGGGCTTCCGCGATGATTAACTGACTTTATCCAATCTGATTCGTTTTCCCTGGAGCCAGTGCTTAAGGATTGGGAACAAATAATAGTCAAGGCCAAGTCTAGAGAAAACTGTGGGTGAGCAACCAATTCGAATTGTAATTGGTCCAATTTGGCCATCGCTTTCGAAGACGTGTGGCGATGCGTCATAATGACGATTCACATACAATTTATAACAAAGAATCTACGAACACAAATATGTAGGTATGCTACGTTTAATCTTCAAAAATGTCTAAAGCCTATCGCAGGCTACAAATCATGCACCCAGTCTCTCCGTAATTGTGACAGAATTCATCGGTCATCTATGCGCAGGGAATCGTGAATGTATTCGAGTAGCATTGCCCGATTCCAGTTATTAAAGGAGTTTGTGTGGCCATAAAAATTAAGTTTTAAACTGAAATTAATAAACATAACCGAGACGTTCTGGCTGCAAGTATGCCACAGATCATTTTTCAGGTTTGGGTGATCGAAAGCATGCCCGAATTCTACAAAAAAGAGGAGTTTCAAAATACAAATTGGACAGTAAGATTAAGACTTCCAGTTGGGAGAATCGACAGAAAAAAATCAAAGAAGAAGTCAATATCCAACAAAAACGCATATGAAAGCATTCAATGGAGTGAACAAGAAATGGCCGAATTTTAGATCCGCTCGAAAACACGCGATGCAGTTCAGAAAACTCCGAGATATTCCAGGCTATGACTTCTCCAACCTTACTCCTAAACAGATATTGCAACGGACTGTGGTCAACATGGTAGGCATTATCTTTTTCATTGAATCTTTCTTAGCGAACTTTACTCGAAGGACCAAAATCAAGGTTTGCAAAAACAAGACAGCAACAGGTCCTGTTTGCGAGGAGGGTGAGTATGGGGGACAATACAAAGTTCGGCTACATTAAACGAATGGACAACAATACTCCAGTTAAGAGTATCTTCGAATCTTAGACAAAACCGTACCTCCGGTTCAAAGATCAAGCAACCAAGAAGATATTAGAAGGCTTAGAAGCATCCGGACTTGGAACGTAAGTCTCTTGGAAGAAAGCAATCCATTTCTTTGCCTTCAATGCTTCTTTTGCCAGTACCGAGTATGATAAAAAAAGTGAATAGAATTAGAGCGTGTTGCTTTAAAATCACTCGTATAACGCTCTTCAACACATCTTTAATAAAGACTACGCATTCATAGTTACATATGAAATCGATTCCCAGATATTCTATGAAAAAAACAATTCAATTTTCTTTGATGTTCTCGAAGTCCCGGGAGAGCTGCATCCTGCACTTGCAACCTTCAAACAGGTGGCATTGTTGGGTGGAACAGTATCCCGGACAAATGTTGTGTACATCCTGTCAAGGCAAATCAAAGGCTATTTTGAGCTCAGCTGATGGGAGGAAATGCAATATTGTGCGTCACACAGCATTCAACAGATGAAGGGATGGCTTCACCACCTATCCGTGCTCCTGTATCCTGTGCAACATTATTGTGTGCACACGCCATTACTACCACTTCAATAAATATATGAGTAGTGCATATTACCGGGTCGCATTTTAAATTGTGTGCAAAATGAATTTTCCAGAACTTTGCTGGAGCAGGTATTGAAATTTGCAACGCAGCTGGAAAATTGAGACTGTTTGTGTAAGAGTTGGGTTAGTTAACTCGTACCTCTGTATGCAAAAACCATGGAAGCTCTTTGTTGATGTTATAGCAACGGGGGGTTTCCGCTTTTAATATGATTTCGTTGTCATGGAAAAAGTCAGTCTTCCATGGTGATATAGGGTTGGTCAAGCGTTTAGCATTGACAAGCAAAAGTTAATTAAAATGATGCTCTGCATGGTAGAAAGGATATTTGATTGATGCAGAATGGATCGGTGTGGGTTAACCAACTACATCCACGAAGGACGAAGTAACTTGAGCCCTTGTAACATTTTTGTGTGTGTGGTGGATTAATTCAATTTGTTACTGGTCTTGCTTTAAAAAGGAACTTTTTGGAACTGGGGAATTTAAATTAGGTTCGGTGTTGAAATTTGCAGTTTGGACATGAAACATTTTATTTATGAGGCTATTTTGCCTTCCTGCAGATTTTTAGCGATTAAATTTAGAGAAATCCTTGAAAAATCTAGCTTAATAACTTGGTAATTTTAATTTCCAGAAATGAAGACAGTTTAAGGGAAAAACTTTGAACATTTGGCTTTTTAAGATCACAGTTTCATATTTTTCTTTTGAAAGACAATTTTGTCTATCAAGCTATACTTGAAATGATTATTCGAAATTAATTTTCAATTTTCGTGTTCGCCGAGCTTTTTGCTTTAAAAATTAAAATTTGGAGTCGCAAGTTATAGACTTTGCTTAGAATTTGTGCGCATTATATTTTTTGAATAAATATCAAAGGTTGGGTCTTTGATTATTTGATGACTCCTATATTCCCAACAAATTTCAAGGGCATTATTTTTATAGCTCCTCCAAAGCGGCTAGACCGATTTTGCTGCAATTTCTTGTGAGTTTGAGCGGGTCACTGGAAAAATTTTGCGTGGGAGTGTAGTTTTTTTCTTTGGTTAAAGAATTTCAAATATGTTGTTTTTACCTAAATTTTTATCATATTTTTTGGCATAAATCTCGGCTTTCTACTCGCTTTTACGCCTTCGTGTTTGAAAAAATTCCACGATGAGAGACTTTCACGTACACAAATTTGACACATTTGGTTGGATAATAATTCCACAAATTACGCTTAAATTTGCGATCGCTTTAAGATGAATTTCTTGGGGAAGTTCCAGAAAAATATGAGGCTCTCAAGTTCACATTGTATAGAATAGAATAAATAGAAGGACCTCTCGTGGTGATCAATTATGTAATGTAAGTCGTTGAAGGAAAGATCTCTTAACGGTAATAGATATTTATTTGGTTTCTTTCATAAAGGTCTACAAAAAGAGCGATAAAACATGCATCGTGTTAAGTTAAGGATAATAAATAAAGTGCACACTAAAAACTGTATTCAAATGAATTTCAATCTGTCAGGCTATTATTGAATTCTTATCAAATTGTTAAATTGTTATCAATATAAATATGAAAACTTGAAATTAAAAAAAAAAACGTTTGTTGAACCCGCTTATAGCAGTCAAGCCAAAGTTCGGATATGACAACGTCAGTTTCGTTTCACTTGTTAACTTTTAAAACGAGGAAAAAAAATAACGAACAAAAAAAAAATAAAAATAAAGAAAACATGTTATTTTATTTTCTCAAAAAAAAAACGAGGAATAAGGTGAAGAATTAATCGAAAGGAAAAGCAAAGCTTATGTAATGATGTGAATATTTTGCTCTCTGATTTTTTAATGTTCTATTTTCGAGATCATTTGAAACATTACAAATTAAAGCTTGTATAAGAACTGAAGCCGAATGACCTACCTCAGCGTCGATTTTTCGATTCTTGTGGAAGATGTGTATTTTTATAGAAAATTGTCTTCAGCGACGAAGCTCAATCCTGTTTGTAGATATGAATAAATATTTCTGCGGTACTTGGTCCGATGAGAGACCTCAGACAATACAAGAGCTGCCAATGCTGCCGGATATGCACCTCAATGATTTCAAATTTATTTTTGCCCAAAATGCACGAGCTGAATCTGACCGAAATGTAATTCCAGCACACAGCACGCGCATCGATGGACGAATTTAGAAATGAATTCGGTGTACAATTTATCTCTCATTTCGACAAGTGGGAGTTGACGACTTAGGACTATTTATTTTAGGGGGATACGTTTAAACGTTCGTCTATGCCAATAAGCTACTGTCAATTGCACTTTTTGAAGACACTACGTGAGGTGTTGTAAGCAATCATCATACTTAAGACTATGATGATAAATTGCAAGTATCGATTTATAAACTTAAATAAACATTTTATAAACTCTTGCAAATTTCCTGTGTAATTTAAAACTAAGTGCTAATAACCATTGATTTTGGTTTCGATTGATCGACTGGTGATTTGAACTCATTTGCATTGGCTCAAAATTCACAGTATTTTCTTGTCTTATTTGAATATGGTTTTTTCGTTTGACCAAGAAACCTCTTTTGACTCTCGTCAAATCACGTTTTTGATTTAAAAAAAATATTGTTGCCGTAAATTAATATTTAAATTCGGCTGGATGTGATTTAGCATGGTTGGCTGTTAAGTACAAATCATCTCGTTCATTGGAAGAACGTTAGATGCATTAGTTATCGCTGCAGTCCGAGATAATTAAAACCACTCATATTTTAGTCGCTCCAGTAATGCAGTAATGGTGACATTGAAAAACCGAAAATATCGGCAATTCAAAACCAGTCGCACAAGCATAAAGGAAAGCATAAAGAAATCGGTTTATTTGCTTACAAGATCCAAATAACTCAAAATATATTTATATGCAGATTGTCAGAGAGAAGCTAATTCATCCTAAATACGTGAAATATGAAGTGATTTTGGACCAGCGCATTTTTGATCCATTTTTCTTTCAAGACTTCAGTGAATGAAACCTTGCAGTCATCTGAGAGCGCTAATCAATCATATTGATGATGTTGCTTGGCCGCCATTAAGTTGTGATCTGACGCCTCTTGAAATTTCTTTTTGTAGGTATCATTAGATACCGTTGCTATGAAATCAATCCAGAGAAGATTCAGGCGCTCAGGAGAAACAAATTTAAGCTATTTGTGAAGTATGAAACGAAATCATAAAAAAATGGATTGAAAGTATGGCCTTCTGTCAAGTGACCAAAGCTGTCAAATTAATCATTTTATATTGAATATTTTTTTATTTAATTTTTAAAAAGAAGACACCTTATGTTCCATAGTTATTTTGATAAGAAATAAGTGAGTCAAGATATTTTCGGAGCAAGCAAAAAACAAACATTCAAGAAGTTTTCCTTCGAGTCCCTTTGTCCTTTAAATTGAAGGAAGTTCTAAATATAATATAAAAAATAAAATACTCCCTTTGATGTTTTAACTTTGTTCCTGGAGAACTCGGGTCATCCAGCTATCTAAACATAAGCCCTCTTTATTATATTGTATTCGTATGTATTGATTTCATGAACAAGTATACAAGCAAGTGAAAAGCTGACCTCAATGAAAAGCATCTATTGAAATGGAGGAGGTTGTTGTTAATAACGGAAGAATGATTTTCTATTTTATTAAGTGAAATTCAATAAGCTGCCGAATTGTGAAAGTTTTTCTGTGGTTCGCGTCCCTGTAGCCGATTCTCTTTTCTTTTTCCTTTTCAAATGCAAGTAGATATTAATTTGTTTCTGTCCGTGTCAGTTTATTCATTTGAAAATGATTTCTTTAAAACTTTGTTGAGAGTCAAAATTGTTTTCTTTCTTTCCAGACCATCTATCCTTAAAGGAACTGAACCTGAGCTTAGACTGCTTTTCATCCCTCATGGTCCGGACATGTAGCTTCCCGGTGGTAAGACCAAGCGAACCGAAAGGTTCCGCCATACCCTTTTTCGTGAATCTGGTGACTCCGACTCGAAGGCACTGTTTTCCATTCGTCTAAAGCGGCTGAGTCATTGAAGTCAACGTGTTTACGTCTTCTGGACTCACTCATAGAGTTCGCGGTTGTAACTTCACCACTACTTGCCATCATTTCAAATTCGAAGGTTCGATTTCCGGTTGTCTTTTTTCTCATACAACATTCTGTTCAATATAAAATATATGAGAAGATGAGCTTATTTTATGAGCATCGTTTGGTCCTTCGAATTGCTAGTTTTGATCAAAGTGGTTTGGAAAAACCAAAATTGCATCGATTTTCGTAGGAAGAGTTTCCAGCTTAAAAGTAAACTTCCTAACTTGAATTAATCGTGAGTATTAAAAGCCAAGTTAAGGTAATAGAATTTACACTATTTAAGGAAAAATAAATGCTAAATGACAAGGAGATTGAAGCTGTAATTTGATTGGAACACTTCACAAAAGTTGGCATTTTTTGTACGGATGCTCGCATTGTTATGAAATTGAATTCCAGATTCCTTATTAAAAAACAAAAACAATTCGATTTTCCATGATGTTATCGAAGTCCCGGGAGTACGGCTTCATGCACCAGCAACCTACAATTAAATTGTGTAAACAGACTTCCACTACTATTCAAATAATGTGAGTCGTATTTGAGGTTGTGAACAAAATATATTTTCTCGAGGGTTCCAATGAGTGGATCAAGAAGTTGCAAAAGGAACGCTGCCTTTCTTTAACTTTATAGAGTTGTTTTGTCCAACTTCTAGATTTTGGAATATCTTTCAAGTAGCCGCGAGATCAATAACATAATAAAACATCAAGAAGCTTATCAATTGAATGCCTACATTGACGGCTAAGTTGGTGCAGGTTTTCCTATAAGGTTTTTTTTTTATAGCTTTTTCTTAAGTAATATAAGATCCTATCCTTTAATTAAGTTTCTGACTCAAGTTGATTAGGTAATTAAAAAAAAAGTTGCAAAGTCATCATGGAGAAAAAAATATTTTTTTTGTTTCTCAAACTGAATAATAACAAAAATTTGCATTTTTAAACGCAACTTTGCTTTCCAATAATCTGTGCTCATATTTGGACTTAGTAATAAAATGAGAGAATTATCAAATTTTCAAATTTTATCCATCCTACTAGTAAGGGATTCCGTCCTTCAGCATACAAAACCTTTTATTATTGGTTTGAAACAGGCAGACAGGTCAGTTTTAACAAATTGAACAAAGGTTCTAAAAAAATGGGTTTAATTTAGTTTCATTATTTGCTAATAACACTGATGGTATGCAAGGACAAGTAAAAACAGGGATAATCTGCGCATTTTATAATTGACCTCAAAGTCGAAACGTAGACAAACAATAATTAAGCTTTTTTTTCACTTTAAAATTTTATCTCGCAAAAAACATTTGATAAAACAACTGAAGTCAAACATAAAATTAAAGGATGGGATGTGTGCTTTCGAAAAATCTACATAACCTTATCATAAGATGAAGATGTTTCCATTTAAAGTAATTTTTAGAAATTTGTCCCAACCAGCTAAACTAGGGGGATAGATCTGCATATATTAAGCGGAACTTAGGCAGGAGCCTTAAGACGCACGGCGAAAATAGACTGTCTAAATCCAATCCGGCCAGGCCGTAGATGACTAAAATCGCAAATATCGCATCGTAGATTAGCATTCTCCTGGAAGTGGTTGGTGACTTAAAACGACCGTGTAAATGCTCAGTCACAGTCAAATGCGATCACTTGCTGCGATTAGTTTGTGTGTGCTGTCGAAATAATGAATATGAATAAAATAATTCAGACTTTTTGATTTTGAAACGGAACAAGTCACCTGCGATCTTTATCGACCTGTGTGAATGAGATGGAGATTCGATTTATAGAAGTGACTAGTGACTAGCCACAAGGCTACACAAAACAAAAATTTGTAAATTGATTTTTGCTTCAAAAAGTGAAACTGTTATGAAATTTTAATAAAATGTAACGAAAAACAATTTCAGGTGCTCAACTACAAATCGCATGAAACCAGTTTGCATTCAATATATAGCCTTATGTATTCTCAGGACAACAGAAACAGACTTAAATTGAGCTGGCGCTACAGTCCGGGTGGCCCAACGCCTAAACCAGCAGCCCTGAGCCATTACAAGAAATTTAAAATCGTCAGATAAGAAATCACCTTCTTTTAACGTAGAATGCCAAGTTTGTACTCGATTGTTAAAGACAGCCACCATCGTTGATCCTTAACAAACAACTTACCTTTGTTTTCTTTATTTTTTTGATCCAGAAATGATGAAACTTAAAAATGAAACAACACATTTTCTCTCACATGCTCGAGGAGAGTCTAACCTGCACTGTTAACATATATTTGGATCGACATTTACCAAGACTTACAAAATTTTTCATGTTATAGTTGCAATAAATAAAACGCCACAAGTTCGTACCCTTTATGATTGACATAAAGTCTACTTTCTTCAAGATCTTCAAGAATCTATAACATCTAAGCCTCAGGGAATCGATTTGAGAAGTTCTTTAAAAAAAAGGAAAAAAATAACAAAGCATATAAAATTTAATTAAAAAAACAAACATAAGCATTTGCATTCAGTTGAATTCAATTGAATTCAAATAAGAATTCAAATGACAGATATTGAAAGAGGTGAGAGTTTTCGTCACAGATCGAACTCAATTATGTGTGTCTGTTTGTAGATGGAGTTTTAATGGGAGTTGTTTGCATCAGAATTGGAAGAATGTCAATCGTATTGCAACTCAAACCAACCTTAGACGGTTGATAAGTTACTCAAGTAATGTCATCTTCAATATGTAGAAAAACATATTTTCTTTAAATCAAAATTTTTATAAAAAAAAATTAAATTCTAAATATTATGACCCAATCCATATATGATGAGCCCCTTGACCTTATTTATTGGATTTAAATATTTAACTTAAATGAAGCTATTAAAATACGAAATATATTAGTTTTTTTTTTTCTGTGAAAATTGATTTAATAAAAATTATGAGTGAAAATTTATTATCAATTCCGAAAGGCTTGAAAGATGTTGGCGAGTGTTTTTCTAATTTCTTATTTAATAGGAAACGAGAAAAAGATACTCGTTCTATGACTAATTGATCCGTTCAAAAACAATCCAGAAGTGCATAAAAATGCTTATTTATGTTCAAAATATGCATTAATATGTACAAATCAAGTGAATATTAATTTAAGCGGATCAAGAGTCCTTTGCTAATAAATATTGTTATTTAGATGTTGCTCATTAAGCTTTATAAATAGTACAATTGGGAAAGGGATACATTCCTACTATTACTTGTTTTTTGTTCACATCAATATTAGTTTATAGTACAATTACTTAAGCAAGTATATTTACAATATGTTTTGTTTGTTTTTGAATAGTCATAAAAAAATAAGTGTCATCTGTATGTGTTGCAGATGAGTATTAATTTTTTAAGGCATTGAAAAATTAGATCTTTATCTACCATACTTAACCACTAAAAATCGATTATTAAATCGTAGTTATCAACTTGGCGCCACGGAATTATGTCATTGTAAACCTCACTTAGGTATGCTGTTATGGATGGCGGGAGATTTAGTTTGGCTAATTCACGACGATTTCGAACGTGTTTGATGATTTCGGCCCGACAGCGATCTTGGAGGTTAACGAAATCCCGACGTGCGCATTTTAGTGTCATTTCAGTTTTAGCTGCCGTTGAGCACACAATCGGATAGAGGGGCTCTTTAACCTGAAAACAAAATAAATATTTAAATATTATTGAATATTTTGCCAGAAGATGTTGCAGAAGATCTTTCAACAATTGAATGTTGCATCTAAATGAAAGAACTCATTACTTTCGTTCCTTACTTTCTCTCTCAAGAAGACCCTCAATCTATCATACATCAGCAATCCTTACTCTAGATGGAAAGCGCAACAAAAAGCTGAAGCCTTGGAGCAGTTGTGATAGAACCTGAATGGGTAAACTACCTCGGTTCGGTGTGCGGGAGTATGAAGTTCACACGAGAATGTCAGGTCTATTGTAATTCCTTACAATAAACACGAAACCGCTTGATTGAAGTTCTACCTGACTCGATACTCCAGTCGACATGAAACACATTCTGCTGTGTTCTCTGTAAAATGTGGCTTTTGAAGTCTTTGCCTCATTTAACTCCGGTAAAAGTTTGCGCGAAAATAAGTCATTTAGGCCTTTTTCCATTTAGCTTCACAAATAAGGAGAGACCTTGCAATCTGCTCGGAAGGCCTGATGGTTCAGTTAATTTTTATATCGACCTTTTAGCGGCTTTCACCTAATTCGCAGGATTTTATTCGATATTAGTTTGGTAGATTTTGCTTAACAACTGCGCTGTCAGTGTTATGCCTTCACAGCAGAGGCACCTACACACAATCCACACAAACAATTTTGATAACACGAACTATGAATTTGAAGCACTACAACAACGCACCCATTTAGTAAGACTACTATCGCTGGTCGACCAATCCAGTGATAGTGCCATTAACTTTATCCCAATGGGCAATGGTAACTGGACCAGATTCGAAAAACTAGACCACTCTAGTAGTCGAACCTGGGACCTATCAATTGTGTCAATTGAAAGGCAAGCGCTCTACCAACTCTGTCACCCAGCTGTACTATATGTCTCTATTGAATTCAAACGCTTCACTGAATTTCTAAATACTTTAGGCTTTAGGCTTTAGCTTTGAAGAATGCATTACTTGAATTCTTTGAAGTCTTTTTGAAGTAATCTATTATTGATTTGAAGTATTTTGACTAATTGTGAGTCTTTCGATCGGACTTTGTGAACTATGTCTTGCGCCGTTTGAGGAAGCCTTAATATTTTACAGTACAGCACAGTGCTACCATCAGCGAAATAGTGTAGCCCTGGTCAAAACCCGATTACAATTTCTAGAACCTATTCTTTGAAAATGGAAGAGCAATGTTTGAGTTTGGGAGCTATGCGCTGCAAAAATCGCAGCAAGCGATTAATGGCTGCGATTTTCGAGCTCTGAGTCTTTGAAATTTCCTCAAGATAATTGACATGAGGAAGCTTCTAGGGCTGGCATTTGTATGAACTGCGTATGCTTATTTATTTGGGTCATCTTCAGATTCAACTCCTTTTTTGCCATCAACGAGTTCAAACAGTGTAAATTACTGAATGCTTACAACCAGGCAGAAGTAAGTTATGATCCATGCCATTGGGCAATTTATGTTGAATCCACTTGTGAACTAATGTATGCACCAAGCAAGCAATTTCGCACCTGTTACGAGAGAGCAAGCCGGTTCGGGTACGGACGAATTCCTTAAACGAAGAACAATGCAAAAAAAGTAACAAAAGTTGAAAAAAGATGCTTCAAAAAACACCTGCAGCAAACGAAGAGTACAGAGCTAGACAAGGAGAAGAGAAAAATATTATTGTGAAAACAGTAAAGTGCCAACGCAGTAACACGTAGTTTTTTGTAAAAAAGGCAAAGGTCTCGCAGCAGGTTCCGAAACTGGCATCTAATCTTTTCGCTACTCTTGTCAACGATCCGTAGTAAATTGCGAATATTTTCCAGCATCAATTCCTATCTCTATTTCACTATAATGATCAATTAAAGTCGATGAAGTTGTTGTTTTGTCCACTACAGAAAAAGTTGAAAAGGTAAAGCTGTTTCAGATAGTCGTCGAGCCTTTAAATATGGCGACGAGAAGCATGCGACAGATCATCATATGAATGTCAATTTATAATAAGGAGAATCCTTTGTCTTGCAATAATCATCGATGCATATCCCTGACAAGATTCTATCCATTGTATTGTGAGAACGGCTGAAGCATTTTTGCTATGTACAAATTGTCCATTACCAGTTTGGCTACCAGCTTTATCACTGAAGTGGTCGAACAGCAAAAGAAGTTTGACTAAATGGATGGTCATGCTATTCTGGTAACTCTATCGGCTAATCATGGTGAAGTACGTGTCTTCGAAATATAGGCTTGTTACTTTATTACATGAAAAACTATGCTTGCCAGTATGTAAACAAAATACTACGAATCGAGAGAATGCAAATAAATTCATATCATCAAAATCTAAGTTCGAAACCACTTCTGCCCGCTCTGCATTATAAAGGTAGTCCTCCTACTATGTAGCCGTTAAGCCGAAACTCCTCTGGCAGAACCGATATAAGACCTGCTTGTTCAGTAACTACAGCCAATAAATATACCATGGCTTTTGTCTGGAGATCGTTGATTCGGCTTTTAAGAAGCTTCAAGTAGATCTATATTTTTTTTTTAAATTTAGCTTTTTGAGGACATTTAAATTTATGCCTGTGACATCTTCGACCCTTAATTAAATGAAAAATGACCAGTGATCCAGAGGACCCGCGGTCTCGATTTCTAACGATTTTTGATTCTAACTCAATTCCAGTCAAAAGCGTTAAAAAAAGAACACTCCACAACGTATTAACAAAAAGCCCACCCGAAATACTTTCTTACTGACTTTTGACGAATACTTTCTTGCTGACCTTTTGACAATTCAACAAAAGTTTGATAAATTATGTGTCCTTAGAAAAAATAATTCTTAAATAATCCTTAGCGACTGATAACCATAAAATCAACAATTGCTAAAAACCCTGACCTAAGAAAACGTAAAATTTTACGATTGTTTCACTCATTGAACTCACCTTGTCCAAACCCCTGAACGCAACTCCCAGGCAATCGCCATCCTTATAGTACGTCAACGTACCCTCGATGCCATCAAACAGGATACCAATCACAGTCGCTTGATTCTCCCGGAACCGCTTCGTGTACAACAACGCGACTCCCTTATGCCACAGTACGCCCTTGTGCGATAGACCCCAACCATGCTCATTCTCGCCCAGCATATTGCGAAAGGAATTCGCATGCAACCTGGCATACTTTGTGCCAATGCCGAACATGATGCTTGTCCCGAAAACTCGCTGCGTCACATGCAACTCCCAATAGAAGCGTCCGTTGTTGAGTGGTCGCTTTCCCTGTACACCCGCCGTACCTTTGCTCCAATTTGGATGAAAGTGCACCGTCCTGTTGTTTGTGCCACTCAGGACGACCTCCTTTGACCGGTGTCTCTTCGACCAGGTCCAATTATCCTCACAGCCGTGCTTAAGCGGGTGATTATCATCCTCCAAGGAGCTGGAGTCATTCACGCGAGAAGTGGATGTTGTTGTAAATTGCCTGGTTGCGCGATGTGCAACACGAACCGGCGGCGTTGGGGTAGATGGAGCTGATGACGACTCCGGTGTTTCGTACTCATCACTTGACATTGTGTCGGTTTTCCTTCTCCCACACACACACACACAAACAGATACACAGCCACACACGTTTGCGACTTACTAGGTTGGTGGGTTACTATGTTCGTTGTGCACCCGGCAGTACGTTCGTAAGACGCCCCCGTCCCGTTCAATCGGCTTAAAGTCTTTCCTCTGATTTACCCTCTGCGAAAACCAGCCTAAACTGTTGTCGAGTGTGTATGGGAGCATTGACTCAGTACGAAAAGCGCTTTTTAAATGACGAGTGCTGTGATAAGTCAAATAGATTTAGAATTCATTCAACTTTTCATAGCGACGCGGACGTCGCGTCGTCGTCGGGGCGTACTCTATTCCTTGTTCACTGTCCTGGCAGATGCGACCCTGTATCGAATTGGCGGCTAACAGCCTCCCACCACAGTATGCCTTGCCACAGCGTGTGCCCCAAGATGTGCGATTACGACGACCAGCCGACGATGATCCATTGCGACTATCGCCGTGAGTGCAACTCAAGCAAGCACACAGCTTGGCCAGGTTCGGACGATTCTTGCCACCAAGATTGTTTGCAACTACGGCGCCAGCGTTTGCCGAGGTGGATAAATCGTTGGAATTTCCACCACTTGCACTGCACCTGGCGATTAATCGATTTTTCAAGTGTCTAAGTGTTGGTTGATTCGGATTGTGATGCCGACAGTACCCCAATGGGCTGTTCGAACAGAAGCTGCATCCAGGCACTGGATGCTTTGGCTTGAGTGCAAACAGCTGAAGCCTCTGCTGTTCCTTGTCGATAAGAAGTCTAGCGTGCTTCGGATTCAGCCATTTATCATGAACTGTAAGGACGATGTTTTGTAGGTATAGACAGAGAGATTGGAAAAATAATAGCACAACGATAATCATATAGACCGGATGCTTACTGCATACACAGGGGGGGATGATGTGATTCAGGATGGGGAGAGAGCATTTGAAAACAGCACAACACTGTTATACACACTCCCTGTCGATGTTGAAATTGAATTAAAACCACTTGAAACACTAAAATTTCGATTTTTGATTTGCTTAAAAAGGATAAAAACTCGAACCGAAAGAAAAACCCAAAAAAAGGACTTGAAGAGTCTTTGTTGCTTTTAGCTTTACTCTATGTACACTAGATATCTTGGAGGAGTGATTTTCGACTCGCAAGCGAACTGATGAACTTTCACTGGGTGACTGCAAGGAGAGGTTTGCTGTTCGTGTCCTCGTAGCCTCGGTGTGTATATTTTTCTCTCGATTTTGGCGCGCATGCCAAGTACGCTGTGGGTGGTTGTGGTTGTCATCCCCCGTGAAGGAGGATGGAAAAATCAATATTTTCTCGAAGGCAATTAATTCCACCATGCTTTTATCATATCAGCAGGATTCCACCCTCCCTTTGGACATACATACATATGTATTTTCTTTTCTTATCAGTCAGGAGAGGTGAGGTGAGTTTATTTGCTCGTTAGTCTGGCGCACGCGTTCGTTGCCACTGGGAGGGTTGTTTTTCTGTTCTTTTCTTTTTGTGCTCACTGATATGCCGCTGCTACTGATAGGGGGTTGAACACGATGTTTTCTGATAGTGGGTAGACAAAGGATGAGTACTGTTTGGGGGTTATTCCACTAACCTGGAGAATTGGTTGAAGTTTATGAGCTTGGACTGATTTGAATAAATTCGCGAACACTCGTATCAGAACAAAACAATTAATGTGACATGTTTTCGACAAAAAAATGATGAGGGGGTGGGTTGTTGACAACAACATGCTCTGGCAAAACGTAGCTTTTTCAAAGCAAAAAAAAAACACGCTATTGGGGGTTGTGTGAATCTCTGCTCTTGGTACAGATTTGTGAAAATAATTTTGCTGCGTAATTGGAGGATTAAATTTGATGCAGGACGAAATTAAATTCTTTTAACATCTGTTTTGTATTTTGCAGAAAAAAAATAAAATCTGTTTTGTATGAAATCAAAGGAATATGAGTTTAGCCCCCACTAAGTGAGTTTTTGGAACCAATTCCTGAGGCATTAATCTTGATAATAGGAAACATATGTTCAGTTTTTAGCGGTAATTAATATTATAAACCCAGCAATTTTTATTTCTCCCCTTAAAATAAAGGGGTCTAGCTTTTGAGAAGATGTTCTTGATATGTATTTTTTTAAAAATTTGCTGGGTCTTAAGGAATTTTGACACCCTTGCATTGTATTTTGAATAGAGCAAGCAGTGGTTTGAAACTTGGGTGTGATTTTTATGCATATTAAGTTTTTACTAACTTACAGAATTCACAGTATTCTATCGTGTCGAGCGCATTTGGATTTTTTTTTGCAAGATTACGTCCCTTAAAGCAATTATGGTTTTTTATAGAATTTATGCAGGACATTTAGAGCAGTTCGAAACTGAAGACAATTTTGGTAAGAAAATCATGTTATCAGATGAGGTGCAAACTTGGAAAATCCACACTTGGTCAGAGAGAAGCTAAAGCAACCTCAGCCTGTATGATATTTTTGTTTTGAGTGGCGACACTAATAGCCCATTTCATTTCCAAGATGACAATAAAAAAAACTGCACAGTCAATAGAGAGTATTTTTTATTGGAGTGCTATTAAAGGTTAAATTAATGCCACCAATCAGTTAAAGATTAAATCACTTAAGAATAGTATTGGTCGAGTTAAAAATGAGATATGGGCCGAAAACTTAGAAAATGTTTTGCAGAATCGAGTTGACAGGATGTTCTACTACCAAAACCGGCGAAATTATATTCCATAATTTACAGGAAAGCTTACTCTTTCTCATAACACAATCGCAAATATTGATGAGAGGATTTCTTAAAGCCTTTTAGAGTGGAACCAACAGATGGCCCTGAAGTTTGGTAATGTTGGTCGTTTGGTTGGCGGTAGTGTCGTTTACAATGTACTGTATCTTTGAGTGAAATATAGAAAAAATATCAATTAAATTGTTTTCATACAAAGGCTTAGAAGAGTTTTTTTTTTTGTTTCGTGTATTCACAGTAATGGATTTAGGCTTAGGTCCATGAGGCCCGTTTCTTGGGAGGTAACATTTCAGGATGATAGAATTTTGAATGCACAGAACTATAAATAAAATTCAAATTAATAATTGACGTGAAAGTGTTATGTCATTAATGTATGAGTAATTTTCAGTAAACTAATAGGATAATTTTATTATAGAAAAAGCTGACCAAGTAAATGTTTTTTTGTCATCCAAATTATTTCTAGTGAATATTTAATAATATTATATAATAATATAATAATAATATTTAATAATATTTAAATTAAAAATAACTATTTTATTATAAGTGCGTGGGGATGTGGTCTATGACTCTTTTAATTCATTTAACTTTATTAACTTGACTTGAAATGTTATCCATATTTGCTTTCACTTATTATGAGAACAAAAACAAACATCAATCTCTTATTGCAGTGGAGTGTGCGATATTTTTGGTTAGTCTGTCTTTAGCCAACACAAACAAACTGGATGGTTTACCCAAGCCACGTAAATTGTTCGTGTGAATATGTTCGTCTGATCTTTGGGCTCTTTAAATTTAAAATGATTCCCAAAAAATTATTCACGCACTTTGTACAAAGTATTTTTATTTTCGTTTAATGAAAATCAAACTAATAAATAATTTGGGAGAAAGTCAGGAGACAGGAGATTTGAAGATTACTGCAGTACTTATATCGCTATTAAAAATGGGAGGTTGGTGGTAGAA
Organism: Orthonevra nobilis; assembly: GCA_963555765.1. Lineage (NCBI taxonomy): Eukaryota > Metazoa > Arthropoda > Insecta > Diptera > Syrphidae > Orthonevra > Orthonevra nobilis. The sequence continues at coordinate 149,071,858 of OY743224.1, forward strand.
GGGTGAATACTAAAGTTTATATGTATTTTTTAATGCCGAAACATAAAAAAATCATATATAAAATTTTGTCGTTTTTTTGGGGTGGGCCACCCTTATCACTGAGGGGTATAAAAAATAATTACCGACATATTCTCAGACCTACCGAATGTACACAAAAAAATTTTACAATTTTACACAGGGATTCAAATTATTTTTTTTTTAATTTGATAAAAAATAAAGATAATTGTCGTGAAAAAAATTAAAATTAATGACTTCAATCACTACAAACTGCTTAAAAAGCATAATTAAACCAAATTTACTAAAAATCCATGAAAATGGGAGCGAATTTATGAAAATAAATTTTTGTAATGGATCTCAAGAGCGTTTATTTTTCTTCAATGACGCTGTAATGAATGGGAAGATCCGCCAAATTTACTATTTTTTTTTTTTCAAATATTCTGATTGGCGTGGTTTAAAATAGAGTCCAGGCCTCTATACCGTTTTCCAGTGGCATAAGATTGACGTCCGTTTATATAGCGAGATAATACTCCCCACCAAATCTCATCGTGCTAATGCAAAAAAGAAACACAATCAGGCCCATCCAGGTTTTTTTCTCGTCACTAAAAAAACTTTTTTTTCATTCTTCAGTCCACGTCATATACTTTTATCAAAATCTAACCTGGCAGACAGCTAAGTTTTTTGCATCGGTTTCTTTTTTCTTTTTTTAAATAAAAATAAATAAAATTAATAAATAAAAAAACGTCGAGTCCAGACTTTTTCCAATCGGAAGATCAAATTTTTGTTGTGAATCGAAGTACTATATAAGCCTGGTTGATTTTTTTTTGGAAATTCATAAATCATCATAAACATACAAAAAATTATATTTCAATTACTAACCAATATTAATACTCACTTTAACATACAAAAGAATGGCAGCACACCGGCAAGGGTTTAGATCGGCATCGACTCTAAATCCGCCACTCTTTATCTGTCCTGTCTGAAAATATCGTTAGTATAAATTAACTTAAAACTACATTTATGCATACTTGATTTATAAATATTTTTTTAAGTAAATGGCCAAACCAGCTCTCATAACATTCTTCATAACACAATTTTTTATATTCCAATATAGGACAATTTAAATATTATTTCATTTGGTCTTTTCACAAATAATTTAATACTTTAGTTTAAAAAAAAACATGGTGAAAAATTAACTTATACAATGATACCAATTTTAGAAATTTGGTAGAATCAGCTGCAATTGCATGGATCATTCAGCTGTCCCTTGTTAAAAAGGAAAAGGACCAATAATCCCTCGTCCAGCACACCCAACTTTAACTTATTGACAATTTTTCAAATGGCGTCCCCTTAATTTGTTGGTTCTTTTTCATAGCCATCGAAAAGAAACAATCCTTCGTAGTTAATATTATGTTTTCAAGCGTTCATGCTGTCATGAAAACGTTCAAGCATCCTTCTCTAAGGTTTCTCGTAAAAAATGGTCATTTTGGTTGAGCAACTAAATTATTTTCAGTTTTTATGGGTGAAATTTTCAATTCTTTTTTAAAATAACTTGTACTCTTGATATTTTCTTTTATTCCAGTACATACCGCAATCTTTCTTGTCGATTAACGCGGATATCGTATGATAAGAATTTTAAATGAATAATATTTTTTTTTTCAAATAGAAATAAAATAATCGTATACCTAAACCTCATGGAATATGGTAAAATATAGCAATTTTCATTTTACGAGATGAAATTATGTTTTGTATAAAGCTGAATTTTAGGTTGTGACATTTGCTACAATATTTCTATGTTATTTTTCGAGGTTTAAGAATGTACTAACAGTCACAGTATCGAATACAAGAACCAACTGTTCTGTTTGCGGAGTGACAATTCAAATGAGCTCGCATATTTCTTGCTTAAATCTTTGGCCAAACACAACAACACATCCAGTGCTGAAAAGGAATTTGTCAATTATATACACTGCCGTCGATAAGTCTCCGGACAAAATTCATATACGTTCTCATTTCATCTCAAAAAATTTAGATATACTTGTCAAAACGGCGACGGATCAATGCATAAACCGATGTAGTGAGTATTGAGCAATTCATATTCAGTTCTTAAAACACCCGAAAGAGTACAAAATTAGCATCAAACTTGGGGGACCAATCTATAAAACAAAGAAACTAGAGTTCAACCTAAGACAGATAAAGTAGACATCACGTGGATAAAAAGGCATCTGCCTGCTGCAAGCTTTAGCAATACGAAAATAAATATAAACGGCTAAATTAAGTTTTTACGTTCGACGGTCTTCTGGATGTGTGGTATCAATGGTTGCAATGTGCTTAATGTTGTTTCTCTTCCGCCGGTGTTGGAATCGTCCCTCATTTATAGAACTTTTGATAAGGATAACAAGCTTAAACATTTTTAGAAGTTTTCCGAAGATACGTGTATCAGTAAGAACAACAAGATACACTAAAGCTTTGGTCTGGCTTGCAGAATCACCCTATCCAAATTCGTATAATTGTTTTGAGAATAACTTCACAGAGTGGTTCCATAAAGTAAATTCTTAAAGTGATCCTATAAGTAACAAATTACATTGGAAACTATCAAAAAGTTAATATAGTCGAGAGAATACCTTAACTGAAGGTCAATGGGGTCAAACTCTATTTTACCATCACTTACTTTTATAAGCAATTTAACATTATATAATGTCCGGAAAATTATTAACGGCAGTGTAACTATGGTGGGAAGGTACAGTCAAATGAATGATAATGACGCTTGAAGTTTGTGAAGTATAATTACAACAAAAATTGTAGTCTGTGCACTTCTATGTTTGTGTAGCATTTTTTACCGGGTGCTCAAGTAAGGATGGTCGTTTGCTTTTTTTTTAATTTTCTCACTCAGCAAGGAAAAAATTCGTGGCGTACATGAAAAGCTAAATTTAATAATTCAATATTTTTTGGTTAACGTATTTTTTTCGAATTAACTTTGAAAAACTTGGGAAATTTATGATGGAAAGATTCAGCACAGAACAAAGAATCAAAGTGATTCAATTTTATTTTGAAAGTCGACATTCAATTATACAGAAACAAAATTTATATAGAAATTTCTTTTATGTTCGAAATGCGCCATGTGCCCCAACAATTTACCGATTTCAGCAACAGAGACTCTCAGTGATCTTCCGCGTGTTGGAAGATGTCGCTCAGTTCGAGAACATTGCTCGGGTGCAAGAAAGTTTTGAGGAAAGCCGCAAAACTTAGCAGTTGGTGATGTGTTGGCGGTCTTTGCAAAGATTTTTAAGGCAGTTACACCTTTTTCCATGTAAGATTCAATTGGTTCATTAGTTAAAATCGTAAGATCCACAAATTCACATTCAGTATGCTCAGCGTTTTCAAGGCATGTTGTGAGATGACAACGAGTTTATTCGCAAACTCATAATGAGCGATGATGCCAATTTGCACCTCAACGGTAACGTGAATAAAGAAGATTGCTGGCATCGAGAGTCCAAAAATAATTATTTAACGTCAAATGCAGCCGCTAAGATGGTGTAGTAAAATACACTTTTGTACACTGAAGCTAAAAATATGATATAACATATCAGAAACATATCGCGGTAAAATTTGCAGGCGAAAGGAATTGGCTATGACGAAATTGGGAATGAAACCAAGAGCACCGGAAGCTTTGAAATGGATTAAGAGTTTACCTACCACCGTGTGAACATCAACTCCATACTTGATTCCAAGATCTGTCTAAGCGTCGAGGATCAAAACTAACCTAATGGACAAAATATTTATCGTGCCAGTTCTGAAATATAAAGCCTAAAAAAATCACAACTTTCTAGCATTTTGAAAAAAATTCTGCGAGTTAGGTGAATGTAAACAAATCGATATCAAATTCTCCATCCTAATACAAGGTCTGCTCATTGAGCAACTAAAAATACATCTTATTCTCAAGTTATTTTACAATCATTCCATTCTTTTCCATATCCTTCTGCTTCTGCATGCTCTGCAGTCATTTTAAGAGTGCTCATAACCTCTTGAGAACGAGCATTTGCAGGAATAAAATGGGCGCCATTTGTTATGAGCTTGATTAGGCCATGGAGGCAGCTTTGATATCGGTGCTCGTCGGACGGGGTTGTCCTTATCCTTCTTCCTTTATATCTCCTGCTTATAAGCAAACATAATTCGTGCCAAGAAGAAATAGAAAACGAAACGAAAGAAAGAAAGACAGCAAGAATGCGGAAATCGGTGTTCAAGGTTTCATTCTGTATGGGTATCCAAGGAAAAGAACCGGGGGTCGACTTACCCTAGCTACCCTCGAACTTTTGCTATGCTTACCTAATAGCACTGTAAAACTAAAAAAAGGTATTGAATCTACCTTGAAAGTCATAGCTAAGCTTGTCCCCAATATTCTATCCCGGACCCGCCATCCGGGTTGCATCATCCCTTGGATCGGCCAGCAGCTGGAATTTATGGCTAGGCAGTTACTATCTCCTTGATCAGAAATTTCGGGAGATAGCCCCTTTGGCTATTCGGTGGACACAGTCCAAAAAATTGCAGTTTGTTTCCGCACTCTGTTAACTAAGTCTTCTGAATGGACAGCCTTCCCATATTGGCACAATCTCTTCACAAAAAAAAACTCACTCGCACATCATACCTTATTCCTAAAAAAAATTAAATAAAAACTTAATCTAAGAAAATGATTTTTTTTTTCTTCTTTATAAATAAATTAAATATAAAAAGTTGACTCACGCTTTCCTTTTGCTCATCCGTTGTCCTGCCGGCAGCACGTGCTGTATGGGTGACGAAATTTTTTAGTCGTTTAATCTTTGGATTTTTTTTTGTCCAATCTTTGTTTTGCTTTGTGTTCTTTGGGGTATTTTGTTGCCTCCCTCACCCTCCGCGAAGATTGCGTCTCTTCCGTTTCTATGTGCTCTTTTGTTTCCTGTCCGGTTCTTGTATCATACCGGCGTTACCAAAGGGACGGGACTTGATGATACAATGCCAATTTGCGCACCAAAGTTTCGTTGTTAAGTTGAAAGGACTGCAATATTTAGCCTTAATTCCAAACAGCTTTAATTTTGTTTCTTCGAACCATTTCTTGGTTTCGCGCCCACACCCAAGCGAATGGACATAAATGCGTCCAGAAAGAGGATCTTTAAATTACAGCCTCTGAATCGAGCCGACAAGGAAGACCGAGACTTCGAATGAGTCCTCTCTTTACACGACTGTTATAAATTTGCAGTGAAAATCGATTGCTTGGTTAGAATGGCACTAATAAGACGACTGCCCGATTTCGATTTAACACCCTCAGCCACCATTACCCTCGTGAAGAACAGCTAGGAATTAAAAAAAAACACATAACATCCATTAGCGATCGATTACGATTAAAATTCTGGAAACTGTACCCGAAATAACATTTCAATTAGCAACTTAACTCATAAATGAACTCTTTTGTTTACCAAAATCCAAGCCAGCACCACTTAAAAACGTTATCGGAACGAGCGCGGTTTCCAGCACTAATATTGTTTTCTATTCTATTCGGATGCGATTCGGAGTCCCATTGATTACGATCCACCAGCACCACATCAGCTTCAACCATCCACCATGCCACGGTATGGACCGTAGGCGGCTCAGCAAATATAAATCTCATAGGACACTCCATTATCGCTCCTCTTTGCCACTTAATTAGAAATCGACTGGAACCATAAAAATCCTTTTTATACCCCAACACCAATTTCACACACACATAGTATTGTGTGGCATATGGCTTTAGGTTTAACGGAAAGTGATTACTAGAAGGAGGACGGTAAAGTAGACGACAAGGACACATAGGGTTCCACATCTAGGATAGGGATACCAGGGTTGAACGAATTTCGAACCACGCTGTCCCTCGGTGAAAGTTTTCCAAATAATCAATTTATCGCAATTATCCATTCGCATTGTGATTCAGGACTTGGGCGTGTGTATGGGTGTGGCTGTAACCACCAACTCCAAGTGTATGAGTTAAATTGAAAATTACTGAAATGTACGAGTAATTTCACCACAAGGACTCTTGAAACTTAATGAACGATACCCGCGCAACCAAACTCTGTTTTACTGGCTTTCATTTCTTTTTTTCGGTTGTCTAGAAACCCTTAACTTTACTTGTTACTAATTATGACATTGGGAAAACTAGGACACATTAGGGAACACGATACCCAACTCGGTTATGGCTTGAAGGCAGGTAATAGAGATTTAGAGGCGGCGCGGCGGGTAGAAACTTTCTTGCCGAGATGGCTGCATCCGAAACCTGGGTCGGATCAAGTTTCTCATAACAGGTGGGTTGGTTTTTTGCAATTGCCGCTGCTTATGATGGAGGCTGACTTCCCATACTTAAGAGAAAATATGGCCCAGGGTTGTAATGAGGCCATCACGCATGATGGCTTCCCATATCTAAAACTTGGTAAAGGATGAGCATCCCAAATTAAATTTTAAAAACTATGCGGCGAATATGAGATAAGGTATAAAGGAGTGAATTGGAAGGTGGGGGTAAAGTATGCCTCGGGAGTGCGATAGGGCTCCTGGTTGGTAGCACTTTAAAGTGTTCATTTTAATTGCCTTTTAGCGTAATCAGTTTAATGATGTTGATATAGTTTCTTATAGCCGCGGGAATTCAAGCATTCGTATCCAAGCATACATTCGTAACAGTGAAATCGTTTGGAGAAGTGGAGCTAAATCGCGGGACTTTTCGGAAGCAATTATAAGAACTAAACAGATAAACTATAGATACTTGCATGAGAACTACACAAAGGGTTTCTGAACTTTTGGAAGCCACAAACAGATTAAAAATTACTTAGCAGTAAATAGTTTGTATGGTATTGGAAAGTTTTCCATACGGATAAATTGGTAGGGGAGGATAGAACTTATTATTTGAACAGCTTTATTTATTTTGAAGACAATATTGAAAATAAAAATCTCTCTCTTTTCACCTTTCGACCTTTCTCCTCAAGAGTTTTGGAAAATCATTGATTGGTTAGTCTTTCTCTTACCTTGAACACGGGAGGTAAATCAGTTGAAAAAGCTTTGCATTTCAAGACGCTTTTAATAACTTCTTTCCAGAAGCAGCAGAATCATTTTCGCAAAATTTAAGGATTGATACCCGTTGTCAAAATTCATTGGACATCTTTTGATCAAAAGGATATTAGTTATCCAAGCGAGATTTATGTATCCAACGACTTCTTGGAATAATGCTGTCTTCCATTCATCTCTATGGAATCTTATAGTAAAGAGGTGATCATCTTTTGTGTCAAAAAGTAAGTAAAATTCGTAGAAATGATATTTTACTCAAAGATTTCTTCGAAAGCTAACCTTGACGAAATGATCAGGTAAGCCTCCAGAGCTACTACTGCCCTACTTCTCGCAGGAAGAAAATATCTACTTCTTGTTAAATACAGGCCTAAGAAGTACTTTGACTTTGGCGGCATTTAATACCTTTTAGAGGATCATTTAACATCCTTTTCGAACATTTTTGTATATGGTTACTTCAATTACAACATTAAAGACCACAAGGAATCTCATTTGTTGATTTAATGAATGCTTTGAATCTGAGACTCAATGATTCACAGCAGTAGAAGTTGAATATTAATTTTATAGCAAAGTGTCTGCCTCGGTTATTTCTTTACACGATTTGATATTTGCCACTTTCAAATTTGTGAAAAATAAAAAACAGTTAAACTTCACCTACAGATTTTTTAAGATGTTAAAAACCGAATTTCTGGAATAAGACCTGCGAACTGTTAACTGACAGCCGCTCTCTAACGAATCATGGTTATGCTTCAAGCTATCATTATCCAGCTATTTAACTCTCACATACCTCTCGTTGTTAAACGGATGCGCTTTTTGACGAATAAATGGCTCACTTCTGATATATTCACGCTCAATAATAAACAGATAAAATTGTTAGCACTATTTGTAGATCTGACCAAAGCATTCGATATTTAAATCACGATGTTCTCCTCGATAAGCTTTAAAAAGCTGGTTCCACAGGTTTACAAATTCATTTGCTTCGTTATTGTCAGGAATATACAATATGGAGCTCAAAGTGATAAACTTGAGTTAAACATTGGCTTGCCTCAAGGTTCTTAAGGGCAATCTTTTTTTTTTGTTCCTTATTAACTCCACGTTTGAACAAAAGCTTAATAGACTTTCACAATTTCTTTTGTGAACTATGTTGTGTGAGTTACTGCTGCAGTTGCTGCTATCAGGTTGACAACTAAGTAATTGTGGATTTTTTTAGAAAACAAAAAAACAATTTTTTCATGGAACGAAGTAATTTTATTCTGTAATGTATTGCCCATTTTGCCATCTTTCAGGCAGCATCATAATTCCACGTTCATAAAACTTCTGGTTTTTATCAGCAAAAAATTGAACCAGTTACGATTTGACATCATCATTATTATTGAAATTTTTACCATTCAAGGAGTTTTGAAAAGATCGAAATAAAAAGTAATCAGATATGGTGGATATGGCAAAACATCTCAACCAAGTTCCAATAATTTTTGTCGAGTAACCAAAGATGTCTGTGGCCTTGCATTGTCATGATGGAATGGAGGCGTTTTTCTTCAACTGCATTGTTTAATTTTGTCAAATGTTCAATGTAGACATCTGAATTGATCGTTCGGTTTGGTAAAAGTTCAAAGTAGACAATTCCTTTGTAATCCCACTTGGATCATTTTCATTACGTTTCTTTGACAAATCGCAGATGTTAATGCATTGTGTTAAATGATTTTCTTTCAGTTCATGAGGAACCCATATATCGAGTTTTCGCACTAAGTAAGTTGTTTTAAGCGATTTTCAATGCATGTATGTGATACGAGAAGCTTCTCTGCAATCTCACGTGTTGTACTGTGATGATCCGAATCGGTTATTGCTTTGATTTGGTCGTCGTCAACTTCAACTGGATGACCAGAGCATTTTTTATCTTTGAGTGAAAAATCACCAGAACAAAATTTGGCAAACCAATTTTGTTACTGCCGTTCTTTTAAAGCTTCGTCACAGTAAACAGTACATAACTTTATGCAAGCTTGCGATGCGTTTTTTCACTTTCGGAAATAAAAAAGCAAAATTTGACGTAAATGTTCATTTTGATTTTCGATTTCTCAACAGACGCCGAACAAAAACTACACAACCGATCAAAAGTTTTTTTTTTACTGATTGACAGTTGAAGTACCAACAAAATGTGTTTGACATTTCGATTACGTCAGCAAACCTAAAAATTCAACTAAAGCTATCTATGAGTGAAATCCGCAATTACTTAGTTGCCAACCCAATACGTAGGCAGTGTTTCGCAAAGCACAAACTCCTTACGGACCATCCGAACTCGTAAGATCTTTGCCGCTACTTCTTTGGAGTTATCTGCTTTCCAGACTCTTCTAGACTGGGTAAGCACATCTAAATCCAGTATTCAGGCTCAACTAAACTAAACAGAAAAAAGTTACTTTAATGCCTTTGTAAATTTTTGATCTACGAGATTAAATTTTTGTCTCGATCGGGTCCAAAGGATCAAACCTTGTTTCATAAAAATAGCTTTCAACCATTTTTTGCAACTGTCAAATTCCAACTAAAAAAAATTCATCTAAACTGAAATGGCCAAATACAATCTTGGAACATAAACAGCGGCTAAGCGCGAGTCGGACGCGCACACAAAGGGTTCCGAATCGCCACATGATGTACAACATCGATTGTCTTATTTTAAATTTATCATATCCTACTACTTCTTTGCGATTTAAAAAAGAAAAAAAAAATTATGATGTAACTACAAATTTACGGTTTCCAAATTTAGCTTTTTACTTTTGCTAGAAGACAATTGGAAATACCCTTAAGATTGTGATTCATATTTAGGAGCATTTAAATAGGCGCGTAAACAGTCGTATTTTTTGACTGCGTCTTTTTTAATGCTTGACAGGTTTTTGGTATTAATTTAAACATGATATCTCAATGCTTTCTTAAAAAAAAGTTCTTGATAATATATAGTATATACACAAACAGTCGGACAACGAAGCGATCGTCTAAAGTTGCGTTTTACCTTATGGGGTTGTAACCCTGATAAGTCTTATTTTTCCCTTTTATAACTGGCTGTCTCAAACTGAGACTAACTTTAAATTGTACAGAACCTACAGAGAGATTATGAAAAGATCTGAACATTTTTTGTTCTGATTTAAAACTCGGAAGAGTTTGTATCGATTTCTTCCCATAATTCTTCCCGTCCAAATAAGAATGGATAGTTTTTTTTTATTCTTATTTCCATTCACTCACTTTCTTTATTTACAACTCAACTACATTTTGGTAAATTTCATGATTGCGTCTTCCTTAATTAATCAGCATACTATTTTTATTCTAATATTATTGAATAAAAATAAAAATTAAGTGCTATATTTTCGGGTTGCTGGTGTCTTTCTGGTGCCATGTACAGCCTTATCTAAAACATCTTACATAGTGACAATAACGCATAACCACTCCTTTTTCAAATTCAAAATATCCGTCAAAGTTATTAAGTTATTAGACAATGCGTTGTTGAATGTGCAAACTACAAATAATACATTTTAAAACATAAATAGCACGCCGCCTTACAAGAATTATCGTCCTGTCATCAGCACTTGATTATTCAAGCCTCCTCTTATCCGTCATCAACTTAAGCCCTTGTCCCAACCACTGTTTTATTTATAATTTCAGTTCCATTTTCAGAGCTCTGTATCCGGTACTTATATCTGCTTTAATCATTTATTTAGTCATGGTGGTACTCGTACACTTCAATTTTATAATCACACAAACCAGTCACTGTGAGACTATGAAAGTACATTGCATAAAAGATAAACGAGCATGTGTCTAAATGACGAGTCCTCGTATTTCAATTCGACGACATCATTGTCCATTATTGTTTCCATTTGAATGACAAGCACAGTGGACAAAGCTCTGCCAACAATGACAAATATGAACAAATAGGGAATAAAATTTCCATCAACCATAATTTTGATTTCATTAGGCATTTGGATTAGACCGCTGCCACCAACAAGGACATTGAAGTCCCTCTGTGTTGGTCAAATGAAATTCTTTCTATTCATATGGTGGGAGTATGTATCTGCATACATTTGGGATGCCAAAACGCAGTTCATTTCCGGGGAAACCAATGTGCTGGCCGTAAAAACCAAACCGTTCGTTGCATTCAATGAATTAGTATTGTCCAATTGAAAATCATCCATTAAGCATAATTCGGCGAAAGAACTTTGCATTTGTGGTCAGTCTATTAAAATATTTGAATTCCTTTTTAAGCCGGCAATATTGCTAGAGCCGACACAGTCTCTGTGACAAGTAAGGAATTTATTTTTTAATATCAACTTTTTGTCTATATAATTTTCAAATGAGCTTGTGAAAAAGCAATGTAATTTGATCCCCTTGTTTCACGGCATCTAACCATGAAATGAAAATTATCACCTTTTTTAAATAATGAAAAAATTAATACTGTGAATTAAGCAAATGCAATTAATTCGGTGTTAAAATTTTCGTTCAAATTCTGAGTCCAAGAATTGGATTGCTTCGTCTTGTAAGGAAGATACCAAAGATTAAAATAAGTGGAGTTCTTAGTGCTAAATTTGAGTTAAAAATCGACGTACCTCAAGGTTCGTTTAGGGGCTTATCCTTTTTTTATAAGTTTTTGCTTTGAACAAAAGTTCATTAGCTTTTTAATTAATTTAGGGATCAAACTCCGCCTACATTCAGGCCCCAACCACGACGATAGTTATTCTGATTATCAAACCACTACATAATATTTTGATTTTGAGTTTAATCCTCAGTATCGCTTTATAAGGATAGTCACAACCCCTAGAAAATGAACATCGTCGAAATTCTGTACATAATATTAATTTTTGATTTAGATAAAGAAATTTTTTATGCAATGAGACAGCTGCATTGCTATAAATGTTTGTATGTACGTAAGCTAAACCGTTTTATCCGGAACCGTCCCGCAACATTCATATCGCTCTATCGCATTCTTCCATGGGATTGGAGGTGTTGAAACCTCAAACTCACCGAAAGGTGGCCATGTACCAGCTGGGACAAAATACCATAAAGAACTCTATCCATCTCATCTTAAACCTGGTGTCTCTAATTCCAATAAGTTTTTAGCTAAATGAGGACGATTTTCACCTTCCGGACTAGATGCACATCTTTTAAGAACTCCTAGAGTTCCCGGTTGTGCCTTGTGTTTCAATTCGCTCTCCTTGTATACGTAACCTTATCAGCTCTCAAGTCCTGCTTACCGTTAAGCACTCGGATCTCTAGAGAAGAACTGGTAAGCTCAATGTTTTGTAGAGCATGCATTGTCCATTTATTACGCTAAACTGAAGTGCCTACTCCGTGGTAGGAAAAGTCCTTAAGCATTTGGAGGCCTAGCTCTTTTTGCCTGTTTTTTGATTATGGAAAAAGCCTCTTTGACGGGCGGTGGGAGCTACGGTTTTCGTTCATGTTGTCTACGTTTCCCAGCAGGCAGATGAAATCATGATGAAATCAGTTCGAATGATCTATTAAAGAGTTGCACATTGTATCGCGACCACAGATTTAATACCCGCTTGAACCAATTTTACTGATCGCGGCATTGAGACAGACTTCTCAGTTGTCCCAGGAAGTTGGCTTACGGTGGGAAATTACTTAAAAGACTATGTTCAAGTATACGCTATAAGGTGTGGACTTAGCATAATTCGGAGTAGAACCGAAATGATAAATTTGCAACAAAAACAAGAATAGCAACTTAAGGCTTTCACAGCTCAGCAATCAGTAATTTTTCCAGTGGTTCTGGAAAAAAAGCTAACCTGGAAATACTCATCTGCTTCTAAACGATCTGCACCTTTACGATTGGTATGGCTCGATGAGTTGTTAGGGAAAGACTTGCTATTCGAAATTTTCATTGTCTTCATCTTTTTAAAATCGTTAAAAAAGTACTTAAGAATTTCTATGGAGATCCGATACTCGGCCGCAGCCACTTTCTGTAAGTTGTAAGGTAATTTTAAAATCTTGAAAGTCGGACGGCTGAGTTTTATCTTCAAAAAAGTAGTTTTTCAGACATTTGCTCGCTCCTAAGGGATTATGACAGCCCTATTGCAAAAAGCGAGCATAAGAATTGAATTTGCCCTCCTGACAGATAGGAGCAAATATATGACGAAGGATTTTCCTTTCGAAAATTTGCTTTGGGTTTTGTAAAAAGTATTTTTGGCCCTCATGTAGGTAGTTGTTTCGACAAACTTTGGCTCCTTGTGGATGGAGCCTAAATTGGGGCAGAGAATTTGACATCGACTTATTTGCATTCGCATAATTCACAGTATTGTTTTTTAAATTAGTTGAGGTTACTTTGGAAGATTGGTTCATCCCTCTGCTGTCAATGTTATGCTCTTACAGCAGAGAAAATTATCATCAACATAAACCATTATTTTGACGACGCAAATTTAGCATTTTGAGTCTCTGTGGACAAAAAGGGTTTGACTCAATTATGCGCAAAACAACTTGCACCGAAATCAATTTCAAGTTGTCGGTAAATGATTGTCGTGATAAAATATGTTTTTTTATTTTATAGGAACTCCTAAAAAGTGTTTTTGATAATACCTCGGTGGTTTTTTTTTGTTTATATTGTATGTACATTAGGGTGTCCCTTATTTGTTCATTTGACTCTTACACACTCGGAAATAAATTTTTACCTTATTTGGATGACGATAACCCGTGCCGACTTGAATCGAATCATATTCATACATGTTGCGTGGCAAAAGCGGTGCGTATTCGCGGAAGTTGTCATTTGTTCTAAATTATTCTCGCGATTCACACGTATTATTTTACATTTAAAAGATGGCAGTGGAATTAAGAAGCAATAAAAAAAGTATTTTCTTAGTTGGTGACGTAAATTATCAAATAACAGGCGCAAAGTTACCGTCTAATCGTCATTGCAGTACTTTTTTTCAACATTCGCGAAGTAAAAGTCACTGTTAGCGAAAGCGCTAATCTCGTCATTCGGGAGTGTAATATATTTTGGGAAAAAGCTAGAATCCCTACCAGAGCTATACCTAACAGTGTAAAAAAACTTGTGGATCTTCACCATGCTTGGAGGGAGTTGCAAAAAAATTCTAAAAAAATACAAGATACTTACAGGCGCCGTGAGGAGGACTTTAAAAACAATTTAGATAATTTATTTGATGTAGCACACGCTGATGCTTTGGAACGTATGAAGAAAGAAGAAGACAAAATATTTTTACAAAAACAAAGAGAACCAGGGCGTCCAGGGTGTTTAGTGGGTGTAGACAAAAAGTTAGCCGAAAAAGAAGAAAGAGCAAGACAAAGAAAATTAAATGAAGAGAAAAAAAGAAATGAACAAATGCGTTTCGGAGGTTTATCGTCATCTCTTATCACGCAAGATTTTACACAAAAGCAAGGACATAACGATAAACTTACCAGCTCTGATGAAAGCCTTGAGGAACCCTTGCCATCCACCTCTCAAATGGTAAGCTCTACTACAAAAAGAGGAAGGAAAGACTTTATCACGCCTAAGTTAGTTGCAGCTTTAGATAGATGTCAATTAAGCATAAGGGATTCTGTCTATATATTTCAGGCAGTAGTAGAAGCACTACATATTAGCTGTGATGATTTTCCAATAAACAAATCCTCTATTCAACGCATTCTGTGTGCTAAAGCTGTGTTGAACACACTTTATGACTGGTACCTCGATGACAAAGTACAAATAATGTGCTGTGACACAACTGCGTCTAAAACAGGGCGATTGAAAGGAGCTTGTGTACTTTTGGAACAAAAACTAGACAGGGAATTACTTCTCTTTGCTTGCCGCCATCACGTTTACGAACTGGTTTTAAAATGTGTGTTCGAAACAAAAATCCACCAAGTCACAATTAGCCCTGATATCCCACTGTTCAAAAAGCTTAGAGACAATTGGAAAACTATTAATCCTGCTGCCATTACAACATACACTCATATCGTTACGCGACATTTTTGTAATACGACAATAGAAGATTTGTTGACATTTTATAATCAAGAACTGGAAAAAACCATTGTACGTGACGATTAACGTGAACTGATTGAACTATCTTTTATTTTCTTAGGAGGAGACAGTAAAAAAAAATTTGAAATTAGACCTCCTGGAGCGCTGCATCAAGCAAGGTGGATGGCTGGAGCTATTTACTCTTTAAAAATATGTTTGTTGCAATCGCAGTTGAAAATTAGCGCCAAGGATGAACAAGCACTTCAAGACGTGAAGGCACCGAATCAAGATTTGTGCTTTTTAAAGAGGCTAAAGGAATATGAAACTGTTGAGAAATTGATCTCCAAAGTAGCCCTGAGCAAGTTTAGTCAACATCTCTGGTACTTGTCAGAAGAAATTGCCGTTTTATCACTCTTTGATGAAGAAGTTAGTGAAAAAACGAAGACGAACATTGTAGTGAACTTACAAAGAGAGAGTTTGTATGATTCTGGGAAGAGATACAATCCATCTGAAGAAGATATGTCTGATTATTTGTATGGTAAGAAGGAAAACAATACACAGTACTATTTTTTATACTGATTTTAATAAATTTATAATAAATCTGCCTTATTTATTGTTGCAGGAAAATCATTAAGTGATTTTGTGTCAATGAAGAGCGCAAATATATTTTCTCGATTAAAAATTGATAAGAATTTCCTCCAGAGACCCGTTTCTACATGGGATGAAGATGTTTCCTATTTAGAAGCAAAAAGAAAAGTGTTTTCCATAAGAGCAGTTGATGATACAGCTGAAAGAGCTGTAAAGGTTATGCAAGATTTTCATGGTTTGATCACTGCAAAGGAGGAGCAAAAGCAATTTTTGCTGCGCTGTGTTCAGGAGCATAGAAATCTGTATCCAGACTGTAAAAAAGAGACTCTCAAAAGAAAATATCCTGCCTGATCTGTAAATAAATCATTGTTCAATAAATATTTTATAAAATTTAAATATTTCAATTGATTTCATTACATAACGGTGAGGGTCTTTAATAGCAATATTCAAAATCTTCAAAGTTCTGTCGGCACGGGTTAATGATAACGTAGGAAGATAAAATTTTGTATTTAAGTAAGTCTAGGTAGTTTAAAAAGAAATAGGGGGTATGCATTTCGATATCTAAAAAAAAAAATTTTCACCCATATAAGGGACACCCTAATGTACATATTCAGCTTAGTAAAGAGTGATGTAGTTTGGTCCCCTTGTTTCATGACATTAACCCAAAAAATTAAAAGTTATCTTTCAACTCTTCTTATTTATAAATTGCATTCCTTAAATATTGACAAATAAGATACTGCGAATTATATGAATTAATGAAATAATATGCTTATTCTATGCTTAACGCTTTTTAAGGGTAGTCGAAACCCCTTGAAAAAGGAGCATCGTCGAAAAGTCGAAATTAGTTGAAGTTTCTTCGGAAGATTGGTTCATAACTCTGCTGTCAGTGTTATACTTTCATAGTAGAGAAAATTATCATATTCAAAAACCATTATTTTGACGATGCAAATTTAGCATGTTGAGCCGAAAGAGTAATCACTACATGAAGACCACCCACTTCATCAGACTATTATCGCTAGGCGACCAGTTTGATGATTGCCATAGGGTCTTCAAAGCCACCGGAACGTTTGGCGTTTGTTGTGGCACCTTAACACGGCTTTATGAATATCGGGCAATATGAAGAACTTTCTTGCGTTGGGCTCCTGTTCTATCAACCAAGCAGCAAAATAACTCTGACACTTTTGTGTTGCCATAATAATGTTGACCACCGGCGCCGACCCCCGTCGGTCGTTGTTCGATTCGGTCGTCGGATTTCATGTTCAATTTGACCATCGAATTTATTATTGTGAACGCAAAGTCAAAGCTATTTCCCGTCCTGACCGGCGCATACAGCTTTACGCTTCGTAAGTTTTTTAATTAGCACCTCATGCACAATTTATTGAAAATAAATTCTATAAACTGTCTACGCACGAGGACTGTAGTTAATTTTCATTATTACATTTGTTGCGGCATCCTTTTGTTTTGATGACGTTGGGAAAGGACTCGCGATGCGATGCCATTCTGTGGGCAAATGCATCAAGTGGTCAATGGGTTGGCTGCGCAATTAATTCGTTGTGAAATGTAAAATTTATTTAAACAAATAAAACCCGAAAATGCGTGAAATGTATTTATTATTTCGATTCCCTGGCGAATGGAGCTGGGTTTTAACATTTGCTCCCAGCCACTGTGACCAACGCCTGTTGGCCTCATTTCTACTCTAGGAACTACACCCAACGAATTGGGGGTTAATTTTGTGGTTTTTTATGGAAAGTGCGGCTACTGCCGACAGGACTGTGATTATATATTTTCCTGCATTACAAGTCAGCACGAATTTTGTTTGTTTTTTGCGCTGACAATGTAATTAAGTGTGATAATGCGAATGCAATTGAATTCGAAATTTATTTAAATAATATGTATGTTCGTGTGCTCGGAAGGATGTGAATGATATCCGATGGAAATTGCTTTAGTGTACATAAGTGAGATTATTAATCGAATAAAATTGCACAGGTTGCATTATGGGCAATCTTTTTGGACTACATATTGAGAAATGGCATATTGATTAAATTGCCTGGGAGATTACACACACCACAGACTATTTGTTTTCAATAAAAAAATACAACATGAATGTAACTTTAAAGAGAATGGCTTTCAACGATATCTGTCGCAGGGCAATCTGCAAGGTGGCGTACCGCTTACAAAAGGCGCCTCTGGACCAACGGATCCTTAAAGCAAAGGTGACACGACACGAAAAAGAATTATCGTATGTGAGT
Organism: Orthonevra nobilis; assembly: GCA_963555765.1. NCBI lineage: Eukaryota > Metazoa > Arthropoda > Insecta > Diptera > Syrphidae > Orthonevra > Orthonevra nobilis. The sequence continues at coordinate 149,089,687 of OY743224.1, forward strand.
ATGGTCCTGAATTAAAAGAACACCAAAGGACCTAGTTAAGAATTGTAAACTTTCCTGGAAAGCTGGAAATTAAAAAAAAATTAGCGAATGCTACACCTTGCTTCGTTGGATTTTAAAGATTAACCAAATTTAACGTTTTGTGAGGTAGTCATCTTTGCTAATGAAATTCCTTCAATAATTCTAAACATACTATCTGATAATAAAATAAAATAAGCAGCGCGGAACCCTTAGTTGATAGAATATGCAACACTTTTTCTGTAATTTTAGATTTCTCATAGCATCGCACATTAATATGTACGAGCGAGCCAGACTAGAATATATATACATATAGCGCTTATAGATTAAATCAACCTTGACCTTAGTAAGCCGGCTTGGCTGACATGACATGCTGTTTTACGCTCTGATAAGTCACATCCAACTTACAAAACGACACCTAAGCTCTGATTTACTCTGAAACAATCAAAGCTTTTGGAACAAGAAGTTCTCTATCCATCTCAATCAATTCTATCTATGTTCTCTCTTTATCCAACACATACAATGTCAGTCAATGTTAACATTTAATTTATTGAAAATGGGTGACCTCCATTTAGTTTTACCCTTATATCATTCTTATTTTAAGTTGTTTCAGCAGCAATAGCAATATACCTTCTGTGAAAATTGAAGTGTCTCCCCGAAACGGTTAAGGAGGTGGACGGATGGACAATGGACTGACGCACAGTCTTTGTAGTAGGGTTTCTTAACCCTTTTGGTATGGGACCCTAAAAAGATACATTTCAACTTATTTTCATATTAATATGTAGTTGCGATCAATGAACTTTTGTGAAGAAATCGGTTCTGACAAGCAAATTTTCGATGACAGCTATGAGAATTGACGGTGCCGGCTACAGCTTCCTCATTTTCTAAAAAGTGTAAATAAAGAACGACACCACCGGGCCAAATTGCCCACAATACTGTTTAACTTTTTATAGGTGCAATGATGCTTTGGCAATTAAATGAGGATTCATTTCAAGATATTTTGTAAGTGAAAAATGGATCACATCACTCGAAACATTGTTGTATGAAATGAGGTCATATACACGCCGATGTTCAAATACTCAATGGGCGCATTTCATTGACATGACATTAGTTTGATGAGCGTGTTATCTCAAGAAATGGGGCAGTCGATTGGCCCGTTTGTGCGATTAAAGGCGTTTAGATTATTTTTTTGGGACTACATTTAGCCCTTGGTTTATGCCGACGACGTTGAAAGAGCTCAGAGCCAACATTGAACGCGAAATACCCGCATTTTCGGACGAAATGTGTGACCAAGTCATCGAAAATTGGGTTCAACGAATCGACCACTGCAAACGTGCCCACGGTGGCCAAATGAACAAAGTCGAGTTCCATTCATAAATGGATTTTGAAATATCTCAAACGGTTTGCCTTTTATTTAAAAAAAAAAGTCGTCAAGTCCTTATGAGAAAACCCTGAATTTATACCCCATCTTTGATCTCGGTAAGGAAAAACCGTGGATAAGCCATTGGGTCGAAATTTGGGTCAAGAACATTTATCCTTTCAGATTTTCTTTGATTTTTTTTATTTGGATCAAGTCAGCAGTGAACCAAGATTATTTCAAGCGCTGATTCATCAGCATTTTGTGAAATTAATTTTTTTTTGTTGTCATGAAAAAGTTCAATTCTCGCATTAGTGAAGCATCGAACCTACTATTTTCATTCAAACTCATTCTTTGATCGGCAGTTGCAGCAGGATCAAGAACATACAACTTCACAAAAACTCTTTGTTCACCAATGTTGAGCTAAAGAGCTCCAGAACGATGATAAATTTTTTCGTGAGTTCTGAAACGGAAGGCCCCAGGTACAGGTGGTGGCGCAATATCTGCACCCAATGAAGCAAAAGCCAATGAGCTGTTAAAAGACCTGATATATTTTATAAAGGTAATGGGATTTGGATTTAAGTTTTCGATTAGACCCGCTTTGTTTTTTTGCTACAGATTACATTAATTTTCAACTATCCTATAGCAATAAAAACGTTGTGCATGTTCTGCCTTAATTTTCGCTAAAAACTTTACCACCGCCTAGCAGTAGGCTGTATCCGAGCAGGATACCTGCCTGGCAAACAGTTTTCTTACTTGCCTATTATGCTTCCCTATTATTACCCCGATCCTAATTTTGACTTTTTTGCATAAAAATAAAAAGTGGCTGTGGCTGAACGATCTTTTGGTTTCATTCTAATCACTACCATCCATCGTATTCGAAGAAAATCCCATGCGCCTTCACACGATTGAATTTTATAATTTGGTGCCAAAATCACGGTGAAATTATTCCTGTGTAAATATGTTTGGTTTCTTTGCTTGCCTAGGAATCATGAAGCTCACCTCGTACCACATAATCATAAATCTCATTGTAATCATGCGCCGAGGGTCTTAAGTGATTCGCCAGATTCGAACCTAGAACGCTCACAAAATTCTAGCTAGAGCATTTTGTGAACGCCTGAGTCCGTGTGGTTTCCGGTTCAGTAAATCAGGACATAAAACACATCCCCTCTTAGTTTTCCCTACCATACTACTCAAAAGGATGCTTAGCTTTGCAAGTAATATAGAGTCTGTCACCAAAGATCGCATACGTTGAAACCTTGGGAATGCATAGAATGTTGTGGACGCTTTACATGGAGCTCAAAATCTTGACAGGTCACCAGTGCATGCCCATAATATATCACCTGACAATGGGGCAAGAGTTTAAAAAATCCTTTACGATGAAAAATTGTTTTAAATACGATAATCGTCGTTAGTTAAAAAATCAATATGGCATGCTTTAGAGTAACAAAATAGTTCAAGATGCATTTTAAAGAGATTTTAACATTCATCTGATTTGACCAACAAATCCTTTCTTAGCCGCACTTGGCCAGCCGATTTTCGTGCACAGATCCAGCCCTCCTGTCAACTATGTTAATCTGTCATTCAGCAAAAGGAACCAGCTCAGAGTACATGCAATGTCGCGCCTACCTTGAGCCATAGTGCCTCACTTGCTACAATAGCATCGTATTTTGAATACTTTAAAACACGCGATTGAAAAAAAAAACTCGAGGATAAAAGGGAAAACAATAGAAAATGAAAAAAGGAGTAAAGAAGGAAACTTAATTAAAATCGCAACCTTGACGAAAGAAAATGAAAATTGTGCACAAGCGGAAGGAATTTCCAACTTATTTGCATTTGCCTTTTACCCAAAGCGTAGAAACACTGACTCAAAGGAGGTAAAAACAAAACAAAACAACTGAACGGAAACAAAACGCAATGAAAGCGAGAAAAAGAGTAAGGTTCAGGATGACTTTTTCACTCCACAGCCCAAAGCCACTCCAGAAATAAACAGAAGTCGCGCGGCAACTTTTAAACGAAGCCCGCTCATTTTCTCGGCAAAAAAAAAAAAAACAACAGACCATAAAAAGGATTACACTCCAGTTCTGGCGACCAGCATTGACTCCAAAAAAGAAACTGTGCTTCTAGATGAGTTCTTTTTCAGTCGGGCTACACAAATTTGTTTGTAGATCTGCATGGCTTCCCTGAAAAATTTTAAGGGCGTCTCAGAAGAACTAGAGTGTCGTCGTTCCCGTTTTCGCATTTGCATCTGCATTGTCCTTTATGGTTATTCAATTTGCGCTTTGTTGTGCTTTTAGCTATCCAAGGCGTAAAATCAAAAAAAAAAAAGAGGGCTAAATATCGCACTGGCGGGCGGCGTGGCGGCGATGGTTCCTTTTGAGAAACAGGACGAAATGCGATTGTAAGAGAGAATGAAGGTTTTTTCAAGCGTACGCTTTTTAATTATATTGTGCTGTTGGTTGTGGCGGGAACAGTCTGGCTTAAGGCCTTTCCTAAGCAAGAAATTAATATTTTCGATTGTTTTTTGTCTTGTTAGTTGACTTTAATTTTTGGCATTTTTCTTTTGTTTGTATTATTTTTTCAAACCTTACATTGGTAAGAACTTTGAGAGTTCAAAAAGACATTGCGCCACGCCTCTTTTGGTAGGTGGACCGCTGCTTCTTGTTCCCTTTTATGTTGTTTTAACATCGATCCTTTGATGATTTGAACAGAACATGTCATGCTTCCTGCCGTCCGCGATTGCTTTACCTGGGTGTATGCATTTCAAGTGAGATCGTTGACGAAGTTCTTGGTAACAGAGCCTTTGTATATGAAGGATTTTTGCCTTCCAAACTAGATAACTATAACCACTTGAACAGCTCGTAGAGTTCGGGTGTTTACCATTTCCCTCTATCGTCCTCGCCGCAGACAGGACCTTTTGTCAGACAGGAAATTTTGTTTCTTTTAAAGGTGGACTTTAACACCAATTTCACTATGATCTAAAGGGAGTGATTTCAAAAGGATTTGGAGGATCGGAACTGGTCAGGGTCTTCTTAATAAAATCGTATCGAAGTCGAAGGAAAAATCAAAAGCTTTGGGTTCTAGATTCGTATCCTGCTCGATTCAGGAGTGTTGGTAATCAATGACGCTCTCGAAGAGCTCGGAAATAAACGATAGTTTGGCACCAAGTCTATAGTTTGGCACATATTCTTTTTTGACCTTTTGAGGAATCGAGATAGTGCTTCAATTTTTGGAAAATGCGATAAATCTGAAGATACGATAAATTTAGGAGTGGAAGGTTATTGGTAGAATCGATTGCATTCGGTGCACGTAGTCGAGATTAAGTGAACTGTAGAGCCCGTTAGGTAAAGGCAATTTGGTTGAACAAATGCATGGTAGCGTCTTATGAAGATTATCCAATTTGTCCAAATGTGTTGCATTTTTTGTATGTTCGACAAGGATGCTTTGAATGTTGGTTTCTTAGTCGTCAATTGTAGTTCGTTTATTACAAATGAAACTAGACAAAGCCTCACAAAGAAGTACTTCAATGGAGTCAAATCTCAAGATCTAGTCGGCCGACTCCTAATTCTTTGGATCGAGTTGCGCAAAATGCATTACAAGGATAATCATAATCCTTTGAACTTAGAGCCAAAAATCCCTCACCAATGTGTTTCTCATTAAGTTCACCGACTCCAAATCATGAATGAAGAAGCTCGAAGTACATGCCCCATTCCTGCAAGCAGTTCGTTGTACACAGCACTGCAAAACACAATTGCGCTGTCTTATGATGGTTCTTCGTCGACAGTGATTTCCTAATGTAAAGAAGATTCTGCGACCAGTTCAAGCATCTGTGATTTCGCGTAACTCTTTAAAGTTCCTGTATCGCCTTCAGTAACTCACAAAGCATCAGACCATTCGCTCAAATTAAATTCAGATCGATGAAAGCATAAGTCCTTGAAAGGAAAATGCAAAGCACTTACCTGGAAACAATGCAAAATGAGATTCAAAAAGGAAATCCACTTATAGTTCCTAAAACAAACACCCGGCTTCACACAATCCACAAAGAGGGATTGTCTAAGGAAATATTTCAGATTTCAATTCGGACGAAAAACGAGAAGGAAAAGTTTATTGAAAACCGAGTTAAAACTGGAGCTAAGTGTGCTGCAACTATCCCAGTCAACGAGAACAATCCTTAGATGATTTCCTATAATGGCTCTCCCGATAAAGTACGGATACGAACAACTTTTTCCTTGTTTTGACGCAGGATACTCGACCAACAAACGACTGAGATGGCGAATACTGGTAAGAGGACATCATTGCGATTTCAGTTTTAGTTTTTTTGTCCCAAGAAAATGCAAGCAAAACGATGCGACAGAGAAGAATTTTAAGTTTTCTAGGATCTCAACAGGTGGTCATTGGAAATTCCTTTAGGTGTGATTGGACGGCGCAGCAAGATGATGGTTTTCAGTTGAAGCTTTTAGACTTCAACGTCATCACCGTTTGAGGACCTGGTTACGGTGAGTCCCAATTTTTAAATGCGCAATGGAAGGTTTTATTGGGTTTCACGATTAGGAAAGTTGTGTTAAAATCGAAGGGAAAATTCAAGAGTTGGGACAAGTTCAAGAGGCTTAAAGAATGAAAAGAAGCATTTTGTCTTGTTCTGCATAAAGTTACTTGGAATGTTGTATTTACTTTTGGTTTCGGCGATTCGGTTTCGATAATTGTCGAAACCACGCTCTGAAAGGCAACCTATCGAATAAGTCGACAAAATCATGGCAGCCGTCGAGTTTGCCTGTCATAAAGGCACTGTTTCGAGTACCCAGGAGCTAAGCTTCGCACAAAAAACGGGTGGGAATCATATGAAGCAAATCACTTCTGAATCGTAACGTAATCGACCCATTTCTGAAGATGGTGACTGATGATGAAAAGTGCATCACTAACGATAATTTTAAGCGAAAACGGCCGTGGTCGAATCAAGTCGACGCGCCGCCTCGAACGTTGGTTAAGCCAGGATTGACGGCCTACAGAAGGAAACAACGGTTCAGAACCGCCCAACTTTTTCCTCGTAGGAGAGAAAAGTGTTCCATCAGGAAAACCAACGGCAGGCCTCATACATCAATAAAGACATGATTGAGTAAGGCCCCAGGCTTCCGCAAATGATTGATAATTTTCTGAAAATAAATCGGCCTAAAAATTAAAATGGGTGCTCTTTTTTTGTAGCACGAAAATCAAATCAAAGTTTGGATATAACTGAGGGAAGAAAATTTCTTTATACGTGACAACATCTTACAAGGCTAGTAAAAAAGTTGGTCTGACGAAAATAACTTTACTACCTTAGTATTGATAGATTTCAATCTTCCCCCATCAAATTTTATTATTTCAATGGTCTTCCAATATGGAATTCCGAGGTTTGACAGAGTGTCGTGCATTCAGTCTGTTTCGCCAAATCACTATAGACATACATAAGGCTCAACAAGACGTCCAACTAATAAAATTGGTGTATTAAAATCGTTCTGTTCGGGCAACGTTTCGCGCGTTTCGCTCATTTAATGGTCGCCATAATTGTCCTGCCGAAAGGTCGGAGTGAAGGATAAATTTGAGTTGACTAGTTCAGTAAACGGTCAACAAACACACGTACGTCGGCGATACGCCAGATCTGCCGAAAACATCGCCGGTGCCCGTGAGAGTGTACAGGAGAATCCGAGGCAGATGATTCCGCGTCGCTCGCATGAGCTCAGCCTTTCGCAAACCACAACTTGGCTGAAGTTAAATGAAAAAAAAACGTGTATTCGCTGAAACTGACCCCAACCATGACAAGTGGTTTTAACAAGATGGCGCTTTTTGCCACACATCTCACGCCACATCGGAAATTCTGCCACACATCTCACGCCACATTGGAAATTCTGCACGAACGTCATCTCAAGTGGAGGTGATGTGAGCTGGCCACCGAGATCGTCCGATTTGATCCCGTAAGACTTCTTCTTGTGGGGTTTTCGGACGTCGCAGGTCTATGCAAATAAGCCATAAACCAGAGCGGCCCTCAAAGCCAACATAACCCATACCATCGGTCAAATTCGGCCTGATTTGTGCGTCAGAGCCATGGATGTGCGTCAACCAGTGAAGCCACGGCGAACATCTGAACGATGTTATCTTCCATACATAATGGACACAGACACTTTGTTTTTTTTTTTAATTTAAATAAAGGAAACGCTTAATGAAAAACCCTTCAAGTCGCTAACGAGCAAGCATAGCGACCAGTTAATCCTCCCGAAGAAAGTGGCTCTTTCGCTTTGCCAGATTACTCTTTTCGGAATTGGTTCATTAACATATCAGTCGATATGACAGAGAAATCCGAAAAGCCTATAGGAGGTAATACGTCTATGGTGTATTTATTACAAGTTGGCAGCATAGCTACCAATTTCTGGAAACCCCGAGGGCTCATTTACAAGCTTGGGTAAATTTTTAACCACAGCCAAGATCTCCACAAACCTTCCTTCGGGTATTGCCTATCCAGAGATTTAGCAAAGCTTTTCCACTCCAAAACTGGGTGGCAGAGTTGGTAGAGCGCTTGCCTTTCAATTGATTCAATTGATAGGTCCCAGGTTCGATTTCTAGAGTGGTCTAGTTTTTCGAATCTGGTCCAGTGACTGGGTTGGTCGATCAGCGAAAGTAGTCTGACTAAATGGATGGCGTTTTTGTAGTGGTTGTTGTATCGGCTTAGTTTGTGTTATCAAAATAGTTTGTGTAGATTGTACTAAGATGGCGCTGCTGTGAAGGTATAACACTGACAGCGGACTGTTTAGCTAAATCTTCCAAAACTTTCAAAGTACATACTATATATCAAACTTAAGTCGAATACCGGCTTATTTATGTTTAATGTAGTTTAAGTAGTTTTAATATTATTGTTAGTAAGGTTAAGATTTTATTTTTTAGATTAGTTTCTAGTTTAGTATTTAAGTCTAGTTTTAGTTTAAACATAAATAACAATACATATACTAAGTTTTTCACATTATTAATTATTTTTCTTAGTCTTATTATTAGTTTTTTAAATTAAATTAACGTAAATATTAGTTCGTCGAAAGACATAGATTTAATTGTTAGTTTTAGCTTAGAGCGCCCGCATAGGGCCAGTAAGTTAGTATATAAAATAGTTAAGTTAATTAAGCTAGTTTTAAGCGTTTTTTGTCTAGCATGTAAGGTTAAAGAATTGAATAATAAAAATGCATTTTGAATTGAATTGAACTTAAGTCGAATAAAATCCTGCGAATCAGGTGAAAGCTGCCAATAGGATGATATAAAAATTCTCCGTCCCCGTTTCGGTGACGTTGAAGTGAGTTGAAACCAAATACATCTGAGTTTCTCAAACCACTACATAATCTTTCATTCTTCTCCTAATTTTTCCGCTCGCTCTGTGCTACACGCATTAAAAGAGTCTTCATATAGTCTTGAAGAGCGAGACAAGTATAAAATAAAAAATATCCAATCGTTCCATGTGGACTAGCATAAAAAATATTTCCATGCATACGAGATATGATATGACATGAAACTAGGACATCTCCTTCAACAATGACATTAGCTGCTAAAAGTTCGATTCATAGTTCCATTTAATCCACTTACCTTGGAAATCTCGTCATCGCTGATATGACAAAGAACTCGTTCGATTCACAAACTCCATCCTCAGAAAAAACAGTCAGTATTTTCCTTGAACACCTCCTCCCGGATCCGGTCTTGCAGCACGCAAGTATTAAGAAAAAAAATATAATACATATTTTCATCCTTGTTGTCCTCGAGTTTTTAATTCCTTCCCCATAATCATTATAATTCTCTGCTGGAGAAAGTTTCACTTATGCTTCCGTAGCTCCTTGTCTTGTTCATAATGTCCTGTATTATGTTCTTCATTCTTCTGGAGCGCATCCTGTTTTTTTGTGCGTCTGCATGCCTGCCTCCCCATTCAGTTTGATCACAATAAAGTTGTCACAGTGCTAGTGTCCAGTTGGAGATGGAGAGAGAGAGAGAGAGTGAGTAGCTTCTCCTGTTGTCATGGCGTCCGCTTTTAATCGAGGCACTCCAGAAAAGCGAAGCCAAGAATAGCGTTGTGTTTATTAGGAATTCTTTTCTCTCAAGGATTTTCGAATTCCATTCCTTCGTGCGCCGCGCTGGACCGTAGTGGCCGTGCTATTGTTTTCCAAAACTTTTGTTAATTTTCATTCTTTTCACCAAGTTTCTTCGTTTTTTTCTGCTCCTTTTCGCCTTCGGAAGCGAGTGCCTTTCGAAGGAACTCACAAACTTTATCATATCCGTTTTGTTTTGGTTGTGTTTTGTTTTTCTTCTGATTCTAAGTGCTCAGTTGCCGTTATTGTCACTGCCAACTTCATCGGTGTGCTTATCCATTTTCTTCACAGTGCTTATGCCTGCTTACCTTGGCGTTAGTGTTGGCGTTGTTGCTGTTGTTGTTGTTGTATCGCGATCTGCTTAATGCCTCGCACAGTGTTTTAGTGTCATCGTTGGAAGTAGTTTCCTTCCTATCTCGCGAGTCCTTTTGTGCGAGGTGGCAGATTGCGGGTCGACTCACTCGGGCTGAAGATGGAGAATCCTTTATTTTTCCTTCTCCTTGTTATTTTTTTTTCCTTGTCGGCAGCGAAGCTTAAGTAATTGATTTTTGTTTTCATAATTCCTTGCCATTGTGAGGACGCGGGTGTGATTTCTTTTTTTTTGTAAGAAATAAATTCCGATTGTGCTTAGGTTGGCTTTTCTCCGATGAATTCTCTGAAGGATGAGTTCTACAAAACGACAATGGTTGACGAAGGTTATCCTTGAGGGTTTGATGCATAGACAATGATTGTTTGTTTTTGAATTGAAAGGATCTTTGTTGAAAACTTGAACGGGGTAAAAGTTTAAGGATTCAAATCGGAATTATTGATTTTGTAAATGAGTAGATCGATGGGTAAAGAATTAAGCCCTAATTAAAGAGAGTGGCCTTTAAAACTTCATAGCAAATGTTCAAAATTTTGTTTGCAAATGCTTATTTGGAAGTTCAAGTTTTTTTTACATTAACTTTGTAGATGATATTAGTCAATTGTTCATGTCCATTTTGGCATATTTCTTGAACTCTTGTCGGATATTTCTTGCTTACAGTCTATGACTCGTTCTCATCCCATGGGACTTAAAATATGGCAAAAAAAAAGGACCTATCGAATCAGGCGATCATTGTATTTATATAAAAACAGAGATATAACGCGATGCGCAAAGGATTGTTTTAAAATGTCCGTTTGTCGCGCAAACTGTGTTTGCGGTTGCATTGCCCTGTTGGACCCATATTATCTTCAGTTCCAATTCATCATGGCTCTTCGTAAATAGGGCGTGAGTTCTGTGTGCTTGAGGAGTGCAAATTGTACTTGTTGACATATCCGCTGTCGAAATGTGACGGTTTGTAGACACTAAATGCAGGGCACATCCTAGCAGTTTTTTCTAGTACTGGGATAAGTGATTTGCGGAGCCCGTAAGTGTATCTAACCACATTATTAGTGTTTACAAAGTTTACAAAAGATAACTGCAGCATAGTCAATGAAGGGGATAAGTAGGGTCTCAGCAAGCCTGAGTCTTGTTGCTCAAGGTGTGAAACTGAAAGACAACCAAGGCTTATGAAGTCCCCCGTATAAGCGACCGACGGTGTAATTGACGTGGTCGCTGGCCGACTGAGTGCGTTTCAACTTGAAACCAAGGGTCCTAACAGTATCCACATAATAAACCCTTACATCTGGCAAGAAGATATAAGGTAGATTTTCCGTATCAAACTCGTGTATTGAGATCATGATGGACTGGGTTTTTGCAGCGTTAAGTGTAAGACCAGTTTTCACAGACTACTTGGAAATTTCTGATAGATCTTCGTTCATGCGGTGAATAAGATCTTCAACTAAGCCAATCGGCCTTGCCAGGTAAATGTGCACGTCATCAGCGTAGAAATGAACGGATACATGGGAACATATGAACTTGCAGAACAAAATAGAGCCTACGATTGATCTCTACGGTACTCCAGCAGTGAGCTTTTTCGGCAGAGAAATTTTCTGCGCCGCTACTATCCCTTGGCTTCTTCAGAAGAGCGACTGCTTGTACACTTAAACTGAAGTATAGACTAAGTTTTTTGCACAAAATATCATGATTGACTCCATTAGAAGCCTAAGAAAAGTCTAGCAGACATAACACCATAGAGTAATCCTTGTCGAAGTTTATTCTAAAGTCATTAAGGATTTTTAATACTGCCGTAGAGCAACTGTGGTTTGCACGAAAGCCGGACTGAACCGTTGACAATAAGTTGTTTCGATCGAGGTAAATAGAAATCTGTTTTGCAACTTTTCAAAAATCTTCGATAGGTATGGTAGTATGCTTATTGGGCGGTAATCCGCTGTCGAAACAGGCTGTGGCTTTTTGGGGACAGGGATAACCGTTGCAGATCTTGCACCTCAGGAATTGTTGACGAAGATACGCAGAAGTTTATTAAATGTGTCAGGGATCTTAACAAGTGTGGAAGGATAATTCTGACAAAACGAATAGGAACTCTATCTTCACCTGCAGCATCGGAATTGAGTCCGCGGATAGCTTCTACAACTTCAATATCCGAAACCACTTTGAAAGCAAAATCAGTGTCTTGATGGGTAATGAGCTGAGGATTAGGTTCAAAGACGGTGTCATTCGTGGCTTCATTGAGTTCATCTGGGTCGGGTACGGTGCTTGAGTTATTTCTTTTACCAATTCCAATTGAACGTAAGTTGCGCCCAAATTTCGAGGGCGGTTGACTGCAGGCCAATTAAGGGTAGAAGTATCGTTTTTTGGCTCTTCGGTCAAAAGTGACACATAGTTTGGAAACCCTGTTCGCGTCAGTTGAACAAAGCTTCCATTTGGAGTAAGATTTTCTGCGGAATATTTGCTAAAAAGATATTGCAATAATGTCTGTATGTAAGACATCTTCTAGCACATATTCCAGTTTAAGAATTGCGCATCTAAATGTAAAGCATCATAATCAATAGACTCAAAATCTCTAAATTGGAAGTATAAGGAGCTGAAACACTGGAGAAAGTTATATTATACGTACAAAACAATAGGTCATGATCTGTAACACCATTTAAGGAAAGTTGATCATGGAGGACAACATCAGAGCGATCTGAAACCATTATTTAATCAAGCAGACTCCAAGTTGAGTTTGTATTGAAGCAAGTAGCGAACGAGTTGATCATTAAGTTCGGCTGCAAGGACGAATGAGTTGGGGCCAATTAGATGGCACATCATCTGGTTGACGTTGACGGCTCATCGCCGACATTTTCAATCGATAATCTTGTCCTCTTTCATCATGTGATATTCCAGTTTCTTGGAGGCGAGAGCGGTAAGAAATTTTCTATAATTTTCCTTATTGAACCAAATTTTATTTTGACACTAGCCTGTTTTTGCACTAAAAAAAGTTGCAGAAACTCCATATTGTACGAAACGGGTTAACTCATGCTTGAACAATGTTGGGAACTATTGAAAACTGCAACTTTTTTGTGAAAAAGGTTTCTGAGACTGGTTTCTTAAGTGAAAACATTTTCCACTGTTTATCATGTGCCCACAACGGAGAGCATTGCAAATGTTTCCGAAAGCGTACAACAACTAAACATCAGTCGCTCCTACATGAGAAGAATATTGGATAAAGATTTCGAGCTATTCGGTTACAATTTCATCTTTCCAGTTGCATTTCTATCTCGGCGACTGCGTAGCTAGGAAAATTTCCAGATTTAAAGCTCGTTGCTTCACATGTCATTGTGAAGTGAATGGATCCTTAAAGTGTAGCATTTGTGAATGGTTTTTAGAGTGGCGGCATTATTGCCCCCCCTATGTGTTATAGTAATGGAGAGTGCCTCTGAAGCATGATTACCGATTTTTAATGGACATAAATTGAGCTATCTTACCCCCAAAAACGATCCTCAGGTGGTAACTACTGGAACCATGAAAGTACGCTGGAAAGAATTAGGAACGATGTGGGGAAAAGAATGCGAGATATTTTACTGCTGTCACATATGCTATAAGTGTGTGAGTTGGTCGTTTGAAAACGGCTGAGAACAAAACTGATCAATTTCAAGACAATAACCGATCGGCTGGCGTGATTCGTGTCGAGTGAAAAAATAATTCTACGAAATCTTGGAGAGATAAAAGATACATGCTTCTGGCGCACAGACTTTACGGCAACTAGTTACATAGCAACACGGCAATCCACAGTAGGTCGAACTTGCTGCTTGACGCTTGAAAATTGCCCAACATTCTAAAGGTTCAAAAGCACGCCGGAAACAGCAAGTTCAAAGACTCAAGAGTCCAAAATTCTGGAATAGCTTGAAAAGTATTGATATTGGGAAGTAAAAGCGTGAATATCGCTCGTGGATTGATTGCAACGCATTCAGTCGTAAATTAATTTCAAAGTTTGCACATTCTGACACATTGGCACCCACCACAGAATTCGGTTGCTCCAGAGTTGAGTCTACATTCAAAACGTGAAATCCAACACCAAAGGACACGAATGTGTTCAGCAGGTGTTCCAAAGGTGCCTAAATTTCGTAGGGATCTGTGATAAACTAATCGCGAATTGGAATACTTTTTAGTGTTAAATTTTTAATATACAACAAAAAAAACGTATTTTATTTATGAAAAATAAGCAAAGCAATTAAATAAATTGATGTAAAGTGTTGATGAACTTTGGTCAATTCAAATCAACATAATTCGATCTAAAAGACTATCAAATGACTTCAATGATTCTTAAATGACTTCAAAATGGCTTCAATGACTTCAAAAAAATTTCAGTGATTTCTCTGAAAACACAGGAATTTGCATTAATTTTAAATGCAGTCGTTGAATTCACTTTAACTAATTCCAAATCAATGACTTCGAAATGAATTGTGATTTGATATATCGAAGTTGAAATATGAAATGGAATTGTATGATTGAAGTCAATACGAAAAATTTTTTCCTATGACTTCAATGACTGCAATCAAAAGCGTTTGCGTTCTTCTACACCTCTGCTGCTTTGTACTCTATGAGTTACCTAATGATGTGTATCGGCAGGGAAATGTCCGTCGATTAAAATGGTTACGCCACATTTATTGAAGCTAAGATTGTTTTCGAATCTCGCCAGGTTCACCGAAATAGGGCCTTATCTCTGTTCAGTCTAAATTTTAAATAGACCAGAAGCTTGACACGTTAATCAAAACTGTGAAATAAAAACATTACACTTGCAAAATTTTTACAAAGTCGATGAAAATCACAGTCTCCAGGAATGCGGTTTTTTAATGATCAACCCACGCATAGCCCTCTTACCTGAGTCGTCCCCTAAAGAATTGAGGCTATGTTTGTTTACACATAAGTATAAACTGCACTCATGCTCGCCTTTCATCCAAACCATCGAAGGCCCTTGGAAAGAATTTTTGCATCTGCTAACTGCTTTTTTTTTTGAAAAAGAACAAAACTGGAATGCAAAAATGCAAATGCGTTTAACGTCACAAAACTTCACGGTTACTATGCGAGCTCCCACTGCTCCAAGGATCCGCAATCTCATACATACTCATATCTCTTGGCATTCCACTTGTGCGGCTATTACCGTTCCACTCCACGCAGTACCTGCACATCGCATCGATACAACAAACCAGATTTACGAACATTGCAAAGAGTCCTCTGTGACACGCAGAAAACTTTACGCTTAGGAATGTCTTCCTTGATAGTGTAGGTGAGTGCTGTGGATCAAAAACAAGAAAAAAAAAAAAAGGAATCGCAAACGAAAAAGAAGAAAGAATAACAACAGCAGCAGCGCACTTATCGCAACGCAGAATCGTATCCTTTTTTGAAGGAATTTACATATCTCGTAGGCGAAATTTCCTTCTGTCGTCGTCGCAATCGTTGTTGCTCGTCGTCGAGAGCGGCTTGATTTTAAATTGCAAACCAAAATTCCAAGGATATTTACCTGGAGCAGAAGTTCCTGGGCTTGGCTGTGTTGCTTGGTGATTTGTTGGATTCCTGCGACAGTGGTTGGGGGTCGGAAGACTGATGACACGATGGAATTTATAACAACTCAAGGGATGGATTGGTTGCCAAATCCTTTTTGAAGGATAGAGCTGAGATGAGCAGACAACTGTGCATTTACAGATGTATATGTATGTATGATGATTTTGCTCAGGTTGTAGATGGGCTTCTTATCTTTTAAAGCCGCGTATGAGTAAGGTATTCCTCGGATGGGCGGAAATGAATGTTACCTGGGGTGGGGGTCAATTGAGGGAATTTCTCTCGAAATATCGATAGCTTTGGTGAATAACTTTTGGCACGTGCTCTATTTGGCGCAGATATTGCCGCAATTTACAGCTTTGAATTGAATATTTGATATTTATTGTGGTTATTTTACGTTTATTTGAATGGAGGTGGAGCTCATTATAGCGAACGAGGCGACAAAGCAATGAAATTGAATTTACTTATCAATGGGCGAATAAATCTGGGAATAATTTTTATGTTAGTTTTTCTTTAAAGTCCTTTGATAGCAGCCCATTCTTAATACAAGGCATCATTTTTCTAAGCCTCTTGAGCAAATTTAAAACTATGAACCTACTTTAAATTCATTTCACATAGCCTGTGGATGTTCAACACGAGTTCACAAGTTGAGACTGCGATGGACAGCAATTAGAGAAATGATCTTAAAAGAGTCAGTCTAAGTTTTGGTATACCTTCAAGATGAATAGAGATTGCTCGCTCCGCCCTTAAGCTCTGAAACAGTCTTAGCGAGACTTGCCAAAAATTATATAAGACAAGGCAGAGGCAGTCATCCTTTTTTTAAAGCAAGGTCAATGGTGCATTTGTCAGTATTGGATGTTAAGGGAGCAAGATGATATGCAAAATGAATGAGGGAAGAACCCATCATCATAAAACATCAACACAAAAATCAAAACCTTCGTTTGGTATGGTCTTAAGTCGTTTTTTAAAATGCTTTCAAATGTTCATTTATATTAACTTTACTTAACTAGCTAACTGGCTTTGTGCGGGCGTGTAGAGCTAAACGCCTTCCTTAAGCCTTGTCTTTCGGCTAAAATTTTTAATATTAAATTTGAAATGGATTAATTTCTTGCCCACTTCCTCGCAAAAGTATGCACCATCTGAAAGAGTAGACCTTTTGTGTTTTGGGGAGTTTGCTTAGGCTAACAGACATTCCATCCTTCTGATGAAAGTCAGAATATCTTTTAACAAAATTGCAACTGGACATTCACAAAGAATGTGTACAGCCGTTTCGTTGTCTTCCAAACAGAGTCGGTATTCTGTGGTTGTACTGAGTCCTACTTTTATTAGATGTGATCTCAAGCGGCATTGGCCTGAGAGGAAGCTCACGAGCTTTCCAAAATTCTCCTCGCTGAGTTTAAGGATTTCTCTGTAAGTGAAAGGATTTATTAGTAGTTCAGATTGTCTGAGTTCCGGTAGATTTCTCCAGTGAGCAATGTGTAGCTTGTTTTCCCACTTATTGGTCAGACCTGTGGCCGTAGTCCAGCTTACGCCACAGAATGGTTCTCGACCAGTGAACGCGGTCTTAGAACCAGCCGTGGCTAATTCGTCCGCAATTTCATTGCCCGCGATTCCATGATGACCTGGAACCAATCCTAACCTTATTTTGTAACGTCGGGCCAGGGATTGTAAGGCGTCGTAGCAGCTTTTGACACATGGCCTTTTGCAAGGTTTACTGTGGTGCACGAATCGATGGCTAGTAGTTCAGGCTGAAAAACACTTGGATGTTTTCCAATGGATAAGGAGATTTCAGTGTTGGGTCCATAGACACCGACACCAACTCCTCTTGCCATTTTTGAACCATCAGTATACCAGATTTAGTTTCTGGGATCGGGGGCAAGTGTGTTACTCGACCATTGATCACGGTTAGAAATGTCTACCTCAACTAGAAGCCCAAAGCAGTATGTTGCCTTCATTCGATCTGGGATCGAGTAGAACATGTCTTTGTCCGTGATGAAATTGATTATTTTCAAGTGATCCATTGGTCACCTGGTTTGTATTTCATTTGCCAGTTGCAACTTAAGGGCATTTCTGACGGCTATTTTCCTTATGAAAATGTGAAGAGGAGACAGCCAAATAACAGCTTTCAGTGCTGCCGCAGGGCATGTGCTCATAGCACCAATGATGCACAAGCAAGCTATACGCTGGACTTTTTCCAGCTTTTTAGAAGTTGTTACTTCTAAAATTTTTACGAGACTAATCTGGCTTTGGTACGAAACACCTGCTGTACTCCTTATTGTTGTAATAATATTCATATGCATTAAACTAAAACAACGAAAGATCAGTCCTCCACAAGAAATCCTTCATAGAGATGATTTGCAAAAGTCAATCGAAAATCATGCACGCGGACGTGAATATTTAAGAGGTTGGGCAGTTGACATGATACAAAAGGTCTTTCCATTTAGACCACAGTGTCCGCCACTTGCGCAGGCTAAGATAAACTAAAGCAAAAAAAAGTTTGATCTAATTCTGAAGTATTACTTCACGAACCTGAGTGTCAAAGATACGAACTAAAATGCTGCAATTGTACTTACAACAGTTCTTGATCTTATTTTTGTAGTAGGTTGGGTTGCACCCAAAAGCGTGTTTCTATTGAGAAAGTGATAGATCATAAATGCATAACGGAAATTCATTACCGCCGTTTTATGAAAAAGCTTCACTGCCTAACCTAAGAGGATAACTTGTAGAATGTTGAGCTTCCTTGTTCCTAAATATTTATATAGCAAATTAAGGAAGTCTTTTAAAAACAATTTTACAACGCTCCTCCTACAAGTTGATATAAAAAAAAAAAAAAATTTAATTTGTCCTCTCTGAATATCCAGTCATTAGTTCTAAGCGGCCTCATAGTGTAAAAGTATGCCGGGAGCAAGCATATACGTACAAATTTTGTATAAGAAAATGAAATGTTGCAAAAAATAATAGAAAGTATTTTAAATATCCTCATTTAAAACTTTTCAGCAAGACATACTTTTTATTCGGCTGCATTTGTAAATATTATGTATTATTCAAAGGAAAAAAAAAAATTGTATATTGTATATTGTATATTGTCTCAATAAAATTGAATTGAAATTGAATTTGGGGGACACACTTGATTGTAGGATGAGCTTTGCTAACCACACTGAGTCGATAAGAAAAAAACTTTACAGTTATTAATATTATTTTAAAGCCCTTAAAACGATCCTTTTATGATCGGAAAATCTCAATTGGAAATAAATTGATTATTTTACTTAATTTAACTTTGCGAATTTTGTATCTGTTTCAATTTTTTGCTCAACTGACTTTTGTAGTTTTTATTAAGTTTCATCGTGTCGACTCTTTTATGAACAACCATCTTCTATCAGAGCTTTGGCAATTTCTGGAGGGTTTGTGAATTGTGTAAGAACGTGGCTCTTGGATCTTACTAACATTCTGTTCCAACTAAGGGCCTTTTTTTGGTTTTCCTTTTTTAAACCTGAATTAATGCTGTTGAACCAAAGAAAAAAAACGCTTATTATCGTTATGATTGTTAATAGAAGAAGGAAAGAACTTTATTTAAGTAAAGGAATGCTAAGTATGTAATGAGAAAGATTAACATTAACCAGTAGTGAACAAATTAATAAAACTTTTTCATCACTCCCATTTATTATTAATTACATAACATTTTATAGTTCAAAATCAAATGAGTAAATTAAAAAAAAATTCATTAAAAGAAATTCAAGATACAAATATAAGTAAAAATTTCATTTTGGTACAATGTTAAATTTTTTGCAAAGTAATTCAAACTTATTCTTGGAAAAAGACTTTGTAAAAACATCTTGCGAGCTGTTCATGTATGGATAAATAAACCAGATTGAAAATACCTTCTTTGAACTTTTCCCTAATGAAGTGATAGCGAATGTCGACATGCTTAGTCCTCTTCAGAGCACTTTGATTGTACATACTACTGTGTCCAAAAAATAAGGTGACATTGTATTTATTTTGAAAATTCTTTATTTATTCTTCCAAATCAATTTCATCCCCTTCAAAGTAATCCCCTCCCGATGCAATGCACTTATGCCAACGGATTTTCCAATCTTTGAAACACTGGTTGTAGTCACTTTCCGGGATGGCCTTCAGTTCCGTCTTCGCTGCGGCTTTAATCTCCTCTATCGTATCAAAACGGTGTCCCCGGAGCGGTCTTTTGAGCTTGTTGAACAGCCAGAAGTCGCACGGCGCCAGATCAGGTGAATACGGTGTTTGCGGAACGATATGGGTTGAGTTTTTGGCGAAATGATCACGAATTACGAGTGCGGTATGGGATGGTGCATTATCGTGGTGTAAAAACCAAGAATTGTCTTTCCACAATTCCGACCTTTTTAGGCGGATAGCGTTACGCAAACGACGCATAACGTTCAAATAATATTTCTTGTTGACTGTTTGGCCGGTTGGAAGCACAACACCACGATAATCGAAGAAAACAGTCAACATGACCTTGATTTTTGAGCAACTTTGGCGCGGTTTTTTTGGTCTCGGCTCTCCTTTGGCACGATATTCGCTCGATTGATCGGTTGTTTCGGGGTTGTAAGCATAGATCCAAGTCTCATCGCCAGTTATAATGCCTTTCATGACATCCTGGTAGTCGGAAAGCATTGTTTCACACACTTCAACGCGACGCCTTTTTTCCAAAAAATTCAATGTTTGCGGTACCAGTCGAGATTGGACGCGCTTGAGGCCCAAAGCATCCTTCAAAATGGTATTGACTGAGCCTTTCGATAAGCCAACGTCATCAGCAAGGTCTCTTATCGTTAATCGATGTTTTTTCAACACCAAATCTTTGATTTGTTGGACGTGAGCTTCATCGGTTGAGGTTGATGGTCACCCAGAACGCTCTTCGTCTTCGACACGTTCACGGCCGGCTTGGAAATCACTATACCACTTGTAAACATTGTTTTTAGACATAGCCTCATCATCAAAGGCTTTCTGCACCATCCTCAACGTATCCGCAGCAGAAAATTGATTCCGCAAACAAAATTTAATGCAAATTCTTTGCTCAATAAATTTCGACATCGCAAAAAATGAAAAACTCACTTTTAGCAGCTCACAAAACGACGCCTATCTCAAATACTATGAATATATTTTGACATGAAATTTCACGCAGATGTCACTGACAGTACTACCAACCTAAAAAGAAAGAAAAATTTCCAAATCCTTAAAATTTAAACGCGCGCAGTTTAAATTCATATGTCACCTTATTTTTTGGACACAGTAGTATATAGAACTGCATTTAAACGGTTTTTCGGTAAAAGGTCATGGAATTACGCCGTGACCCAAGCAAGTTCTTTTACCGCCTCAAATGCAGCTATGTATTCAGCCTCGGTTCTCGACACACTAACACTTTTCTGCCTTTGTGATGCCCAGGAAGTTGGGGTTCAATTAACGTGACACACAAATCCACTGGAAGACCGCCTTGTCTCAATGTCTCCGGCGTAGTCAGCATCACTGTAAAAATCATGCGGTTTATTAAAGAGTATACCATAGCTCGTGGTGCCCTTTACGTATTTAAAAAAAAGCTTTACTGCATTGATGTCTTCTGCAGATGGATTGTCTAAATGTCTCGAAATTATTCCTATAGCATACGATAGGTCTGGTCTTGTTGCAACTGCCAGGTACATTAAACTACCCACACCTTCTCTGAATGGAAACATCATTCTTTGACTGTTAAAATTTTCATATGCAAACTTCAATGAATTCATTGGCGAACACACAGGAGGGCCATCAAACCGTTCGGCGGAGCAGGATTGACTGAGATGGATCCAACCGTCACTCTTATGCTCTATTTGTAGACTCAGATAGTATTGAGCATCGCACATCTTAATATCAAAATGCTTTTGCAGATACATGATAAGTTGAAGCGCTTGACCTTTATCACTTGCAGCAATGAGCCCGTAATCGATATATAAAACCATCATTATATTATCACCATGCCCCTGATGCACAAAAGCACAGGAATCTGCACGAAAGTCAAATTGTTCCAGGAGCTTGGTGAACTTAGTCTTCCAGCATCATGAAGCTTGTTTTAAGTCATATATACTCCTTTTCAATCTGCAAACATGACTGCTGAGATCATTGTAACCTTCGGGCTGTGACATATACATAGATCACTTCCTCCAGATCACAGTTGAGAAAAGCTGTCTTAATGTCAAATTGTTTTAAAAATAGATTTTCGATTTAAATGGATGCGAAACGCACAATAGGACTAAAGGTTTCTAAATAATCATTACCGTCCTTTGGTGTAAAACCTCTTACTACGAGTCGGGCATTGTACCGTTCTATCTCGCCATCCTTCGATAACTTTGCCTTGTAAACCCATTTTTTATCGATCACTTTTCTCTTCGCTAGTGGAATAACAAGATCCCAACGATGGCTATTCGAGAACGTGAAATAAAAGCATAACCTTCTAACATATTTGTAAGCACACTTGACGTTGCTGATACCTGATCCTTTTTGTGACTACGAAGTCGTGTTCGATTTGAGATTGTGGAGTCTGATTCTTGTTCCTGATCACGAAGGTCTCGCCTCACAATTTTTGGTACCTCAGCCGACTGCTTTTCGTCAATCTCGATTAGCACTTCACTCGTAGAAACACTTTTATTATATTTTTTTTAATGTTTGCGTATTTCTGCGATGAACAATTCGTTACAACGATTAAACTCTAAGCGGTAACGAGGGTACATTTCCCGTATAAGCTATATTCCGTTTATTGCCATTCATCCACGAACCTCGATACGCCATTGAGAAATAAAATAAAATTAAATTTTAAAACTATTTTTCATTCAGGGCGATGAAGCAATTTCTTTAAGCTTTTATTATCCGCCATATTAGCCATGTGGGAGTTTAATGTGCTCAAATAAAATAGAAGAAAGAAAAACGAAAAAGACCGAACAAAAGCAGGCAAACAAGGGAAGCAAGGCGGTATGCCGTGAACCGCGTACACTGTGTGAACTGTGGCGTATACTTACTTTCCTTAACCATCACCGCCAGACCCATAAAGAAGTAACAAGTAGGGAACTAGGATACCAGTGTTGTTACTCTTTTTCCACCGCTGCACATCCTGTATATGTATATATGCTGCTTCCCATGGTGCACGTGGTTCATTGTCATCATTACCCTTAGCGAAATATGGAGCGCGCTGGTATTCAGCAGGATACAACAAGGATAAAGAAAAAGAACAATAATTCCCACCATAAAAATGGGGGAATAGCTGGAGTTATTGCAGAATTATGCACCCAGGTACTAGTGCATTTGAGCGCTGAAACCGTGTATCTATGTGCAAAGTGGTGGTTCCTCTTCAACTGCAACTAACCCTCCCCACCAGGGCTATTAAGCAGTTGAAAGTCGTGGGATAAACAAAATTTATGCAAACTTTTTTTGTTTACATTTTAGTACCCAGCCATTCGCAAATGCTCCCATGTGCTTCCTGCTTTCCTTTGCTTCCCCCGTGAGCCAACTGCGCATTGAATGCGTAAAAAATTCATTTTTATGGGATCCTTCTATCGTCCGCGTGTGGGAAGCGGGAGGGAAATTTGTTTTCTTTTAAATTTTATGACGAAAATTAGTTTATTGTTTGTACATAAACGTGTTCGCTGTAAAAATAACGAAAATAAAAGATCCTTTTTTTTCTTCCTTGCTTTTAATGGTTGGATGGAATTAATTTTTAGCAATTTGTTCGAGAAAAAAATTTAGCGAGACTTGCGTGTCGTGGGATGGGTGAGTCTGTCCTGGGGGTAAAGAGAAAGCTGGGAAATCTTGGTAAGCTGGTTTATTCAGGGGAAGTGGGTACGATTTAATAAAGAAAAATTCAAGTCGGGATATTAATTTGTTTTTATTTAAATTTAGTAGCAGGATAAGTGTTAAGTTTTGAATTGTTTTCAGATTTTTAGAAAGGCTAATGACAATTTGTATTTTGTATCTGTATTTGTATTTGTGTTTCCAAATAATATTTCAAAACTTGGTCGCTTTATTTAATGATAAGATTAAAGAGATAAAATATTATTAGAATAAATTTACCAGAATATAAAAAAGTGTCACAAATTATTTAAGGTGCACTTATTTAATAAACAATAATGAAAAGAGTAAAAACGAAAAATTAAAAAAAACAAATTTCGGTGCACACTTTCCAGATCCATTTTATTTAAACTATAAAATCGTAACTGTTCCTGCTGTTCAGTCATTTAATATAAGAAAAGAGTGAGCCCCACAGTTTAAGAGAGTTCATAAAAAAATGTATTTGAGAAACATAGTATTTTAAGTCAGTTAAATGACAGCATTTTTAACTTCCCATCAGCAAGTTTTTGTAATCGGTCCGATTTTCGAATTCCTCGAAATCGGCCTTTGAAACATCTTTCAAAATCTGCAAAGAAAACTGGACCAGAAGAAAAAGTTTAGTTATAATTTCGAAAATAAAGCGTTTTTCAATAAGAGCGCTACAAAAGTTTTTTTAAATAAAACAAAAACAGTTTTGGATATCAATTAAATTTTTTTATTCCTGTGAAAGCTTGTTTGATGGAATGGTATGGAACTCGATTTCTTTTGCATGGCCACCATGGGCACGCTTGCAGAAGTCCAGACGCTGAACCCAATTTTCGACGGTTTTCTTCTTTGTCTCACTGATACGGGAACATTTTGTACTGTGCCTGTGGATTGAAATTTTTCCACTAGAGGCTCAGTTGTTGATCTGCTAGGACGATTATATCGACCATAAATTGGACGTAGCGCTCTTAACGTTGAGGTCACTGACTCCGAATTTCGGTAGTAAGTTTTAATGATTTCGATTAGTTGTTGGTTCGTATATCTTTCCATCCATGAAATGGCAAACCTTACTGAAGAGAAATGTCAAAAGAGCGGCAAGAAATATGGCGTCGTTTGCTGTCCCTGTCGCTCTCCTTTTGTAGCGTCCCTGTTGAAAAACCCTCTACATGAAGTTGAGATAAGCGGCGTTTCACAATGTTTATATCGAAACAATTTAAATTCTGCCAACAAAAAAAAAAAAATATATCAAATCATGTTTTCATAACCCGAAATGAATTTCATGATGGCGGCAAATAAAATATCACCTATTTCTCTTGTATCTTGAGATGGGAAGTTCATGGTATGGGCAGGCATACTCGCATCCAAACCAATTTTGACGGCTTGAATTCGCGTTAACCAGTTTTTGGAATAGGTTTTAGGATTTTAAATATTTTTACAATTTGAAACTAATTTATTGGATTAGCATTAATTTCAATTTTGGATAATTGTGATGTGTCGATTGTTTCACGAGAATATACTCTTACTCAACATTTATTGCAATTAAATTAAAGGCGGTTCATCTTTGACCACTCTGGAAAACTAGCTATAGATCTTCATTCCATATATTCAGGCTGAGGTACCATCAGCAGAAAAGCTAAGAACGAATTCTACGTCGTCTGCGTACGTTTATATTTTACAGTGCTTAAGTACACGAGAAACGTCGTTATTAAACATGGTGAAAAGTAAAAGTCCAAGAATAGATCCTTGTGGGACTTTCGCATTAGTTTTTTGAAAATCTCATAGTCATCATAACCAGCCTGACGTCTGCCGCTTAGGTGGCTTATTATTAACTTACCTGCTGTTCGAGCTAAAATAAGGTTGTGTAAAAGCAGCTTAGGTTTGACTGGGTGAAAGGTATTTGAAAATTCCAATTACATCAGAGATATTGAGTCTCTCTTTGTTTATATCATTTTGTAGATCTTCAACTAAGTTCGAATTGCAGTCGTGCAGCTCTTGTAGTTGGGACTCTTTGGGACTATTTTCGATCTTTACCGAACTTCGGGGAAATGTAAATACTATTGTAATGTTATTCGAAATATGGGTCAGATAACTAAGCACAGATGTTAGAAATAATAATTACAAGGTTTTTTGAGTGCAAATTTTTAAGTCTCGTTAAATTGGTCTTTAATGCAAGAATAGCCTTTTAATTTCCATTTCATCAAATTTCTGCAATGAATAACGTTATTATATGAGAGTTTACCTTTCAATTAAGGCTAACCTATCAATCTTATTTTTTTTGCTAATTATTATGGAATGTTCTCATTCACTTATTATTATTCATAAATATCTTTATTCAAGTCAAATCAAATTCCCAAAAAGTGCCAACGGACTTCTAGTACTAAGCCTTCGCTATCCGCCTGTGCATCTGTCATATGGTTTTTTTTCTGAACCACAATGAGTAGACATTTCCACACATACGCAGAATGTGTACTATTACGCCCGCTATAACAAAAAGCAATAAAAATAAAAAAACAAAGAGCTTTGTAGGGTGGTGCGGAACCCTTCGTGCGCGTGTTTGACTCGCATTTGGCCAGAGTTTTTGTTTAGCAGCCGTAACGTATTTTGTCAGTACGTATGCTTACATCTCACGTGTTGAAAAGTACTTCAGCTTGATTTTAGAGTTTGCTAGCTTACTGCGCATGTATATCGGCTTTAAGTCCTTGGCTAGTATAAACTATTTGATCCAATATAGTTTAATTAATTTCGGTAAATGAGGTAATAGTTCACTTACTAATCGGACATAACGTCAGATTCGGAAGATGATAGAGCAACAGTTTTCTGACGTTTTTTTTATAAATTTGTACGTATCCGGTCGGAGAATGGCTCGGATGTTTCTTTTTTCATAAAAGTTTTCGATGGTTTCGGACCCTATTTCACGAAGAGAAGGTTGCATTGCTCTCCAGTGTTTGAATGGTACCTCACGTAAAAAAAAATTATTTTGCTGGAATCGTAGGTCTTAATTTTTGGCCATAAAAACCAGGTTGATTGACTTGGACTGTAACTTTTCGTCCATTTACGTATTAAAATAAAAATCGGACAATGCCGCCACTTCAAAAACTTCACCAAATAGTTACGGATTCGTGACTTACCAAAATAAGGAAATTTCGGTTTTTTTACGTTGCCATCGAGATCGAGCCATCATTCTAAAAGGCTGTTGACATGAAGTTTTAGACATTCACACCAATATGCGATCCAAAGAAGGCTCTCCTATCGTAAGGATCAATGCTGAGCTTCTATTCAACGAAGAGAAAGTTCGTCAACACTAGCAGCTTTTTGAACTTGATTTTGCTTTAGCTTCATCAAAGTATGTTGCATGACATTTTTAACGGTCATCACGAATGTTGATTGCTGCATTCTGCCTGACAGCAATAAGTCGTTTAACGACAATTTAAAATAAACTGCACAGGAAGGACTGTGTTCGGATATAGCGTCCATGATTGGTCTCCGTCTGATATCTTGAAAGGCATTGGAATCCGGGACCGGTTAAGTTATTGGCGGTCTCCTGTGACTTAAGCCTCAAGTGAATGGGTTTTCTGTTTTCTTGAAGTCCGAGCAAACTTATTGTAAGCAGTACTTCAATAAAATTTCGGCTATTCATATAACCTTCCGAAAATACTTCCTTGGCTGCACTTCGCGCAAAAATCGCCTCATACGTTTGGGCATTGCTCGTATTTCAAGACGAGGAGCTCTTAGAAGCAAGCTTAGAACCGTCAGCCTTTTCTTGATTTGTAGCTTATGCAGAGATAAGACTTATGTTGATGGACTTGGCATCTGTTCGTGCACCTTAAATTCACAACTCCTCGCGCGCGTTTTTTTTTCATGAACCATTGGTAGATGTCAAAGTTTGTCGTTTTCTTTCCAGCTGACTAATTCCATCTAACGTATGTGTGGCGTTGACATCTGTCTTATAGCAGTCTTCGCCTTCATAAGTTCTTTGGCTGCCCATTGCAAAGAAGATCAAAGATATGAAGTTCGTTGTCTTTTTTTGATTGATTTTGGGCTAAGTGGATTATTTTTTCTGTGAAAACAACCTTAAAGGATTACTTGCTGACTTTTGAGATGCGTTCTTTCAAAGACCAGGTGCACAATGTCTGCCTCTGAACATACCAATGAACATACCAGCACTCATTCTTTCAAAGAATGGTGAAGGCGATCAGATGCCGGGTTATGTATCCGCCTCCCATCAAAAAAAGACATTGTTAAATCACAATGGAATAGCTATCCATCGGGCACCATGAGGAGGTGATGATTCCTTTTTACACAGAGACTGTGTAAACCGGGTTAAAATATCGTTCGCAAGTTAATGTTTAATTGCGCAATAAATTTTAATTGCTCAAACAACACACGTTATGAGCATCAGAGCCTTCACTGGCACGCAATCAATCAACGAGACGAAATGAAACAGAAAACCTCCTTCCACCAGTGTACCTTGCCTTGCCATCAATCCTTTGGCAACAAAAAGGACTGCTTGACCACAAATCATTGGAGCTCGGAAAACGTTCACCAACTCAATTAACTGTTTTTCTGTATTTTTTTTTATCTGTGGAAACTTTTCACTTTTCAGCAAGCAACAGCAGTGGAACAAATTTCCCATAATTCATCATTCAGTGAAAAATGAGTACAAACTTTTATCCCCTTTTATACGCGCACGCATCCAGTCCAGGATGGTTGGCAATGCCATAGGCATGCACTCTTCACCTAACACAAGCGAACACCAACAACAGCAACAAGAGTATCAGGAGAGCATTTTAACGACTGGGAAAGGATCAATTTTGCCTCATAAATCGCGGCTCCTTTGAAGCGTATCGGCACAAATTTGCGGACCATAAAAAAAAACACTTCCAACACAACACACACTCATAATACTATCTAGCTTTTGTGTGTGAGTATCGAAATTAGATCCGCATAAAATCCTAGCTAGCGTTGTTGCCAATTTATTACATTGTCTGCCGTACATATATCAGGATTTATGGGTCAATCTCGATGTTACAAAAGGAGCTTTCATGCAGGATACTCTCTTAATAACATCTTCCGTATATACTCAACACATACAACAAGGCTCATGTGTCAAGAGAAAGGAGGAGCCCTCGCCTCGGAGAGTTTTCACTTTGAAGAGGAGTAAGTGGAAAAATGTTTTTAAAAAAGAATCCGCAGGAGCAGGACGAGGAAAGTTCTAAAACGATGCCGATGTAAAGAAACTCGAAGGAAGGGCAAAATGCTTTTAATCTGAAAACTTGACTCATAAATAAAAATCAAAGTTATCCTCATCGATGGAGAGGAGCAAGTGGCGCTGGATTGCTTGTTGGAGGAACCTAACGGCCCGAGAAGATGAAAATGAGCGAAAAAAACGACCAAAAAAAGATTTACAAGTTTATACTATTAGCGTGTAAGAGGATGAGTTATTGGCACCTGATAGGGATTTTGATTATGATTCTAAACCGGTCGGTGCTCCTTCGCATATGAAATGGGATACATGATGGAATGATGCTAATCTAAGGTTGAATGTGCGTACATGTGGAAGGGATGCTTCCTGCCTAAAAAACCATGACTGCGGCCAGAAAGTACTTCCATTTATTATTATTATTTTGTTTCAATGATCAAGCTGGAAAAAGTTCTTCTGATTTATGGAGTTTGTTTTGCAAAGCTGTTAGCATACAAAAAGTGAGTGGAGTGAAGAGGAGTGCTTCTTGAGAAATATTTAAAAAAACAAACAAACAAAATTTGGATAGTCAGATCGCTACTATGAACAAATCCTCAATGGCGTCTTAGTCAATGCTGTCCGGAAGATCAATGACGTAGTGAACGATTTTTGCGCTAGAACTTGTGGTTCAAAGCTCTCGCTAAGGTAATTAAAAAACCTTTTTTTCGGGAGTCGGACAAAATCCAAAATCTCGAAAACCCGAACTCATGAAAGTCAATAAACTCGAAAATCAAAAATCACGAAAGAAACTGAGTTAGCTGAGCTTTCTTAAGATTTAAGGACGAAATAAAGCCAATTCGGCCAACCACCAATGGTCCCAAACAAGGGGATTGTAGGGGAACAACATGCCACAATTTTCATGAACAACGTCTCCCGAAGACGCAATCCAAAGATTATATTATTAATAAGTTTTTATAAATAATAAATAACATTTATTTGATACTAGCGGACTTGACAGGCATCTTCATGCCTGTATGTTGAGCAGTTCTTTTTCTGATAAACTACATTGTACTTTCTAAGAAACATTTGGCATCTCATAATTTTTATTATTATTATTATTATGGAGTTGTATATTTTTGAAGGATTTCTTTCCTCAATTATCCGAATTTTTTTTACTTAAGCGGGTTTCAGTAAAGCGGAGTAGTTTGTATGAAATTGACGGCGGCAGGTAAAATTTTATCTGCGGGTTTTGCAACTAAACGGATTTCTGTTCTGCATAGAACAATGAGGAATAGATCAAGAGGACACTCAATGATTTACAATAAACTGAAAAAGCTACATGACAAAGTATTTTTTACCAAGAAAGACAAATATCAAATAAAAATGCAGCTTGCTCGAATTTCATTGTTAACTTGGGGCGAAAATTGTCGTCATCCAGTGGTCTTGCTAAAGCGAGTCTACTGTATATCAGAAAATCAATTATTGATTTCTTGTCGTTCAATTGTTCATGTAAAAATTGGCATGATTCAATTCAAGCCATCCCGGTATCGGCTCAAATACACACAAAAAATTGCATCAAATCAGATCCTGTCATTTAGGACAAGTTCAGTGACGTACAGAAGAATTATATATAAATATACATAGGTGGACCCGACAAACGTTGCCATGTCCCAACGTAGGCTTGGGTTCAGCAAACGTTTTTTTCGAAGCTTGGAATTTCTTAAAACTGTACAGTCATTGACAAGATTATACGGACAATAGAAGTCTGATACGAAACCAGTAAGACAAACATCTGCAGCTTCTGCTGTTATTGATTCTTTTAATTATGGCAAAACTAATCGTGGCAAAAAGGGTACACTTTGTAGCCGAAACGGCTTGATGGATTTCAACTTGAGAGGTATCGTTCACATGTATTCATGTATGTATATCAAAATTAAAAAAACTAAAAAAGCCGAGTTATTGTTTGCATGTAATTTGAAATGTAATTTGAAATGACAAATGCTAAAAAAATTACTAAATATTCAGTGTTACAACATTAATTTTATTTATGTGAGGAAAAGAGAGATAACTCAATTGCATTACTAAAAATCAATTCGAATGTTTTTCTTGTCTACTCAGTGTATATGGCATACAACACTTATTCAAATCGGCCTCGCCAATAAAAAGTGCCAAACGTGTACGCATTGGAGACTTGAAGATGGACCACCTCAAAGGATCCCATTCACGTGCTTATTATTATAATACAACAATGACTGCAGAGTAAGGTTAATCATTTAAACTGTAACAGGTTTATGTTGTCAACAACGAAACGAAACGAAGCAAACAGCGAAAATACTATGGCCAGTGTCTACGTAAAGAATTCATATCTGGGGATGCAAATAAGATGCGAGGCATTCTCAGCACATTATGTACGCCGCGACAAAACTTGGAAACAGGAGAATAACCATGAGCAGTTTGACGACTTCACAATCAAAAACAATGAACCATAAGTTTGTGTCCTGTACGATTAATTTTGATACCAAGGTACCACACTCGATCGGACGGTTGTGGACCTTGGCTCACTTACATATATTGGCAAAAGCTCAAGCATAGTTAGCTCTTAGTCGAGTAAAAACATTAGCTGGATTAGCTATCAGTACCACTAATCCAATAAAATTATTAAATCAGCAACATGAAGTTTCAACGCTTACGTGAAATGATCCTATGAAGTGATGACAAATAGCTTTAACGTTAACATACGAAAACTTTGACAAGATTGAATTTTGATTTAATATCAATCTACTAGCCCTATTTTCTTTTCTTAACCTAAATTTATTTAAGAGTTTATAAATTTAAATGATTAATTTATTTCCTACGTAAAATGAAAAATTTACAATAAGAATATTATTGCAAAAAAAAAAACAAAACACCCGACTGCGTAAACTTAAAATTGTGAAGTTAAAATGTTCAAACTTACTTCAAAAATGAACTAAAAATATTATAATATCATAATAAGTTGAAATATTATATTTTTTTGAATTTTAATCATCATGGTTGACTGTGTCGGAAATAATTAAACAATGATTTCTATTTTTCATGGAATCCTTTAAAAGTGTATCTTCTCCAACTACGTCTACGTCTTGGTTTATTCATATCACCAACAAAATCACTAATCATTCATGATAGAAAGTATTAAAGGTAAATGACAATGTGGTGCTCGTGCGGTCACGCGTTTGACAGGCTTCCTCGAAACTTGAGACAATTTCTGTCACAACGCACGACCTCAAAAAGTTGTAACACACAATGTGACTTTATGACTGTCGCGCGTTGAGTAATATGATCGAATAATGTTCTATTCCTTCAAATTCGTAGGATACAATTTCGCAGTAATAATAAGAGTAGAAATTTTTGTAAATTGTTGATTTGTGAAATTAGGAAACACAAATATAATGTGGATTCTTGTTCTAATTTTTCAATACAAAAGATAAATGCAAATTTATGTACTCTAGAACCTTTTTAAAATTAATTTTAAGAAAAAACACGTTTTTATGCAGCCAAGTCAAAAAAATGGACTCATTGGCAACACATCGGCTGACCCTGTTGTTAAAGTCGGACAAGTCCAAGAAAAATTCCAATGCAAAAAAAAATGATCAGCTGGTAGTAAGCTGTCAAACGCGCCACCAAATTAGAGACTTGCTCTTCCTCGACTTTTAGATCAGGCTTACGATATTTACAATCAAACGCGCGAGGTCACATTTAGTGTAACCACATGAGACCTAATTGTTTCTTCTCGATCTGTCAAAGCGCGAGCTCAAGAGCGCCACATTGTCTTTCTACTTTTATGGATTTTTGATGCCTGATGATCATATTACAAGTAAAAAGTAATAAATAGCAGGTTGAATACATCTTTACATGCAGTAAAAAAATCCTCCCACTTTGACCAATGCTAAAAGTAGCTTATCGAGTCATAAGAATTCCAATTTATTTACAGCCAAAGTGATTTTGTTTTTAAAATTTGGCACTTAAAAAAATTCAAAAAATCCAGCGGCAAAATTTTTATGAATTTATCTAAAAAGGTTTAATATTAGTTATTCAAAATTTCTATAGGTCAATTATTCATGATAAAACATTTGTGAGTGAATCTAAGTAATCCAGAGGCTCATTCAAACACACACAAAAAATTTCATCAAAATCAGTCCAGCCGCTTAGGAGGAGTTCAGTCACTAACACAGGTACAAACGAATTTAATATATTATTATTATTTAAAAACTCATAATGAAATGAAATCAAACTAAATGATTCAGTGTATTACCAATAACACTATGATTTAACGAAGAAAAACAAATTTTTACATTCTTGAGGAAGAAGGAATTAATTCTTTCACATCTTAGATTTACAGGCATTTTATTAGACAAGTGGGGCGTAGTAACATAATAAAAGCAAGAGTAATGCGATCTTTTTGTAGTTGGTACATTGACGAGATTTCTTGCATTCACACGTAGATCGAGGTTATCATAAACCCTCGAAGATGTTTATCCTGAGACTTAAAAAAGATTTTTAATACTTTATAAAAACACAGATGCTTTAAGGGAAGAAATCTAAAATCCAAGGTAATACCAACGTACATAAATCTGTCTTCGCGTTTAATTTCAAAGCAGTTAATATTGCAACGAGTATATGAATCAAAACTAAGTTTATCTCTGTCGTGTGCATGAAGATAAGGATAGTCCCAACCCTATCAGCAATAGCCACTTCAAAAATCTAAGGGAAAGAACTGAAAAATATATTTCAAAGTGTGTCGGTTAATTTTAAAGATTTAGGAGTAGAAACACTGTACAAACTCTGACCTTTATGCGATCAAGCCGTATGCGTGCAGCAAAATGCATACTGTGGTAAATTTCGAAAGTCTTAATCGTTGTCACGAAGCCATTTTCTAAAAAAAAACTATTGACTTGTGACCACAGTGTCCTACGGACTTTTTTTCCTTAAATTGGAGGCACCTCGACACTCGCTGTCTTCTGCTGTTGCTGTAAATATTGCTGGTGTTGCTGTTGATGCTGTTGATGCTGCTGTTGCTGTTTTTTTCTGCTTGTGCCAGCTTCTGCTGGCCCGTCTTTAAGCAGGCTGTTTTGTTTTTGCCATATCTGAGTACTCCACCACAGATACAAAGAGATGAGGGATGTACGTTAATTCAAACGATACGACCCATCCATCAAATACAATTTCTATTTCCAAGCAATCAAACTAATTAAATTGAGTAACTCTTTGATCCCGGAGCTTAAATAAAACCAGTTTCAAAACATTCATCAATGAAATGCAATCACATATAATTCTGACTGCCCGCCACAACCAACAACAGATTCATCAATTTGACTAGAAATTCGCATCACATCCAAATCATCACCGAATGTCAATTACATACGTCAAATAATTTGCAGATTCGGCGAAAAGCTCACTCTATATATTAATCCGCCCAATTAGTTGCAAAATTTTGAAGCAGTTTCCATGGAATTGAAAATGAGTCCACGGAATTGCAATGCACTCTAATTGCAATCAAGTGTAGGTGTTTGTTTGGAGCTTATCCTGCTTAAAACAATTTCCAAAGTTTTCTCCACATTTCCAACAATAAATTGGAAAGCGCAGATAATCCTTACTCGAAACAATATCAAAGTAGTCTTGCCAACTGCGCGTAGCCAAGATGCAAACGAGTACATTCAATTCGCAGCTTAATACTTTTGAACATTAATAAACGCCTCGCGCTCGAAAATCGTTACAGTTTTGAGGCACTTATCTTTTGGTAAGCCTTGAGCTTAGCGAAATTGTTGTGGGGCTTCAATTATTTCAACGTGTGCCGGTTAGGGCACTAAATTACTAATCCCCAAACAAAAGTATATAAATCTATTTTCGGTACTTGAAGGATTTTGACTGTTTTGAGTGTTTGAAATATTTTCGAAATCTTGAAAAGTTTTTCGCTTGCCTTTGAAGAAAACCAATAAAAGCTGATACCCCTACAGCCATGGCGATATTACTTGACTGTTATCCTTTACTTCTAGTTGGCATCCCATCAAAGCTCTTGCAAGTGTAAACACAATGCTTACCTGCAGTTTTCAGTCAACCAAGTTACACGGGGAAGCCCGCAGTTGGATGAGTGAAAGATATGATACCAAAAGTAGCACAAGTCGCTCCTGAAATCCCTTTTCCTGGTAAGAGTTGGAGGACGCCGCGCAAAATGTGTTTTGGGTACTTGGTTCCTGCTGATTCGCGAGACATTAAATATTCATAAAACCATAAACAATGGAAGGAGATGAGCGACGAAAGGAGAAGGGGGGAGCCGCAATCGACGGTACTTTATGAAATCCTCTGGAAATATCCTGCGGTTTTAACTTTGCACGATTTCGTATCGTAACGTACTCGTATACACTGTTACTATGGAGTTTTGCTTTAAAACTGGCGTGCTTTGTTCTCGGAAATAAGGCAGGCGCGACTTGACATGATGGTACAATGTTAAGGCAACAAGGTTACCCCTTTTTTGATACCTTGATTCGGCTGCGGATGCTGTGGTGGTGCTACTTGGGAAAGCGTATCAAAGCCTGAGGTATCTCATCAGTTGTGTTGTCTGAGGTAATGTTGAAGCGATTTTCCTGCTTCGGGGGGCTATATCGATAATAGGTAGAGTGATAAACTTGGCTGAAAATCGAATTAAATTCTTTTGTCTGCCTTGACATGGCAGGATGAAAGAGTCTGCTTTCCATTCCAAACTGCTCAGTCGAAGCAAAATTGCAAAATGAATACCTTTAGAAAAGTGCTTATTGATCTTGATTGATTGATTTGAATACTGGCAAAAAAGTTTACAATTTCATTTGAGTGTAAAGATCCAATTTTGAGTCACTTTTTTGATCATTTTGGCTTGCATCTCGCTTATTTCATGTGAAATATTTTCTTCCATGGATGCAATTTACGCTGACTTTCCGGCAATTATATACTTTATGGGCTGAAAAGTCTAATTCTTAAGTTTTTATGAAAATAGGCCATTTTTAGGCAAAGTTATATGTATTCCTAAACAAAGTTGCCTTCGAGAGAAATTCACTTGGTATACTGAGTTTCCAACATTCCGGTGCCCTTTTTATAGTACGAAACGTTCAAGCCTTCAAAATACGCCTAAGTTTCCGTGATGACTTTCTTACCTTATCCGATATGAATCAGTTTCCCTAGAGTCACCGCTTGATGCTTGGGAACTAATAATGGTCGCTGGGAGCAACATTTGGCGAAAACTATGGTTGAGCAACCAACTTGAATTGTTATTGGGCCAATTTGCTTTTGGCCATCGTACAGAACTGTTTTCTTCCACCCTACAAACTGCTAATTGAACTCAGATATCTGATAATGTCTCACTCATCTTCATAAAACGTTGGAAATAGTCCACTCGATAGCCCTACGACAATTCTAAGCCGGCCATTGAGTCATCAACGCTTTGATCAACGCTGACATCGTGCAAAATGTATCCCGCCCATTCTTTTGAAATACCTCAGCTAACTCAAGCAATTTCACTTTTCGATCACTTAAAACTGATTCGATGCACTTGATTAAAAATGAGTCAGGGTCATTTTCTAGTTGTGCTCCCAATAAATAATCCCGGGACTTTTTAGCCCACAGGAATGTTCGGATGAAAAACGATCATTTGCTGAGCTTTTTGTTGATGCAACAAAAACGCTTGAACACATTCTTCAGATAAAGCTGTATAACTTTGATTTTCGCAGATCAATATATTGTAAATTTAGATCTTATCTAGAAATTAAAAAGCTAATCGTGAAGACTAAGCAGAGTATCCTAACGGCTATCTATCCTGGAGTTCCTCAAGGTTCACTTCATGGAGCTGAATTGTTCCTAATACATATCAAGTCCTTGATTTTTCCACCAATTGCTAGGAAAAGTCGAAGCATTTCCTGATGACACTGACTATGATGCCGATGTTGCCGACTTTTCATACGACGTGCTACAGCGAATCATACTCCATTTAATCCCTTTGAAATCGAAATTTTTCTGCAGTACATTTCTTGAAACTCACGCATAATTTAATTGTTTTTTCTGGTAATAAATTT
This sequence comes from Orthonevra nobilis, assembly GCA_963555765.1. Lineage (NCBI taxonomy): Eukaryota > Metazoa > Arthropoda > Insecta > Diptera > Syrphidae > Orthonevra > Orthonevra nobilis. The sequence continues at coordinate 149,126,114 of OY743224.1, forward strand.
AACATGATACATGTTATGGTTCCGTTTCGTCTTTTGACTTGAGGGAGACTTTGTCCTTGGAGTGCCATATTTCAGGTGTTTATATTTTATTTATTTTTTAAAGAAAACGAGTAAGGCTTTTTGAGTGCGGATTTTTTTTGCTTTTGTTTATGATAAACAGATTTTTTTTAAATTTGACATCACTGCCCCCTCTTTGTTGATCTGAAACACAAATTAAGAGCATATTATAATTCTGTGAACCTTAGGTCATGGAATGACGGATGAGTTTTTCATTTAGTACGAATTTCTGAAAATGGCGGTAATTAAAAAAATAATCGAATTTTCGCATTTTTTTTCGCAAAAAAAGATAAAACATAAATGCAAAGATGTATCTATCGAAAAAACGATCTGTCTGATCTCAAAATTTCAAGGCGATATGTTAATTACAGCGATCAGGAGAATATCAGCCATTTTTAAAAAACGTGTTTTCGAGAAAAATATGTAATGTGTTTACACAAATGTTTAACTACATCTAATCGGCAATGCCTAGTCCAAGGAGGCATCCCTCCTCTTCTCGGCGTTGGTCACCTGCCTCACCCTTGAATGGTCACAGCGCGCTGACGGTGTCAGTTTCAACGCGGTTAAAATATCGTTAACGTTCGAAATCTGGGAAACGCTTCGACAGATTTATTCTTACTTACATGTAGATTTAGAATCCGTAATAAAAAATAAATATGACAAAATCTACCTTTAAAAAAACCTGAAAATCATTAAACGGTGGCAGATACCGTTGATGGTAACGATGTTCAAACGGTCGTCTTTGAAAAAACCACGGTCCAATGATTCCGTCAGACCGTAAACTGCACTAAACAGTGCATTGCTTTAATATCGCAACATTCGTGCTTATTAAATTACCAATTCAACCAGCAATAATCTTTGTCGCTGTAGACAATTTTTCGATAAAAAAAAGTGATCTTTGGCCAATTTTTGTAGGACCCCCTCCCCAAAAATTCGACGGCGTGGAATGTCGTTCAGCTTCACTTCTGACACGAGTTAAGTCGAGCATTACAATCGCGAAGCAATTGCGGTCACAAATGGACAAATCAGGCTCCTCGTTACCATAGCTGATACAGCAGCAATACATTCCTCTGAAGACACTCCAAGCATAAGATAGTAAGGTGGCTTGTTGTCTAATTTCCATGACGAAGTGGCAATGATAACTGAGGATATGAGTCTACAACAATTCTCAAGAAACTCGCTTGAGCTGCTTGTTACATAGGTGTATTGTATACTGTGTAGGTGTATTTTTTTCAGCAGAATTAAAACAAGTCGGTAACACTAAATATTCTCAAATGCGCAAAAATGAGGAGCTCGTTCACGAATAAGCGCATTTAAGTGAGCGGTTTTAAGAATCTTCGATTGCAGGGAATCACAACTACGTTATGCGTGTGGAAATGAGATACATACTCACTACTCTGTCTCTTTTAACCTAATCTAAACGAACGTATTCACTTCTAAATTGGAAGTTAAAAAAAGCTTTAAATCATTCCATACATGATCTCCAACACCTGAACTTTTTCCATCTGAATACATGTATCCTTCCACTCAGAGATTTTGCCCTTTTGAAAACAAACTAATCCGTTTAGCAGTGAATTAATGACCTTTTTGTTTCTGGTGCTCCTCCTCCCGTGCACAGCATGTTTAATTAGATTCAAGTTGTACCTGGGTTTCAAGTTAGCAATTCATTTGACTTCCCTTACCTTAGTAACTCTGTCAGAAATAATTTTGTTTTTATTTTGTAAATAATTAAACTGACAGTTCTATTGAAACAAAAATAAACATCAAGATGTATCGTTCGATTTACATCACACTTCAAAAGCTGCTTGGAAGTCCTTCAAACTTTCAAGTAAATATTTTCCTGTCCATTAACTAAAGTGACTTTCGTTGAGCGAAAAATTCCGAAACATTTCTCAACGAGCAACATTAGAACTGCCGGCTTTTCTCACTTATTTCCAAGCGCCCACGTTTTCCATCTGTTCTATCCTCCCTGCCTGCCTGCCAGGACAACGTCTCTGTTTGAAATCTTTCGCGTTCCGCATAGCTTGTCACATTCCACCTGGAATTCGTTACGAAATTTTGCGCTAATCCACATCCTTCATGGCGCCGTCGTGCCGTTTGTCTATCCCAAGCTCAACTGACTTTTAATTGCCCTTCATTCACGTCCTCACAAGCAATTGAAGAAACAAAAGAAAAGAAGAAAACTCAAAACTACGAGTCCTTTGGATATCGAGGACCAAAATAACAGAACACAGTGACAAGCTAAACTTTAATTAATGTTACTTTGTGACACTTTAACACAGTTAAACGGATGAAATAATTTGTTCTTAACAAATTTAATTAAAGGACCAAATGCAAAAGTTCTCAGGTTCGTGTTCAGGTGCAAGCAGCAGCTGGCGGAAGGGATTTATCCTTTTTGGGTGTAGCATGGCCAGCAGCGGCGGAGTTATTCGTAAGATGTAAAGGTGGAACCTGCGACAAGCGACGCGACAATGGGACTCATCATCGAAGCAGATTATCAGAGCTTGATGAATTCAACTTTCAGTTTTAAATTGGTTCACGAACAGATTAAAATACGACAAATTGTGACATACGTGGTCGGAGTCCTTGAAGCATAGATTCGGGTGTTGTTAAATTAATTTTCCCCGGTCACGTTTGAGTTGGTATAAAAAAGATCGGCGTCGGGGAGATCAATCTGGTTCTTAAATTAGCGTCGAGATAAAATAGTCGTGTTTAACTTTAAGCTTTTTAATTCTTACCACACAATACAAACGCTCTGTTAATTGTGGCTTTAACAACTAATTTCAGATCGGAGTAGCATATTGTCCCGTTTTCAATCAAGATTCAAGAAGGATTTTCCTTCGATGGATCCCAACTGCTTTGCTTTTCATACAGCAGGGTCCATAAAGCAAGACTGGCAAAATCAGTGTCTTGTAAAGCAGAATTTTTGTGTTAGGAGCTTGGATCATATCATAGCTTTTTTGACAAACCGAAATAGGAATGGTTGGCTGGATGCATCCTTCATCGGTTCTCCACTAGTGCTTAATTTTTTTATTAGATACTTAAGTTCAGAGGTAGTGCAAGTACGGCACGCTGGGAATGAGCGGAACTATCGAAATTGTCATTGTATCCCAGAAGGTGGGTAAGATAAAGTGCCCGTCATAATATCTATTTCAAGGCAAGATTGAAGAAGTCATATGACAACGAACCTCCTTGCTGAAATCTGGTGCATGTTGTAGTTCGAAGTGCATTTTCGAGCAAATTCAGTTGTGGCGTTGTATGATGAAAATGAAATTTGACAAAAAGATGGTTCGTATCGACTTGAAACTCGTTGGTCTATCGTTGATTTGTCAGGTCGGAGGCCATGGTAGTCCTGTCCAATTTGTGTGCAAGCAAGCTGGATAGGATCTTATAGGCGATATTGAGTAGCGATTGGCCTCGATAGTTGTTGCAAGACATAGAATCGCCTTTTTTTTAGATGCGGTGGAGCTGATTTTTCAGTCTTCGGGATGCTTTAATCTTCATGAACAGCAGATAATTTGTGCATGATCCCAACAAGAGAATCGCCACCATATTTAAAAAAATCATACTGCAATGTGTCTGAACCTGCGGCTTTATTGCTCTTCAGCTATCTTCAGCCAACTTTTGATGAGATGGGTGAGGGAGCTTCGTAGACCAGATTTGGGTTCACACCTTGCCCTACCGCTCTCTTTTGGTCATACACATTTAGCAGCTTCTGGAAATGCTTCTTAAATATATCTTAAATTCATATGTGAACCGGCGAAAAGATTACCATGACAGTTTCGAAAAACTTGAGCGCCGGTTCTATATCATTTTTTGTTACAAAATTATTGACCTTCATATTTCAATGTAGCGTTTTGAGTCCCCTGCTGTTTATAATTGATCGGTTGCGAGTAAAGTTAACCTTAACCCAAGGAAAAAATATCCTTATAATAAATTGAAGTCATTCCAAAAAATCCTTCCGTGCGATTTTCCTAAATCATTCAGCGGTTGAATTATTTTGCTTTTTAGTTCTTAATTTAAACAAGCGAGATAGTTTAAATTATTGTAATTTTAAATGAACTAATTGAAAAATTGTACGGAAAAACGAAATTTAACCGACTGTTGGAACCAGTACGTCTTGAAAAAAACTAATAAAAATGTTGCAGTAATAATTTTTCTTTGTGCGATCCGAAAAGTAGAAGCCTGAATTTACTATTGAAATTATTGGCAAGTTAATATAAAATTTAAAGCAGGCACAATTTATAGCTAATTTTTATTCAGCTACAATTTTAGGCTGAAACATAAGTCCTTCGAGCCGGATATGAACCAGTGACCTGTGAATTTATATCAATTTGATACTCTACAGTAAATATAGTTAAGTTCTTCTATTTTTACCTCGCTTTTCTCTTTGCTTATATCGTTTTCTATTCCTCTCTTCTTTATTTAGAAAAGTACTAGGAATTTGGGCTCATACAAAATTCTGAAAATTATATAAAACCTTTAAATATTCTAACAAACAATGTATGCGTTAAAGAAGAAAAAAAAAATAAAAACTTATATTTCAAAAATTCAGAAAAGCATGTTTGTTACCAAGCAACAAATTATCTATTTAAAGCACACAGATTGAGAGGAATTCAAATGTGCATTACCCGGAACTAAAGAAAAGAAAAAAATTACCAAAAAAAAAGTCATATTATTCACAGGAATTTATCATGCCATCAAGTTTACGGCTGTCCAATTTAAGGAACTTGTCAAAAAAGCCACATAGTAAGAATTCAATGCGTCCAAAACAAGGTTTGGAAAAATATTCCATGGTACTTTTCGACATAAGAACTTAATGCTCTGCCGAACATAGAGGAAGTTGCTTCCAGCACTTTAAAGCTAATTGAAAGATACAGTGCAAGATGCAGTCGGATATTATATTGATCTCTAGTTCAAGAAGTTGAACTGCAATAAATGCTTAATTCCAAGAGTGGTCTAGTTCTTCGAATCCGGTCCAGTCACCATTTGCCATTGCGAACAAGTTAATGGCACTAACACTGGATTGGTCGACCAGCGATAGTAGTCTGACTAATGCGTGGCATTGTTGTAGTGGTTGTTGTATCGGCTTAGTTCCTAATTCGTGTTTTCAAAATAGTGGTTTGTGTAGATTGTGTGTAGATGTAGATTTAGATGGCTCTGACTGACAGCGGGGTGTTAAGGTAAATCTTCCAAAACTTTCAAAGTTCATTTATGAAACTATTGTCGAATAAAATCCTGCGAATTAGGTGAAAGCTAATAGGTCAATATGCTGAAGTGAGTTGAAACCAAGTACACCTGAGTTTCTCAAACCACTACATAATCTTTCATTCTTCTCCTTATTCTTCCGCTCGCTCTGTGCTACACGCATTAATAGTATATTAATATCCTCTTGAAGCGAACAAAAATATGGAATTCGCCTTTTTTCGTTATAGACTTGGAATGCGATTAAGTGAGGACAACGAACCCACGACCATTCGTGGCAATAGCATAACCCGATCACTATGGAACGTGGCGAAGTGAGGACTTAATATATAAACGAATCAAAGGAAAAGAAAGGAAAAATAACTTATCTCATATTCTACTTGGAAATGTTCACTAAATAGTTTACGGAATGCTTAAATATAAATATTTTTTTTTAAATAATTTTAAAATATTTAAATATTTGCAAAATCATTGGAAAATTGTGAGCTGTAAGGTTAAATATACCACATCTCAAATGTGCAACAAAGTTAAGCAAACAAGAATGTTAACAAAAAGTTTAATTAACTTGAATTTAATAATTTGAATGGTTTGTCCGATTTTTGAAACTGAATTAAAGTACAAAAGTTTCCATTGCGTCGCTTTTGTTTAAATCACATTATTTTCCAACTTTGTATTGTACACGTGTGGTTCGCGCATGAGTCCCCTTCCCTTTGGAGATTGTACCACCACGCACAATAAAATATTGACGACTTCATTCACATTACCAGCAATATCGTCTGCATTCCACACTTTTGTTAGGAATTATCAAAACCCAGTTTGTTACCACTTCCACAAAAGCCATGGCAAACAAATTAAACAGCAAATTTACACAACCCTTCTGGCAGCGTAAAGGGCTCCCAAACACCAAACAACAATATTTCGCGTTTAACTACTTAGTTCGCCCGAAAAACACTTCTCACATCGCGTAAACACACAAAGAAGCGAGGAATTTACGATTGCATGTTGCATGCCAACTTAAATACTCCAACAAACTACTACATTCCTTCTAACTCACCCCCGCGAGGTCGGATTCAGTTGCGGTTAAAAAGGACTCGCGGAAGTCAAAACGTAATAATTTTCAACCACCTCATCACGACATGCACTCGGGAATAGAGTCAAGTATTCGAATAAAACTTTTTCAAATTGCAACACTTGCAGGACGACTTCACTCACACCTTCTCATTTTGTCAAGAGGTTCTCGTATGATTGTTTTAAGTTATCATATGTCATTCGCCACGAACAATGATGATGAGTAGGTGATCAAGGATCAATGAAATTCCAATCAACTCAATTAATTTTTTTTTACTCTTCCAATTATTTGTTTTATCGTTTGCCTGCATCGGTGGTTTCTTCCTCCGCTCTGTGCTCTCACCGACAACCACTAATTCACCTGGAACACAACCTGGCGTTGTCCCTCCTCACATTTCAAATATTTAAGAACCTCAGTTTGCTGAGTTTCGGCCATTGCCACCATCATCATCATCATCAGTGACCGGCAGGATTGTTCACACAATAAACAGAACACGAATGGACAGCATCATTAAGCCAACGATTCTTGAGGATGATACCCAAAGTCCTGGCCATCCCTCCACAGGGAAGCACAAATACTCTGTGACCAATCTTTGTTATCCATCTGAGGTTCAATGTTCAATTAAAACGATATAAATGAACACCATCGTCATCATCATTGTCGTCGTCGGCGTCGTTCTTGTTGTCCTCATCATCAGTCAGATCACCACCGAGCGCAAGCACACCGTAGAGATGGTCATCGGGAGTGAATGTCATGTAGTGGAGTGGCCCGGTTAGACTATTACATCCACTCGCCCTCACAGTGTACTCGTACACTCACGCCTACCGGGGAAGGAATTCTGTCACTGGTGCGTGTCCACATCCAGCCAGTCTCCGGACACAAATGAGACTCTGTAGCTGTAGCGTTTGTGCATGCGTTTCGATTTTTAGCCACAATTGATCCTGCCTCAGCTACCAGTAGACAAAAGTGGTCAGAGCCGAGCTCCTGGTTCAATGCAAAAGCTTTGTATTCCTCGAGAGATTCATAGACAAGTCAACGAAACCAATCTGATGGCTGATGCAGTTTCCAGGTTTCAACTGAACCAGTTTTAATAACAAAGTTCCATCGCTTCTGTCGAAGATATTGTACGAAAGGACAACAAGAAGGACGTGTGACCATTTGATTTGTGGATATTTGAAAGGGGATATTAGTGCCACAGAATTGATCTGGATTAATTCTAGTGCAGTGCCATGTATGCCGACTCGATTAAGAGCGGAACGCAATCGAGAGCCAATTTGGATTTTGACTGTGACTACGGCTGAATAAGCGTACGGTGGGCGACGAAGGTCCTTGCTTCAGTGAATATTGCCGAGACCACAAATTGTACTAAATTATGCAATCGGTTTATGGGCGCGTACACACATTCAGACTGATTCATGTCCTCATAAAATGGAGACAATAAATCAATGTAAATTAAATAAAATGAGTATTTTATACAAGGACTTGCTCGGGAAGTCCTCGTTACACTAAGAAGTTGTTGTTGTTAGTTTGTCAAATGTGATATGACTTCAATGGAATGAAGAGAAGTGAGATCTCGATCTCTCTTTTAAGCTCCGCTTTACTTACTTTTTGAATTATATTGGGTAATTTTTTGGCAGTCTGGTTTTTCGGTATTCTATTTTTAAGGAGTTATGAAGACCCTTAAATGTTAACACATAATGTGCGGGTAGAAAGGATCAGGGAGAAATTAGCGACAAGCACTGATGCACATTGTTTTTGAGTGTGGGAAAGCATTCCAAATTCATGCTGCGCGTTCAAAAAAGCGGCCAAGTAGGAGTTTTTAATTCTTCCGAAGGGTTCCGCGCCTCTTTTGAGTTTACAACACTTTTTAATTTCAAGATATCTTATAGCATTTCACACAGATATGCCATATACGAGTAAACCAGGTGAAGATTGGTAATGTTGTCATGCGAGTCGACAATTATCATGATTTTCAGCCGAAACCGTAACCGTAACCGAACATTCGGCGACGGTCTAAGATTCGGCCGAAACCGAACCTTTTTTAGAAAAGTTGAAATTGATTATGTTTTTTAATTGCTATTATATAAATATAGTATATTTTTACACACACAGAAAGTTATCTCGTGCGAAGTCACCTGATGAGAAAATAAACAAATTAAAAAAATACGGCTCACCGATCAAGAACTCACGCGGAGTTAAACGTGTTAGTCAAACAAGTCGTTGTCCATCTGTCATTTTTCATATGAACGAAGGTGTCAAGTTGAAATTAATAACAAATACTTTTGACTGCGGTCCCTTAAGGGGTATTCTAGTCAAGAGGCATACATTTTATGTAATTTTTGAAGTGCCATGAAAAAGGCAATTAATATTTTTGCTATCCATTTTTTTATTAGTTATTTATTAGCATAACAAAAAAAATCGAAAAATAAAAAAAATTGAAAATTTCAAAAATTAGCAGTTGATGAAGTGAAAAAATTGGTGGGTAACCATACCCACGATTTCAACCCTCTTAGCAATGCGAGTCCGAAAAAAAAAGATTACTACAACTACGGAAAAGTTAAAAAGATTTTTTTTTCACAAAATGGCGACTGCCTGCAAAAAAAAACAATTTTTTTACCATTTTTTTGACTATTTAGAATTTAAAAAAACAGTTTGGAGGTGGGGATAGTTCCAGACATAGACAAGTCTATAAAGAAGACTCTCTAAAAAGGTAAATCGGTCCAGTAGAACCTGAGAAAACGTTGGTATGGTTTTGAAAAAGACAGTTTCGAGAAAAACGCGTTTAAAGTTTCGCTTAAAGTTTTTCGCAGTCTAAGTCATGAAATGATATTGAAGACTTACATTTATTCAATCTGACATTCATGCTTCATACAGCGGACCTTCCTCGACTTCGGAAAGACTATTTTTCGCGTTTCTCTCTTTATATCGAGCAGTTCTGGCCTCTTTTGATGCGTTGGATTTGCGTCTCGGTGCAGTCAATCCCTGCATTGTCTCGTTTCACAGCAAATGTATGAGCTTCTGCGCCAATTTTCATTCCCATAAGCTACATCATTTTTTAAATAGCCTTCATTAAAAATACAGACAACAATGAATGTCGCTATCTCAATCATCTTAGGTCTGGAATGAATATGTTTTGGATCGAAAGTCCAAATCAAAGAGTTTAAAGACTCATTATTATTTTGAGTTTCTGAACCTTAACATGTTATATTCCAATAAATAAAAAGGACAAAAGATTCTACTGAGAAATATGGATTCGATTAGTTCCGGCCGAACCAATTTTGGTGCTGGGTCAGCAAAATACCGATATCTCCGAAAATAATTTGAATTTTGAAAAATCCTCTTGTAGATATATTCTTGAATAGTTAGACTTTGAAAATATAAAAAAAATCGATTTTCTTTTTAAATTTCTAGACTAGAATACCCCTAGATGAAAAAACATGAAGGGTACTAGATAAAAAAAAGCGGGAAAACTCTTCGAGACTTGATTTCCGTGATGAATGAACTAATGTGAGTATGTAACTCACAAGCTTGTATGGAACCTTCGTTGTGCAAGTCCGACTCGTTGTTTTTTATCAAGCATGTTTCGGTATTCCTTTAAATTTAAGTCAGATTTTTCTAAAGCTACTCAGGTGTTTCTGACATTATGATATGCTCTCGGTTCTTTTCTTTGGTCTGATCGTTCTGCTTCAAAGTAATAGTTCAGTTGACGCTACTGTTTTTAAAAAATTGTAGTCAGTGTTGTCATCGTACGTATAGTTCCAGACTCCATGGCAAATGGTAATAACAATTATTTTTATCAATTTTAACTATTTGCAACAGTTTTTTTTTCACATCATCTTCACTTGACACTTGTTCTTCCCATCAATAACGCCATCTCTACAGATAGTTAACCAAATTCGTTATTTTCTTTAAGCCAACCCAGTAGATTTTATAGAATTTTCAAGGATCATCACGTTCTTAATAAACATAAATGCACATTCACATAATTTCAATTCACCAGATTTGAAACTACATTTTCATGGCCGGATCCAATCTTCAGCAATCGTGTTGTCTTCTTGAATATATGTACGTCTAAAATCCCTCACACTTCCAAGGAAAGTAACGTCTACCAACGAAAAGGACCTGTTCCTTATCGCATTTAATAGAAAACTTTCGAAACTTTCCTCTCTTATCATCGCGTTAAAACAGTTTTGACACTTAAAGTGCTCATACAGAGCTCCACTACAATGAATTGTTTGCATCATCGCCATCATCAGCCTCAATAAAAGTGTTGTAATTAAAGCAAAGGACATTTCTATGTTCCGAGCAATAAACACTGATAGCAGTGCTTACTCTCAAACTCAAATAAACCCCCCAAAAAAATGAACTTAAAAAATAAAACACAAGAAATACTAAAATAAGTACGCTGCGAAATTCTACGCCATTTGTCTAACACGCTGTCATAAACCATCTGCAGTTGACTTTATTGCAATCGTAATATTGTTAGACCGCATAAAAATGATTTTATTGCGGCAAAAACAAGCAACGCGTACCCCCTCCAACTTTGTCCTGTAAAAGAACAGGGAATATGAAAGCTTGACTTGTTAACACACAGCATAATTATTTTCATTCTGCATACTTCAATGAAACTTTGTCCTAAAAAAAGAAGTCGACAAAAAAGAAAATATTACAAGGACCTAATTAACGAAGTAGCGTCGTGCGCGCAAGAAAAGGATTTTCAAAGGAGCTGATACAACCAAACTACAGCCACAGGAGTAATGACCGATTAATTCCAAAACATTAAACACTTTTTAGCTTATCTAATATTTTATAACCCATTTAAAAGGCTATTAGAGGGGATGTCGTTCTTTTTCATCTCCATAACCACCTTATCCATCGACACGGGGTGGCATTGTATCAAAGCATCTGAAATGAAAGAGGATATTCCGCAAATAAATTGAAAATTATTTGCTATAAATTTTCGTCGCACCCAGATTCGGGATGAATGATGTTTTGCTTGAATTTAATTTGGCGAGAACTGCTGGGATAAGACTGAAATCCTTCCACTCGTCCTTGCGTCCCGCGAAGACGACAAAAAGTTATTGGTGTAATTTAGACATGGATCTTAGTGCGAAACGATTTATTTGATGCAAAGTTACCATAAATGTTCGGAATGACTTTAAAATTAAGAAATCCATTTCGTAGAATCCAGCTCGAAGGACCAAAAACAAAAAGTTCGTACACAAAACAAAACCATTTAAAGTGAGATTTCTTCCGTTTTTATTTTTTATTTTAAGCAATTTTTCGTAATTATCACCTTGTGTTCCTTTGAGAATTGAAATGTTAAAAAGGACCTGCCACGAGGTGTTTGTTGTCGAGGACAATTCTAAATGACTTAAACATCCTTGAGAGCAATTTCTTGTGGAATCGTTTCTTTCATTCAGAAATACTGCAACACTAACAGCAAGGATGTGGGAATGAAGAAAAATCAAAAAAACAAAAAAGAAAAGGTTTTGAAAATGTTTCTTCTTTGGGTCTTGTCGTGAGAGAGTGTTGGAAACACTGCTTTCGAGAAAATTGCTCAAACGTCATTAAAATTAATTCAGTAATTATACACGATGACTGTGAAAAAGGGTCAGTTTGCGCGAGAGGGCGGACTCAAATTAAATACTTAGATGGGGTGAAGCATTGGAAACCGACTTCTTTTTTTTCCCACCTCTCGGAATTGTCTTGATTTTCTGGCGCTCTTTGTTATCGTGGCTGGTTAAGTGAGTTTTTTAAGTTGAAGTTTCGCTTTGAGTACTTAGGCTTGCGCCTTTTGTTTCTCATTGTGGAAACAATTAGGAGCTGTGTGGATAAAATGAAGAAAAGATCCAGTGGAATCTGGAGAAAGTAAGTCAAAGGCAGGATATAATTAAACATTACTGAAAAAAAAACTAAATCATATGTTAAGGTATCATAATCTGGTAATGTCACTTCCTAAGGCCTGAGCTGCATTCGAAAAATGTTTAGGCTGGGAAAGTGACGTGGTAAGATTCTCAAGTTTTTCAGGAAGAGCTTGACATTTGATTGCTGACCTGGTGTGATATAATATTTCAAAAACATACGATTCGTTGATCTTATTCTTGATCAGAATAAGAACCTGCCCGTCAAGGCAGGTGTCGAAATAAAAGGCAATATTTTTTAAGTTTGCTATGCTGCTGTGGTGAACAGATACTTTTGAGAGAATCGCTCGCAGCTAACGTGAAGTCATGGAAACTTTCAAAAAAATGTTCCTCAAATTTATGAGGATAAAACAAAAAATATGTTGCTGGCAAGTGATCGATCTGTCTAACACTTACTGTGGATAAAACATCACAATCAGAAGTTAAGGGTCTGATGAAGTGAGCAACTGTATAAATCACGACTTATCTTAGGCTAAAGATGGCACTTCGGATTGTCCAAGCAACCAGTATTTTAACTACTTATATGAAGAACAAACATGTGTTAATGTTGGGCAACAAGCAAGACAGCAGCAGAGATGAGACGACCAGCCCTGACTAGTTCGTCCGCAATTTCATTGCCTTCGATTCCATGATAACCCGGAATCCATCCTAACCTAACTTCTTTGTTATGTCGGGCCAGGGATTGTGAGTTGTCGTAGCAGCTTTTGACACATTTGGATTCCACTAGATTGGACATTTGGATGTTTTCCCATGGGTAAAGAAGTTTTTGTGTTGGGTCCAAAATACAGGAGACCGGCCAATGACAGCTTCCAGTGCTGCCGCAGGGCAGGTGCTCATAGCACCGGTGATGGCACGGTTTAGCCAGCTAAACATTGGACTTTTTCCAGCTTTTCAGCAGTTGTTACTTCTAAAGTTTTGGGTCACCAAATTATGGCTACGTAGGTTATAATATGTCTTACCATCATGATGTTCAGCCAGTAAAGCATCTTAGGTTTGAGACCCCAAGTCCTTCCGTACAACCGCTTACAGGCCCACATGGCCTTGGTTGCGCGTTCTGTGATGGACTTGATATGTGAAGTCCAGTTCAGTTTCATATCCAAGATAAGACCGAGATACTTGACTTCACTGGAGTATACCAGAGAGGTTCCATCAATAACAATTGGAGACAGAGTCAGTTGTTTCCTCATTTTGAAGGGAACCAGAGCGGGTTTGCTAGGATTCACAGAGAGTTCTTCACGCTTACCCTATTCTAAGACATGCAATAATGCTGAATGCATAACGCTAGCGATTGTAGTGTCAAATTTGTCTCTTATGACAATAGCAAGATCATCAGCATAGTGTATTGTGATAAAGCCTATCACATTGAGGTTCACTAAGAAGTTAACTATGACCAATGACCAGAAGAGAGGTGACAGAATACCTCCGTGGGAACAACCTCTCGTTGCAGTGCCTGACTTTGACACGCTTCAAAGCGAAGAAGTTATAATGCGATTATAGCTTTTTCTGGATCTTATTCATCTGTTAGCCGAGTCTTTAATACCTTTACTCCGAATTGAATAAATTAAAATGGGACTCCAAAGTCTAATGTGTGGCAATATTTCACAAAAAAGTAAAAAAAGCCACTCTGTTATAAATTTTTTCAAATGGTGGAAATATTTTTAGGTATGTCAAAAATTACTTCGCAAAGGAAGTCCTGAATTGGTGACCGGACAGAAAATTGAAATATTGAAATAGGAAGTCCAGCTACTTAAACAATACGAATTCGTCACAGGAGAATGTTAAAGCCAGAATAATGGTACCTTATGCAGAATTATTCCCATGATAAATTGTCTCACGTCGTAACGAACGACATTATTATCATGAACGTATAAAAACATTGGGTTTGGTATCATTGAACTGACTCACAACGTTGAGAACGATTTTGGACCATCGTTTTAAAAACCTCCATTTTCAACATGCAAGTGCATATGGGAGGGCATTACAAAAATAGAAAGCGATTACTAAAGAAACTCTCAACGAAGGATTTTGTTTTTTAGTAACACCACAAACTTAGATCAGTTGATTAAAAGTTGCGTCGTGTTTACACAAAAGTCGACGAGGTGTCAATGTTGTAAAAGGCAATCCATAAGAAGTATAGAAGAACTTACAACCCATGTTTCTAGCTTTCTTTAAACAAGCGCAAATATTTTGAAATACTATCGGTGAATATTTATCCTGCGAAAGGTCAAAACAGTCAGTGCATCTAGAAATTGTCTAACAGGCAAACACTCAAAAAGTTACTTTTTTGAAGAGCATAACAAAAACAAACCTGTTTTCATAATATTTTTTGTGTTTCTACGTCAATAAGCAATGTCAATATGTATTTGTATCTATTTTAATTCATTCTAAATTTATGAAAAAAAATACGAGTATGTATCGATACTTTTCAAAAATATCGATTCCGGCGGGTACAAATTTATATCCTTCACGATAACGTAAATGTCCGCTCTGCGACACTTTTTGTTAATTTCTAAACATATTTCTAAGAATGAAAGGCTGATCCACTGAATGTGACGGGAAAATGATGTCCGTTGGAAGCGCTTATGAGGAAAAGCAGGCCAAGTTGAAGAGTAAGTGTTATAAGCAGGAAAATAATGCATTCCGAAGTAAGCCACGTTAAATCGTTGGTAAGCGCAACTGGTCTTAGTTTCGAATCCTAAAAAAGTCTAGTTTTTGATTGTTATCGGGATCAAATTATGGCGCTATTATTGGAGTTTTCGACCAGCGATAGAAGTCTGACTTTGTGGTTGTCCCTGTTATAGTGGTTCCTGTGTCAACTGCTGAAATTCTTAGTTCGTGTTTAAAAAGATAATGGTGTGGACAGATGATATATCATTCCCACTTCTGAGAAGGCATAATTCTGAAAGTCGAGTTATAAACCAATCACCCAAAAAGACTTTTTTCAAGTAAATCCGTTGATGAAATAAAAGAACAAACATCTATGATAAACCGCCTAGAAATCAAGTGATAAAAGAAGAAGTGCAGAGAGCAACAGGTTTAAATCGAAAAGAAATCCTTCCGTCTCTTCTTAACGTGGTTTTTATATCAGACTATAACAAATTCCAAAGCCTTCTAAAAGAGGTTGTTCCATTATTGAAAGTTAAATTTAAATCAAATTCAAGGAATGCACAGACAAAATTGATTGTCAAAGAAGTTAAATTGCAAAAGGATACAGTGAAATACTTGCGAAACCAATACTGTAAAACTTCTACTTCTCATCGAAAAAAAACTTTGTCTTTCGCGTTCGAAAAAGGAAATTTTAAGCAACATTCACTTCTACTTTAAAGCCCTTAAAATAAATGTCGCAGTAAACATAATAAGGAAAGAAACACAAAAGGAGGCGAGCTTTTTATAGTAAAGCATGAACTTCCACTCTTAATGCTCATGAAGAGCACAGACGGTATTTCCAAATCAAACCGACGCTTAAGACAGTGATAAAATGCAGCCGCAAAATACGACTTCGTCCGCGTGCATTTCGTGTTCGAAGAGGTTCATTTTTTACCTCAGACTTAAACATATATATTTATATGCTATGGCTGTGCTTGCAACGACGGAAGCATCTTACCCATCGTCCTGACCACCCGCTAACACCACTTCACACTTGTCCAAGGAAAATGAAAAAGCAATTTTTATGTACAAAAAATTTCCTCGATGACACGTAAAATTAATTTGATAAGAATTGAACATTGCCTATGTACTTAAATCACCCAGACAGATTGAAATTAATTTTATACACATTTTGTATTCATATTTTAACAATTTGTGTAGTATCCTTAACGTATAGATCTATATCATCGCGGACTTTTCCATAGAGCCTTTTGAGCTCTACAACTTTTCGTTGAAAAGCAGTTGATTATCTCTTACCGTAACGGCAGCGTTCGTAAAAATCGCATTGCTCGATGGGGTTTTCGTTGACTTTAGTTATAAAAATAGGCCGCCACGAAAAGCCCTTTTATTTAAAGAGGATAATAATATACCTTAACATGATCACACTGAAATTCCATTCTTAGTATTGGTGAAAGCGTTTTTGAAATTGGATGAGTGGTTTCGAAAATTGCCTCTTGTTTACATACCTTATTACTTCTTTGCAATATTAGAGTTTAACAGAAAGATTTACCCCACAGTGTTAGCTCTTCTTAGGTTCAACCCATAAACACAGCTTTGAATTTATTCTCTCTGGGACATTTTTTCGCAAGATTGAAGCCCTCATTCCATCAATGTTTTGATGGCCCATCTTAAGTTCTTTATCGTGTCACACATCAGTTTGTTTTAACGTTTGAACCCTTGTTTAAATTTACATCTGTGCCGAAAAGGTCCCAACGGAGTTATATTTAAGTGATTACAGGACATAGTTCAAAACGTTAGCCTTGATAGAAAATGGACGACTCTCAATTTTCCAACGCATGATGCCGTCTTACCTTAAACGACAATTATTCAACAACTACTGTCGAACGAATACTACTTCCTTTGACACCTTTTATGTACGAAATCTGAAAAAGGACGTTACATTTCGGCACTCTGCACCATCCCAGAAAAATTTATCCGACGTGAATGCTTGTTGTTGGTATGTCAAAACTATCTTATAAGACTCACATTCCTCTAATGCTTCTGTTCACCTAATTACATGCTTTTCACATCCTTCAATACGGTCAATTCATATCTCAGTTCTCCTTTTCTTCCACAAATGCGTAGGAGTTCCAAATCAATGTCGATCATCAGCAGTCCGGGATAACTTTCACGCCAACCCTTTTTTCACCTCATAAATACAAATGGACTTACCCATAATATTATTACCCAATCCAGCCTTCCTACGCAGACTGAACGAAAGAATAAGAAGAAAAAAACTGAAATAAAAATAAAAGTTAACGACCGCATTTATCCTTTGCCGGAGTAATTGTTTACGCAAACACTAATTAAGAAAAGTCCGAGGCGAGCTTCACTTCGCTCCTACTCATTAACACCATCATCTTTTTCGTTTGCTGCTGTTGTTGTTGTTGTTGTTGTTTTGCGCTTGCGAAACACACCCAATGAATATTAATCACAAAACTCCTTCGATTCGTTAGTCCTTGATGTGTAACCCGGCCCGTCGTCCGAGACAAAGAAAATCATTTAATTCCATCGGAGTGAGTAAAAACAAATTGTCTTTGTAATCATTTCTCACACGATAAGAGCTCAATCAGGACATCATCCCTTTTACCCTTCGTCCTGCGGTGTACACAATGTAGAGACCCCAATGGATTTTGTTTATACAGCCGAAGGAAATGTGTAGCTTTTTCGGTCTATTGATCTGCTGCGCGTCGTCGTCGCTCGTAAGGATATAACAAATCATTCATTTGTCCACCCCTAAGATATCCTTACTGCACATAAGATGTTACATCCACCACATATAGAATTTAATTTGCAGCACAGCGACTTAACAATATCAAATTGGTCCTTTGTGAGATCTCTTGGGCTATTGTATACAGCAACAGTCATTCCAGGGAATAATGATAATAAATCAGAGATGTATGTTGTGTGTCCTTCCTATTAGTGCGTATGTGTCGTCTTTTCGCTTTAATGCATCTCTAATTAATATGTATCATTTAATTTTGAGCATGGCCTTAACCTATGGCATCCCTTCGAATAATTGTCTTAATAATCCTGTGTGCGGACAAGGATATGCCGAGCCGCTATCTACTTGTATCCCTTTGAATCTATACGAGTACTGTACAAGGACACAAGTTGTCGTTCCATTCACTTTACGATTGTGGAGAGCAGTGGCACTTCAACTGCAGGTGTCCCTATGATTTCCAGTGTCGTCAGTTAGACATATCCTCAAACACTTAGAGCGTAGTACATGCTTCACCTCCAGAAATTAAGGAGTACGTCTGGAATCCATAACATTTGTGTTGTTGGTTGGTCACAGTATCCGTTTCGCTTGTCTGCACATTAGTGTTGTGGCTCCTGATGGAGAAGTTGTTGTACTTCTGGACACATTTCGAACTTAACATTTATTTGCAATCGCAAATTGTATGTTCCTGGCCACTGATCAGGAGCAGAAGTACCACTGCCAGTCAGAGATGTCTAGAGTCCCGGATCCTGATTCACTTTTACTTGTAGGCTGAAAATTGCCTTTTTGCTTGTGCCTTGTTCCATCACTTTTGGCAGCTTGTTCACTTGCATGTGTTCTTTTTTTTTTGTATTTTATGCTCCCTGAGTGTCCTTTTATTGAAAGGAAAGCAACATCCAGTTTCTTGGCTCAAAGTTATACCAAATCGTGTTTGGCATAATGTGCACATGCATACGAGTACGACTATATTGGCTAACCTAAAATATCGTTTTCAAAAGACGGCTGGGAAATGGGGGTTGGGTGGGCTTCTTGGTCCTTGGAAAACCGAGTCATCTAACAAAATGTCAAATGAAATCCCAAATTGGTAGGATATTAATGCCTGAATGATCCTGCAATTTCATTGTATCAAGACCAACTCAATGGGCCGAATTGGGTTCAGTTTCAGTCTCAGTTTCGGTTAAGTTTGCTTTGGTTCGGTGTTGACAGAGCCTAGCAAGCACTCTAGTGGAGCTGAGACCTTTTTCTGGCAGGAGGGGACTCTGGTCTCAGTTTGTTTGCGATGCACTGAATGTGTTGATCTTTGGTTGGTTGAGTGGGGTTTTTGAACGCCATAACATGACATGCTTGACGTTCATTACGAATTCATTTTATGTACGTTTGTTGCCAGAGACTTTTGTGAAAGGGTAGCGTGTCTCTTTTGATTGATTTTCTTTTTGTTGTAGCCTCCTTTTCAGCGAGGATATTGAATATCCTTTCGCTGTAGATAGTCAATGTGAATGGTTGATCAAAATGGAAGGGGGTGGGATTTCTCCAAGGATATTAGCAGATGGATGAACTTAAGAAAATTTTAAATTTATTTGATGTTGAATTAAGTTAAATGGACCTCGAGATGGAAAGGCGGAGTTTCCAAGTTTCGAAATAGGATGCTAGAAGTTGCATTGAATGTCAGAGGGTATGGCTATTGATTGAAATTTAATGGAACTGGATTGTTGGATACTGAGAGATTTGTAGATTAATCAAGGACAATCTGTACAATGAAATTGATTTGTTCTTATTTGAAATGGAGAAGCACTTTCTTCTATTTTTGCAGTCCTTGAAAGGATTTCAATGGAAGTATTTATTTTTCGAATCGATATTTGTGCTTCTGGCCTCCTTGGGTATTTTGAATGGAATCAAGAATATCTATTTGAAAAAAGTTCAAGAAATCATGTTTTTTTTTATAAAATTAGGTCGTGATATAAGGACTATGAGCCCGTTGACCATTGTGTGCTGAATTTAATTTACAAGTCTGAAATGAGTTCATACGTAACTGATGAATGATGATATGTGTTTCAGGAGTGAAGTAATGAATGCATAAAGCTTCTCCTATGATTGTGCATTTGAACAAATCAAAATTATCTTCACAAAATCAATACTCAAATGTTGTTTGCACGAATATGTATGGCTTTTAA
Source organism: Orthonevra nobilis (assembly GCA_963555765.1). Lineage (NCBI taxonomy): Eukaryota > Metazoa > Arthropoda > Insecta > Diptera > Syrphidae > Orthonevra > Orthonevra nobilis. Next base: position 149,145,908 of record OY743224.1, read on the forward strand.
GATTGTTGAAATCTGATCTCATATTTTCAACAAAAGCATTTATGGATGTGTAAGTTTTGCTGAGGTCATAAATAATAATGTGAGGATGAAAATAATAATAGACTCTTATCTCTCATCCCGATATTTTTTGTAAAATATTTTAAAATTTATTCCATGCAATTTGGTCGGCTTCATTCTTGTTTGTACATGTATATACTTAAGCCTTAATCACAAGAAAAAGACCGCTTTACTCTGTGCCGTTGATAAAGTCGATCATCATATTCTATTGGCGAACTTGAGAAAAGCGCGCTTTAGAGGTTTTATTAGTGACTGCTTTGAAAAGTGTTCCAGAAAAGAAACCAAATGCCCAAAAACCAAATTTAGTGAAAGTCTGGTGAACTCCAGGACTTCGTTCAGGGACCTATAATTATTATTTTAAACTTATATAAATTCTCTTATTGGACTGTCTTTGAGGGGCTAACAAAGTGGCTTTGCGAAATAATATTCGTATATGTCTTTCGTTTCATCCATTGTAGACTTCAAGAACTCTTTAGTTAATGACAATCTCTAATCCGCCAGTTTTTGACTTCTTTTCGCCAGATTTCGTCTTTTGAATTTCTGTAAAAATATCTATGTGAGTTTGGAGTCCTGTGGATCGTTCTAGAATACTTTAAGATTGAAAATGTTCATCATATGAATTACCTTGACCTTGTCTTTGCTTACAAAATGAATAACTAAAATGTGCACACAGTTAGAAGCAGTAAAACTTCGAAGTAATTATAAAAGGCATGCTGTTATTTTAACTGATTTCACCAAGGCTTTGAAATAATTTACGAAATACTTTGTGTCAATTATATTTCTATTAAAAGGTTAAAGATTGGTTTCCCAAATTCAAATAAATAATTTTTTAAAAATTGAATAAAATTCTTCAAACGTTTTAGTATATAAGATTCAATAGAAATTGTAAGATAATATTTTGAGAAGCGGAAAGAATTCTACAAATGTGACCAACAATTTCAAGCCCTTGCTTCCGATTTAGGGTGAGGAATTTATAAATGAAACCGTTTAAGACTTCTTCCAGAAGTCGGTGATTTTTCCTTTTTTTCTAAAAACGTTACAACAAAAATGGATGCAATTTCCAGACTAAATTTCGAAGAGTGATTGATTGATTGCCAGAAAATTTCATGCGAGATAAAAAAAGTTATGTCTTGTTTGTTGAGTTTAAGGCTCCCTTTGATATTCTAAACAGAAATTCCCTGCTAAAAAAAATGTCAGGTATTAGTCTGTCATGCGCATTTATAAGGATTTTTTTAGAGCTTATCTTATTAAACACTTCTGCAATTGAGTTGAATTCGGTTTGGATTCAGGTGTTCCACAAGGGCGCAGATTTAGGCCACCCATTCAATGATATTCAAGACTGTTTGGCTTTTGCATTAGTGGTTAAAGATACGCTGATAAATATTCGGACTTTCCTTTATTTACTGGCAATACTCAAGCTCTTCTTTTCCACTCTATTTAACTAAAGAACTTCTGCAATTTGTGTAATTAATAAATAAATACCTAAAGTTTCTTTTTCGGGTCCTTCACGGTACGGAAGTAACCTTAGTTTTTGGATAAGGAAGCCGATGGAATTCTTTGACCAATTTAAATATCTGGGACTTTTTATTTCATCTATCCTCGATTTCCGCCCAGGTATCCGAGACAAGTCAGTATCAGTTAAATTTTCCCTTAGCTTCATGTAGTCTTTTTTTAAGCTATCACTAACAGTTAGCCCTCTGCTAAGCTTATCACATCTATGGATACCAATATTTCAATGAATTCGAAATTTTTGCAACACTTTTTCTTTAAGAATATCTTCGGAACACATTGTTGCAGTATGTGTTCTAATGGAATATATCTTTACTACTCAAAACACTCGTCTTCACTTTCACTTGTGATTCTTATTTTGAAATCCAGACTTTATTTCGCTTAGAAGCTGTTGATGCCGAGCAAATAAAAAAATAAATTGCGGTAAGCAGGGGAATGTCCAGACCTAGTTTAGCTGGATACTGGTTAAAATTTCTCTTGAAACTGTCTACCATCCCATTTGACTGGAACGAAATACTTATAGAAAACTAAGCCTACGCTTCCTTATTTATAACAAAGGTATTTTCCATGTCAGAGTCCATGACATCGATAATGTGCCGGCTACCCCTGGCAATATCGATTGCAATGGTGTTCCAAAGTTATACTGGTGCATCTTGCACCTTTGTTTAATTTTCATCATTTTATTTGTAACATCACCGTTTTACTACACTAGAATCGCTCTCTTCCGAAGTTTTGTTAATACACACATTAAGCCTTCAGTGGGTTCTCAATGCGACCTTTGATGTCAAGAAAAGTTTGAGTCAATTCTTGAAAGAATCGTTACGATGCCGCCTGTGCAGTTGCCTGGAGGCAATTGAGTTACAAACTCCAATCCGACATGACCAAACTGATAATTCAGTGACCGAAATAAGCAAAAAGGCACAAACAGTATCAGCATGCGATTGAATTTTACCACAAAATGGTACAAATATGATTTTGTTTAATAAGAAAAAAAACTCTGAGTTACTTGGAAAATTCTATTTGCCATTTTGAATTCACCAAATTCTGCATAATCTCTCTATTGATCTTTACCAATGCCTATTTTATTTGTTGTCTTAGCTTTTCCAGATTCTTGCACTGCTTCTCATTTGATAGAGTCATAGACTAAACAAAGGATGGTGAACACCTTGTAACACAAACTTCAAGTCATTCACGGACTAAGGAACTTTTTTTGCATTGCTAAAAGTCGACGAGTTGTCTCCAAATTCATCAAGAGCATATTCCAGCATCTCTCTTTTTATTTTCCACCTATTGTTTACCAAATAGTATTAAGAGCTATACACTGATATGGACCCAACCAGACTGTTAGTTGTTCAACGACTAAGGGTCTCTGATACATTAAGTGGGCATCACCGTACACCTTATCTCCGCTGGCACACAAAGGAGCTTCTATGTCAATGCAACAAAATGCAGCCATCTTAAGATTGATTTGACAGGGTGCACTTGTTGGTTGAGGCAAAGGTCGCCCCCGAACTTTAACAAAAGAAAAAAGCCTGTTAGTTTATTTCAGTACTTTTACTCCTTTCCATAGGCCGTGCTTCAAGGATAATACTTCGACAATCTATATAAATAGAGTTCATCTTTTCCTCTGCATAGTTCAATTAAATCAGGTGCTATCCATGGCTGTAGACGGAAGGACTGCAAGAAATATGAGTAGTGCTGAAGGATTATGAAAAATCTCTTCGAATTTAGAATTGAGATGATGTGATATAAATCAAATTTTTCCTCGTATTACTTATTCCCAGTAAGCTATATGTTCCCTTTTGTCCTTAATGGTTACGAATAAATTTACGTCAATTTTATTTTTGATGGCATCTGACATCTGAACTGCACATCTCCAATTCAAAATCCTCATGTTTCACTTAATCTTTATCAAATGGAAGCGTAACTAAATCGTAAATGCCTGCTATCATGTATCGTCATAGAGTCTAGACAAAATGTAATTCATAAAAAGTGTAGTCGCTTTGATAAAAGTCGCTGTAACATAAATTTTATGCATAAAAAGTGTGTAAAAAAATATGAAAGATAACTGATAAACGTCTACAGAGTAATGGGAAATAAAAAAATTGGTTCCTCGCGTTGTCTTCTGAAGACAAAAGGTAAAGGCTGAATTTTGCAGTGCAATGATCCTTGAAATTAGTTTTTTGGTTGCTAACCTTTGACTCGTCACAGATGGTGTGTCTAGCCAGGAGAAAGATATAAACGCAGAATTTTACGAGCCTTGCATTGGGTTCGATAACATCATTTCTTCAGGAATGTTGAGTGTTAAATTTGGCTGTAACTTATTTACCTTAACTATGTGATTGACCTAGCCAATAGCTTTTGCAAACTGGTGCTAATAAATATTATTATCAAATGTATTTATAACTTGATAATTAAAGAATAATAAAAATAAATGTTAAAATGTAATTGACTTTGAAAAATGTAACTTAGAATTTGGAGGAAATAGATTAACCCATATGTGTCTATCGTTTTGCCAGTACCAGAGAAGCCTACTTTAAAAACTCAATATTTAAAAAATATGCGACGGTGCTTCGATTGCGAAATTTTTGAATTTTTTAAATTCAGCTACATAAGAGTTCATACAGGGTAAGTCAAAAGATAAACAACTGAAAATAACCTTCATCTTTGTGTTAATTGAGCTGAGGATAACGTTGTGCGTACTGTCTTTGGGAAACATGCAAAGAGTCTCGTTCTCACGGCCGCATATGAATGCAAACACTTCGGTGACTTGAGTGTCGAAGAGGATATTACTGATTTATTGTAGCCGTAGAAAACGTTTAGGCAACTAATTTTTTGAAAGCATAGAGGAAGAAGGGCGAATAAACTGCAAACAAATTTTGAAATTTGTGGGGTATTAACTGTCTGGAGGAAAGTCCATAGGCTGTTGCTCCGCATCAGAGATTACGTTGGGCCGAGTGTGGTGCCTTGTGATTACGAAGCACTTCATAACCCTGCACAACCAAACTTTACCTAACCACTAAGTCTGTGAAAACGGTTCATTCAGGTGGCAGACCAGACTTTACCTAACCACTAAGTTTGTGAAAACGGTTCATCCAGGTGGCAGACCAAGGAAAAAAAGTCGGTGGGAAGATAATATTTTAATATAACAACAATCAACGGTGTTCTCTTTATTGCTCCAAACTGATCTAGATGTAAATCTAAAATCAAAAAGCAAGGAAGATAGTTAAAAATTTGCTCTTGATCAAATCAACTGAACCCTTAGGAAATGGAAAAACGTGCGAGTTTAATTATGAGGTATAGGATTTTTTTCGTCGAAGGTTGGTCATAAAGGTGCCTTTTCGACGCAACACAAAAATCCACTGTAAATCACGGAAGGGAAAACTTAATAGTGTGAAGATCTTTTTCTGGGCGTGGACTTAGACTGATTCATAAAATATTTTGGAAAATAAAGCAAAGCATACACCCAATGTGGTTAAGAATTGGATTCAACAAAAACCGGATCGACCAGAACCGGAAAATCTATGGGAGATTATAGATCGCTTAAGATAATGTCTTAAAACAGATTAAATTGGCACGGAAATATATTCCAAATAATATTACAAACAATTTTATAGAGTCCATGCCCCACTGAAGTGATAAATTTTAATAATATTGTAAAAAAAATATAGAAAATAATGAATTTGTTAAAAATTGCTTTTGTTCTCACCAGGAAGGTTTTGAAATCATTTTAAGAACTTTCTATGTTCACTAAACTTTTATGATTTTTTTTTATCAATAAGGAACTATTTTTATTTGTATTTTTTTTGTATTTAAATTTTGAAAGATAAAATAAACATGATTTATTTATGAAATTTAATTGAAATAAAAATGGAGGTTGTTTCAGTTGCTTATGTTTTCCCCATCACTGTATTTTACAGAATATGGATTAATGAGCTTTTTTTGATTACTAGTTCATGAACTATTTGGCTTAAATTGATTTTGACGAGTTTTAGAATATGAGATATTTATGTTTTGAGGGTTCCGTACCTCGAAAGGAAAAACCGGAACCCTTATAGAATCACCTTGTTGTTCGTCCGTCCGTCTGCCTGTCAAGACCCTTGCTCTCAGGAACGCGTGAATGTATCAATCTAGAATTTATACTGAATATTCAATTCTTTAGTCCCTTAGAGATGTGGAAAAGTCAAGCTTCTAAGCTTACGTAATCAAAAGCTATAGCTGACACTCGCAACGGAATCAAAACTCAGAACCTTGAAATTTGGTACGAAGCAACGCCTTATAGCGAAGATAAAGAAAAAATTGCGAAAACTGTTAATTTTAAACTAAACCATATAAAAAAATATTTTTAATAATTTTAAACTTACTACCCCTTTCCTCACAAACGCGTTTTAAATTGAAATTCATATCGAATACTCAGGTCTATAATACCTTTAAGCTGCAACAATATCAAACTTCTATTTCATTGCAAACAAAGGAAACAGCAATTTAAGCCGCATATTTTCAAACTCCCAAGGCAATCAAAACCTAAATGGTACTTCCAGGCGACGTAAAATCTTGAAATTTGTCATGCGGCAATGTACTTTTTTATAGATTGTAATTTCTTTTATACATATAGGTTTGTACGGAACCCTCGGTGTGCTAGTCCGACTCGCATCTGGCCATACTCTCTAGATACATATGTTAGAACACATTTAGAATTAAAATTGATGAAGTAAAATTTTAAGCAGCTGGTTTTTGTACTTTGGTAAGCTTATAGAGACTTTTTTTTGACATTTGTAGCTATCAACCATTAAACTGGTTAAACGCCTGTCGTCTCTTCAGCCTCCCTTCTACATTTCCGACGAGATGATTAGCCTCAAGCCAGAGGTTGATAGCTCTGTATTGACTGTGAGGATCTCTTGGATTTTATTCTCGGTGAGAATTTACAACTAATGTTACTTCCTTCCTATCTTATGAACTTTTAACAACTTTGGCGACTCTGTCGAATATATTCCATCATCTTTTTCTTCTTATTCATGTTAAGCAATGCAGGATTTCCTGGTGCAGAAATTTCTGCGAATGAACAAGATTGCCCCCCATGAACAGATAACATGTGCATATGGAAAGATTAAAGCATGTTTGATGACTGGAATATCGGCAGATCAACTATTGACTTTCATCCTAATACAAATCTTTGAAGGAACTAGAGAGTTTCAAATAGATACGCATCATATTTGTATGAATTTTAAAGCCGCATACGAGAGCATTCATTGCACAGAACTTTTTAATAGGATGTCCGAACTCGGGATCCTAGAAAAATTGATCAGGTTGTGTTAAAAAATCACGAGGCAGCATGCAGTTAAGTTCAAAGGCCTCTGAACCGTTCGAAACCTTCACCGGATTTCGGCAAGGAGATACACTGTCGTAAGACTTCTTCAATCTGGTAATCGCACAAATGTGAACAATATGAAGGACAAGGGTAAGCACGTAAGGCACTATCCTTCATAAGTCAGTCTAATTTCGCGTTCCCAATGTTGAAGCTCTCACGGCGATCGAAGAGCAGGCGAAGCGAGCTGATCTGAGGGTTAATGTGTACAAAACAAAGTATATGCATGCTGTCGAATAGAAAGCAATCCGTCACCTACATTTTTGCCACATCGAGCGTATGAACACCAAGGCTCCAGCTTTAAGAGCTTATGAATCTGAGCTTCTTGTTTCGAGAAAAAGGTGAAGACCAAGTAACAGCGGATACAGAACGACTTGGTCTCTATTGGTCGCGAAACATAGGGATATTTATCGACCTATAATCCTTTTGCATCGGTGATGCTCGATATAACCGACTCATGGATTTATATCACTGTTTCCCTTCTCAATTTTTTTTCGGCATGATTCTACTTTGAGCGCAATACGTGAAAACTTAACTCATTTCGAATAATAGTTCATAGTTTTGTCAATGGAGGAATCAAATCGATATTCTTGCAGCCAGTGTGTGTGAGCCCGTATCCTATTCTTCTTTGATACTTGGATTTTGCTCTGAATAAATTTTAATAAAGTCAGATCACTTTGGCAAATCCAACTGCTATAAGCACCTTTTTCATGGATTGGAAGAAGAGTGGAATTTGACTTTGGAGAAATTCGCATATTCGGCCGAATTGAGCCTTTAAAAGTACTTATATTAGTCTGCTTCCTCCAACTATAGTGAAAATCTGTGCTTGGACAACTTAAGAAAGGGCCGCTGTGCCATGATGTTAAAAGTTGACAATTTGATGAATTAAGTGTCGACACCAGGTACATTAATAGCATTCTATTTCATAAATTGCTTCTCAAGGAAAACACGAGTCAACCTTGAACCCATAGTGTAAAAAACACCACTCTAGTCTATTTCAGCGAGCTCAAATATCTTGAAGTAATTCTGGACGGCCTCACCTATCGCGACTGACTGAAAATAACTCCGATGAGTACAAACTATCAAGAAAAAGCTCCATAGGCTGTTCGAAGTCGGAAATAAACTGTAGGTCCAATCACCTCCATTTATGAAAAATGTAAGATGCACACAAAAATAGTGAAGCTATATCCTGGACCCAAAAAGAACTGTTGCACCCATCAACTTACATATCTAGACACGTGACTTAACTGGAATTTACATATCAAGTTCACCATGGAGAGTGGTGTGGGCCAGCAAACATCATTATGGCAGGACTTGCGATCTCTTTCCCAAAATTTTACATTGGCTGTACATAATGAAAGCTAGATCCATAATCACATATGCGGCCATCGTTTGGTGGGCAAAAACTCTCCAACAGACAACGGCAAATAAGTTGCAGGAGTTGCAAATAGTTGCATGTCTTCGAATAACTGGTGCCATACATACTTGCCCCACAACAGATCTAGAAGTTAGTCGGGCTAACTCCATTAGGAAGAAAGCTGTCAGATACGCCATCAAACTGCAGCTAGATTATAAATACAAGCCAGGCGACCTGGTGGGCCACCTTAGGATACTTAACCTAATCCCTGAGAGAGAAATGTTCTGTACAATGCCGGATATCATGGTCAGACAGCATTGTTTTGGCAGGTAATATGAGGTAGAAATTTTGAATCGTAAAAATTTGTCCAATAGTGTTGCTACGCTTGACCCCAAAAGTCTGCCATGGCTCACAGGCGGATCTAGAATGGTTTCTGGCATCTTTGGACCCAACACATGGATCTCTGTACCATTGGGTTCCGGTCCTGTAGATGAGCTCGGTACGGCTGGCTCGAAAACTGGTCTAGCAACATTTTGTAGCGTCAATTGGACAACGGCTAAAGAACTGATTAACTTATGGGGAAACAATAGACGCCTAGACCAATGGACCAAAAGAGAACGTTTAAGGCAATCTAAGCAAATAATCAGACCTTATTCCTACAAGGAAATCCTCAACCTTGATGAGGAAAGTTGTCTGTTTGACTACAATCCTTCGATAGTTCATCTTAAGACTCTTCAGGTGGCGATGCCGTTGCCAAGGTGGCACGGGATGTACGAGAGGATTAAAAAAGAGATTACTTCTGAAACATTAGACAGTTGAATTCAATGACTGCAACTGATTTTGTGTAAATTCAATACAGACTTCAGCTTATGTCAGTTAAAAACATGCAATCATTGACTGGTTAATTTAAAATGCATCAGTTACTGACTTCAAAAGAATGTTGGCTCTGTGAATTATGAATCCCAGTATTTATGAGTAAACTGACTTCAAATTATTTTGGATGAAATCAATTGAATCACATTCCCAAAAATAGAATTCTTTTACAACTCTGATTCCAATTGACTTTGAATATACCGAGAGCATTTAAGACTCCAACTACACTCTTCCAACAGGAATCAAATGGTATTTATAATTGTGAAGGTTCATTCATCATCTTTGTCACCCAAAAACTGTCATTTGGTAACGAAAAATTAAGTGAGTTGGCCCTCGTATTTCAAAAATATTAACATTTGTATTTTTACGACTGAAATAAAAAAATCCTCTCCACTGACAATATAACCTTTTCTCGAGTTCTATTGCAGATTATGTGTAAGATAACTTTCAGCCGTTTTCTAGCAATTGTCTTTGGTCTTCATCTTGACTTGCTTCCTTCAAATAGCCCCACGAATTGCGGTTGACATTTTATATATTGACTTCTAAAAATAAGTCAAGATTTGATTTCTTGAGATACGAAAATAAAACTTCTTGCGAATTCTTGTTGCTGTGACACCAAATTCGATAGCTTTTCTGCTATATCCTCTCCTTACATAAAAATTAAATTACCTGTGTTGAAATGTGGAGGCAATTGCTGCTTAAACCGCAGGCTATAACCGGAAAAATGTGCAAATCAACTTAAAATGATCAACTCCGACGCAAAGATGAGAATGTTGTTGGCAGGCAGACAGGCAAAAAAAAAAGAACCCTTAACTGAATTTATCTTTCAGTTGAATCTCGTTTTAGTGGGCTCCTTATATCCATTGATACAACAAATTGAATCAGTGTACTCTTGAGAAAATTATTTTATCTCTCCACACAAAGGAAAAGCCTCCAACATGAATCGAATGAAAAAAAGGATACCTCCAGTATTCCCACATATATATATGTATTTCGGTGTAACAGGTAATAAAAATCTCAACCACATGCCATCGCTCGATAATGTCCTTTGGAAGCAACGCCACCGCCACCGCCACTCAGTCATCCATCCGACCTGTATCCGCTCAAGTTCGCAGCCATTCATGGATCATCGGCAGCATCCTTCGAGGACGAAATTGATTCAATTTTCATTTCCAACAACCCAACCATCTGCCCACCTCCTGTTTTTTTTTTTGTCGAAAATAATAATTCCCTTTGAGAATTTTTGTTCGTCTTGTTTTTTTTTCTGAAATCCTTCTTTTTTGGAAAAAGAAAATATCAAAAAATATTAAGACAAAAAGAAAAAAGAAGAAAAATCAAATTATTGCCAAACACATTTCTGACAGGAAAAAATACGAGTTCACCTGCACACGGTGGCGTATGTGGAACATATCCTCGTACTCATCCTGCGGGATGCGGGATCAAGAATGATTCTGAGCCGGACGGATGGGGTCGCCCTAGCAGCATAAACTTTATTATCTGCCTTCGCCTAGTATTCGATGGGTTTTTTTTTCGCTTTGGTCCTTGTTGGAATGTCGTTACTTGATACTTGTGCCAGTCAGGAAGCCCACGACAAACGTTAACGCAAAAAAAAACAAGCTCGACAGGACAGTGCTCCGGTAGTATTAAACTATGTGCTAGGATGAGGGAGCTTTTGCTTCTGCGAATGGAGAAATTAAATGAACGGCAATAAATTGTGTTATGAAATACTCGGTGTATCCAGTCGATCGGAAACACGATATCGTATAAGGACGATGACGATGAGTACGACATCGAGAAGTTTTCTGTCAGAATTTACACATGCTGCTACTTGTGCGAAAGTGAAATATGTTCGTGTATCCGGACGGGAAATAAAACTTTTTTGACAGTTTCCACTCGAAATTAGTTGCATTGTTCTTTGTTTTCTCTTTCTATCAGGATTCAATCAAAATTAACGTTGATCCAGATTGGCCGAGGGTATAAGCAGAAAAATCTTTAATCTCAGTTTCCTTATTAGCGAATCTTTTAAAAAAGTAAAGATGAAAGGAAATCCACTGTGATTGTGTTTACCAGGCTAATGTTTCATATTTGCACTGACTTTGAAAAATGCCCAGCTTCGGTGGCCTTTTAAGAGTCCTAGCATTTCACATTCAGCTCTGGAGTTGAGCGTTCCTTATTCATCTAGGAGGGTTATAATCATTTGAATCATATTTATTAATAACATTGATATATGAGGTTCTTATAATGGGTTCGATTTTGGAAATTTAACGATTTGACATTTTCCAGGTTTCGTGGTGCCCATAGTTGGATTCCATAGTTTTATAAAGGATGTCTGACGTCACACATATCTTGAGAGTTAATAAAGATTTCGAATCTAAACTGGTTTCATTCAAGGTATAATTGCATATTTAATTTTACAAAAGAAAGAACGCCACAAATTAGAAAAATTCACTTGCTCAACAAATTTCGGCCATATTTTCTGATAAAAAAAAAAAAAATGTTTGAAATTTAGATAAGCTATACACTTATTGACACACATTTTCGGACAACGCAAGTCTGCAAGTTCTTCCGATTCATTCGTTAGTTCTCCTTTTTAGAGTTCCAGTTCAGAGACAACCTTTTAAAGACATAAATAAATTGCTGCAAAATTATTCGGACATACAGTACCGATCACGTATACCTCAGAATCCTGGTAAAATTGTATTTTTTATTTGCGAACCATTAAAACTTCAACTATCACAACTATCCTATATGTGGTATTTCCTCGAGTCGTCTAAAGGTTGAATCGGTAAGTATTTTTAAAACTTCCTCATGAAAGCCAATCCACGCCATTATGAAATGGTGATATCCACGGGTTGCTCTGGAATTTTCAACTTAAGGACGTACCAAACATATTCAATTATATTGAGATCTGATTTCTCATGTGGCCATTTCAAGGGCCAATTTAACTTTCCTTTCTCGACTGTAAAGTACATAAGTATTTCAAGACTTCAGTCCTTCTAAGTACCAGTACTAGATACAAGGTAGGAATATTGCACATTGCACCGTGTATTTTCCAGCGTCACGCTGCTTAGCTGGATCAGTTTTGTCGGAATCCCGAGTTCGGCCTTCGCCTCGTACAGTTCAATACGATGAATGCTATCATAATCTGCCGTCCCGGAAGCAAAACTGGTACGTGCCGATTAGTGCATTGCAGAATGGCTTCATACGTTTACACAGTACGTTATGTAGGACCTTTTTCAAAGGGGGATATGCCGCGATATTTATTACAAGACAAAGCATTACCTTTCTTGATGATGGAGCATATAGATTTGATATTCCATTCATCGGGCGTAACTTCGTCCAAGCATTCTTGCCTGATAATTTACTGTCCTTCAGGCTTTAGATAGCTGAGCCAAACTCTTTCAAACTAGGAGAGGGGATGGGTTCTATATTGACTGTATGCGGCTTCTCGTCTTGCCCTATCACTCTCTCTAGCTGATGCCCATTAAGCAGCTGCTGGAAATGCAGCTCAAATTCTACTATTCACTGTGCTTCGTTGACTAGGTTTCTTTCACTGTTTCGAAGAGCCTACGTCTGGGACATAAAGCCAGCTGTCTGCTGCTTGGCATTGCAGAAAAACATCCGGGTGTTGTGCTTATCGCGGAACTCTTCGATTTTCTTGAGGTGGGAAGCTGCGTATGCCCTTTTCTTTTTACACAGGATTTTTTTTTTCATCTCCCTCTTCCTCGCTGCCCTTGTTTTGCACTATACCGCTTGCATGTGGGCTTCCTCTGTTACCTCTTTCCATCATACCACGGGCTGTTTTTGGATGGTGGTTATAGTCTATGGTTATCCTTGAAGATAAGAACCGCGGTACTGGTTCCACAGATTATTCGCGTTTGCTGATGGTGAATGCACAGCGGAGAGTTTCTCGCTAAGGCGTTCTCTGTAGGCTCTGGCTACTCAAGGTGTGCTAATTCTTTCCTAGCCGAGCTTTGAATTTATTACAAAACTAATTGGTAAATTTATACATTAAAATAAAATGACTAGAAATTAGTCGATCGCCAGAAATGTTGTTTTAAATCAAAATTTATAAATTTATTATTTATAATTTTTTCGAAGAGATTATTTTCCGCCAATTCGCTCGCTTATGATTGTTACAACAATATCTGGACTGCCGTTTTACATTGACGTTGTAACTTTGGAGCAAACATAGCTTAATAGACTAGAAAGTACTTGGAAGAACGACCAGTACTTGGAAGTATTGGTACTTGCTCTTGTTCAAGTTCTGGTATGAACACTTATAGTCATCATCTACAGAATGGTAGCTGTTTATAATAATGTTCTTTCGCGAATTCCAAACGAAGTCGCTGATTTTGGTCTTGTTCTTCCAAATTTTCTGCGATTTGTTCTTGCACTTACTTCAAAAGTTTAGTCTCTGTTGACTACGATTATAACACATATCCTTTTGTGAGAAGGGCTACTCTAAAAGTATTAAGTAGTTTTGCTTACTTTCTTTTCAGATGTCATCATTTGCATTCCAATCGCATATTTGACGCTGCTTCTTTTTCAGCTTTACAGGTCTGTTGGAACCGTTCTTCTTCTCCTTTCTTTTGACAATTTTTCCTCGATAGTAATAACAAATATATTGAATAAAAAAATTTGTATTAAAATTAAATATCCGTTATTCATAAGAAATAATTGCCCAAAAAACTGTATCATAGTTTATCAAAAATTCGAACATCGGAATAGCGTTTGCTGAGCATAAGGAAACGTTTAGACCGACAGGAGATCCGCTTCACTTAAATATTTAGTTAAATATTTTTAATTTTTCGAGTATATCTCTGTTTGGTTTTTGAACAGTTAATACGAGATCTTGTGCGTAAGAAGTTTCAATAATTAATTAGTTTTCTAAATTGTCGTACAGTTGCAGTAAATTGATGAAGTACGAAAAGATTAAGATGAAAGTTAAAATCACCAAAATGTTGCCGACTCGTCGAATCGTTAAAATCCCATTTTATTTTTTAACGAAGTGTACAATTTTTTTTCAAATTTGGAATTTCCAAAATTTTAAGCAAAACTTAACGACAATAATGACACTGTTTTCCAATTTTTCTTTCAAGTTCGTCCCAAAATAGTTCAATTGAATTGAGGGCATGCGGTGTCTCTGCAGTGTCCCTCTTTCGTCTTCTTGACTTTGAAAAATATTTCGATTCATTATCTTGCAAAAGTGTCTATACTTTTCCTCTATTTAACAAGGACAGAATTTTGAGTATAAGTACACAAGGTCGCATTTCTTTGACTTAAGACAAATTGGGCGACGTTTGATTTCCTTCTAGAAATTTAATCGAGGCAACATAAGGCCTTTCAAAGCAGCAGCAGAAAAACATCATTGACAGGAGGGTTATCATCAGTTGCGTGGCCAAAAGACCACGTAAATCACCATAAACCTTACCTTAAATGATATCTGGAATCTTCGTGTGCTACCGTACTCTGCGCGAAATGAATTGCTATTAATTAGACTAATTTCAGTGCTTCAGGCTAGAGACTAGATAAGACTAGAGACAGCCCATTTAAGGTTTACCAGCTTTGCATGTCTTCCTCATTAATCAACATTTTGGCTTCCTAACACAAATCGAATGGAAAGCTTAATTTAATCGGAGCTTCATCTGCAAACAATTGTATTGAACAGAAAAGAAGTGAGCCGAGAATCGAGCCCTGTAGTACTCGATGGCTTTTTGGTGGAAAACATGAATACTTCTTCTTCTTTGTAGTTACGTGCAAGGCTTTGTTGATTGTACCGACAACATAACTCTTTCCCAAGCTTTTTGCAAAGAATAGTATTGTTGTCTGTGCCGAGTGCTTTCCTGATGTCGAGCACACATACGAATGTAGCCTGATTCTAATCGATTGATTTCCTCAACGACCAGTAAAAGAGCTGTCTTGCAACTCTGTTTTGGGTGAAAATCTGGCTGACTATCGCTATTTTTCTTAAACACTTTTGAGAGAAGCTTTTATATTGAGCATTCCATTTTTTTGGGATAAGGATAACTTTAGCTTGTTTTTATAGAGACTGTTGTTTCGAGTGGCAGTGTGCATGGAAGCAGGATTTTAACAAGTTTTTATGTTCGACCAATTTCAATAGCATTTGATTTGATAGCTAGCATTCGCGATATCTTCTTGCATTTCCTGTGATTATCAAAGTTAGACTCCCTTATAGATATGAAATCGAAATATGTTCGTTTCATTCCTGTTATCTTGGCCATAATTTTAAATAAATACCATGTAATTGATTAATGCCATTATATAGTGAGCTAGATCTTTCATTGTATACCCCTTTTAGCCATTGTCTACGCAATCGATCCATGCATCCGTCTAATATGAACTTCTATGAAACTTATTTCCGGAGGAGGTCGAACCGGTTTATAGTTTTCACTTGAATTATAGCCTCACCTCAAGTACATTCTTACTTAACTTATAAGTTCTTCACTGCTTTTTTTCAGTCTCAGAACCAAAATAATCCTCAAGACTGGTTATCCTATATGAAAATGCAATACACTTGTTTTATGTCCTGTCTTACAAAAGTTTCCCCAATATCTCTTCGCACACAAGCGTTTCTTTCAATTCGAAATACTAATCGAATTGTCAATCAAAAATGTTTATTGCTAACAAAGAAGCACACGTGGCAAAATGAGAGATTCCCAAATGAGATATGGGAATCATTGAAAGGATCAAACACAAAACAAATTTCAACTTGGATGCGTTCTCAAAGACTTCAGGCCTCATGCTTTAGTGCTACCGCCGACATGCATCAGCAGAGACCTAACCGCCATGGAATTTGTGGGTAATTGCCTCTGAACTCGCACAGGTTTAAAATAGAGAATAAAGGATATTTTGTATGTTAATTATGAAATTTGCATTTAATTAAATAAGGTAGGCCCGGAAAGCGTTCGTTGTGCCGTCACTCATGGCTGCTAGGATCTGGAGCATTAAAGGCCCCGGTTGCGGCAGAAGTCTGTTTGCGAGCAAGGATGTGAAAATGTAGCGTACAGGATTATCACATAGACACATGTATGGTGTGTGAGAATCTCATTTTAAAATCGAGGTAGATGGTGTGGCATAATACTTGGAACGCTCAAAATAGTGCTTGCTAAAAAGAAGTTCATCCAGCAAGAAATGTGTACGCGCGTCCTGATTTATGATATTCATGGTATTATGCTTATTAGGTGGCGTCTTAATTGAATTTTCACTACAAAACACTGCGTTGTCTTAAGCGTTTTGCATAGATTCGTTTTTCTTCTCTATTTTAATGAATATTTAGTTGAGAATATAATTCGCTTTTTCGTAGAGATTACTATAGCGGAAAATTAAGGCCACAGTTCTTTTGTGCTTCTGTTCTTAATTAGTGAAATGATTTAAGAAACTAATGACTTACTTAAAGTTTAGCTATGGTGTTAACTTTGTGTGATACGCTGATTGAAAAAACTCTTATGACCAAGCATGGTCTAATTTTCCTTTTGATGAAGTCCACCATAACCATTTAGCTCCGGCACCTGCTTTGACCATGTCGTTGGTTTGAGAATATCTCTGAAAGATCATAAGCACTTTTTGTGTGTGACTTGTTTTTTGATATAATCAAGGCTTTTGCTTATATAAAGCGGGTTTCAAAATGTTTATTTATAAATGATTTAATGATTAAAGTAATAGTTTAAGTGACTCGAAAACGAAAAGAATGTGACTACCCCAAGGTTCCATGCTAAGTCCGATTCTATTTCTGAAATATATAAATTCTTTCTTTTACTTCCTTTCGTGGTAAGATCAAAGCCATTGCTGACGATCTAGGGATCGCATTTTGTGTCTGTTGAATTAAATTGCTGATTCAAACCATGATGTTATTTTATTAAGATGTTGGTTTGCAAGCAAAAGCAAAGTTGGTCTTACTAAACAAGTCTTCCGATATAGACATAATTTTCCATTCACTTGACTGTGCAAATTACAACCTTATTATACATAATTGCTGCGTGCATCATGCTCAAACTATCTGAAAAAATATACTGATTGCAAGCTAGATAGTTTCAAATATCTCGATGTCACTGTAAATAAAAATTAAAATTGGTCAATGCACACCTATATTTAAAAAAGAATGCCTCCATTCAACTTCTCGTTGCCGGTATTGTTAAAGTAAGTTTGGTATATAATGTTTGGGCACTCCCTACAATACCTACAAAAATCAGCTATACGTCAAACTTGTAAGGTTCAACGAACAGCACATTCAATGAATCTTATTAAGGCCTAGCAAATTCTTCCGATTTATTTTACTTCAAAATTTTGAAAGCTTTTATAAAGAGGCGGTTATCTACAGAGAGCAATGCTAATTATATTGTAAATGTACCGCATTTTCAAACTACAAGTTTCAAAAACTCTTCCTGTGTTGTTTCAGGCTGTTCAATTTTTATCACCAATAAATTGAAACTCTGCCTCGTTTTACAATATAGTGGCAAATTAAAAAATACGTACGTACGTTTGTGCGCATTTTTCCGTTAAGCATAAGTCGAGAACAAATCAAGCTATCGATTCCATCTTAGTTTCGTTCGTCGCACCTACGCGTGTGCATAATGAAGAGCTGAAAAGCTTTTAGCTAAATTGGACAGGTTGGTTTAAGTTTAATGACGAGAAAAATGTCGAAAATAGGGACAATTTCACTTCTTCAATTAAAATCAATTAAGTTTTAAAATAAAAAAGTTCAAAATAAATTACGATTTATGGTTTCCAACTAGCTTATCAGACAAAAAATCTAGAAATCTTTCAAGAAAATGACATAGGGACAAACAATCTCTCGAAACCGACCTGGAAACAACTATCAAAGTCCCCAAAGAAAATTGGACTAAATGTAATCTTCTTGGAGCCATCTTCTTACCAGAAAGAAAGAGATTCGATTCTGTAAATTTCCCCGGCTCACAAGGAAGAGATGGTGGAAATCTCTCGACTGAAACTTTGTATTTTGACGTTTCAGTGTTAGCTCAGTACAAGTTTAACTTACCATCGTATTATTTCTTAATTCTGGCTGGCTGTCCCTGACGAGTTAAAACACTTTATTGGTGAAGTTGAAAAACAACTACAACGACAAACAACAAATTCAACCTCCAATGTATAACTTGTAATATAACTCCAAATTTGACACATCTTATCTTAACGTAGAATTCTATGCTCTTAGAAAGATGCCTGTGTGGCACTACGTGCCTAAAGAAGACTGGCTAAGAATTTGGGTCGTTGGTCCTATATTTTTTCTAACTCGATTGGTTATAAGTTGGACATTTTGTTACCAAAATGCAAAAAAACAATTTCAGTAACAATCTGATTGATAAATATGCTGTAATTGGCATGCGTGATAAACTTATGGTGTTCCAATTGTGCAGCTGTACCAGCCTCTATGAAAAAGCATACATCATAGTAGCTTTGTAGTCAATGCTGAGAACACAAAAGAACCACTTGTGCAGACAGCCTGAATTGTTCGACGAAGTAAATGTTGTAATCACATGCATATAAATATAAGCTTAAATCTTTTTCAATATGGAGGCAATGACACAATAAAGCATCAAAGAGGAATGGAATCTCAGTATCGTTTGTCCAATCTTTTCGGCAAAGTGATGCACTGTCATGCGGCTTCTGCAACATTATACTTGAAACACTTATACAAAAGTTCCATTGTCATCAAGACAGACAAGACAAGACATCAAGAAAACGTTACCACAGGCAGTTATCGCTTTGAGGTAGTGAGGGACTTTGTCTATCTGGGCTCAATCAAAGAATACCTCTGGCTAAGAAAGCAATTAAGTAAAGCCATTTCTCGAAGAACTTAAGTGTCGCTCTTTAAGACTTTTATCATCTCCGTCCCACTATTTGGTGCAGAATCATGGACTTTGGTAGTTTCGAGAGAAAAGTGTGAAAATTTAAAATCAAATTCGCAAATCTTTTTTCAAAATGAATCAATGATGAAAAAAATATGTATTTTATTTTTTTGATTTTAATCTTGAGATGGGAAGTTCATGGTATGGGCAGACTTACTCGCACAAAAACCAATTTTTTTAATGTGGCATCACATCAATTTTTTTTTGAAAAACGAGCGTGTTAGCTCATCCGCTACGCTAGATGTTTCCTTTATTTGTTTGCTAAATTAGAAATCATTTCTTTATTTCTTTCAAATGAATTTATTCGTAAGGCTCTGTGATAAACAATATTTCTGGTTTGTCCTTCATGTATTAATGTTATTTGGTACTTTTATATATGAAAATAAAGAATGTATTGAATTGAAATTGAATTCTTTCCGATGCATTGAAAATGACAGCCTTTCAATTGCATCAAATCATACGCCTCATATTCGAATCCTAGAGTAAGTCCCGCGATTAAGTAATCGATTCAAATCGTCAATACTTGCTGTGAGCATGATGTAGTGCTTTCTCAAACGGCTTGTCATACTGGAGCTGCAAGTTCTGCCTTTGACAATACATTAAACTGACGGCAGAATGGTGAATTAATTTTGTAAATCATAGAAAATTAAACTTGCACGCATATCAGCCAATGTCTAAAAAAAATACGGCGAGCTGAGCGAATGCAAATATTTATTTATATTTATCTGAGTTCCGAACCAATACGCAAGCGTACACTGATGTGGATCAAATCCATCAATCTCAATGGCTCGGCCATATTTGCTAATGAAGAACAATGCTTAAGCTTCCCGTGCCTTCGAATCACAGCCTTCAGATTCGCGTAGAGATGCCTGAATTTTCAGAACTTGATCTTACCAACTGCAAGCAGCAAGCCATGGACCATAGTAAGATCTTTCAAGGATCTATGGCCTGAGGTGAGAAAAAATTACAGCTTATATTTATTGTTATTTGGAACAATACTGCCTGAGGACTACCAATTATGTACATAAATAAATCATACACTTTTTTTAAATATTAGTCGCTTAGTTATTTAAAGTTGGCAAAAATATTAAGAAATGGGGTAACAAAATAATACAGATTTGTTAACAATCGTCCACAAACGTTTATTTTCATCTTTTCCATTTTCAACTTAAGATTTACGTTGATTTATTCAATTATTAATTAAGCTCTAGTTATTCCGATACATTGAACTATCTATTTTTTGAGCTTTTTAAGGTCCTGGGCATACTAGTTTTGAGCTAAAAAACCCGAATACCATTGATAGTTTTAATTTTTGAAAAAGTTTTTAATGATGTTTAACAATGGGTTTTAACAACTTCCCTATATTTTTAAATTTCCCCTTATTTTCAATTATTTAACACGAATTTTGTTCCATTCAAAGATTAAAAAGGTACAGCACCTTTTGCTAAAAGGAATCCGTGCAGGTAATACAGTAAATTAATTTACAGGTTTGCTTCTGAGTACTTAAGATAGGTCTTGATTCTCTGCCATTGACTTCTTTACCAAACTCTTAGCTATAGCAATGTGATTCTCAGCGAAACCATTTCATTTTGTGTAATAAGGGCTTAAGTAAGTTAATTGATTTCCACATTTTAAGCAACATCCTTAAGCTTAAAGATCTGAGACGATAAATTATGTAGCGAAATCGTTTTTAGATCTATGGATAGCCTCACCTATGCTTTACGAAATTCTTTCTATAATCTTTAGCCTTCGTCTTGATCGTCGATCGTTCAAGGTTTTTAATTTTTTTATCCCGATTACGTTCGAAAATATCCCAATTCATTCAAGAGATTTATGCATTATTTCTCGTCGAATCGAGTTAATATCCCCGGAGAATTTTGATAAGTCTTAAATAATTTTCTAACCAAAAGATAAGCGTCGGCCGATACTCTTCCAATTTACCTTACCAAGTGATCTGCCAAGTACAATTGAAATTTGAAAAATGTTCGCTGGACATGCTTTGATGCCGAAACACCCCAAAATTTTTAAGGATACTGCCAAATATATTTGGAAACTATGCATCCAGATCCAAGTATCACGTATCCTGTAACAGAACATCCATGGTCAGTAAATCATATGAAAAGTAAGTTAACTTGTCCTGTCATTTGCTTTTCACAATTTTCAACTTAGTTTTCTGTTTCCTGCATCATTGTCATCTGCATCAATAATGACTTATGTAATTCTAAGAGTTTTCTTCAGCAAAGCTTAAGAAATCAATTTGCCGTGTTTTAATAGCAGCAGGTACTGTTTAACTGAATGCGTTATGAATTTATGAATGGACATGAAGTCCATCCATCAAGTCAACCTTTTTTGTATTAATTCTCACATCCAATAAATAACTCACATATTTTCATCCTATTAAAACATTTGTTTATTGGCTTCAGAATTATTAAGAAATCCCTAAAAATAAATTTGCAACAAAACTCACAATAATAAAATTCATTCAAATCCATTTGAATTCGGTTTTAAATCCTTTTATTTATGGCAAACGCATTTGTTCACTTGTCGCAGGAATAAATAATTCTTAAAAAATAACAAACTCCAAACAAATGCCCTGTGAGTCGTCCAAATTCATACCATTAACCTCTTTCAAGCCATAAAGGTCCTACAGATAACACTTAACCAACACCAATTACACAAGCAAAACAAATCATTAATGGCTTTTTAAAAAGGCTCCCAAACACATTTTGAACCATTAAAAGGATATCTGATTCCAAAAATCAACTCATTAGACCCTTTCGCCGATTCCCCTTTTATTCTAATTACCATTACCAAAAAGGACTTTTCGTTTAAACAAAAAAAAAACAACAATAAAAGAAGCAAATTTTAATCCAATTTTTCGTGTACATAAAAAAAAAATACAGTCACTGCTTTGGCTTTAGCTGTGGCAAAGAAGACTTAAGCCGGAACAACAATTGATCTCTGTGTTTTGTGTGCCACTGTAAGGACGAATGCTAAATTAAATGCAAATAAAAACCAAAGCATCTCGGATTGAAATAATCTCGAGTTCTCTCATAAAAATGAAATAAATATATTGTACCTTCCATGCCCGCCCGCAACTTGCCGCTCACAATCAGTTGAGGGTCGGGATCGCAACCCTTCGATTAGAAGTAAACAGAAAAACCATGCAGCCGTTTAATGCTGTACAGCAGAACCCCTCAAGCAATCGTTGTAATTACGCTAAATAAATTTTGGTGTAATCCCTTTTTGATCCTTAACTTTACAGAACTACATACAGAGTGATGGCAAGTGGGAATGGTTACATGGGAATGGTCCAAATTACGATCCCGACACGCTAGGCCTGCAGAAGAAACCCTACATCCTCATCCTTTCTGCTTTTTAATTTACATTTAGACTTAATATTCGTTTTTTTTTGTTTTTTTTTTTGCTCTCCGCAGGGGCGTATAGGGAGCTGAGGATATTTATTAACTCGAAGGCAAAAACATGAGCCATAGACACGCATACTGCTATACAGTTTAACATCAACTCAAGACATCCTTTTGTATCCTGTTTTTTTTCCCATTTCCATTTGTTTGCTTGGTTCTTGTTTTTTTTCTCTCATTTTCGCCCAAAGTCTTTTGTTATTTTTGTTTTTTTTTATTCCATCCCTGCCTCAGCTGGGAAAAAAAAAAAAAGGATAAAGGACACAGAAACAATTTGTAAAGAAACCCATTTGTTCGTGGTAAAATTGACGGCAATCGGTGTTCGTATTCATTCGTGATCTCATTTAAACACTCTGCGCTAAGGCTTGCTAATCTCAAGGCCAGGGTAAAACGCAATTTAGACAACCGCATTGAAAATTATATAGAGGCCGACTTGGCCTGAGTGATCAAACCAATAGCCAGGAATTGTCAAAGAAAAAGAAAACAATTAGAATCTAGTTAAAGCAAACGAACTGAAATGGGGAATGAAAGGGATTTAAAAAGAGAAAACGACAAGGATAACGATTTAAGGTTCCTGATTTTGCTCTTGCAGAACCGCAGAGCGACTTTTCTTTGTTCACAAAAGGTTGACATGGAAATTTTTGGGAAAAAAATGTGGGAAAAAGTGGTACTGAGCGGCCAGTCGAGGGGATGAGAGTGAAATTGCAACTGAAGACCAATTGTCGTTCAAATGATACTTGAACTTAATTGAGGATCTTTCGAGAACATTTTCAGTTGATGCCTTGAGTTGAATTTAGCACGCTGGTTAAGAGAACGATCATTTGATAGGTTTAGTTGCAATGGAAGCTCACAATGAATTTTACCGCGAACAATTGAACTTAGGTTTGAAACTTTCATGAGCATCCCGAAAAACTTTTTCAAAAACAGCACCGCAGTGATGCACAACTTGGACGAAACCATTTATGCAATCTGGGATTGCACTCTTTAAATTGAAGTCTTTTGATTGCTGAACTATTATTTTTACTTCATTCATTCATGCATTCACCACTCATTTTGAAGTCAAATAACCTGAATTCAAAACAATGCAATACTTTTTGACTGCTTGCAATCTTGAAAGTTTTTTGAAGTCATCTGCAGTCGTTGGAATTATTCATTTTTCAATCAAATTCTTTTTTTAGTAAAATGTTTTGATTGCTTTGAAGCCTTTTGACTACTTGAAGTCTTTTGACTGTGACCGAAAAACATATACAGATTTGAGGCGCTTTAATATGTACGTACTCAAATTGTTTAAGCAGTACCCTGTTCTGTTTAAGCTCGAATGAATGGTCACATGAGACTTATTTAACGTAAGACAGTTCCTTAGTTTCGTTGTATCCAAATACAAAAACTGTACTTACATTTTCGAGCAATAAACAATTTGGTATTCTTCCGTCAAATCTATGTAATATTTTTTTATTGGGATTGATACATGGTTCAAAAACCGTTTTTGTTAAATACATAATACATCCATAAATATGAACTGTTTTTGACGAACTAAATTCTGATTCAAGGATGAAATGTATACTTTACATATTTTTGCTGAAGCCAAATAAGTATTTCCGAAACATTGTGCAAATTCAAAGCTAAACCTCAACTCAATTATTAATAGAATAATTTAGCTTGTCGGTAACACAAAACGAGGAGCATTAAAAACATATTATTTGCCTTTTTTCAAAGAACTGTATTCGAACATGTTGTGGGCTAAGGAAGGCCACGGAGGCATCTTTGATGTAGGTCAGGAGGACGGCGGCACGCTTGTGGTTGCTCGGCTGAGCTCGTCGGACGGGGTAGTCCTTGTCCTCCTTTCCGTATATCTCCTGCTCAACAGCAAAGAAAAGGTCGTGCCAAAGAGAGAGGGAGAGAGAGAGAAGAGAGAAAGATCAAAGAGCGAAAGCGGAAAAGGCGGTGCTCAGAGTTACCTTCTAGATGGGGATCTTATTGAAACGAACAGTGGACCAACTTACCCTAGCTATCCTAAAACTATCCCTAAGCTAGACTAAAAACAAATGTAATAAAACTACCCTAATCCTAATCTACCTTAAATCTATTCTAACTACTTAACTAACTAGCCTATCTAACCTAAATAACCAAAAAAATTATAACCTTAAGCTATACCTTAACTAACTTAACACTCCCTAAGGAGTCCTAGCTAAGTTGATCCCTACCCCTCCACTACAGACCCGCCATCCAGGTTCGCACCGTTCCATGGATCTGCCAATAGATGGTAATTCTGGCTTGGCCTTTGCTATCTCCATAGCCAGAGATTTCGGGAGATAACTTCCAAAGGCGGCACAGTCCAACAAAAGGTATCTGTCCGTCTTGTGTCGAATCTATCGTCCTGTTCCCCGTAAACGTCTCGTTGGAATTGTACAGATTGTCTTGTTACCCGTCTCGTAAATTCCGTAGAGGTCGAGGAACCCTTGGGGATTGCGCCTAAATTTTTCTTTTGCATTCTTGCTTGCCTTTTGGATTGGTTGTTTTTTTTTCAGGTAAAAATATAAAGAAATTATACAGGATGATCCACCCCAAAATGTATATATAATTAAAAAAAAATTCAAAAAAAATTAAAAAATTTTAAGTTCAAAACAAAATTCAATATGTAAAAAGATAAAAAAATAAAAAAAAGGTATTAAAAAGTTTAAAAATAAAATAAAGTAAAGTAATTAAAAAAACGAAGATCAATATTTATGAAACGTGAGGTGGTGTGCGTGCAGAATGAAAAGGTTTTCCAGTCAACATTTGGTAGACTTAGTAGGATATGGTTTGTGTACGTAGTCGTCAAAGTCGAAGTCTTCTCTTTGGACTGTGCCCGAGATCCAAGGAACTTAGCGAGTGTTGCGATTCATCTTTTCCACTTTACCACAACTTGATGCCTGGTCATTTAACCTGTGCACCAAGGCTGGCCAAGTTTCTGAGATGTATCTCAACACGAACATGATGTCTAAGTCGACGCTAACGCCTCACGATAACTTAGGTATATGTCCTTCAGCAAATCGGACGGCAGCTAGCTATTCGACTCATCCAACACGTTCCGCTCTCCGTGGCAGAATACCCCTCAAACTACCTCACATGATCCTCTGGTAATTAACCTGAGGATTGGACAGTTGTCTTTGAAGCATTCTGAGACAGAGAGCATAGGCGACCTTTGAGCACCAGAAGAAGAGACAGAAAAGTTAAAATTCGAAAAATGAAAGGTGAAATTTTGAAAAAGAAATTACTGGTAATTAAAAGTTCAAGGCGATGACCTTCCAAAATGGAAAATCATCCCCTTGTAGTTTTATTCGCCCTAAAACGAATCGAAGTGTATAAAAATTAGAGTTAAATTAAAGTCTTTTGCCATTTAGAGAAGCTAAATGACCTAAAATTTATTACGTTGGGCGCCATTTGTTCTTGTATACTGAAACTTTGAAGCTAAAAATCTAAGAATGTTAATGCAATCAATTTGCGTTACATGCTAAGTCTAAAAGTTCTAACAGTAAGGTGGATCTTTTATTATTCAAAACTAAAGATAATTTTAAAGAAAAATAGTTAACAAAAGATAATATTTATATATATAAAGAAAAAACGTAGTACTATTGTTATTTTTTACATAAATAAACGTAAGTAAATGTAGAAAAACCTAGAAAACAAAAAATCTAACTTGGCCACAGACAACTATAACGCCTGTTCCATTATTTTTTAATGAACTCAGTTATGTTGAACGACTGGATGAAGATAATTCCGAAGATGAAGGCGTAGAAGTATTTGCGCAATACAGTCTTGCTTGTTTGCTTCCAACGTCCTTAGTTTCATTGGAGGCAGTATATGTCCTCTTGTTTTTTTTTTGTATTGTGATCCAGCGAATAGTTTGGATATGTTTCATAATCATCCGACGAAAAGTCCATAATTTATTTATGCTTAATTCGCGGCATAGACAAAAAGTAAAAGATAGAAACAATCAAAAGTTCACTCGACAAAATGCAAAAATTCAACGTCAATCAACAGACTCTCCACGACAATTAGGTAAAGCGACAGACACACGAATTTTTGTTGCGAAAAAAATTTATAATATAACGAATAAAAAAAGTTGTTGCTTTAAGACATTCGAACTTTCCGTTGATTCTAAGTTAACAAATTTTTGGTATCTTGAGTAATCAAATTGTTTTAAAGAGCAAATAGTGTTGAATAAGTGTATCCTTTTTCTTCTGTAATTGTTATTATTATTATTTAAGGTTAACTTTTAAAGAAGTCAAAGGACCTCAATATCGTCAAAAGACTTCAAAGTAGTTAACCGATATCACTTAAATTAGTGAAATCAAAAGACTTCAAAAATTTTCAAAAATGTAAGCGGTCAAAAAGTATTGGATTCTTTTAAATTCAAGTCATTTGACTGCTTTGAATGCCTTTTAATTCAATGACTTCAAAATAAATGGCGAAGTAGTTGGAGTTGACAGTGAAGTC
Source organism: Orthonevra nobilis (assembly GCA_963555765.1). Lineage (NCBI taxonomy): Eukaryota > Metazoa > Arthropoda > Insecta > Diptera > Syrphidae > Orthonevra > Orthonevra nobilis. The sequence goes on from OY743224.1 coordinate 149,172,857, forward strand.
AAAAGACTTCCAAATAAGTCGTTTTAAATCATTTGAATATAATAATCAAATGAATGCATTCATATGAATTCTTCACTTGAATTACAAAACTCTTTTGTGAAACGAAAACCTACAAAAACATTGCTCAATTACAATTTTTAAGTTTATAAATTATAACTGAACAGATGCCCTTATGCAAGAAACTTTCCATTGTTAAATGCAACTACTTTCAACACAAATTTCGAATATTTTCAAAAATTTTGTGATTTATAATTGTATTTCTCAATTTGTATTTTTGTGAAATTGACCATTGGCCTATTTCAGCAACTTACAAACTTGTTGTAACAAGCATTTTTTCACAAAATTTGTCCATTTTTTGGTTTATGTCGTTTCAACAAACTCTTAGTATTTCAAATTTGTAGTTGTATTTTACAAAGCAATATTGGTAGAAATTTAGGATCTTTACATTTACGTCTTGTCATGAATGATATTTTTCTGTTTATCATGAACACAGCATCGGAATAAATCAGCTGCAAATAAAGGTATCTAAATGCCAGATATATACTTGTTATAGCGTTTTCTTTGTAGCTCTCTACCATTGTAATAAACCATTTACCACTTTTTTAAAAATTGCAACAAAGAAAAAACTACAAAAATATTATCCGCCAATACATAACTTAATCAAAACCACTCTGCGCCAAACCGCATCATTGCCCACCACATCCACTCGCAGCCTTTATAAGCCATCAACCGGGATCGTTTGCTCACTTACTTCTTAATAGGGCGCGCACTTAACCCCTGACAACAGCCCTCGCCCAGCAGTTAACATAATTTCAAACCATAAAAACCATCGCCAACGCCCACCAAACACCGCAACATCCTTCAGAACTACGACTTTCGAGCTACACGATGCCAAAAATCAGAGAAATATACAACATAAATCCGAAACTGCTTCAGTTCATTGCTGCCACTGCAACAACAAAGATAACATTCTCTGGTCGCAAAAAAAAGAAAAAAAAAATCTCATCGCAGCCAAGCTAGGACCTCGAACAATATAATTTGAATTTCAGTCCAAAAGTAACTGCATTCTTTGTTAATTTATTCAAACAAAAATTAATTCAATTGGCCTGTGCTGCCCCCTTTCGCAGAGATAAACAACAACAGCAACATGCCCTGGCAACCCTTTCTTCGGTAATAAAATTAGAAAACATCCAAAAGACCAACCATCGTCCAGTGGGGCGAATGGGGCAAACCATTCCACTCACTCACTCGTATAAAACAAACAACAAACAAACTAAATGAACAACAAGAGCAAGTTCAGATGAAGATGAAGACGGTAATGGAGGCTAGAGATTGGTGGCACACTAAAAGATAACACCGAATGGAGACCATTTTGAGACACCATCAAGAAGCAATAACACGGACTAAGGACTAACCCCCATTGTAATCGTTGCCTAACACGAACACAAACACAAACACAAGCACACACGTGACGGGTCGCCCAAACCCGACAAACTGACAATAAACGACGACAAGCGACTACAAATGTCCCCTTTAAAAATACTCTCATTGAGGAAAGAAGATGAGAAGAAAGAGAATACTCAAGGAGCCCAAGATAGAAATCAAGTTGAATCCTTTTTCGTCCTTTTCGACGTTTCCCTTGAGTGCTGGCAGTCCCATGGACTTCATATCCTTTAGAGGGTTCATAATAAAAGCCCCGTCCAAAATAAAATGGAATACAAATTTGCATTAAGTCGGAGAAAGGGAATCGCATAAGCCGAAGCCCTAAAAATGTTTGTTCGGCTTTCTAGGACACAATTATAGCTATATGGTTATAAAGGACCCAATTAGTAGGGACCCGTATCATGGACAATCTGAACAGGGGCAAAGGCGAATTATAAAGTGGATCCTTTTACATATTTACAAAGATGCAAGCTCTGATGAGGACGAATTTTTCGAATTCGATTTATTTTATTTAAAGTGCAGTTACAGTCTTTGTCTTCATCTTCGATCCATCAATAAGGATCTAAGCCGCCATTTTCGTCTTATGTTACTTACTTTACTTCTTCAGTATTGATGTTCGTCCGACACCTTCCAAAATGATGTTCTTTTAGACGGACTTACTAAAGTCTAGCCTACGATTTCGAATTCAGGGATAATAAGATCAAAACATTTTTTGAAATGCGCGTCATTCAGGCTGTAAGAGTCGTAACCAAGCGGGGATTATTTTCTCTCTAGGGCGTGTTCCTAAATTATTATCTCCTTTTTTTTTTAAACGCATTTTTATTTACTCATGTTATTTTCCTTACATGGTGGACATGGTGAACTGACTTTCTGGCCCTATATGGGCGCTCTAAGCTTAACCTAACAATTTAAGTCTTTCGACTTAATACTATACATTATATTTAAATTAGACTAACTTATTTCGAAACTAAGAAAAATATTTTTGTTTAGAAACAAAAATTAAGTAAATGGACTTTTAATTAATTCTAACTTAAAATAAACTTAAAACTGAACATAAAACTAATTAAAAACATAAAATCTTAACCTTACTTAAAATTATACTAAAACTAACCACCACACCACCACAAAAATCAAAACTTACACCCTCCTGAATATGTGTAAGCCGGCCAAGGTTAACAGGACATGCTATACTTTTGCTTAAGGGCACTCAAGACTAAAATTTAATATGTTCAATCTCCGTCCAGCCACCAGTAGTGGTGATGTTGCGTTTCGACATTAGCTCAGTCTCCGGTGAGCTACTTGCGACGTCTTGCTCACTGCTAATCTATCCTGGACCAGACCTTTTCTATCGAGATAGAGAAACGCTTCAGGGGGAATAAGGCCGTTAAGGCGCACAGTCTCGTGATGCATATCATTGGGGTAAAAAGCCCCGGAGATCAAGTGTTTTCCGAAGTCATTGCTCTTGCAATGTGACTTCAAATAAGTTTTATAAGAAAATTATCCACTCTGATCAGGTTGGCCCCGTTGTACAGGATTCCATTCAGAATTTTTTGTATTCAGACTCTGGAGTTCTATAAAAGTGAAGACAAACCCTAAAGCATCGTCTCTTGAAAACCCGAATCTTTTCCATTAAGCTTGTTCCCATCCATAGGCAAGGATAGGCCGTGTTGCAGATCACCTTTACCTTGGCATGCTGTGAAACACTCTCTTTGTCAAGGCAAAGTCCTCTTTGGCTCTGGCCAGAGCAGTATCCATATTTTTTTCCATTATCCATTTTGTTTGTGAATTTAAGCCTCGTAGAGTAATTGCGTGTGGAGTTAGAAGCTTGGCTCTATATGAGATCTGATAACTAATTGACAGTGCCAGTCATATGGTCTCGTCTTGGCAACATTTTACATGAAAATGTTTTTGGTCGGATATTCTTTTCTGTAAGGACCTCTGCGATTTGGTGCATAGTAAGAAACTACAACAGCGGTGAATTTGCTTTTATTTTCATATGTTGTTTCCATGTGCTTTAACTTTGAACGGGATCAGTTGAAGGGTTGACTCATTCATTTTGCGCCATGAGTTTTCTCTATTTTATAAGGTTAAACGCTTAAAAAGAAAACACTAAGCAGACCTTCTCCATTGAGAAGCAATAAAAGAACATGTAAAAAAACTTCAAAACGAAATCAAGCTGATATCAACAGACTTATACACAGATGAGTTGAAATTCGAAGCTGAGTAGTCAAATCGGACAAGTAGGAGCATCAGTGTTGCAGACGTTATCCTTATTGGCGAACTCGACGAAAGTTCCATAAATAGTGTCCAAAATCGTAAGGCATAAACACACAATTCAGGTAGTCTAAAGATCAAAAGAGTATCTACATCCAGAAATTGATCGAGTTAATGTTGCGTTTGACTGTCAAATTGGTGCAGGTATGGACGGAGCAATAGTTCGAGGCTTTTATTTGATACCCAAGTCTTTTTATGTACAAGACTTATTGGATTTGGTCATTGGGTCAGTGAAAAAAAAAATTGGGAAATGAAATCGAAAAACACAAATATTTTATTTGAACTTCTCTGACTGGATATACTGGCCGAAAATGTATGAACGGTTGTGTTCATTTCAATACATATTTTGTTATGAAACTTAAACTATCTTGCTAATAATTGCTCAAAATAAAAGAGGTTCATGAAGTCCCCATATCCGTTAAAAACGTAACATCCCTTAACTCCTTTACTGCTTTCAATGCTCACCACCAGGCGGCCGTCAACAGCACAAAAATATCGGAAATGACGAGAAGGGATTTTTTCATTTGTTGAAATAGAACATTTTTGAAAGGTTTTTTAATGCGTATATTTTTTTCTCTAATAACTTATTTTTTGTTTTGAGTTGTGTTCAAGAAAAACAGTTCTTTTTGAGTTGTGTTTAAGGAAAACAGTAAAGTAAATAAATAAAAAAATAGCTGAAGTCGCGATTAAAAAACCTTTCAAATGTATTCCATTTCAACAATAATAACTAAAACAAATTTAAGTGTTCATTTTTCAAATACATTTCGAATGAATAGCGAATTCAATAGCTTGACTTGTCCTCAATATTTGCAAGATGAAAAAGTCCACACAAATATACACAAACGAGACTTCTAGGACCTCGAAACGTGGAGATATGTTAAAATTTTTATATCTGAAAATCTGGTCAATTATAAGAGCTCCCGAATGTAAAGCTAAAAAAAACTTGTCAGTAAAGGAAAGAAGGTATGGTTTCCTTAATACCTAAATCATTGAAAGTGGTCGAGATCTTTTTTCTTGCGAGGCCCCTCAGATGGATTGATATAGTTCCAACTTGCATCGGGTCTAGACAGCTCAGCTGTCTGTATCGCTATATTTTCGAATGTGATCGTTGTCCACGCATTCGAAAAGTAAATAGGATTGATCTCTTTGTATGCATGTTGTGTTTAAGATAGATTTTCATATTAAGATCTTCGACTCTTTTTGTATCTCTGCGGAAAAAAATCAAAGGAAGACTGCCTTATTGTCTCTTGAGGAGAAATGTGTAGGTTTTCCAACCTTGAAAAAAATACTGCTTTTATTTCTTTTCATTAAGAGTACACATAAGACAGTCCGTAAAAGTTGTCTTAACTCTTCGATCGACAGATCTGGCCAGACTTTCTTTAACTTAAGTTATAAACATGTGCTTCTTGGAAACATCTTTTCTTTTTCTGAACGGATGTGTGAGTCAATTTGTACGCTGAAATTTAAAGTGGCACTTTGTCAGGTATGAATCGAGGAAATAGAATTCGCAATGCTTTAGTCTTCCACAAGTTTTATTTGATGGTATTTGAAGTACCTTCCCAGGTGTGCGAGTTATACTTCATTTTGGTTCGAATGTACGTTTTATAAATATCAGTCAGCTCAAATCAACTAAAGTTCATATCGCAGGGTTTTTGACTATAGTTCTACAGGGAGTCATTCCAACCGAGGTTGATATTCCGAGAATGAAAAGTCTTTTGATTTCTATGTTTCAAGTGCCTGTAAACTTGAGGTTGCTAAAAAGTGAAGAAGATAAGTTTCAGTTGACAAGAAATTATTTCTGGAAATCACAAAAAGAATCGGACACAAAACGGAGCCCTGTGGCTAGCCAACATAAATTGCTGAAAACACAATTTTCATTTATCTGACCGAAAGGAAGTTTTTGATTGAACAAAAAAGTGATTTGTCAATATCTAGCGTGCTCACTTTCAATAAAAGGCTCGATGTCAGACTCTTACTGTAGCTTATGATTTTATTATATGACGATTAATCATGGTGAAATGGATCGATAGCTGGACAGGAAAAAAGATTCACCTCTTTCATGAACGGACGTAACAAATACTAGAAAGAAATATATCGTCGCGCAAAGTGCCGTGGGGATTGCAAGATTAAGCTTCTCACTGACTCTATTATTTTAGGTGATCTGGTGGGCCCAGACTCGCCAGTACTTCGCACTTTCACACCTGCGACTTCATTGGAAGTATTGACGCATATAGCAAGAATCTTAGAAGAGTTTGCTCGATTCACCTTCACCCAATTTTTATGACCTGTTGAAGGGGTTGAGGATGGACTGTACATTTTCAAATCTTGCCTCTGTTTCCTTATTTTTATGGTCGCATTTGTGCGAGAATTTATTAAACGCTTGTAAGCAAATGAAATCTTCACAGCTCTTTTAATACTTTAAAGATCTTGACACAACTGAAGAACACAAAAAATAGATAGCAAGAGTCTTACATTACTCTTGCTGTCCTTGTCATGCTTTACGAATTAGAACCATAGAGCTTATCAAAGAGGCTTGCAAGTCTTATTGTGTGCGCTAAGGGGCTGTAAGAACATTGGTAAGGTCTTTATTACAAAAACATATACATATATCAATTCAGCCAAAAGCTTCAAGGATCAAGGACCTCGATGGCGTATAATTCTCGATGATCGGGACCAAACAGCGTCAAAATAATATCTAACTTGCTTACGATCGAGCTGGTTGAATACTAAACTCGATCGACATCTAGGTCTACCATGGAATCCTTTTAAAATTAATCAAATGTATAATTGATTGATGTCATTAGATAAAATGCTTTAGGGAAGAATATCTACTATTCCGTAAGATGTAATCCTTTTTTATAAGCATCAAATATTTCAAAGATTCGAATGATAAGCTTGAAAAAGGTGGGGTAGCTAAATTATCTCTCCGCACAATTGCACACAATAATCGTGTATCGAATTCTTTAATACCACATATAATACCCCAAAATCGGACACCTGTATTAACATCAAACTTAAAGGAAGAACCCAAAGCAAATAGGAAAATTATAAAAAGGGAAAACAAAAGCCCCAACCGACTTCATCCTTGTCCTCATGGCTGTAATCATCATTATTATCCCCCAAGTTGTTGGCATAACCCGACCACTCTAGAAAACTTAAAAGATATTTTTCTTCCTCCCAGATAAGGGAGGACAACGGCAACCCAAAAAAAAAAATAAAGGATAAAAATAAGGAAACAACCAAGAAAAGGAGGAAACATAATCATCAGGACTAAGTATCGCCCTTAATGGTGTATGTCCGTTGGAAAATGTTTGAATAATATTTCACTCCTTTCGGTGCGCTGCGCTCCTCCGCACTTGTGGACTCCCTCTAAGCCCAAAACTCTATGCTCCTATCCAACACCAATACTCGTACAACCACTTCGCCTGTCATCAAATATCATTATGACAACGAATAGACACGACTATACTTCGCCCAACTACTAAATTCAACTACCAAAAAAAAAAATCCCAAAATAGATATAAGGATATTCCCAAATGGCGTGCTTAGTTGGAGAATGAGACAAAAAAAAAAAAAAAAAAAATAGGATTAAAACACCCAAAGTGTCGAAATCCTTCAACATCCCATCGATGCTGTTATATGCTCTCAGAAGTGGAGACGGGACAGCATCACCGAGCTCTCAACATCAACCCAACTACAGTCACCGTCGGCGTCGTCGGTCGCATCGCTTTCGCCTCCGAAGGATTCGAGAATAGAGAAATTTAAGCTTCTTGCTTCATTAAGGGGTTAAGGGTGCAGCTAAGTGAATGGATCCTTGTGAAACTATAATTGGACAAGAATAGTCGCTTTTGGTCCGATGTTGACAATTTCTCTATGTGCCATTATGTATGTATCCAAAACCTAGTCCTTAGACCGAGGGAACCTTGGTAAGCCAACCGCCTTTTATGCCACGATTAGTCCTTAATTAGCATAAAAATGTAATTATTATGGAAATTTTTCCAGATAGATCTGTACTACGTCTCTTCAGTTAGCTGGGGTGTATACGCCGACGAACGTTGAAAGTCATCTCATTCTCGTCAACGTTTTTGAGTTTTTCGTTAAGAGTGACACTGGCATGCCCTAAAGGCGGGACAGGCAAATGGGGTTTTTATCTGCTAAAAATCTTTCAGTATGTACTTTTTGACGCTGATGAAAGTTTCTTAATTATTGTGAACTTTTCATCTCAACTTCTTTTTTTTTTTGCTCGTTTTTGCTCCTTTTTTGTTGTTTCTTCTTTATTGTATATGGCGTTAGTTAGCTGGGTGGCTGGCAAGGAAAAAAAAATGTCCTTTATGCTTTTATTTCATAACACGAAGCTTGATATTTAAATAAGGTAGATGATGGGTGGTGATAGTGAGTGAATACCATTCTGTTAGTCTCTGGTATTGAGGATAATGTGTTTCAATATTGTGCGTAATTGGGAGCAACGCACTTTGCCTTTGAAGTCACACAAGCACACAGTTGATGGCAGACTGATTGAATTCAATTTGCTGCCATTGGATGAACCTTACCGAATGGAACTCGATCCAATGGTGTCGTGGATTGCATCTTGTCAAGCGAGTAGGAACCCGATGTGTATGAACTCTTTGAGGTATTGATGGATTGATTTTCATTCAAGAATTAATGTAGGTCTTACATTTTAACATCTGAATTAATGCTGTATTTAAAGGTTTCGGATTTGTAAAGATCCTCTTCCAGTGTTTTGAAGCTTGTGACTGAAAAGCTATTATTTGGTTGGTTGGTATGGGTGTCCTTCGACTCACTAAGGCCGAAAGTTGACTTCACAAAAACCAAAGGTTCCCGGCTTATCATGACGGGGTCAAACTATAAGTATGAATCTTAGAAGTTTCCTGGTTTTATCTTTGAAGAAGTTCAATGGTACCTGGAAGAAGCTTGTTGCTTTAGTAGAGTAGCCCTTCTTCTTGCGGCTAGTGCAGGACATTCGCATAGTAGATGACCGACGAAATCTTAAGCTTCTAAGTCCATGCAGCTTCTAAAAAAGTTTTTGCATGGAAGTTTTAAATGAGACAGTAGACGGTCTGATTAATTGTTGCTGAACTAAAAGTTGTGTAAAGTGTCCATTCATTAAACGACAACGCATCTTGACGATGATAATAAAGAATTGTGACGCAGTTCTATAATAAAGTGACCAATGGGCTTATTATAAGCGGTCATATTAAAAAATACACCAGGTTTACCCATTTTGTTGTTGCAGACCTGTCGACGATACAACAAGCCGAATGCTGACTGGCTTAGACAAACGATATTAATTTATCTTCCCCTAATTTGTGGCGGTTACTTACTTACTTAATGGGCTTCCCAAATCGTGAAGAGTCTTTGCTTGAGATACGACAGCTTTGCACTCTTGTTGATCCCGGGCACGCTGGTTCTAGTTATGTCTTCCTTGTCATCTCGAACTTTGGGTTTGTGGTTCGAAGATCCCTTTTGCTAGAGCACTATTGCCCATTCGCTTGATTTGATCGAGTCAATGTAGTCGTCGTATTTTGGCTTTTTGGACTTCATCCATATCTTTTCCTTCAATCGCCCACTTCTCATTCAGGACCAAAGAAGAAATTTTTCCCCGAAAGTGTTCAAAATCTGCTCTGCCTTCATACTTGTCGTCCAGTACTCAGCTCCATATAGCAGAACTGGCAGGATCAAAGTTTTGTAGAGCATTTGTTTTATCTTCCGAGTAAGGAGCTTTGATCCTATTTGGTTCGCCAAACCAAAGCAGCAGCGGTTTCCTGGAGTGTGTCTTCGCTGAATCTCCACTTATGTGTCATTCGTGGAGTTGATATTTACTCCGAGGTAGTTAAACTCCTTAACCACCTCGAAATTGTCAAAATTGACGTTTTCTCCCATGCGGTGGACTGATGTTTCTTTGTTTGTTGACAACTCATTTCACCTGTTCTCCAGTTGCCGTCAAAGCACTTTTGTTGGCGCGCTGGGAGCGACTGATGATGTCGATATCGTTTTGAGAATACACCTGCCAAGCGCACTTTTTGTTCCCTGTTTTCATGTATTAGATCTCCTCATCCAAAAAGTGACCACTTTCGACACAATCTTAAGTTTCGAATGGGTATTTTGACAAGCTTGGATTTTATCTAGATTGACTCTTTGTTAGCGTCTTGTGATGAGTTTACCATTGTTATTTGATGTTTGAACCAAAGCTTTACTGACAACACCAAACAGAGCCAAAATCTTTCTTGTTGCAATTATTCTAACGAAGGTTTGTCAAGCAATAAATATCGACCCAGCTAATGGCTCAAGAACTCATGCTCTCCAGGACACAAAGGAGGACTCTGATACTTAAGATTCCCCGTATGACTAGCAACAAACAAATGCTGCTGACAGCAGATGCGGATCTAGAACATGCAAGGTTAACCATTTTTGTGTGCAGACTTCAAAGGCAGCAGAAGTCTTTTCATGGAGGTTATATGAAAAAAAATGTGAAAGATGTTCCTATTAGAAATTGAACTGCAGGATACCGGATTTTTGTTATTTAAGATAGAAAAAAAAAATTCAAATAGAATTCAAAAGAATTCAAAGACTGCGGATGATTTCAAAAATATTTATATAGTTTGAAATCATTGTGTTTAGCTGAATGCATCAATTGAATAATAGAAAGTTGAACCCAATATTGCAGTCATTTCTCTTAAGTTTAAAAATGCACTCCTTGAATGATTTTGGCTTTCCAATGCTTTCCAAGGTGATTGTACGTTTCCGCATCTCTGGCTCAGACATTGTAATGCACAATGCACTTGATGTACAAGTATGGGAGAAACCATCGTAAGACAATACAATCAAGACAATAAGGACTTAAGAATTTTTCATAGCTTTCTGCAAAGTTAATGTTAATTTTTTGATGCTTAAATAAGATGATTTGAGTGGCCTCTCACTGGTATTAAAGTGTTTTGGGTCCCACAGGGTAGTCCCTCAAGGTCTCTTCTATTTCTGATTTTCATTAGTCGTTTATTCGTAAAAGTTCTGTTATTTGCAAATGACACTAAGATATTTGCGCTAGTTTAACACTAAGTGAAATGCAGTTTTAAATTTTGAAAAGAGTTAACAGATCACTTTTACAAAAATAGCAACTGAATTCGAGTACTTTTTCAACGATTTGTAGAGTTTGGTCTATGATGGGATTTATTAAGCGGAGTTGTGTGCATTAACTGATACATTAACTCTGAAATCCTTATTAGGGTCCCATTTCGAAAGGGTACCTATTTTTAAGCCTACGCTGTCCGCGATTTCGTCCGTCTCCTAAGCTGTTATACGGAGACACTTGTTCACAGAATGTAAAATAATATAAATAAATAAAAATTATATAAACTTTAAAATAAATGGGGGTCACCATATAAAGAAAGTATTTCATGAAATCGCAACTCAACTCAGTGCCAAACAGCAGACAATTAGTTAGCAACTTAACAAACTTTTAAAGTATGCAATCATTTCGTCCACAATGTAAAAGCTCGAATTAAACAGAAAAAAAAAAACGCTTTGCAACTTGTATCACGAATGAATGCATCTTGTGGAACAAATTTCAAAACATAGTGATGTTAGTGCAAACAGAATGTTGTAGAATTTTCTACCCAACCAGTCAAAGTGTCACATCCGTGCATTCTGACGTTTGAGAAGAATTCGTCGCATGAATTTGCCAAAAAAAAGTCAGAGCCATAAATTCACACATTTCTACAATAAGACTGCATCAAAAAATCTTTTAATCTTGTGATGGTTTTTGATCTTTATTTTTTTCAAACTTTATAATTTCCTATCTGAAAGTTTTTGTTCTCGTTGGAATAGTTTTTGATCTATTTTTTTCAAACTTTTTAATTTCCTATCTGAAAGTTTTTGTTCTCGTTGGAATTACAAGTAAACTGACGTCCAGCTTTTACTTTGGTTAATCTTACATATTTGTGGGCGATCCTTTAAATATGGTTGTGCATACCGTGAACGAGGAGAACGTTCACTGTTACATGTTTACTAAACTGTGATAGCAAGGATTTTTTTCGCTCTTTTATTGAACACTTTTATCAATTAGAAGAAAAAGTCATGAGTTTTAGTCGTTAGTAATCATTTGTCCGGATTTTTAATCTAAATTTCAGCTTTTAATAAGACACCATCAAATAGTCAAGTGGACAATGCATTAGTCACAGGCACAGTTGCTTAAATTCATGTTTCAAAGCACAATAATGACAAATAAAATACTGTGAACTGAATGAATGCAAATAAATGGATATAATAATCCTGGTCACTATTCAGACTTCACTCAAGAAGCATTCCAAACCAAATTTCATCTTTCATCTTACAATTCTACTCATTACGCCGAGTAACCGAATACAATACAAAGTGTACAGTACAAATACGGACGTGTCTCATCCTCCGCCCGATTAATTTAATAATTTTGTTGTTTTAACTTGGTCAATTAACATTAAAGTGCGCTTAAAAAAAAGCTTGAATATTTCTAAAGTAAACTTGTGCTGATCTTTGTGTTGACGTTAAGCTCTTGTCAAGCAAAATTTGGAAATATAGTTCCCCGCGAAAAATTGTTGATATCTTTCATTGCCTTGCATCCACTACCGTAAACCTTCACCTCTCTTAAAACTCATGTCAGCTGTTAATTTGCGCTCAAAGGGTGTCTCCACAAAAGGCCTCCCATCTACACCTACAACTACATCTTCCCCCGTCATGAAGAAGAAAAATCAAGAGAACGCGCTTACAGCCGAAATCTTGGAGGAGCATCTCACTAGGCAAGCAGAGTCAATGAGACTTGGTTTTGTAGAGGAAATTTCCAAAATGCGCAGGGAATTGCGTCTTCGGATCGAGGAAATAAAAGAGAGTTGGGATCGACAATTTAATGAGGTCAACAAAACTATATGCCATCTTACTGAGCGGTGTCAACGTATTGAAGAAGAGACCAAAAAAGCTGTAATAATGCAAAACTTGGAAATTACAGGCATTCAGCAAAGAGTTTACGCGCTGGAAAGGAAAGAAACTGCTTGTGATGCCGTGCTCTTTGGAGTACCCACACTTCCAAACGAAAATGTAAGAAGTCTCTTCAACCACCTATGCCATACAATCGACTGCAAGCCCCCTGCGTCAGTAACCGCCTTCCGCGCCCACAATAAAACTCACCGCCTCAACAAGGTTATCACAACCACACCTCCACCAATTGTGTTGAAATTCAGCAGCCCGCAAGAGAGGAATTCTGTGCTCGCCGCCGCCGCAATCTACCGAAAGCAAAACGCATCACAACTACGACTCCAAGATCTTGGCATAGAGTCTGCAGCTCTTTTTTCTAACTTTGATTTCTCATTACTTTTTTATATAATTTTCATAACTTTTATTCGTATACCATCTGTCAATACCTTCTGGCCAATTAATTGTTCACTTTCTTGTTTGAATTTGTTGTTTCTGATTCTCCTTTTGCATAATGAACAACATAAATAACGCTTATGGGAGTGCCACTGGTGGGGGAACGAACGAAAATTTGCACACTATGATCCGTATACTTTGTGCACAGAAGAGTGGGTTTGCACAATGCATCAAAGCTAGAAGAATTTAGATATCTGTTTGTGGGATCTCAGGTGGATGTTGTTTGTGTGTCTGAGACTTGGTTTCATTCTGATGTCGGCGATGGAATGTATAAAGTGTCGGGCTTTAATGTTTTCCGTGGTGATAGAGTGGGTCGTACAGGTGGAGGATCTGCTATTTATGTGCGCAAAGGCCTACAGTGTACACCGATCTGCAAATCTCAGCAGTATTCTGGACTTGACTATTGCTTCGTCAATATTGTATGTGAGGGTCAGAAAATTCTGCTAGGCAATATCTACAGGGCAAACCAATATGTGGACTATATGCCAATAGTTAACATTTTAGAACAACTTTCCTCCAATACCTCCCATGTTGTCCTTTGCGGTGATTTTAACTGTGACTTGTTGGATGCAAATGCTTCTTCCCAATTTATAAATAATTTCAGAGCGCTTAGTCTATTCCCAGTTAACGCAAGCAGTCCTACCCATTTCCAGGGCAATTCAAGTACCCTCATTGATCACTTTTTTGTCAGAGACAAAAGCAAGGTATTATTGTATAGTCAGCTCCAAGCTTCTGGTTTCTCAAGACACGATCTCATCTTTTTAAATTTAGATTTCAAAAACAGACCAAAAGAGATCAGTTACCAGTTTCGAGACTTGAAGAACGTAAACCGTGAAAATTTGTTGCATGACATACAGTGTATTGACTGGAACAATGTGAGGTACAAGCTTTCGGTTAATGAAAAAGTTTCGTTTTCTGAAGAGGAGATTAGGTACTTGTTCGATAAAAATGTCCCACTTAAAACAAAAGTTGTCCGTAGAGCATCGCCACCTTGGCTTAGTCCCGAAATCAAGAAGATGATGTTGGAACGTAATGCAGCTTATAGTGTTTGGAGACGCTATAAAATTGAACTGCTATATCGCGACTACTGCAGTTTGCGGAACAAAGTGGTGGAAGCTATAAGATCTGCAAAAACACTCTACTATGGCCATAGATTAAGTCAAAGCTGTTCGACAAAAAGCAGATGGAAAATTATTAAGGAGCTTGGGGCTGGAAAGGAGATTCCAAGAATAGCTGATAACATCGACTGTGATTTCCTTAACGCCAAATTTATTACCATACCATCTTCTTTCACCAACGAACCCGCGAATAATACATTTGAGCCGTCAGACAGTGCCGACCCAAGTAAGTCATTTGGTTTCATATGTGTTAATGATCAAGAAGTTGCTGAAGCGGTTCTGTCGATTAAGTCGAATGCAACCGGCATCGACGATGTTGATCCAATGTTCATTAAACTTCTCCTTCCTTACATTCTTCCTTCCATAACCCATATTTTCAATAGTATTATAACCACTTCTGTTTACCCAAGTGAGTGGAAGAAAGTCATTCCAATCCCGAAAAAAGAATGCGATGACTACAGACCAATTGCGATCCTTCCCTTCTTGAGCAAGGTGTTTGAAAAGGTGCTGTTAAAACAAGTTCAAGCCCATTTGTCCACGAACAATCTACTAAGCAGTTATCAGTCCGGCTTCCGTGCCAAACACAGCTGCAAAACAGCATTGTTGTCAGTAGTTGATGATATTAGAAAGTCCATGGATAAAAAATATGTTACATTTTTAATCCTCCTAGACTTTTCGAAAGCATTTGACACCGTCAACCATGTTCTTCTGTGCCGAAAACTCCAGAACATGTACCATTTCTCAAGAGAATCTGCAAAGCTGATGTTTTCATATTTAGTGGATAGGCAGCAATGTGTTGTGGTCAACAGCAAGCATTCAAGTTTTCTCAAGGTATCAAGTGGAGTCCCTCAAGGATCAATTCTTGGACCTGTCCTTTTTTCATTATATATTAATGATCTGCCTAGAATTGTCCAACGGTGTCTTATACACATGTATGCCGATGATGTCCAGTTAACTCTGAGTGGTAACGTTAACTGCTTAGTCGAAGTCACTACGCAGATAAACGATGAGTTGGAAAATATCCGTCTCTGGGCTCAACGAAACTTTCTGTATCTGAACCCAGTAAAATCGAAAGCTCTCGTTATTTGCAGGAAGACACAGGACTTGACTACACTGCCACCAATAAAGCTTGGGCGAGAAATTGTCCCCTTTGTGGATACTGCAAGAAATCTTGGTTTAATTTTTAACAGCTTCCTAACCTGGACTAACCATATCAACGCGGCTATTGGCAAGGTCTATGGAAGTCTCCGATTGCTCTGGTCAACTCAGGTGTTTACTCCTACAGCAGTAAGGACAATGCTGGCGAAAACACTCCTTCTGCCAAATTTACTGTATGGGTGCGAGATCTATGGAAAAGTTGACTGTATAAGTAAAAGGAAGCTTAATGCTGCATATAATAACATCACTCGTTATATATATGGCTTCCGTCGCTACGATCACGTGTCGGTTTTTTCCAAACGCATTGTTGGCTGTACGTTCGATAACTTACTAGCACTTCGAGCCTTAACATGTTTGCACGATATCATACAGACACATCAACCTGATTATCTCTATAACAGATTAGTTTTTCCTCGGTCACAAAGGACTTTCGCCTTGGTTCCACCTACATATTCATGTCTAAATTCCGAGCGACAGTTCTTCGTTCATGCTACTCGCCTTTGGAACTCCCTCCCCCGTGAACTGAGAGGAGTCAGAAACAATAAACGTTTTAGGTTTTTGCTTATGAGGTACTTGGCCAGATAATATAATAGGTAACGAACAAAAATAAAACTAGTTAGTATAACTTTATTCTTTTCTCTTTAAAACATTATATTTAAATTAAATTCTGAACCGAATTTCAATATTCTTAAACTCTTTAAAACTCTTTTCTTATTTTTCTTTTGCTTTTTTTCTTATTATAGTATAAACAATTTGTAAAACTAATTTTTAAGGCTTTCGCTAGATTATAAGATTTATCTTAATGTGAAAAGCAATTTTTAATTCAATAAATACAAATACAAATTACGCTTCTGCTCGTCGTATGCAGAATGTATCATAAGGGTTGTCACTATCCCTTGCGAGCGGGCAGTTTATGTACAAAAAACGGTTGGTTTTTTCCAATAATGTCCGGAACATTTCTTAAGTCCGACTGTGTGTCGTGTGATTAAAGCTTTTTCATGCATACAACTGACCCACTATCTTATCATTTCCAGCCAAACATGATTGGACATCGGTCATGTCAAAGTATTCCCACAACCGCATGGATTATGACCAGATCTCTATTCATAAAAACCAACATGCTTCTGGCATGCAGTTTGTAATAAATTCCAAAAATAAAGAAATATTGAAAAATGTCCTTTGAAAAAAAGACTAAAGTAAAATTTCCTTGCAATATGCAGAGGACTTCTTCTGCACACCCAAAACGCATTCATCCTTGTAGGGATAACAGACTAAGGCCCCTAGTTACTAGTCGCATGAGGTTCGGTGCTCCCGATTTGCTTCCAAATTGGTTTCTATTGTGTGGCAAAATCTTCCATTAGCATAGCGATGTCCTTCAGAGAATTTGCTGCTGGACTGCAACCATCGCCAGCAAATGTAAGGATGTACCAGAATAGGTATAGCCTCATGCTGTCTGTAAAGGTGGACATAAAGTTACTCGGATAACAATGGCAGAAAGATTTTTATTTCATCATTATGCTGGTGACATTTTAATTTCGAAGATAAATTTTCCAAGATTACCGATGGCCCCCCGCCGGAAAGAGATATAGAGACAAGCAAGGAAAGCCTTTATGGTGGTAGTTAACGTAAGCTAGAAGTGCACACATTCCATGGTCCAGAGGAATCAAGGAAGTGCTTCGATTGAGCACGAATGAAGCCATTATGTGATATGCATGACCGAAGGCTATGGTCAGGAGAACAAGTCGTCGTTGGTGTGCAGCTGGAATAGGGTGAAAGTGTCTGTCTTGGACAGTTGCCACCTTTTAGTTGATCCGGTAGGTGATTTTGTAATTGGGTGTAAAACAAATATGTTAAGACTAAAGAGGATGAAGTGGGAATGGACTGGAAACTAATAACATTGGGGGAAAAATATGAGGAATATTCAAGGAGTGAAGGAAAGAAGAGTCAGGATAGCGCTTGATTTCAGATGGGTATCTAAACTTGTGTCGTATTTCGAAGAAATGTTGTTACCGTTTCTATCCAGCATACCTCGTGGATTGCAGTAATATCCTTATTTAGATCTGATAAAATAGTTTCCGATTTTTAGGAAGGTCTTGTCATCTTAAATGCCAAGAGCCCGGTCGCTTATAGTGCCTCCGTTCTACATTGGTATCCGAGACAGCTTACTTTCTCACAACTTAGTGTATTTACGTAGCTGGGATGGTGCTACGGTGGTATCCCGTAATTGGCCAGGGACAGAGAAAGTTTTGGCTTTCGGGCACTATGTAAGCAACAAGTACTTTATCCTGTTTAAACTCTTTCAAGCCAGTGTGAATTTTTTATCCTTCCACCCACTCAAGCATGATCTAACTAGTTTGAGTATTTATATGTAATTGCAAAAAGTCACGAGTTCGTGAACTACAGCTGAAGACTGAAGTCTGTGTTCCACATTCAGCAGTCGGTTAGTCATCAGATACATATATCACCCCCAAACCGCATTAACGTAAGCGACAAAAATTGAATATAACACGAGACGTTAATTTTAGTTTAATTCTCTATTTATTTTATTATTTAATGACATTAATATCGATGTTATTGTAGAATTATAAGGACAGTTTTTGTTTTTTACGATATTTTCGCTGTCATGCTCACAAACTTGTCAGCAAGCTATTGACGGTTACGATATTATTTAAAAGCAACAGAGATTACAACCAAAACTTAAATAATGCTTCAAAAATTTTTGTTCCTACTTGATAAGACTAGTTTTGTTAGATACTAACGGTCAACTATGACTTTGACCTTGTTGATTTCAAAAAATTGTACTTGCCGCCGGCTGGCAACAAAGCGAACCATCATACTTTTCGAAACAATATTGCGTTAAATGCAATTTTTATCTACATAAAATTTCCTCTACAATAAGTATCAGGCTCGCATCTAAGTAATGCGAATTTTTTTAGGAAATAAAAGACAATTTTTTCATGGAACTTTATCCTGTAATGTACTATATTGCCCATTTTGAGCAATGACCTTTTGCCATCTCTCAGACAGTGTCATAATTCCACGTTCATAAAACTTCTTTTTTTATCAGCAAAAAATTGAACCATGTACGATCGAATTTTTACCATTCAAGGAGTTTTGCAAAGATTGAAATAAAAAGACATCAGATGGAGCAATGTCAGGACTATATGGTGGATGTGGCAAAACTTCTCAACCAAGCTGCAATAATTTTTGCCGAGTGACTAGAGATGTCTGTGGCCTTGCATTGTCATGATGGAATACAACACCTTTTCGATTTGTCAATTTGGGCTGCTTTTCTTCAACTGCATTGTTCAATTTTGTTAGTTTGATCGTTCGGTTGGGTGGTAAAAGTTCAAAGTAGACAATTCCTTTGTAATCCCACCAAACTGATAACATAACTTTCTTTTGATGAATATCAGCTTTTGATATTGTTTGAGTTGGTTCACCTGGCTTGCTCCACGATCTTTTCCGTTTAACATTTGGCGTTTTTCTTTTTTCGTTCAGAGCAGAGCCTGAGTTGTCAAAAAAAAGTTCGTGTTTCTTTTTTAGCTCAGACATATCAGGGCTCTGAATTCGTATTTATGTGACAGGAGGGAAAAAAATAAAATAAAATGCAAAACAATTAAAATACAGCACGAGATTTGTTATTCTGGCGTAGAAGGTAATAAAAATATAAAATATAACTAACTAACGAACTAACTAACAATAAACAATTTAATACAACAAAACTTTATGATTTTGACAGCTAATCATATGATTGCTAATCGAATGACAACTAAGCATTCAACGGTGTTTCAAAAACAGATCAAAGCTACCTAAACACACTCGATTCAGAGCACGCTCGATGTGCTCGAGCTCTTATCAGAGCGCTACTCTGAACTAAAAAAGAAAAACGCCTATTGTTGTAAACAACAAATTGGTCATCACCAGTTATCAATCGTTTCAAAAATGGAACACTTTCAATACGTTTCTTTTACAAATCACAGATGTTAATGCGTTGTTTTAAATGATTTTCTTTCAGATCATGAGGAACTCATACATCGAGTTTTCGTACATAACAAAGTTGTTTTAAGCGATTTTCAATGCATGTATGTGCTTCTCTGCAATCTCACGTGTTGTACTGTGACGAACCGACTTCATCAACTTCAACTGGATGACCAGAGCGTTTTTCATCTTTGAGTGAAAAATCACCTGAACGAAATTTGGCAAACCAATATTGACACTGCCGTTCTTTTAAAGCTTCGTCATCATAAACAGCATATAACTTTTTGTGAGCTTGCGATGCGTTTTTTCCCTTCCGGGAATTAAAACGCAAAATAAAACGTAAATGTTCTTTTTGATTTTCCATTTTTCAACAGACGCCAAACAAAAACTACACAACCGATCAAACATTTTTTTTTACTGATTGACAGTTGAAGTACCAACTATCAAATAACAAAATGTGTTTGACATTTCGATTACGTCAGCAAACCTTCAAATTCAACTAAAACCATCTATGAGTGAAATCCGCAATTACTTAGTTGCCAACCCAATAAAATGAATTCGAAAAGAATAATCAATTTTTGCCTTTAGTTGGTCGCCACGAAACGCCCTTTTATGTAGTAAGTATATTTATGCAAATACTGGTGAAAGAGTTTTTGGAATCGGATGAATAGCTAAGAAGATTACCTCTTACAAACAAACTATACCTCTTTATAATGTTATATAATAATTATAGATAATGGTGTCCGGGAATTTCATTCATAAGAATTGGAGCACTATTTCTTGTCTATTTGGACCGGAAAAATATTTTTCTCCTTGAGTTTAGATTCCTTCCTATTTCTTTATGTAAATTAGTTTTTTAACAAGTTAAAAGCATGTCTTAGCAGCCGGTATTTCATTTAAAATAATATTAAAACGAAATATTAAGACATAAAAACAATCATATTTTTCAGCTGTTGATACGGAAGAAAACTATCATATTTTGAATTGATAAATTTAAATCCGAAAAAAAAAAATTTAGTTTTTCTATCTTGCGTGATTTCTGACATTTTTAGAATGGAAGTAATTGATTCATGACGCGGTGTTCCAAATTACATTTACATCAACTGACGGAGAAAAAGCAGTACATGATTTGCTCATGGGACACTTGAATTGTGCATGAAAATAGATTTTTGCTGCCAGAATGGTTTAGCGCAAGCGACACCATCTGATGTTTGCTATAAAAATACACATAATTTTTTGTCGGTTGCATATTTGTCAGGAAGATGATAAGGTTACGAAAAACTTGTTTTCTCTGTAATTATGGATTGGAAATATTAATGCATACAATAATATGAGGCTTGTTGCGTGTTAATGTAATTCTTCGAATGGTTAGGATAACTTTGGCACCTATGATAAATTCGCGGTATGTGTCTTGTCCAGCTTGTCAGAAATAAGTGCTTCCTTTAAATTGTAATCCCAACATTGTTCATGAACTTATTCTTCATAGAATATATTCGGATCAGAGTGAATGATTTTCCTTACCTCAAAATCTTCTTCCATCTTTTCTGTAGGTTTTTTCAAAAACCTTCACTTTATTATTGAACTTAAAGGACCAAACCTTCACTTTATTATTGAACTTAAAGGACCAAATTCTAGATACTCAATATCAAAGCTCTATCACTGTTGATGGCTTGATTTTTCCACCCACCGATATATGTAGACTTAGTTGTAGAAACTTGGTCTTGGTGTTCCGCATAAATGTTTTACTAAGCATGAATTTCAACATCCAACTTAGGGTTTTGAGCCTATTCATTTCACCAAATTCAATTAGGTGTCATTAGCGGAGTAATTGTAAACTTTGAAGTTAAGTGGTGGATTCTATGATTGACTTTGGTGCACTAACTGGAAAAGCTACCTGAAAACGCATTGAAGTCTAATGCAATTTTGGAATAGTTCGAAAAAACTTCTTAAGAATTGCTGGATAAGTTTTGTGGAAATCTCGAATATTCCCGTCACCCATTAAAACTCAAGACTATAAAGTGAGTGCTGGTGCTGATGAGTCTCGAGTTCCGCTGAAACTTAAACTTTGATTATTCGAAACAGTTGGAATGGCGGCGGTGATGGTGGGCCCATAATGACATTGGTGTCGACTATATTCCTAAAACATTTAGGTTCGTCAGCTCACAGGATGCGCCTTGCAAGAAAAAAGCAATAATGAAACTGAAGTAATTTGTTGAAAAGCTGGAGTTTTTTTGTAACCTTATCAAAATGTCCTTGAGCGGCCGAACGTGAACAAGACAGCAAACAAAATATTGGAAAAAACAAAAATATTTCCTTAGCATTTTGTAAAGATCGGTCAATCGATAAGGACAAAAGATCGTCATGCTGATAGACTCGAGCCGTTTTCAGACATATGGTGTTGTCCTGCAAGGAATAAGAGACAAGCCAACAAAAAAAAAAATACCTGGATCCAACGAATTCGTTTCATTCCCATTCATTCAGGAATCTTCGAGTCGAGTTTCTGCGTGCTTGCGAAATTAAAAGTATGTTTTATTGATACAAAGCTGTTTTCAATGCCCATTCATCAAATTGAATATTGACCAAATTGATGGAATAAAAACACCAGTTACCATGGAAATAACTTCACATGCATCATCACAAATTGTATCGAATTGTAAGTTAGAAACTAGCTCCTTGCGCTGCACTCAATTCACAAGAACAACATCATGAACATTTTCCAATTGCAGAAGCATTTAATTTTCATTCATTCTCTCTCTCTAGTGGCTGCTCCTTGAACCGACAAAGCTCTCACAATTTCATTCCACAAAAAGACACCACATACCGGTTTGCCATATGTTCAATTTGGAATCAACTTTTGTATACATAACCTAGGAACTCATTCAGGTTCAGCAATATAGCCACTCAAGCTCGTTGCAATCTTCTCGCTTACTCTGAATATTGCAACTGCTGGTACGACAAATACAAGGACGAGCGCCTGACTCCTTAGAGCACAACCAACAATAACAAACTGCTGCACCTTTTGCCAAAATGGGATTTTACAATCAAAAAATATTTCATTTCTATTGCAATTTCAGTCTCGTCGTCGTCCTCGTCATCCTTGTCGTCCTTTGTTGTTCTCATCGTCATCATATTGTCGTAGTGGGTCTACTGCTACGTTGGCATGCATCATTGTTTAGTTGGACACAAAAGACCATGCAGCTGAAGCCCGAGACGAATAACAAGATGCAAACACAATATGTGCAACAATAATGTAGAGAGTTGGAAGGAGCAGCAACCCAATGTAAACATGTCCTTATATAGCATGTATTTCTACTCATCCACTCTTATGGACTGGAAAGGGGTTTCAATATTTTTAGCCATGGTCTGGCAATTCCTTTGTATAAGTGACAGATATCGGGATAGCATAAGAGACTCATTGAAATGAGGATGCCATTACCAACATCATCATCTGGAGTAGCCATCTTCTCGCCATCATGAAGAGGATGCCTGCGTCTTTGTGCTCACACTATTCGCTTGGAGTTCATTTTCTGAAATTATGCAAACAAATGCAGGACAATTAATATATGCGTCTATAACAGATATGTAGACTCACTCCCTTGGAACCTTTTTACGGTCCCAGTCGAGGGCAGGCATTCAGTCCTGGTCCATTACAATAATTGTTGTCGCCTCATTTTCATACCTTTTTATTTTGTTGAGTTTTTAAAGGAAGATAGCTGATCTCACAGTTTTCTTACTAGTCTTCTATGAGCAGTACTCAACTTTGATTTGGAATCTTTCGGGTGTACAAGAGATAATGTCGTCTTTGTTTTAGTGTCTTACAAAAAAAAACTCATTTCAGTCGTCAAAAGAAAATGTTGAGAATGGGATTCCGTACATGGAATGACTTAAGCTTTAAATTTTGATACAGTTCTTGGCCTTCAGATCTCTTAAATAGAAATCTGATGTTATGCAATGATCTTGGTCTAAAGTAAGAACCTAAGTCGGACGTCCCTTGAATTCTCAGTGAGTGGTAATTAGAAAAGCTAAAAAAAGATCTACTGTCTTTTTTTTTATCGATGAAGCTCATTCCTGACTGAATTAATAACTAAGACAATGATGTGTTTTGAAAAGCTAAACAAATTCACGTAGCAATCTTAATAAGTAAGCTTAATTCATGTTGCTCTTATTATTCTACCTACTAGCTAGATAAAGAAATAGATTTCAATTAAATCGATTAGTATTGTGCAGTCTTCTTATGTCGAGGGACAGTGCATTCCAGAGACGGGTGGCATGAATAAAAAATTGGCGTTCAGTAGTAAGACATGAATAATTGCGGCGCTCGGACTACAGAATATTTCGGACCCATAAGTGATTAGCGGAAGAAGAAATGTCTTAGCCAGCATAAATCTTGTATCGAGCGGTGTGAAATATTGAGATAGTAATAAATTTCTTAAGCAACCATACACTTTACTTATAATTGTCTTAGTATGATCATCCCAACTGAGAGTTCTGTTAAACCATATGCCTAAGTTTTTTGCTTTGCCAACGTACTCGATTTTAGAAGTTCCAAGGTATATCTTTAGGAAATAGTTCGTGTCTAATTTTTTTTTGTGAATGACTATACATTACGATTTCAGTGGATTCAAATTTAAGGAATTTCTTACTGCCCAAAATAAAACCTGTCTGAGGTCCTCATTTAATCGATGAGCTCCATCTTCAATGAGGCCCAGCTTATAACTTCAATATATCTGTACGTCATCAACATCTATCTACAAAAGTAAGGCGCTATTTCTTACTGACAGTGGAAAGTCATTTATGAAGATGGAAAACAATAAAGGACCTTAGATTGATCCTTGAGGGTCTCTTGTTATTTAAACTCTCTAGTTTTTCAATCATCTGCGAGTGGTTTACCATGTCGAAAGCCTTGGAAAAATCTAGCAACGTTAACTTCTAGCCTAAAAGAAATTAAGCATTCCTATCTAACTTACTCTTCTTGAGCAGGCGCTCAAAACAAACTTAAACTGGCGCGTGATTCATTTTTACCCAAGGAATACTTGAAACCAAGAAAATTTAGTTCAAAATAACATAGTTGAAAAGACTAACTACCTCTGAATAACTTAATTTAAACTTAAATAATTTGTTTCAACTTTAATATAAATTTTACATGTAAATGACGATGAGGTAGAGGCGTATATATGAACATAAGTATACCAACATATACGAATATGTGAACATCCCCTATTTGCACATGTTTACATCCTTTTTTTTTATCAAACTTAACCTAACTGACCCTAACTAATGTAAATCAACCAGCTACCAGCGTGGTGTCCGCCAACTTTGCCTTCAAGTGCTATAAGTCGTCGGCAGAAATAAATGAATACGTTCCTTCCCTCTAATTTTTATGTCACAAAAAATGTCGGTGCTGGTGTTCGACTTCTCTTTATGCGGGCAGAAACCGCTTCAATGAACCGCTGACGCTCCGTGAAGCTGTTTGCAAAGCTAAGAAGAAAGTTAAATCTCTTAAGAAAGAGTTAAGTCTCTTATCCACAGCTTCCACAGACTAGCAGTACCGCTAATCTGTTCTGGATGCGACCTATTGAATCTAGGTAGAATAAAATCTGACAAGGGAGTTAGTTGGCACCAAAGATCAGATTGTTGACAGAGTTCATTCAGAGTTCACTCAGTTCAAATACTGAGATATCAGACCACATTTCGACTCGCCGGTGGCTTTCCAGTTTTTCCGGTCCCTCAATTGACAGTTTTCGCTTATTTATTATGGTATCCACAGAGGGTCCAGACAAACCAACTTAAGCAGTTTTGTTTCGCATTTCCAAAAGTTGATCCTTAGCTTCCAGTCATCGCAATATCGCTGAATTTTGTAGAAGTCACTGTAGTTCTAATATCGGACCTGATCTGTACGCAACCAAGTCATCTGCGGATGCTTTGGAATGGCGAGGATTCTTATTAGGTCACACGTGAATATATTCGATTGCGTCAGCGAAATGATAGCATTCGTTTCAGACTGTTTATTAATTTAAATAATCCATTTGAAATTGTATCGGTATTATTCACAATGAACTGATCATAAACAAAGATGTACTTGTTTAAGGGCGGTTGGCAGATACCAAGTCTTCTCAAATTGATTATCCGGAATTATATTATTGTCCTCAACCCAGTTAAGCAGGGCTCTATTAACCACTTTCTCAAACACTTTGCACTGTTTCGTGCAGCTTATGATCTGGCGGAATCATTGGCCCGTATTTTATCTAAGATGAGCGAAAGAACTACAAATTTTTTTTGGCCAAAATTCACTAAATGTGGTTCCAGGAAAACATGTCACATAGTACGCGAATCAATGGACCAATTGAGAAACGAGTTTTATGTGAATAGGCCGGCTAGATCGTGCTGCGTTTTATGGGGTACTCTTCTATGTCTATCTACCAGCCTTTGGTGATATTTGTGATATCTACAGCTCGAAAAAGTGACTCAACACTCCGTTTAACCAACTTAGAATGTACTCGAGCTTTATATACCTTTACAAATTTCCTGTGCTTTTCGTTCACAATTTAAAACCATGCTTAAAAAAGTGGCTGAATTCGAGTCGGACACGCAAACGATTACATCGTGCCGTCATAAAATATTTTACTGCATTTTACTTTTATTGTAGTAAACATTGACAAAAAAAAAACGTTTTTCGTAGAAGTACATATTCTATTAAAGTTTCGTATGATTTTTTTATCTCACCAAACTTAAGATTTCAGCTCAGAACGAATCAACAAATATATTACACGTTACGTTTACAAAGTTAACGAGAACTTAAGTAACAACAATATAAAAAGCTCAACTCTAACACTTTTTCAAAGTTCTCATGCAAACCTTCTTATGCCAGGAATGCAGAAGAGAAGTTCATAAACGGATTTATTGCTAGGTGTTTTGTTAGTTAGTTAGTTTGTTAAAAAAGGGATGAAGAAAATAATTCCTCATTATGCTACGGCGGACATTTATATATCAAAGAATAAACCGATATGGAGACGTTCAGAAAAAATGCTCTGCAATGGAAGCACTTTCTTAGTATTCTTGAACAAATATGTTCTAAAACTCTTAAGACATTCAATTCGGATCTCTAGAGAAACATTCAATACTCCTCCTCCGATGAATTGTTGTACATTTGAATAACAATCAGGTTACAATGGAATGCTTCTTCGATATTCAGAAAGCATTTGACAATGTTTCGAAACATGGACTTGACCACTCTTAATTTAGCAGCATTACTTACAAAATGTCATTTATTATTTTCACTCTTGTTCTTTGTGCAGATGAGCAACGAGTTAATAATAGTCCACCAACTTAGTCTTTATCCCGAAAATGCAACATTTTGGTGAGTTGGTGTAACTGAAGGAAGGGTTCTTAAACCTTACTACTTTGAAGAATGGAGAAGGCAGAAAACGCACTAACCATTAGTGGCGAAAGTTTTCACCAAATGCTGGAGATGTTCTTGCGACCCTAGCATCTCTTATAACAATCCTCATAACAATTCTTCAGCAATTGAGGACAAATTGAAGGAAAAAACCAATAAACATTACGACATGTGAATAGCAACGGCCAAGAAAGAACGCGTCATTGTGAAGAGCAAAATCGTTGTTATTTATACTTAAATTAAATTCATATCCAAGAAGTGTTATTTTTTATGAAATTATTTAAAGTGAATTATAAAGAAATGTTAGTTATTCCATTCACTCTGTTCAATGACAAGCGACCAACCCCAGCTGGACATCATCGCCAAATGCTTTTTCTTAACTAATGACTCTCTGATGTATTCCAGCTCGATGTCTCCACAAATCGCTGCACTGCTTTAAAAGTTGCCTGCTCTGCTAATAAGTCTACTAGTACGCGAAAACCGGACAAAATAAAGAGCTCGTTATGCTCTGGTCTACCAAGGTGTCAGAGTAGTACAGTTGACTTATCGCCTGCACTTCAATAGGAGCAGTCAATGGGTCCCATGTTCGAATCCTGCAGTATGTCTTGAACTTTAGTTTTTCTTATCAGTTTGTCATTCTTGGATTATCCGCGTCTTCGAAACAATGGCTTGTGTAGATGATCTACCATTCTCTGCTGTGAAGATATAACACTGATAGCAGAGTTATTATAAAATCTTCTACAACACAGAAATTGCACTTCCTGGGCAAATGAAGTAAAATACTGTGAACCAAACGAATGCAAATAAATCGAGCAAATTTTACCAAAAAACATCTGAGTTCGTCTCGCAACCGGTTTGCTCACTCTGTGCAAAATGCATTAGAAGGGCAATCATAACTTGACTCTTGACTCAGTTGTCCGATTTAAATACCTCCGCGAAGTTCCGATCGAAAATCCTTATTTAGAAAACTTTCGTCACTTAAAATATCCGTTTTCATATCTCTTCCATGTACCACAATCGACAAAACGTGATTCCGAACCAACTTACATACCATAGCCATGTCCTGAACGAACATTGTTCCCTTGTATCCTGTAAGTGAACAAAAGCTCCTCCAACTGGCCACAAACTACAGCAGTTTCGTTTTATAGGTGTTACTCGCTTCGTCCTGTTGATAGGGTTTACCAGATGCGAGCAGTCGGATTTTAAAAGACCGCCGAGAGATTTAATAATGTTTCTCGTTTTTGTCCCTTTGTCTCCTTTGCGTGCCCTTTTATTTTCTCCCCATTTGTGTTCATCCGTACTGTGTTTATTCTTTAGACAAGAACGACTTCAATTGTTTGGGGAGTTCTTTTAGCGTTTTTCACACTGACACAACTTTGTCCATTGTGTAGTCCTCCGGCTGAGACTTCAATTGAAAGGATATCCCCCCACCCCGCTCTTCAACAGTAATGTGTTCATTTTGTTTGCCAGAATACAATCCTTGGTCTGTCAAAGTAAACCCACTTGCGGCCATTTGTAGTGTCCGGTTGTCACCAAGTGACTTGTTGATCCACTATATCCGTTTTCGTTACAAAGCAACAAAAAAAAAAGTGTACAAAACGAGATAAAACTTTGTATCCTGAATCATATCCTTGAAGCCCTAAAGCCAGAGCAATCAGAGAACGACAAATGAAAAAAAAAAACTGAAACAGAATAAAGTATGGTAAAAAATTCCCATCAATTATCCAACAGATGGAGCGCGAATAAAATATTTCTGTTGCTAAATTCTCGTCGGAACGTATCCTGGAAGCGAGTGCTAAAGTGCAATATTTCCAATTTGAAATTATTTATCGGTCCATTTTGTGGGGCATTCCATGCACAGTTCCAATGCCGACACATGGCGCTGGCACTTGGCTATTTAAATCCAACACGACGAATGAGCGAAACCTTCAAAGCGAGTTAAAAAAAAAATAAAAGAATTGTCAATAATTAAGGATTACATTTGCGATGTGAATGAGAGGATGAATTACAGGATATTATCCAAATGAATTGCTTGCAGGATAGTGGCTTTGATGAAGCAAGAGTTTTCTTCCACTGATGTATACACAATATGAATTACAATCGTAAAGGGACCGAAGATCGATTGGTAAGGTAATTGTAAAGCATGATGGGGCATGGAAATTGAAAAAGGTCGGAACTGTGCGTGTGCCAATGAAAAGAAGATAAAAAAGGTCGAAGAGAAATTGGTATGTGGAATTTTTTCCGATAAATAATTCATGCCTACTTTTCTTATCTCTTAAAAGAAGACTCGTTTTTCCTGTTTTAGTACATTATTGGTCGTAGATGTTCACGTCCTTTTAACATTGTTGAATAAAGGACAAACTAAATGATTGGAATTGAAGGCTGCAATTTCACAAGGGAAGATGTTCACAAATCGATTCATTGAAAACGACAGATTTAGAAGTGAGGTAGTAAAGAAGTTAATCCTTAAACCACGCCCTTGTTAATAATTCGTTGGCTATATATGAAACAAAACAGGCATCCTGTTGCTTCTCCGATACGCAGTCAAATATTGGACGAAAATCAAGTCGTACAACAGATTTAAGGAGCCTTCGAAACGAAAAAAAAAATGTTGACGGTTATACTATCTTGTCTGCGGATAGGGCAAAGAGAGGGGCAAGAGTCTATTAAAACTGACAGACCTTCTCATGTCCAAATTGACATTGAGCTGTTCATTTTACTTTAGAAGAGTAGTTTTACACTGCGAATGTTATAAGTACGTCATAAGTAAAGTCAGGGCAAACAAAGATACACAAAGGTAGTTTCTTAGACGGTTAATTATTGAATTCTCAGAAGGTGAGTGGATTGAAGCCATCAAAAGACTCGCTCCAACACAAACATCAAATTGAATCAAAATCGGTTCTACCATTTAGGAAGAGTTCAGTGACATTCACTAGTACAGAAGGGTTATATCTAAATATCGATTTTCAAATGGGGACATGACAACTTTGAATTTAGTTTGTGAACGCACCCTTTCACTTATCATCGAACTGTCATTGTCAATTTATTCGCTAAACTCAACATTATCATCGTTGTACAGCACACAAGCGAGCAACGTCTTCAAATTATAAATCAAATCGGCTAAGATCTTTACACCCAAATCGAAAAAGTAATAGCGAATATCAGCAAGGTTTTTGAAAAAAATTATCAATAGAGCCCTGACAGAGTGGGTTGAGGACAAAAATATTATTCCGGATAATCAGTTCGGTTTCAGAGCG
This sequence comes from Orthonevra nobilis, assembly GCA_963555765.1. NCBI lineage: Eukaryota > Metazoa > Arthropoda > Insecta > Diptera > Syrphidae > Orthonevra > Orthonevra nobilis. The sequence goes on from OY743224.1 coordinate 149,202,898, forward strand.
GGGCATGATTGCATACATGCCGCGTCTAAACTAGTATCGGATATCCAATGGAACAAGGGTAAGAAACAATGCACGGGTGCTTTGCTGGTTGACTTGGAAAAGGCCTTTGACACTGTATGGTTGCAGGGGCTCTTTTTCAAGTTAGACCAGCTCGGCATAAGCAAACCGCTGCTGTACATAATCTTTAATATGCTCACCAGTAGACAGTTTATTGTGAAAAATGGCAGCGTGACGTCTGCTGGAACTTTTAAAATTAACAACGGTCTATAACAGGGTGTAGTTAATTCGCCGATTTTATTCACTTTTTTCACGAGCGATCATGTAGGCTCTCTTCACCATGCTATAGCATACGCAGATGACTTGATCGCGTACAGGTCAGGTCCAAAGATTGAGGGAATTGTAAGTCTTTTGCAGGGTAACTTCGATGAGATTAAGCGATATTGCGACGGTTGGAAGTTGAAGATGAATTTCCAAAAGTGCGAATCCATTTTGTTTAGGACGCCGCTGTCTGGGGCCTCTTGGGATACCAGAATGAATTGGCGAAAGTTCTCTATCGTTGGACAAAACGGGCAGCCACTGGCGAGTCGGAGTGTAGTCAGATATCTTGGGGTCTGGCTTGATCAGCATCTATATTTTAACAAACATATAGATGCTGCTCTAGCCAGAGCTAAATCGGCCTATGCCATGACAAAGAGACTGTTTCACAGCAGCCAACTCGATGCCAGGGTAAAGGTGATCTGCTACATGGCCCTCATTCGGCCTGTGCTTGCATATGGATGTCCCGTGTGGTTCAACGTGGGAGCAAGCTTGATGGAAAAGATTCGGGTTTTCGAGAGACGATGTCTAAGGGCATGTCTCCATTTATATAGAACTCCAGAGTCTGAATACAAAAAATTCTATTCTAATGAGGTCCTGTACAACGGGGCCAACCTAATCAGAGTGGATAACTTTCTCATTAAAATCATTCGGAGACACGTTGCAAGAGCAATGACTTCGAGCAATAACCTGATCTTCGGGGCTTACTACCCTAACTTCATGTACCACGAGACAGTACGCCTTAGCGGCTTTACTCCACCAGAGGCTTTCCTCTATTTTGACCTTAACGGCCTGATTCAGGATAGAAATGCAGTTCCATTAATCTTCCATGTTGCCCGAAAGAGTGTGGACAGGCGACTTGCCTACAATGGAGATGTCGCTCGCAGCTCAGAGGAGAATCTCCGGTTCAGTAGGGCGGTATCAGTCCGTGACAAAGAGGACGTTATTAAACAGCACCAACAATTTTGGTGGTTAAATGACGGAGAGGATACTTCGTAGTTGTCGTCTTGGTCATTGATCTTACACTATAACTGTTAAAAAAATTGTTCTTAAATGCCTAGCCGGCTTACATTTAAGGATTTTAAGGATAGTTTTAGGTTTATTTTAAGGTAAGATTTGAGAGCCAAAAAAAAAAAAAAATAAAAAAAAAATAAAAAAGCTTTAGCACAGCACAAAGACACAAAAAAAAATATCATACATATTTATTATGTATCTAGGTTAAGCTACTTTTAAATTATTTTTAAATTCGTTGTAAATAGATATAGACTTTAAAAAAAAAAAAACAATGTTCATATATCAAGTTTTTCTTTTATATACAAATTTTCTTGATAATTAGATAGTAATGTAATATTAATTGAAGTATATTAAAAATTTTTAATTTTAGTTCAAGTCGTCGAAAGACATAGGTTAAGCATTAGGTTTAGCTTAGAGCGTCCGCATAGGGCCAGTAAGTAAAATGTTAATGGTTATTTAGGCTAGTTTAAGCATTTTTGTGTCTAGCATGGAAGTTTATCTGAATTCGATTAATAAAAAAAAATGCATTAAAAAAAAAAAAAGTAATAGCGCCCGAAAAAACGTTGAGCAAAATATTGTTGTGGAATTTGGGCACGTCTTATTTTCGGTGCGTTTTGGAAAATGCATCATAGCGCCCAAGAACTATAACAGATAGCTAACATTTAAAAAAAACAAATCCCGTTCCATTTTTGATTTGGTTGTTTTGACATTGAGCAATCATTTTGGGTGCTAAGTGATTTCTTTTTGTTACCAATTTGTGTTTAACTTTAAGGCAAAATTTCGAAATTTCTACGAAAGTCATAATTCGATTTGGGCGCAACGACTTTGGGCGCAAAGACTTAATGCTATTTAAAACATTTTGGCCACATAAGCACCAAGATAAGATCTCAAAAAGATACCTCTAGGACCTGAAAAGGATAGTGCTCACTCCAAGGTTAAATTTGAGTCGACTTCAAGTTTCCATGGACCTTTATATGCATCGTAAATTGGGTGTGGCACAAGCCATAAAATTTGTGCAAAAAAGATGTTTTATTTCTAAAGCCTCAAGATGATCTTGTCTTTTTTTTGTACTTTCTCCTTAATTCGGTTTTTTTGCAAATATCCGATGGAGAATTTTATTTTTCTAAGTATATTTTTTGAGTCTGCATCAGGAGATCAGCATCCTGGAGTCGATATTTATTCGGAGATTGTTCTTAAGATCCTCAATGTTATAGCTGTCGATTGTGAAGTCTTGAAAGCATATATCTCGTTTTATCCTCGATATGTTGACGCCTGTCCATCGCAATATTTTTTCAAAAATTTCCTTGATTTTTGAGACATGTGTCACAAGAGAGGTTCAGTTTTGTCGGGAAACGGAAGTGGCCATCTAGTTCAGTATGGTGACTGCTGTCATATTTGACTTTAAGGTCTATGAATACGTGGTGAGTATTGACTTGAAATTCGTTGATCTATTCTAGTATTTGACAAAATGTGAATATTGTGAATATGAAATGTGAATTATTTGACGAATTGGAAGGGACTTCAAGCAGGGATATGCCTCTATAGCTGTTCCAAAACTTAGACAAAGGATTGTTTTTTTTTTAATATGATATGATAGATAGAATAGATAGATAGATTGCTGGTATTCTAATACTTAATATGATAGAAAAGCTCGTGAAACCTCCCGATCAGATCATCTCTACAATGCTCAAAAAGTTCAACTTGTCGAAAAGAAACAGAAACTGGGCTATTTTGTGTGACCACACGAACTTCTTCCAAAGGCTCTCTTCATATAACCTTTGACTCTTTCTGCATCATTATTTTTAGAAGCTTCCTTCTGTGATTCTTTGCGATTTACTAAGTGGCTGAATGCCTTTTTCGTAGTCAAATATTTATGCATAGATTTTTTAAACTTCTGATTTGGATAAATAAACTAAATTGGGAATTGAAAGTTTTTTTTTTGCAATTTCAAGTTACTCCTCTTAAAAAACATTCGTTTTCATTTTCTTATTGAGTGTTTTTCTAATTAATAAAACAACAAAAATGTACCAATACTGAAATGAGGCCGACAGAAAATTTTCTATATACTGTCAGGAAATTATTGGAAAACATTTACGTCAGTCATCAATCGGCCGGATATCGATACACGGACATCCTTAATGCGTTTACGAGTACATCCTACTATTTAATTTCCTGAAGGATTTTGTGGTAAATTGATTTTAATTAATTACAACAGCGATAGTGCAAACACAACAGGCTCGATATATCTTTCAATCCGTCACTCATGCCCCATCGATTGAACGACTGACGGATGATTGCGACCCAACGTTGCTTTTAATCGATTGAAAATAATTATTTCATTCCCCGTGGCCAACCTCTTTGAAATAATTAAACTCTTTGCAGATGAAATGGGGCAATTTAATGGATCATCTGTACACAGGATGAGATATGAAACAAACCCTCCTCAGGTTCATTGTCGATAATGAGTTTTCCTCGAAGTCCTCATATCTGTAAAAATAACCCCACACCAGTTAACCCTTTTGTAAAAGAATCTACGGTCAGCCGCATATTCAAACCCCTAAAAAAAATACTGAGTAAAAAAAAACCTGTAAAAGATCCCCTAAGTGCAGCTAAGTATGCGTGATGGGTGATGACTGACGACTGACGAAACAACGCGACGGACGTTGAAAGGAAAGAGTTTCCGTGCTACCTCATAAAAGAAATGGTAAAGTTTAATTTAAATTGCCGCCATTTAACTTTTAATTAAACGAGAAAGAAAACTTCCATTTGCCCAGCTATTTCGACTTTATTTCGCTCAAAATGAGTTTTAATTGTTTTAATTAAGAAAGCGCACAAAAAAAAAAAAACAAAGCGATTTGCTCAAGATGGACGTTTACTGAGTGGGTAGGTGGTGGGACTCAGTTAGTGTTGAACATTTTGATGAAAAGCTGTTGAAATGGTCATCGTTCTTGATTCGAATCGCTTGGATTTCTTGGGTCCAACACCCAGTGCATCGTGAAGTGCTTATACTTTCGCCAGCAGGAGACGAATTTCGCTTGTGCCAGTTTAAGGAGTCATATCAGAGATTTTATGAAGGCTCATTCATTTAACTAGCAGAACAATCAAGAGTTCATCCAAATAGGACGGTACACTTTGACGATTGAGAAGCTGAGACGAAGGATACCATGAAGAGTTCTTTTAACGAAATAAATAAGTCTTGTACGTGAGAAGAGAAATGAATAAATGGACATGCATCTAGACCTGCATATAGACCTTCAAATTATAAACTAGCAAAAGTCATTCCTGTTGCTAAAATTAATAACACGACGAGCGCCAACAATAAAAGACCGATCAGAATCCTTCCAAGCTTATCAAAAGTTTTGGAGGTAATTCTTGCTAAGCAAATTCAAAGCTTTTTAGATTCTTATTCGTTGCTGCATCCACATCAGTAGCTATGGTCAATATGCTGGACTTAGATAACTTATACTACTGTGTCCAAAAAATAAGGTGACATTGTATTTATTTTGAAAATTCTTTATTTATTCTTCCAAATCAATTTCATCCCCTTCAAAGTAATCCCCAATGGATTTTCCAATCTTTGAAACACTGGTTGTAGTCACTTTCCGGGATGGCCTTCAGTTCCGTCTTCGCTGCGGCTTGAATCTCCTCTATCGCATCAAAACGGTGTCCCCGGCGCGGTCTTTTGAGCTTGTTGAACAGCCAGAAGTCGCACGGCGCCAGATCAGGTGAATACGGTGGTTGCGGAACGATATGGGTTGAGTTTTTGGCGAAATGATCACGAATTACGAGTGCGGTATGGGATGGTGCATTATCGTGGTGTAAAAACCAAGAAGACCTTGATTTTTGAGCGACTTTGGCGCGGTTTTTTTGGTCTCGGCTCTCCTTTGGCACGATATTCGCTCGATTGATCGGTTGTTTCGGGATCGTAAGCATAGATCCAAGTCTCATCGCCAGTTATAATGCGTTTCATGACATCCTGGTAGTCGGAAAGCATTGTTTCACACACTTCAACGCGACGCCTTTTTTCCAAAAAAATTCAATGTTTTCGGTACCAGTCGAGATTTGACGCGCTTGAGGCCCAAAGCATCCTTCAAAATGGTATTGACTGAGCCTTTCGATAAGCCAACTTCATCAGCAAGGTCTCTAATCGTTAATCGATGGTTTTTCAACACCAAATCTTTGATTTGTTGGACGTGAGCTTCATCGGCTGAGGTTGATGGTCGCCCAGAACGCTCTTCGTCTTCGACACGTTCACGGCCGGCTTGGAAATCACTAAACCACTTGTAAACATTTTTTTTAGACATAGCCTCATCATCAAAGGCTTTCTGCACCATCCTCAACGTATCCGCAGCAGAAAAATGATTCCGCAAACAAAATTGAATGCAAATTCTTTGCTCAATAAATTTCGACATCGCAAAAAACGAAAAACTCACTTTTAGCAGCTCACAAAACGACGCGTATCTCAAACACTATGAATATATTTTAACATGAAATTTCACATAGATGTCACTGACAGTACTGCCAACCTAAGAAGAAAGAAAAATTTCCAAATCCTTCGACGCGCGCAGTTTAAATGTCACCTTATTTTTTGGACACAGTAGTATAGTATTTGTTGTGCATGAGATTTAAACGTTTGTGACCTAGTTTTATGAAGTTGCGTCTTGGCTGTAAGAAATCACTATGGTTTGCAAAAGCATTTTGAAGAAAGCACGAGCACTTTGTTGTTGAGCTTCACGTTGAAGTTGGTTGGCTGTCCGTTGCTTGTATTACACGACTCAAGGAAAGCATCACCTGCAGTTTAAAAAAAAATAGGACCAACGATCCAAAATCATAGCCAGTCTTCTGCAAGCACATAGAAGCACACGCTGATCCCTCTAAGAGTATCCAACTCTACACGAAAATGTTTCAAATTTAGAGTTGCGAAAATCGATTCCATAACAACAACTTTAACATTAGAAGTTGAATTTGTTTTCATCAAGTTTTTAACAATGATATCAAAAATGAAGGACTGTTTGTGTCTCTTGATGGCTCAGAAAGAGCTTATGGAGTATGTGTATACATTCGGTCCCTTAAGGGCGATGGGTTTACAGAAGTGAAAGTACTCTGCGTTAAGTCATGGGTGTCAATGATCCATAAGCAGTGACCGACTCCACCACGGTTGAAACAATGCGCAACCATGCAGCAGGACTATGGCCCTCATGCTGCCATAGTCCTTTTTAACGCTTACCATATTCCAGTAAAAAAAAAAGGAGCGTTGAACACAGACGAGAGTCAGATCGCTGTTAACACCGTTCTTAAAATTGTCAAAAAAAAACGCATTCAGCTACTTCAATGAGACCAGCTTATCAAAACAAAATCTCATATAATTTCATTTCGTCCCTTCATTGACAAAAAAGGTACCTTATGAGTTGGAGGATGACTGAGGCAAGCGACGATCGCATATGAACTTTAATGTTCAATTCTTCTACGATACGCCACCACGTAGGAGCTCAGGCAGAATTAGCGGTAGTGACAGAGTCAGTCCAAAAAATGAGCATCGCTGAATGGCAGATCTACCAACGCTGTAAGTCAATTCATCTCGTCGGTTTTCAGCTGCTGGAAAAGATATTTTTAGTTTTTTTTTATATAATTTAAGCGAAACGCAATTGGCCCAGTCAAGTTATACGTGAGGATTTTAGTTTCTCTAAGTACTAAAGCTGTGCACCTTGAACTCATTGGCGATTTAAGTTCTGCCACATTTTTGGGCGCTAGGAGACAATTTTTCTAGCAGGTTAATTAAAATTATTTAGAGCGATAATGAAACGAATGACATTGGTGGAAAAACTAACTAAGAGAGCTATAAAATTGATTTTTTCTGATGACTGCCAGTAGGCGATGATGGACTCATGCAATTAGGAGGGCCTAGAATCGGACAAAATTCCACCATGAACACCGAATTTCGGCGAAAAATGGGCAGCAATCGTTTAGTCTGCTAAGTCTCATAGTAAGCAAGCGACTATTATTCTCATTTCTCCGCCCTCTTTCCACTTTATCTGAAAACCCTACAAACTTTTCATCATAGGACCATTGGTCGTTCTCTTTAAGCAATACATGATGAAGATATCAACAACCTACATTCGAAACATCTATCTTAAGTATGAAAGATGGTAGCGGATTCAGTAGCTTATGCAGCATTTCTTGGAAGAGGTGGAGAAATGAATGCTTGCTGCAGCTTCAGCCTCAAAGTTAATAGCGTAAAGAGAGCACTGGGGAACAACTTGACGCGACACAAACGAATCTATTAAAGTGGAAATTTGTGAGCATTACTTTTATACATTGGGTCAATAATGGCGCTACCCGTGTTGCAACTTTTCGGATAGTTCAAGGTACAACTACAAGAGCAGTAGTCAAGATATGTCCGTAAAGTTCAACTAAACTTGAAGCCCATAAATATTTATGTTAGCAAAGTACTCTTCTACGACTTAACAACTGAAGCCTTAGTAAGAATTCGAAATCTTTCTTATCAATATGCTTGCAAATAGTTTTCTACTACTTACCTCTAATCTTACCTCTAATGAGGTTTTAAATCAAACGAGAGGGATTGTAACAGGATGTAGAAGAATATGAGACTAACACAATCACAGAAGTCTTTTGCAATTACCTGTATCAATTTTTAAGTGAAGGACGACATCGACATCGACTCATAGTGGATAAGTAGAAGAAAATATTCTTACACATAATGAGCAATGGACCCGATTTGTGAAGACGTCGGTGCTCCTTTCTCTGCTCAGCTAAACTGGTTCAAGGACCACCTGATTTTATATCAACTGACCTCTTTCATAACGTACAAGCTTGAATGGGACGATGCTACTCTTGTCAACAATAGCTTGTTCAATAAGTTCGTTATCGTCTAAAGAAAAATCAATCTTAAGTGAATGTGACTTCAGTTATACGTGAGCCTAAAAAAATTGTATGACACTTCTCACGACTGTCCACCAAACTAAAAAAATTATTTAAAAGCATCTGCTCACTAGTTACTGTCCCATCAAACTCCAGATATAAAAATAACAATACCTTAATTATGAAACTAAATACCTCAATATCCGCTGATAAGATTCATTTATTTAACCGAACTTAAATCAATCTTATAATAACCTTAATCGAATTTTTATAACAGAACAGTTCTTGACACTAACTAAATCGAAAACTAAGATGTTCGTACCTCATTCATACTTGATTCTTAAGCTCCTTGATTGGATAAAATTCACTACAAATAAACGTGGTCTTGGTTTCTTTACTTTTCCCCTGTACCAGTTACTGTCACTTTAAATTGGCAGCAACTCTAAGAAGTATTCATTCCAGCCGTCAATTAAAAATTTAATGGAAAATAATTGTACGCAATTTTCCTTAATATCACAATTCATTAAAATTCGGAGACTGTCCTCTCTTGACAGCGTTAAAAAAAAAACTCTAAAAGAATAACAGAAGAACTGGAGGGTAAATGTTTTTTTTTATTCTTAATTCCACTTTCGAATACACAAATGTATGTTCATTTACACTTCAGTTTGGCAAAGGAGGATGAAAAACTGTTAAATATTAAGGATGGATAAGAAGGCGGTTATCTCGAACTTTATTTAAATGTAACAATCGCTTGGTTTTGAGGTTGGCCAGAGTGGGTTTGTCCAAAAGTTAAGAAAAATCCAACAGTACAACTGAGAAGTATGTGACAAATGTTGGTATAAAAATTATTAAAAATAAGATCGGTGTCATTGTCGTATGAGACAGCAATAAAAGGGAAAATAAGCTGTTTTCCGACTTGCAAGAGAAAAAAATTATAGACCACAGAAATTCAAATTAAAAATTAAATCAAAGTTAGAAAATTCTTAATAAATCCTCGTCCAAATTATCCTTTTTGTGGTAAAACTATCTTAAATTCTTTATATATATTTTGGTGAACAATCTCAATGTGAATAACAAATCATCACGGAATTTTTGCTATAATTTATTACCTCTCGAGAAGGAATATTTAAGTTGTAAATTTGATGTAAAAGAAAAATAGCGACGAAAAATGTATGCCATGTATTTATTTACATTCACTCAGTTCGCAGTATTTTAGTCACTAAAAGTAAAGTGCAATTTTTGTGTTTTGCAAGATCAGTATGAGTCCCTACAGCAGAAACTGTTACAACAACTTAGTTTGGTTTGGTTTAAGTGCATTTTTATTGACTTGCTTGACTCACATTAGAACTTCTTTGATACTAGACGAAAACGTTTCAACTCGCAAATAAATTTAAACTATACCGAACTAGCTCGCTGGTCATGTGTGGTTGTTCTAAGCTAAACATAGAAGAGATGTGAGCCAAGTCATTGGTGGGAAATAAAGTGGCAAACTTTACTCCAGAAGGAGGTCTGACTTTGATGGATATCGACAAAAGCATAATCCGCGACCGAAATATCAATGACCCCAACAATGTCCAATGGTAACTGTTTGGTACGCCTTACCGACGAACGAAAAAATAGGCGCGTATTTGAAAAAAAAAACATAAATGTGAACACGGAAACTTTCGAAGAATAATCACATCTCGAGTGTGAGGTCTTTGCTAATAATCCGTGGTTTGTCTTAGAACTGAAACAAAATATGTATACACCGTAGATTCACGGCAACCGCCTTTCCAACAAATAAAGGCACCATCGGATACTATATAGTATATCTAGACTTTTTGCTACATAAGCAAACTGAGAACATAAGCTTGGAGGAAGAGTGAGGAGGTAGCAAACTAAGTGGATGATCTCATATTCAGCATCGCAACATCGCAAAAGTTGACAGAAATCTTTGTATTCGCATTGCAGATTTATCCAAGGCCAAAAGTTCCTCAGTTTACTTATGTTTAGTGGTCACCAGTCAAATTCACCTCTTCCATCTTATTTGGAGTTATTTTGCAAAACCGAAGTAACAGCGCTTTTCTAGAGTGAGTCTTTGCCGAATCTCCTGTAAGGTATCAGTCGAGGAGTCGATATTTACTCCGAGGCAGGTAAACTCCTTAAACACCTCGAAATAACTTTTGCCAATAGTGACTTTTCATCCTATACCGTAGACAGAAGTTACTTTGCTTATTGATAACATGTACTTGGTTTTGTTCTCGTTTACTTCAAGCCCAACTCGTTTCGCCTGTTCTCCAATTGCCATAAAAGCCTCTAAAGGCGATCTGGGAGCGATCGACTAGGTCGATATCGTCTGCATATCACAGCAGCTTTACACATTTGTTGAAGGTAGTGCTTCCATATTTACACCTGCCCTGCGCACTATCTGTTCCAGCACGAGATTGAAGAGTCACATGATAGCGAAATCCGACGCCTGCTTGGAATAGTTCGGAGGGACTGTTTCTAAATTGCAGATTGAACAGTATGTTTTATCACGAGGTATAGCTGGATCAGTTTTGCCGTGGTCTCGAATTCAAGACGATGAATGCTATCAAATGCGGGTTTGAACGTTCATGTAGCACGTTGGATAGGATCTTGTATGAGACATTTAGACAGCTGATATTCCAGTCATGGGGCATGGCTGTATTCAACAATACTTGGCTGATAATTTGTCCCATACACCCAACCAAAGAATCACCACAATGCTTGAAAAGCTTCGCTAATAGACCATCAGAGCCGGTGGTCTTCTTATTTTTCAGCTTTTTGATAGCTCCGCTTAATATCCGCTTGAAGAGCGAGCTAAAAAAAAGCTAAGCCAACCTCTTTCAAACTAGGAGAAATGATGGGCATGCACGAAATGCTGTTTGAATACATCTTCTATTTCCTGCGCTGCGTTGACTAGGTTTTCTTCAATGTTTCGAAAAGCCTGCGTCACTTGCTTGAAGCCAGCTGCCAGATGCGTGACTTTCCGTGACTTTTCTTTAACTCGGCTGTTTCGGCTACTTCCTTGATGATGTGGAATGTTGCCTTGATGCAAAACACAGTCAGGCAATCGCTGATCGGCTTAAAGTAAGTTACTATTGAGCGTAGCTGATTTAAGTAAACCGTCAGTAAATCATTGGTCCCAACGGCAGCCCGTTTGATACAAAAAGGAGTGAATACTGCTGAACTGCTGCGATGAAATCTGCCAAAGCAGGAGCTGTACAGCGAGTATAACGAGAAGGGATCGATGATGTTTTTGAGTTGTCGAACGTTATTATCATTAAGTTATTTCCCAATCACTCTGCATCTCATTCTTGCCTGACATAGTGTCAAAAATATCTCATCAGATATCACACAGAAAATTGTGTTTGCACTTGTCTTGGTTTAAAATTTGCATAAAATCTTCCAAACACGATGGGCGGTTCATTGTGCGAAAAAATGAATAAGGAGGGTTCAAGCTATTTCTCTACTCACAATCACTTTTCATTTGCAGGCATATCGAGTAAAAAAAAAATATATATATATTCCCCTAAATAAATACATTAAGCGCAGCGGATATTTTGCAAATGACACTTTCCTGATTCGCCACTCAGTCTCTCCCAAAAATTTCGCTTTTTTTTTTTTTTAATTTCCGATAGAGGGACTCTTCTCGTTTAAAGCACTGTGAAAATTAAGTAAATAACATTTAGATAAAAATACATTTCGAGGATCTTGTAAAAGTGTTTACCATTCGGGCTCTCCGTAAATAAAAATAAAATTCCCATTCTCCACTTCAGAGGTGTAAAGTGTCATTTCGATGGAAATGCGCCTTCGAATTTGTAACAAACGACAGACAGAAATAAATATATGAATCCTTAAAAAGGAACACGACAGTCAGCCATCGCCGATGACGTCCTTTTTAATGGAATTATGACAAATAAAAAGAAGCAAATAAATTCACGAACACAAACTGGCATCCAGTACTGTCATATCAAATATGAATTTCGATTTTCGTTAAGGATACCATTTGAGAACATGTGCCAGCAAGGGAATATCCTTGCTTGTCGTCATTCCTGCTGTCGCATTGCAAGGGGATGAGGGTGAGTTTGTACGACTATTAGTTGTTTAAATATTTACTCTGGTATAAAATGCTCTTCGATACACTTGAGATACACTTAAAGGACGCCAAGCCAAGGGTGACGCTTCCGCTGCTCATCCTGCTTGTTGGGACTTTTCTTCGATTTTTTTTTTCTTTCTTAGAAAGGACCTGAAACTCTTTCGGTGGACTGAATGTGATACTGTTTGTAATTTAAGCATTTGCTGACATTTAACATTAAGGAAACTTCTGTTTTAATCAGAACTTAATTCAGGATGTAGGAATGGAAATTGCTCTGAGTTATGCTTTTGAGCTCAGCGATAACTTAAGCAAGTTCAGTCAAAGGCATTTTAAAATAGCTTTGAAATGTTAAGTGTCCATTGTATATAATTATTTTAAAGATCAAGGAGACTGCGCTATGAATTCTTTTGCAAAGTGTGAAAGTGAACTTAAGAAGTGTAGCCATGCTAACTTTTAAATACCATAAATAGGACAACAGTGTCAACGTGCCATCAAAACAAAAGGTCAAGGAACCCGGCATGCATTTTTGAATTTAAATGAAATTTTTTTTTATTCGATTCGAAGTTTGACGTAGAACTCTCCTATTAGCATCTACTTGATAGAGGCATCACACAACAGTTGATATTAAATGGACATTGTTGTGAGCTAGGAAGGGTTTGGGGGCACGCGGCATGCTTGCGATTGCTTAATTAGCTCGTCGAATGGGATAGTCCTTGTCCATTTTTTCCTTAAATTTCCTCCTCAAAAGCAAAGAAGAATCGCACCGTGAAGAAGTGGAAGACAGAAATATAGAAGGAAAAAACACAGCGGAAAACGGCTTAACTATTCTAAACCACCTTATAAAGACGTGAATAGAGAGATAAATTTTAACTAAATCAAAACTATCTTAAGCATTCCACCCCCGTCCCAGTTCTTTCATCTCGGAAACACCATGCAATGTTGCACCATTCCATGGATCATCCAGTTGATGGATTAACTGGCTTGGCTATCACATCCTAGCACCCTTTCGGTACAGATTTTGATATTTTCCTGACCGGGAATTTCGAAAGATAGTCCCTAAGACGATACCTTTCCTTACACAAACAACCACCGCAAAAATCAACACGTCCAAGATAATTTTACGATTTTTTCAAAGAAGAACAAGCAAGATTTGTCCATGAATACTTTGCGGTTTTTGTTCCTGCAAATTATTTCCCCAAGAAATGGAATAACATTTTTAAATAAAAATAAGTTTAAACTTACTGTAAAAAAAATGAATTAAAATGAATAAAAAAAAAATGTTTTCAATGTTTGATCCCTCAAAGTTCTGCCGGTAATTCGTTGTGGGTAAGGTCACTTATTCTTATAGTTATTATACTTAAATAAAAATGCACTTCCTTTTATAAAAAAAAGTTATCCAAATAATAGCACTCCGCAAGGACTTTTTGTCTTTGTCTTTTCAGGCCGTCTTTTTCCTTTGTTATTTTTTATTTTCCTTTGTGCTTTTCCTCCCTCACCTTCCACAATATTTGCGGCTCATCCAAGCGTATCCCAGTTCGGGTTGAATAAAACTGACCACAAAATTTATCCACTCCAAATTTTCAATTAGAGTAAGCACAATATTGTTTTTTCTTTTTGAAACAATGCGTGGTTACGCGCCCACTCCATATTGTAATTCTCGATCAAATGCCCTGTTTTTCTTCCATGGACATTGATCTTATTCTTAACAGTGAAGTTCGGTAAGGTAAAGTCTCGTCTTCGTCATAATTCGTCCCAACATCGAGAGGGATAATCCTTCGCGATTTTTCCAATTTGAAGTTCTTCGTGAAACTACCAGTCCGATCACAATGGGTTGGTAGTCCTTCGGGTAAAAGTAGCCTCCAGTATAATTTCTTTATCGTCGTTCATCCCTTGGTCGGTCTTTATTTATTTATATACTAACTTTAATACTTCTTTCGCAGTAAAAACTTGATAAAATTTATCACAGATTTTATATCCTTCTTGCCTCCACCGTAAACTTATATCAGTCTGTCGCCAGTTTGCGAATAGAAGTGCCTTCCTCTTTTTGCTTCTTCTTTATGCTACTGCTATTATAGTGGTATTTAAAATAGGTCCAAAACTGCACCGATGCTTTCACCGTTCTTGCACTCAAACGTTGCCACAATGCTTTATGTTCTATGGTTTTGTTTATCGAAGAAATAATTTTTTGTTCCTTGCAATAATTTTTGACAACAACATTTTAAATGAGGACTTTTTAGGCTTTTAAAACTGGTGGTCTAGATTTTACACAAAGACAATCAAATCAGTTTGAATATAGCTGTGAAAATCCTGGCTATTTTACAACAACAGACTTGATAGGAGGCTTCACTTCACATACTTAACTAACTGAGGCTACTACAATATCATATGAAGAACCAGTACCCAGAATTGAAAAAAAGACATAATAATTTGATGTTTCAGATTACTAGTATTTTTAAATAAACTTTAGTAAACTATCATTAATTTGAATAAAATAATGCAAGAAACCGAAATTGCTATTTTTCTTGAGATTGAGTATAGGAACTGTACGAGTACAAGCACTTACGGTCTTAATATTTCCTCTTAAAATAAAGTTTGTTTAACTTTTCATTCAGTAACATATTTTGGAACAGGGATACTTCAAATTCCTCATACATCACTGTACAGATAAATAAATAGTTCTTAAGTGAAATATTTTTTTTGTTTTTCTCCAAAGTTATTTTTTTGGACATGTACTATTCTTCAACTCACCGATTCAATTGTGAGTTCCCAAAAGTGAGTTCGCAAATGACCAAGGAAAACTATGAATTCATCGCTGATTTCAACTAACCTTATGTGAATTCGATTTGTTTTCGGAATGAAATTCAATTCTATGATTGTCAAAAATTGAATGCTACATATTAATGGTGATTTTAGTTTTTTAAATTCGCAGTTTTCTTTGAATTCAATTGTATCAATCAAAGTTTTGAATTCTGTTACTTGAGTTCCGTGAATGCTTTCCCAAGTGAATGCATTTTTCTACAACTGTGCTGCAGGGCCACACACTTATGCAAACCTTTTTCACTCGCCGGCCACTCCAGCGACAGCATCCTTAATTTGCTCCAGACTGAGTGCGATTCGAAAACTAGATAGAATGGAAAGACTATCAATGGACACTTAAATAGCACTATCCAGCTGTTACTTCTGTAAACATCTCAAGTGACACAATCTTCGTCTTCAGAGTCTTATCAGGAAACAATTCAAAGTTTCACAAAGCTCAAATATACGATGACATATAGTAAATCGCTATTGTAGCAACATAAAGACAGCACATGCAACTAAGATGGGGGTTCTTGAAAATAAAACAACAAAATTATTCACCTATTCAGACCTGAGGGAAAAATGCCACAAATTTTGAATTATTTTACCTTCAAACTAAACGGTTGAGCCACTGTATGAAAAGCTGTTTAAAAATTATAAAGGGTTTCTAGGATATAAAGGAGATATCACTCCTCGTGGCGCGGCAAAAATATTCACATTAAGGCACAAAGGCCTTTATTTTCAGCCACTTCGAGAAAGTCCTGAGGTGATAAAACTATATCTTGTTAGATTTTCGAAAATCGAAGTTGCCCATACCATTTAAAGCCTCGAGAATCGGCTTTATCTTTTCTTACACCGTTAAACAATTTGACTTCTTCCACGGTTTATTCAAAATGTTTCTTACAGAAGATAGTTTGTGTTTGAAGTCATGGCGTTATTAGTGAGAGGTTTTTTCTTACTGTAGACGGAAGAGGTTCACAAAGGTTCATGTAGAGTTTTGATATCTTGAAATCAATCACTTTTACCAACTAGTTCGTGAAACAATTAGTTTTCTTTACGAATTTGAGAATATCTGCCAAATTAACTTGAAGGGAAAGTGACAAAGGATTTGTTCGACAATCTTTTTTTGATCCTGATTACCGCAGATTTTACAGATGAGGAACGTTCTTTAGTCGAAGTGCCTTTTTGATTTTTTCTTCTTTTTTCTATGAGATCAGTTTACATACGTGGAAACGAACAATTAGATCTTTGGTCACAATGACATTTAAGACACAAAGGCATGTTTAGTACGCACAATTAGAGCTAATGCCACAAGCACATTGTTCATAAGCGCGATAGTAACTTTGTTCATTGTAAATTAACCGCACTAATCGTAAATTTTGAAAAATAAAAACAATATCACGATTTCAAAACTAATTTCGCAGGTTAGCCTTTGTATGATTATTTCCCAAAATATGCTGAATCTGAATGACCAAATTGGCTGACTGGAATCTCTGTACATTAAAAAGAACAACCTTTACCGTCTTAACTAATCCCAACGCGTCTTTCTGCAGCTGGTGCTGGCTTAAGTTTTTGAAATCCTGCGAAATAAGCATCATTAATTCATCGCCTATTTTAGTTCTATCTTCGTTGTTTCTGGGAGATTCAGAGACAAAAATCAAAACGAGACCTTGATAAAATCTTCTGACGCTATTATTTTTTGGTTATTAAAAATATTTCTGATTTAAATAAAGACGCAAATAATTACGTAAGAACCCTACTCATTTGATACCGAGTGCGAGTCCAACATTCAATTCTTCTCAGCTCCTTATAAATGTCAGGGAAATAAATTATTAAATCTTATCGACCTTTTCGTTTGGAAAATGTATATTTCGTGGTATCGCCCTCCCCCAGACTAGAATAATACCAAGTGTTGATTTGAATTCACGCACAACGGACACGCGTCAAGGGTATTCTTTTTGAATTGGCACACACTTACAGTCAAGCACAGGTACAATTTCCATTAGCATCACTCAGAATTCAGAATTCCATTTTATCGATAACATCTATTGTAAACGAGTACTCTCGGCCCTACAGCAAGTCCTGAGGCTTGTCGTTGCCATATGCCAAGCTTGCACACTGTCCACCCCAAATAGGGGTAGTTCTAAACGTATACAAAAGTTCAAGCCTATGAGTGTTATGTTGGCCGTTGGACCATATCAAAAATATTTAAATTTCCTGAATAAACAATCGAGGAAGGACAGAAAGTTCCACTAAAATTTGAAGCCTGAAACTTATCTGCCATTCAGTTGAGCATTTAGTCCAAACTGACAGCATAACTCTGCTTCAACTTTGGGCCCGAATAGAAATTAGCCTTACGTATATATCTTTTTCGGGTGCGATGAGGACAGGCCTTTATATATGTCGGTTGATGGGCATATATCCTTCGAAACTACTAAATACAACAATTATCGCTGTTGCCGGTCTAAAGCAGGCCAGCACTTGGTTCCGTATTTAAATTGAAAATTTAAATCTCAGACCGGTGTTCCGTGCTTCCCCTTACACAGAGATACAAACGAGGAATCGTATCTCGTGCACTTTGTCGCTCAGTCAGGGTCCTTGTGTGTATTTGCATATGTTGACATTTAATTATGACAGTTTTAATGAGATTTCCCTCTGAATTTAGATTGAATTGAAGAGTAAAACATTTAGAGATGGCGTTGCGTTGGCTGCCAACAAGGACACTGACAATGATTATGATGAGCACGATAACGATGCGGAGGAAACTCGAAACTGATGCCTTCTCGACTGTAAGTTGAAACGTCCATGAAATGCTGGATGCCAAAAGTTGCACTATTTAGCATTTTAGTTGCTCTGGCAAACGGCAAGGCCCCAAGTTAAGTGGAATGGCGATAAAACTGTCTGTTGGTGTTTTTCTACCGTAGGGAAATTTGCTGGGTCATTTAGCCTTGCCTTTTTTGCGGGTGGCTAGGCTTAACTCAAATGGGATGAGATGGTGGCGTTTGATGAATGAGTGCAAGCTGAAATAACTCCATATTTCAGCCATCATAGAGCAATTTGAATATTTATAAAGATATTTGGTTTCCGGTGCTCGACAGTTGCCATAACATCAAGAGGTTTGCTGTTTGCTTGTAATTAATAAGGTCTGAAAGTCTTGTTTAAAGAACAACATTAAAGAAGTTAACTTCTTATTTAAAACGTTTTATCTACTCTAATCAATGGAATCTTTGGATTTTTTAAAAGTTCAGAAGGCAGACAAAGTGGAACAAAAATAGGTTTGGGTGCGAGTAGGCCTGCCTGCACCATGAACTTTCCATCTCAAGATATAAAAAACAAATTTAATTTAAGTTATAAGAACATAATTCATTCTCTAGACAAATGCATTGCAAAAAAAAGATACATATTTAATTTAAACTGCCCCGAACGAATACGTATAAATTTTGTTATTTAACTTATACGAAACTTAGGCGCCTTCACCTGTTTTTGAAAGTGTACATGCCCCTGCACCATGCATCAGGATGGTGATTTTGAGGGTCTGATAGAGCGACACTTTAGTTCTTCGAGAGAGGACTTTACTCAATTGTTTTCTTAGCCCAAAGAAACAGCGATTAGCAAGAGGTATTCTTCGTTTGATCTCAACGCTAGTTTTAGCGGAGGCAAGGTAGACAAATTCTCTGACTACCTCAAAGTTATAGCTGTCTATGGTTACGTGTTGACCAAGACGTCGCATTTGGGTGTTTTTTCTTGATGACAACATATGCTTTTTTGTGCACTACGTATACAGCCAAACTCATATTTGCCATTTCTGTCTGAACGCTCATAAAGGCACTGTTGACAACAAGCTGCGTTCTCCGATTACTAACAGACCTTGAAAAGATAGTGCCTCTGGTGTTGAAGCGGCACTTTTGTCTAAAACATTGTTTGACATCAAGTCGGTCGGTGACGCCTTTGCCGAACTTAATGGAGCAGCTTGAGATTCCATCTTAGATATAGTTCGTGGATCCTGTCAAAGACAACCTTGAAATTGATGGAAATGTGGTGGGTGCCGATTTGGAGCTTCAGGGTTTTTTCCAAGATCTGTCGTGATGATAATATTTGGTCTATGTTGGACAATACTGGTCAAAAGCTACACTGATATGGACATATCAGGCTGTTGACGAACCACTTCAGACGTTCACATAATGCGGAAGTAAGGATGTTTTAGTTTCTTCAAAATTCGGGCATGCTTTGTTCTGGTTATATGGTATGTCGCAGATAAGTTGATCAATACTTCTAACGAAGTCATTACCGCCGCTTTGAAATGTTCGGCAGTGAATCCGTCGGTCTAGTGGCTTTTTTAGACTTAAGCTAAGATATTGCTTTATTTTCTTCGTCTTTTGTTGGCCTGCGTCGTCTTATCAAATGGTTCAGGCTGCCTACCAGCAAAATTTGATTCATCATCGCCGTTATATAGGCTGCAGAGGTGATTCCTCCATATCCTCAGCAATGACTGCATTTGTACTACAATGTTACATTTTAAACTTTCAGGCTTTCTCTTAGTTACAAAGAGATAATTATTTTTCATGGAAGACTTTTTTAAACTACGATTCACACTTCTGGGAACGTGGATCAAGAAAAAGAGCAAAAAAGGGCACATCAAAATAAGAAAGGGTCTAAACTAAATAATACTGTTTTAGTTTATCGTTTATTTGTTTTTATCGTTTATAATTAACTTAATTAAGTCAATTGGCTAAATAAACATAATGTTTATGAAACTTTTAGAATTTAGAATTAAACTAAAAATTTTAGTAATTTGTCCAAAAACTTATAAACGGCAGTGTATTTTTTTTTATACACATTGGGAAGTTAAAAATAAAAACAATAACAACATTACAAATTAAGAACCTTAAAAAAGACTGTTGCATTTAAACCAATTGCAAAGTTCTAGTCTCCGAAGTCTACATATCAAATGAGGATGTTTTCAAGTGTCAGTGTTGCAGACGTCATTTTGAGTCATGAAAAATGGGAAATTCTTACAGGACTTATAGGCAAAAAATGGCCTCAACTTAAATATGTGTTATCTTTTTGGTAGTCTCTATAGTAAGTAACTTACTTACTTAAGTCAAATGGCTAAATAAACATAATATTGATGAATTTTTTGGCATTAAAATTGAACAAAAATGTTTGACAGTTTTTTCGTCATAAAATTCAAACCACCCTATGGAATTTAAATCAAAAGCTTTTCTGGTGCTCTTTTTGCAAACACGCTTCGAATGAAACCAATTTGGCTTCGATAGCTTGATATGTTCTCGACACACACACATTTTTCCAAAAACAATGAAATCTGACTACTGTGACCGCGAAACGGGGAGATATGTAAAAATTTTGAATTTTGTAAATTGGACCGATTACAAGAACTACCTGATGGGAAGTTAACAAGGTTTCTTATGTTTGAAAATGCTGCTTGGTAAATTTGGGACTTGGCATTCAGTAAACGCATCATTGGGCTTAAAAAATCAGTGCTGACACAAGTATTTTGCGGCCAAAACTCAAGTGCCTCAAATCTTCCTCTTCCTCCTCACAGTAAGTCGCGTATTAGGGTTACTTATAATCCTGATCTGCACGATTTAAAACTAATGTTTATGTCATGTTACCAGTCACATAGTTAGCGGAAGAATGCATTTTCTGGAGTTCGATTAGCTATATTGTTTCTTAGTTTTTCTGTTATGGATCTCGACGTTCTACAATCTTTGAATTCAATGGTTCTTTTAATGGCGATGAGATGAACTCCTTTTTCCATAACAGAATTCTGGTAAATGTTCGATTCCTCTCTAATTCGTCAGCTAGTTCGGGGTTTCTTGTCTTCGTCTGAGATTTTCTGGTTCGAAAAATTGTTTAAGAACTTTTCTTAAAGGTTTATGTTTTCCCTACCAAGTCACTTGCGCGGTCTAGTAGTGGTGTTATTGTTCTTACCATGCTATCAATTTCAGGGTATCTTTGTCTGAGTGCAGACTCAAAAGAACAAAACCGTTTGACGGTATACAACGGTATTATTGCTGGAAAATAAATATTTATTCCTCTGAAACCAATTTCAATTGTAATTTCAACTTCAGTGGAAATGTCGGAATCAAAGTATCCTAGAATATTACTTTTTATTTCTCCTGAAATGAATCAGTTTTCAAGTTCACCAGAAATCACTCTTATCCCGATTTTAAGAATTTATTTTTGGAATTTATCAAGTCTTTTGACGGGTAGAGGAATCGCGTGTCAATTATATATATTTTTAAGGTTCATGGAATTCTTTTCATGACAATTCTTTTTGTCTAAAACTTTAATATGTCTCGTTCTTAAATTGAAGTCACATCTTTAAACTTATTTGTATGTGGGCTTAACGTTAAGGTTTTGTGCTGAAAAGGTTACATGAAGCTAGTGCGACAAGACACAGTAGCGATAATTTAGGACAGAATCCCCCATCAGATTATAATCGTTTTTTGGTACCTTAGTGGGATACTAAGTAGTTCAGTGTGAGAAGACCATACCCAATATTGGAGCGTTCGCAACCGAGGTCTTCGGAAGGAGCTGGTATCATGACCCAGACGCCGCTTCATATCAAATCTTTAAAAAAATACTATCTTTTGAATACTTTGTTCAATTGAACTTAAAGACTTAATTTACAGTCTTACGATTTCACTGATGTACTTCCAATTTCAAAATACTTTGGCTGTTAATTTTGGACCCACTTAATTACGAATCCCTTGAAATAAACAAACGGCAGAGCATTGTAATTATTTTCCCTTTAGACACAGTACAATGAATTAAGAATGCAAAGACCAATGCACGGGGATGTAAACGTTTTGAGTTGACGTTTTAAAATTAAAAAAAAACAAAGGTTTGAACTTTACAGGTCTCTCCATCACTGGCTTACTCATTTTACGAATATGAATATTTCAGATTGCTAAGCTTCTTTGGAAATCCATGAACTTTTCATTTGTGTTGCTCATATTTCGACAACACAACACTTCAGAAAATTAGTTTAAACCCATCAATCACCGAAACCGATCGTCTTCACAACCTTTTTATTTACATTAATCACATTGCAGGTGGGAAAATAAACCCACCAAAAAAAGAAAAACATTCAAAATTAATATTCAACTCATGCTAAGAGTTCCCTTCAACGAGCACCGGAAATGGGATTCATTTCGTAAAAAATTCAACACTTTAAAAGCGTAACGAGATTGACACCTTTTTACAAATTCCAACAATTCCCTCTCAAACAAAAAATAATGCTGTATACAGCTTTAGTAATTTAATGTTATTTTATCGATGCCTTAAATTATGGGGGAGGCCTTTGGAGCTTCACACTGTGTTTACCGTCTTCCACTTCTTCTTGGAACGCTTATGCGAAAATGTCACGTTTATTGATTGATTTCGCAAGCAATCCCATCAATTTTGGTTGCTTCCGGTGAATTTTTAGGGAATATTTTTATTTTTATTTTACATTTGAGGAATCATGTGCTAAAAGACGTTCGGTAAAGGGTTGAGGTCGATCTGCAAGCAGCTGTGAAAGTATATTTCGGAAGTGGTAAGGATGTTTGTAAGCTGTCTTGTTGGTCTTTGTTCTGTAAACGAGTATGTTGGTTTCATTTTTTCCCTTCAGACTTTGGATAGTTGCTATTTGCGTCGGCGTGGGATAAAAAAAATGCGGGTGGAAGAGAAATAAAAAACAAGTGTGACGAATTTGGTTAAAGGCTTGTATCAATAAGGCTCGAGGTTCAAATCCTAGAGAAGGTATTGAACTTTCATGTAGTCTTCAATTCTGGTTCCGTCATCATTCGCAGCTGTGATTAAATTAACATTGCTGCCACTGGAGTCATCAATCAGCAATAGCCCACTGAGTACCATTAGAATCTGTAAAAATTTAACTTCTATATCTACCGAGTGAAAAGTACGACTAATTATTCCAAATATTTTGATACTCATATGAGAATCAAAGCCTATATATATAGACAATTTTTCCAATCAGAGGTTCTTGGGCGAATGGAAACACGACAGAGACCCCAGTGAAATCACTTTATGTAAATACGTACAGTTCTCACATAAAGTGGGAATTGGGGGCAGGGATCTACTGAACAAACCCACTGATCGAAATTCCAAAGCATCATGCATTTAGTCACTGTTTTTCAAACAGAAGTTTTCGCAATCTTAACAGGAAAAGCAAATTCTTATCTGCTCCGACAGTACTGCAGCAATCAAAGCTTTTATAAACTCTTTATCAGATTAGATTCTGGTAAGAAAGTGTTAACACAAACTAGCAACACTTAACGACTTCAGTTTAAATTGGGCACCAGGACACGAAGGTGTAACGGATAACGAGCAGGCTGACGAATTAACTAGAAAAAGAGCAGGAAATAAACACCAAAAAGCTGTAAGAGAAAAAGGCGTCCCGCTGACCAGGAATTCAAATATTACTGGGTCAACATAACAACGTCTGCAAAAAGAACCTACAATAAATGGTGGGACTGGTTAGAGGGCACATTATATAAATCTTCACTTACATAGACTCAGTCTTGGAGTAACCTCAACATGCAAAAGCAGTGAGGAGGAAGAGAAAGATCTGGAGCACTTCCTCTGCTACTGCAACTGCCAAGCAACAGCTGCGACATAAAATACTGGGGTCAAGCACTGATAACAGATCTTTCGCACCTCAAATGGATAGGGACCACAACGGACCCAATAGGGCTCACCTTAACCAATCAACCAACTGGGTTTCTTTTTATCCTATTGTCATGATGAAGTTTCGGATTCGTGTCCTCAAAGAAGTAGTTCGTTTAAATGATCTGTCATTGGCTTTGCTCTGAAGGCATAAAAATAACATCAGAGTTATGAAAAATACATAAAATTTGTAAATGAACCAATAGCAAATAAAATACCGTGAATTGAGCAAATGCAAATAAGTTTATATGAAATTCTCCATCCCATTTCGTTCCCTACTTAGGGACCTATTTAAACTGATACTTCTGACTTTCAAACCAGTATACAATTTTAAAATCTTTGTGTATATCCTTATCCTGCTCATGCCTAATGCCACTAATCGAGTAGTATATAAAGGTACATATAAAAAGAACAAATAAGGGAATCGTATGATAGATCGTACGAAAAAGAAATAGAACAGTTTAAATTACCTCACATAAACTAAAATTTTAAATTACAGTTTTAATCTTTATTTAATCTTTCTGCACGTTTTCTTAAACGGAGTTTAGCTGGTTTTCTCTTCGAAGTTGTTCCTCTCAACGTTATTGAATACAGGAAAAATTGATTCCAAACTTCGTTGAACTGGGAGCCCTGCTTCGATTTCAGTTGCTTATTTTCAGTCTTCGAAAAATTCTGTAAGTTGGCATTGAATATAAGAATTTTCGAAACCTATATTGCACCAACCCAATCTGTTGGAATAACAAACACAAACTTTCTGTCCGAATTCATAATTTGCTGTGTCCTCCATTAAATGAAAACTCTGGCGTAAATTGCGCGCCATGATTTTGACGGATGTTATGGCTTTTTTTGACGTATACGTGGAAAAAATCGGGCATTTTATATACATTCAGACGAAAATGAGCCTCATTGCTCATGATGAGCCTCGACTTTATCGTTAAGGTACGTAAGGTAAGCCATAGTAAAGATGGTATCGGGGGTCTGCAAGCAGAAGCTGTTGCAGTATCTAAAATTTGGAACCTAATGATCATGATGGGTCGTTTGACGATATTCTCGTCAGTGCGTGCACTATCAGACTTTTTGATTCCTCTTTTTTTGGTTGTGGTTCTAGTCTGTGAATAATACCTTAGTGTGTTAAAATGCTTAAGTGTTAAAGCATCCGCAAGAAATTTTACGTTACTTTAAAATCACTGGCTAATTATTCTCTTAAAAATAGTCATGATAATCCCGAGCGTCTCATGGATCGTCGACGGATATTCGAAATCTATTAACTTGACAAACATCGAACTAAAGCTAACAGTTGCTATCATTTTTAAATACCACAGCATATTCCGAAAGGGTGATACATTTAAAGCCTCTGTGTAGTATATAATAAACTACTCTCTTAGGGTATCTATACCCAAAGGGTGCCAACGGAACCATATTAATGAACCTGTCGTTGTCTGTATATTTTGAACAAAAAACTTGTTAATTAAATTCGCAACTCAATTTAACGAATAAAACTAGGCAGGGGTCTTGTTTCGAAAAGCAGCTGACAATTGGCAATGTTGTCATGCGACGCGACGCCTGGTAGTTATTTTCTTTACTCTATCCGACGCAAAGTAAAAGGTCGAAATCGGTTTATATGCAATTGCAATGAAAGAAATAAAAAAAATATTCTTCAAACAATTATAAATGAACTAAAAACGTCAAAATTAAAAGATTTTTTGATGCGAGCTTATTGGAGAAATGTACAAATGTATGCTTGCTATGGTTTTTGTGGCATTTTCATGCCAGAAATACATCTTAAAGCGATCACAAATGGAGAATTTGATTTATAAGAAAAATTATTTCAATTGTTGCCATATGTTACCACTTAACACCATTTTATACTGTTGCATCTCGTATCGAAATATATAATATCCGCTGGGCTATTACACCTTCATAACAATTTGGGCCGGTTCGTGACCATAATGCATCACTCCCGACTCGAACAATTCCTAAAGAACAAAAAATAAAGCTCGATCCCATCGTTCATCCTGAAATTCAATGAAACACTTTCACCAAACGCTTGTCGATTGCCCACACACAACAATCGATAGGCTTACCTTAATAAATTTTCACTCAAATGTCTCCCGCCCGCTGGAAACCCCACTAAACTAATAATTTTAAAATGCCCTTCCCCCGAAGCACGCACAAACACATGTTTACAAATTAATCCAAAAATGTACAAAAAAAAAATAGGAACACCATGAAACAGTGTAGCATCGACATAGGACCCCCCTTTTAATACCTATCACACACACACACTGTAAGAGCATCGGTTTCTCATTTGTATGTCATCCTCATATCTTGACAAGGAATCCATAATAATTTATAGTTCAAGATTCAAGCCCCTAGCCCAATTCATCTTGGCAATAGGCTGAGCCCATACACTCCCACACTCACACACACATCCACGCATCTGCCGCACAGTGGCATTAATTTTTAAATTGGATACTTGGCCATTTAGGCACAGTTTACACCATCTCCCCAGGACCGCAAATAAATAATCAGATCACATTTTTCACATGTGAGCTCTTCATCCCACATCAGGAGTATTGTCGTCGTCACACCCTTGCCTCCGCCCCTTGTGTCCATGGTTCCATCATCATCGTATAATCATCGTAGTCATCATCATCGTAGTCACATCAAACAGATGGGCTGTTATGCTCAAAATCGAAATATATGCACAAAGGACGTGGCTGAAAATGCAAAAAAAAAAAAAAATAAAAACGAAAAACAGCAAAAAGGACCCCAGCCGGCCGGGCTTCCATAAATAGGAGAGAGCATTCACCAAATAGGCCGGAATGGATGAGCTGTTGGATTGGGTTGCCTCTGAAAGCATACGTCCTTAATGGTTGACATGCATGGCTATGTCTGCCGATCGTATCTCAAGGATATTTATTATTTTTTGAAAATTTTATATCCTGGCAATTGGATAATAAAATCCATACATGAGTATTTTATATTTTCGTCCTTCTTTGTTTGTTGATATGTCGATGCTTGCCAGCTTTCTGTTTCGCTGGTGGGATAAGACCCTGCTCTCTGGTAGTGTTCAGCTCGACTACCTCTTTGATGAATTCCCTGAAGATTGTGTAGGACAGTTAATTAGCGTGCCTGAGATTTGATTGAAAGAAAAAATAGAATTGAAACGCGAAACTAGTTTAGAACTTTTGGATGCTCGTTAAGCGAGGGATGGTACAGACAGGGTTGAGTTTTCGGACATTAAAGACAACAACAAGAACGAAATGACTTGTGCAAGATCTATTCAATTCAGATGTGGGTGCCTTGGCTTAGTGGTAAGTGCGTCTGCTCTTTAGCTTGGAGACCTGGACTCAAATCCGGGTAAGAAAATCCAAAATTTTTTACGGCCCCACCTCTCGAAAGTGACTGCCAATCACTCCGATGAATACAAACTGCCAAGAAAAACCGTTCGGAGTCGGCAAAAAACTGTAAGTCCAACCGCCGGCATTTGCGAAATATGTGAGACGCGCGCACAAATGGTGAGCCAAGGCACTGACCCTCATATGAGCTGTTGCGCCATCAATTTACATGTTTTTATTTCCGACTAGATGGAAAACTGTATTTGTTCAGTCCTTAAAAAATGTCTGCTCAAATCATTTATCTTAAACTTAATGCCAATGTTTTTTTTTCGTCTTGCATGTCTTGTTCTTAATCGTACAAAGTCGACTTTGTAAAGTTCTGTTCTTTTCTTACCTCCAGAGTACCTCACGGAAGTCTCTTTAGACCAATCGTTTTTATTGTTGCTATAATTGACGTTGAGTGCGACCTCGACTTACAGCAACACGAAGCTGTATGAAGATGCTTGCATGACGCCAATCGATTTATACATGCTACAGCTTTCCGGAAGGATACTGGACAAATTAAAGGACTATCCAAATCGACACATCAGGAACATCAGCCAGCAGACCTTAGAGCCAGCGCTGAGGTACCTCAGCCCACGAGTTATCATCGACGAGAGATTCGAGGACATCGTAAATTGCTACGAGACTTCGTTCTACGAAAAAGCAGACAGCCGATATTACAGACGTTAGGACCCTGTAATATGTTTTAAAATGATAAATTTAAAAAAAAAATTCTTCAACATAAAATTTTCAAAATGTTTGGAAAATTGCATAAAGTCACCTAAAAGATTGAGTCGCCATTGTAATACCTTTTTTAAAAATAAATATTTTGAATAAATACCATAAGAAATAAGTCGGGCCCTTATTGTTGATATAAATAAAAACATCTTAATCTAAAAAAGACCTCGACTTGTTCATTTATAACGAAGATATGCGAACCTCTAACCCCATTTCTTCTTTAATCTGTTGAAATGGTTCTTCATTTGCTAAAATAGAAACCTGGTAGAACTCAATGCTGGCAAATGAAAAATTCTGTCTCTTTTTAATTCACACAAACGATTCCATGATTGCTACATAAAATCCAATTCACTCTTTCGCAGATGACAGTGCCCACCGTTTTTCATATTCATTCTTAAATTCGCGCACCTTGTCTTTGCCCGTGGAAATGTAGGTCATGCGCTCCAAAATAACATTTTGATCCTTCGAGCGATAAAGCTCTCGGAACAGTTGCTGATCATTACAATTTTTGAGCATTCATAATCGTTCCGTGACAGAGTAGATGCTCTCTCAGACTTGATACTTCTGCGGATATCGTCTAGGCTCTGATGATCTTGATGTGGTGCAGTCACTTCTGAGATGCTATATAACAGTTTAAAATCGGTGGCCTAGAATGCGGAATTTCTCTCATTTCGAGAGGCTCGTCTGTCACTAGTTTAGATGTCATTTCGTCTCGAAAGAACTCGCGGAATCCACTTTGCTCATCTCTGGAATTGATGAAAGTTGAAGGCCCCCTCGACAACTGATTCTTTATACTCAAAGACATCCTTTATTATTGATAAGTCTATGACGAAGCAAAAACAAAGGTAGGTGCCTCAAGGGAACCACAGTAGAGCTCTCAGTAAAAGTCGTCAAAGTTTTAGTCCTTTTATTTGTGAAGCGCTCCTTCATTATTTGTGTATTGTGTAAACTGATGTATCCATCATAACGGAGGAACAAATGTCAATGCAAAGAGCCATTTATGTACGAGTGCATCTTTAAGAGTCTTGATCGTATCAGGTCAAAACAAACAAGTTGCCTTTTTACAGTTCTTGAGCTCAAGTTCCCAAACACTACTGACAGATCAGCATGTATTCTGTACAGCAGGAGCAATGTTCTTTAAATTAATGCTGAAGCTCTTTCTGGGATCTAACGTGTCTTAAGGGTGAGATCAGTATGAGGCTGTAGACATATTCGACAAATTTTCTTTTTTCGCGTTCTTGTGTTTGTATTTTGATTTCCATATTTTTGACATATGTGTTTCTGACGTTGGTGCTACCGAGTACTTTTTTTTGTGTTTGTATTATTTTTCCAAGCTGTTGGCAATATTCATCATGTTTTTTTGGGATTTCTTTTTTTGATCGCTTCGTGCTCATCCATAGTATAATCAATGCCCTCCCGTCGTAGACCATAAGCATACAGTAGTGGATTTCTATATCCCTTTTTGTGTTCACCAGTTGCATCATCTTGACTCCTGAGGCAAATTTTTTCATCTAACGTTGCTGAATAAAATTTCTAATATAATTCATGAGGATATTCCTAGTCTCATTCTCAGTTCATCAATTTGTTATCTTCGCGTGTTCCCCTTGTAAAAACGACCTTACACCCTTATTCGCAAAAAGTGGAAGCTTTTTCTTCAAATATTGCTTAACAAATAACTCAGCTCAATATTTGCATTCATTTCAATCAAATAAATTTGCGCAGCAGGAACTTTCACGAACAGCAGACATCTTTCAGTTTTAAAAAAAAAATTCGGCTTTAGAAGTGGAAGATGTACTGAAGATGCCTTATTGAAGCTATGTGGCGAAATTTATTATAGTTTTAACGAATCTGACATTCCGGCCACCTTGTTCATAGATATAACTAAAGCCTTCGATATGGTAAAGTATGATTTGTTGTTGGATAAACTGTATTAGGCGGGCTTTAGAGGATCAATCCATAACTGGTTTGCTTCTTATCTGAACGATCGAAGACAACGGGTCAGAATTAAAAAATCAATTGAGTTCGCTGAAGAATGTAAATAAAGGTGTTCCTCAAGGCTCAGTTTTAGGTCCTATTTTGTTTCTAATCTTTGTTAATTCCCTTTTCATACAACCATTTAATGGTAAAATAACAGCATTCGCTGATGATACAGCTCTGTCCTACTTAAACAGAAATTACTTAAGTTTATTTTCGGACGTGAACTGGGATCTAGAACTACTTCGCAGATGGTTTAAGCTTCATAACTAGCTTACTATAGGTAACAAAACCAAGTTTATGCTTTTCAAAATCACGAGCATTTCTCGCGAAGGTATAAATCTCCAATATCACTCTCCTAGTTGTTTAAAACTGCGTTCAAATAATGGCTGTCCCCATGATCAGAATATGCCTACATACAATCCTAACATTAGCTGTACTGCCGATTGTTTTTTAGTGGAACATGTAGAGACATTTAAATACCTAGGTGTTATATATGGATGCTAAGCTAACTTGGGATGACCATACTTCCTATTTAAAGCAGCATCTTCATATAAAAGTAAGGCAACTCTATCATCTAAGCCTATACTGTCCTCCATCAATCCTGAAATTAATATATAATGGTCTACTCAAATCTAAGGTAGGCCCATTGCTTATCAAGCAAAAACATGCTCTTCGCATAATTTTTAAGAAGAATCGTAGGACACCAAGTTTTGATCTGTTTCAGAACTTAAGAACTTTACCTATGAGACACCTTTATGTGTATAAAGTTTTGAAATCATTTTTTCTAAGATCCGGTTATAATGCTGCCAGATTATATGGTAACTATAGCTTACGCGTGAATACCAGAAATTTCGTAACTATACCTAAAATAAATAAAATACTTTTCTCACGTTTTTTTAATGTCACTGCGCCCCGATTCTTTAATTACTTATCCGAATGTATAAGATGCGAAGGAAATGAATCAAACTTTTTAAGAAATATTAAAATTTGGATTTTCTCATTCAACCACAATGAAATTGAAATTTTGTTTAATTAAACGTCATGTAGCAAAATATTTGAATTTAACTTTTCTTTTATCTACAAATGCACCAGCATACAAATTTTTATATTATATTTTTATTTTATTTTATTTTTAAACTCTTGTATTATTTTTTACTAAATAACCCCCATCAACGCATTGTTATGACTTTTTTTTTAAGTTTAATGGTTCATTCGCCTCTTGTCCTTATGACAACTGAATGTCCTAACTATTTCGTTTTAAAACTTTGAATTTATGTTTGTTTTGAAATTTGTTTAGTTAAAAAATGTATTTAAAGATTTTTAATGAAATAAAGTTAACATAATAAAAAAAAAATAAAAAAAAAAAACAGCTGTCTGCTGTCAATTTTCAAACGCATGAAGTTTTATTAGTCGTTAAGTTCTTTGAAGTAATCCAATTTTTTGCGCAACTTTGATATATTTATCTTTTCGTTAGAACTTTCTACAAAGTATAAGAGAGCTTTAAAAAAAGACGAATGAAATCTATAGAGTCGTTCTCAAGTTATTGAGAGAAACAGATATTCGTTTTTATACATATGGATGAGAAAAAGGATTCAGTAGGATGATATCTCAAATTGTGAGTTTGCCCAAAAATAAACCTGCTTGATAACACAGAACTTATTCCCACATCGTAGTGTTACCATTCTTAGCATAGCTAGACAAATTGAAATCCAAGAATGCTCGGCACTTAATTTAAATGCTCGTCTCAGCTCTAAGGTACTTCAGGGGAATGACATCGATTCAGTCCTTTAATTGACAACCACAAACTGTGTCATTAGAAGCCACAAATGTCGAAATGATAGGCCACCGCACCGCCCCCTCTTATAGTCATCCAAATGACAACCAATATTTATTATCCTTGCACACATTTACAATACCCCAATGTATCACTTACACGTTCTCCTTCCATCTCCAGCTCTCTTAGTTAAGCTTGAGATGCTGACATCGTCAACATTCTGGTACGCTTAAACAAGCCAAGGCAATCCTTCACGATATATGTATGTGTATATGTGTATAGTCGAAGGAGCATGACGTCGACAACAAGTGTACAACTACTTCATCTCCCTGTAGACATCCTTTTAGCAGTATTCTCTGTTTTGGAGCATTTCATTATTGAATGCTCTCAGTGTCCTCCTGCACATCTATACTGGCCAAAATCAATTCGAAGATCACCCCTTCCGCAATCGGAATTTAATATTTCACCGACACAGTTGTTTGTTTGGGTTCCTAGAGTCGTCCACCTGTCCTGTCCTGTGCAATACGAGCTCTCTTCAAAGTCGCATCAAAAAGCCACTCAAAGTTAATTAAATCGTTTGGTTATTAAACTTATTTATCCTCGTCCTTGTTCGATGAAAGTCGTCCCCACTGGAGTGGGAATTTAAAATGAGTTACTTGTACAGGAATTATTAAGCAGGCTTCGGTGGCATCCGGAGGAGTGACTGCTGGCTAATTGTGTTCGAGTGGTCCTTTGTTTGACTGCCGGCCGATGGAAGTGGAACCGTTCAGCTTTAGTGGGTCATGAAAGAAACATCCTTTTTTGTTTGTTCATATTCTCCTCATTCCTTGTCGTCATCATTATCGTCTGCTGTTTACTCACACCTGAAAGTGTAGCAGCACAGCGGTAAGAATTTAAAACAATAAAATTGAAATTGTTACACACTCGTACATTTTGTTTTTTTTTCGTCCCCGTTTTTCAGTTGTTTGTTGTTTTCCTTTTTCATGTTCCACACAGGACTCTCTCGTGTTTCGTGCACTTGCCAAACAGGTCACGTAAAGGTGGAGTTTGAAGTCTGCTTAACTGCCGCCTTCTTGGTGAACCTTAACTACAGTTGGCCTGAATTTTGTCCAATCTATTTGTTGGTCATGGAAGCGAGTGGCAGGATAAGGGTTAATTCTTTTTATGTTATTGGCACGGCAGGTCCTTGTTGCTGTGTGACGGTGACGGTGATGGTGACGTCTGCCGGAGTGCAGAACTCAGTTTGCAGGTGTTTGCAGCTGCAGTGAAGCGATACTGTATTTTTTTTGGACTTCCAGTATACCTGTGCTTGGGAGTAAATTGTTAATTGGGTGAAGTGGATGGCGTCTAAGGAGATAAAAGATTCTTGTAATGAGCGAGGCAGTAAGTGCTCGAGTGGATGAGGTTATTTGATTAAAGCCAACACAAAGAAGGAATGAGGTTGTGCAGATTCACGGACTGCAGTGAAATATGTAATTTTGTAGAAATCGTCTGGATGGAGTTTATAGTTATGATGCGCCATCATGTTGATGAGGTCTGTTGGAGTGCAGTAAAATGATGTTGTTTGCCATGACTTTTGGTGTATCTTTTGTGCTTTGGAGACTCGGAATTTTAAAATGTAAACGTATGATTTTTATAGTTACTAGCGAGGGAAGTGTGGATGTTTTGAGACTTAACTTGAAGATGGAGTTATTCATGAAAACCGTTTTAATACTGCTAAGCTTTCAGCCGTTTCGAAGGCTCAGTCGATTACTGGAACCATCGGCTGCTTACCGTGAAATCTTGGGCTCAAATCTTAAAAGGAGTCTCACTGGCAACCTCTAAAGGATTTCTGCGCCTTTCGGAATTGGCAATTAGGTGTCAAAATCGAGTTAGATGCTGGTTGTGGAAACTCGTTCTACATTCAAATAAACGTTCAAGACAAGGCAGGCTTTGAACCTCATTCCTGAGACAAAAGTACAGTCAAACAACCGGGAACAGTGAATCTGATGGTTGTCTCTCTATAAGCTCCGACGACTTTTTAAAATTCATAATGAAATGTGGGATGATTTGCGATTAGCCTAATTGTGAAAACGTTCATAAACAACGAATTCGATTTTTGGTCGCCAGGACCTGCTTTTTTCTCTCGGTATAACTCTCCGCATATGGTGTATGGCAAAAAATAGAAGCAAAAACCGGAAATCGAGCCCGCCATTTCACCACGACAAGAAGGAGTCTAAAAAGTTGGTTTCTACCTGTCAGGATATTCGAATTAGCCGAACAGATCTTAGCGATGCGATACTTAGAGTTTTAACAGTTCTTCGTTGCTGAGGTATTGATCGGTTCAAGCGTTAAGAGTGTACCCGGACTTTAACATAGAAGACTCTCCAGTGCGCTCTAATATGGGCTAGCAGTCTCAGATATTGTATGGGTAATTGATTAAGGATTCTTTTCTCTTATCTCCTGCGGCAGTCAGGAATGCAATCAGTGCTCTGTGCCTCGGGACAAACCATGTCTATCCAACTATACCAAAGTGGAACAAAATTGCACATAGTTTTTGAATATCCTTGTCGAGTGTGGAAGAGCGTTTCACATCCTAGTTGTGCTGCTACTAAATTAATTCTTTTATTTGGCCTTACAACCGACATTGAACATCAGTGTGTACAGTCTGTTGATGAGGGGAAAGAATGTAACTAATACATTTGCTTAGTCAAAAAACCAGCGGTTGGCACAGGTAATTTTTTTTTGGTTTATGCGCTAGGATCTTTGTTAGATTTCAGTCTGCATCTTAGGTCCGAATTAACCAGTTGCGGCGTTTTAAACCATATGTGGATGCTGAGGATCTTTCTTTGTTGAGAACCATTTTTGTCGCTTGGACTTCGATACTATCGAACGCAATATTGACTGCTCGCTGTGTTCTTCCAATCATGTCAATGTCGTTAACATGCGAAAGAAGCTGGACATATTTCCGAAAGCTCTTATATCAGGTTGGAGTGTGATTATGTTGATTATGATGAATAACATCCTCGCATGATATCAAATTTGTTTCTCTAACTTATTTTAAAGATCCCGTTCTTTAAAAGACAAAACGGAACCATTATAGGATCACTTCATTGCTCGTCTATCGGTCAACACCCTTTTTTTCATTAACACGTGGAGCTATCATTTTGAAATTAATAGTATATACTTATGACTGCGGTCATTGAGCTTCTAAACCGACGCAAGTTGCTCGTAAGGGAATTAAAAACATTAAGGGAACAACATACAAACAAAAGAATGATTGTCAAACTTACAACATAAGGAACCTTTATTGGGCGAATCCGACTCGCACTTGTTCGTTTTTTTTTGTTTTAATCAAAGAGATTTGTATATATAGTGCTTTTTCACTATCAATATTTACAAACACAAGCACAATAAGGAGAAACTGCAATTATTGAGATGGGAATTTGTGACACACTACATAGGAAGAATAAATCAGTATACGGATATTCGTTCAAATTACTGGCTGCCAGAGAAGTTGAGATAGGAGCCTGAAGCCATGCGAGAAGTTTTCTTCCCCACTAAAAAGGCATAAAAATTGGCACTACATTCCATAAGGCAGGACGTAATGCAAGGGATCTAGATTTCCTAATTTTGTCACACGAAACATTTGTATAGGTGAACCTAAGAATCTTTGTATATTTATGCCGATTCTTCTATGACTAGTACTAGTACTAATACTGAAGACAAATATATTCGGCTGCTGCAAAAAAATAGCACCAACAATTTGTGAAAGTTTATTATTGATAAATTTAAAAGGCAAAAGACAAATTTGGATTGTTTTTTATTTAATGTAATTTGGGTACAATAAAAAAATCATTATACATATGAACATACATGCGTATTATTTCAGCTTCGCAAAATAATATTAATTTTAATATGAAATGCAAACTTTAGAGGTGTGCAAAATAATAGCACCTTAAAAATGACATATAGATTTTTAATAGAATTGGTAACTTTTTTTATTGCGATTAGTTGTACTAGTTTAGTACATCGTATTAGTCCCTTTATTTTTAAGCATAGCTGCGCAACGTCTTGGTATAGAGTCAGCAAATGCGTGACAGTGCTGAAGTTGAATATTCCTCCATGCAGCCTGTACTGCGTCCCATAACTGCGATGTAATTTTCGGTTTCACTTTAAATACAGCTTTTCGAACATAAGTTAATAAATTTAAGGTAGGGTTCTATCTTGAGACTGACTCATGATCGATTTTATCAAAAATATGGAACCAGTACTATATATGAGAAGCATCCGTACACGTTTATTTCTGCACCGCCGTCCTTGATAGTTTGAAGGGTTTATTTCGGTCTATATTCCAGGTTTTTTGGCTTTCGTTCTGCTTCCGAGAGTGCCAAATAATACAACTTTCAACTCATCGGTCCACAAGATATAACGTCATTTAGATGCTGTCCAATGCAAATGAGCTTGCGCATATTTCTTCCTTTTTTTCAAGTGAACATTTTTCAAGAGCGGTGCTTTTCTACGACTTTTTGCAAGTAGATTATTCTTAATAAGCTTCCTCCTCCTTGTTGAAGATGTATATTCTCTTAAATTTAGCTCTTCCTTTTACTTTTGTCGACGTTAAAAAGGGACATTTCATGGCCAATCTTCTGAAGTTAAGTTCATAGCTTGGTGTCAATTTCGTTTTATCCGAGCACCCGACTATTTCGCTAATAAATCTATAGGTTTTGACTTCAGAAATTATTCTTCGCTGGTACAATGTTTACTGCATAAATTTTAGCTCATAAATAGTTCCCACTTACAGGCAATTCATTTAAAAATATATCTTAGAATATTTAAATGCGAAAATATGATTTCTAAACACAACCTTACACGAAGAAAACTGTCCGTATAATGATGCATTGCGATTATTTAACACAGCACAAATTGGCTAACATTAAGTATACCGGCAAATCAATTTCGAATTCTAAATTACATGTCTGGTATTAATAATAGGAAATAAAAACTTATATGTATAATTGGTATAAAATACAACATTTTATTTTTTAATTAATAGGACTACCGTTTGAAAATGTCGTTTTTTTTTTTTTTCAAAAATCAATGCTTTATTGAGGGAAAATAGATATAAATTCAATATTTAAAGTATTGCCCATCGCTAGCCACACATTTTTCCCATTTTTCTAGCAATTCATGGATACCTGTTCTGAAAAATTCGACCGGTTTGGCCGCAGTCCACAAATCGATCCATTTTTTGACATCATCGAAATGACGGAAGTGCTGGTCAGCCAGGCCATGTTGCATCGATCGGTAGAGATAGTAACCGGATGGCGCAAGGTCTGGACTATACGACGGTTGAGGTAGGACATCCCATTTGAGCGTTTCAAGGAAAGTTTTGACGACATTTGCAACATGCGGCCGAGCATTGTCATGTTGCAAAATAACTTTATCGTGTCTTGCGACCGTTTCCGGCCGTTTTTCCTTCAGTGCTCGGCTCAAACGCATCAATTGTCGTCGGTAGACCTCGCCTGTTCGGTTTTAATAGCTCATAATACACAACACCCTTCTGGTCCCACCAAATGCACAGCATAACCTTCAGGCCATGAATATTCTGAACGGCCGTCGATGTTGAGGCATGTCCGGGGTATCCATACGTTGCCCGACGTTTTGGATTGTCGTAATGTACACATTTTTCATCACCAGTGACGATTCGATGCAAAAAGAACTTCTTTTTGTGGCGTTCAAACAGCATTTCGGACATGCAAAATCGGCGTTCGACGTCTCGTGGCTTCAATTCATACGGCACCCAATGTCCTACCTTTCGGATCATTCCGATTGCTTGCAAACGATCGGAAATGGTTTGCTGAGCGACGCCAAGTAATTTTGCAAGTTCTTCTTGCGTTTGTGACGGATCTTGATCGAGCAATGCCTCCAATTCATGGTCTTCAAACTTTTTCACCTGGCCGGGGCTGTCTTTGTCTTCGGTGTCGAAATCCCCATCTTTGAACCGCTTAAACAACCGCTGACACATTCTCACGTCTATAGTTATCCCGGGTAAGCTTCGGTAAGCAATTGATGCGCTTCGGTTGGTTTTTTCTTTAAATGAAAGAAGAATATTAAAACTTTCTGCAAATGTTGTTTTGATGGCACGAATGTAGACATTTTACGGCTTTACAAAAACTTGTGTGTTTTCACTAATGATCCATAACCTAGACTGAAATAATTAGACAATGACATGAAGTTTCTGATGTGATTGCTGTCCTGGTCAAAATTCAGCTCTGAGTAATAGAAATGAAGTTGTCTGCAATAACGACATTTTCAACCGGTAGTCCATTATTTTTTTTTATCGATGCAACATTTTGAAACCACTTACTTAACGCAAAATAACTACAAAAGAGAGGGCAGATGTGGTTTAAACATACTTCCTTCCAACCTGTCGAATATGACGTCACAAGTTTCTTCTTTGCTTATAGCCTCAGTGTTCGGTTCAATGAACCAATGCCCTTGTCACTTTTTCTCATTTCCACCAAAATTTGTAACACTTTCCGGACATGGAAAAATGGAAAGGGAACTCAAGATACATCCAGGACTCAACAAAATGTCCGAGATAACCAATAAACTTGCAAAAAGAAAACATTAAAAAAAATGGTTCAATACAAAATTTCAATCTGTACGTTTTTTTGCTCTTCTTTTTCTGAACGTTTGAAATTTCACTCGCTTTCGTGATGGAAGCTTCATACAAGCTTACAAATGCGAGTACGCTGCTGGCCAGGGAACACGGGAGACAAAATGAGGGAAATATTCTCTTATGACTGAAAATGCAGCTTTGTGTCTTTGACAGGAATTCAAAGGATGAGGACATAATCTGCAAAATATATGTGAGATGGACAGGCGAGACCTGTGGAGCCTGATTCCTTTATGACAATAAGGAGAAACTGCAATTATTGAGATGTAAATTTATCATTTGAAGAAGTTTCGAACTACATAGGAAGAATAAATCAGTATACGGGTATTCATTCAAACTACTGGCTGACACTGAAGTTGAAATAGGAGCCTGAAGCCATGCGAATATCGAATAATAATATCTCTTTGTTCAGAGACCGGCTGACTAAATTACTTATATCTGGAGCTATAGTCTTAGCCAATAAGTTTCTTCAGTGAGTTCTTCTTTTACTTTCCACCACTCTTCGAGATGAAATATTGATATGCATCCACTTAATGTGCACTAGCCCTTTGACCTCTTTTACCCGAAACTTTATAGCTAGATCCATTTAGCTTTAAGCCTCATACATCTCTCTGTCGTTCCTTCTCCTATAAAATTTCATTCACGCGCAGAAGACTTAAAGCTAGCTTTCTTCATCTTAATGTAAGAATCTTAATATATAAAGGGTCCGCCATCTAACGCTTTTTTTTCAAATAGTGCTTATTTCGTGAATGGTAACTCTTAGCTCATGTTTGATTTGACAGATAATTAGTTTTATCCTTCCGCTGAACGAATATGGTTGTGTATACGCTTGAACAACGCTGGGAAATATTGCGACATTACGCAATTGTGTGCGAAAATTGCGTACGGATTTTGGAAGAAGAGAAGCACCGTCAGCTCCGTATGTTCGTTATCTTGTGAAAAAAGTTAAAAAAACTGGCATTCTCCAAAAAGCCAAAAACGGTGCGTATACCCAAGAATATTGCTGCTGTGGCAGAAAGTGTGCATGAAGCGCAATCAACATCAATTCACCGTCGTTCTCAACAATTGAACATTTCGGAGACATCATTGAGACGAATTTTGCATAAAGACCTTGGTATGACGCCATACAAAATCCAATTGGTTCAGGAGTTGAAGCCAACTGACCATCCAATGCGTT
This sequence comes from Orthonevra nobilis, assembly GCA_963555765.1. Lineage (NCBI taxonomy): Eukaryota > Metazoa > Arthropoda > Insecta > Diptera > Syrphidae > Orthonevra > Orthonevra nobilis. The sequence goes on from OY743224.1 coordinate 149,242,402, forward strand.
TTCGCTTCGCTAAGTGGGCCTGCGATCGACTCACAGAAGATGCCGATATTGCAAAAAAATTCATCTTTTCAGATGAAGCTCATTTTGATCTTGGCGGGTATGTAAAAAAGCAAAACTGTCGCATTTGGGGCACAGAAAACCCGCACGCATACATTGAAAAGCCGATGCACCCAAAACGAGTCACTGTGTTGTGCGGATTTTGGTCCAGAGGCATAATTGGGCCATTTTTCTTCGAAAATGAACAAGGAGTGGCCGTTACAGTCAATGGCGATCATTATCGGGCCATGTTGAACGAATTTTTGTTCACAAAAATTGAAGAGGAGGATATTGGCAACATTTAGTTTCAACAGAACGGCGCTACGTGCCACACACCCGTTGCTACACTCGATGTTTTGCGCCCTGTTTTTGAAGATCGGAGCTGCGATTTGACACCGTTGGACTATTATTTGTGGGGTGCTCTCAAAGATAAGTGTTACGCCGACAAGCCAGAGACAATTGACGCTTTAAAGGACAATATTCGTGAAGCCATTGGTGAAATACAACTGCACACAATCGATAATGTGCTTAAAAATTGGACCGATCGTGTAGGCTACTGCATGGCCAGCCGAGGCAGCCAGCCATTTGAATGAAATTATTTTCCATTATTAACCGGAAGGATTGTACTTTCAAATAAAAAAAGAAATTTGAGAAAATATTCAGCATTTTTTTTTATAGCGTTTTAAAAAACAAAGTTAATTGGCGGACCTTTGATATAAGGTCCGATTGGTAATTCAGGTTAGGACTCGATTTTATTCTTACCCTAAAGCAAAATCGGCTGCATCGGTATAGGTAAGATCATAGCTAATGATCGAGCATTCATGCAGCTAAATGGGCTCTAAATATTGGGTTGGCAACTAAGTAATTGCGGATTTTACTCATAGATGGCTTTTTTAGGTTTATTAACGTAATCGAAATGTCAAAAACATTTTGTTATTTGATAGTTGGTACTTCAAATGTCAATCAGTAAAAAAGTTTTTTGATCGGTTATGTAGTTTTTGTTTGGCATCTGTTGAAAAATGGAAAATCAAAACGAAAGTCATATTTTGTTTTTTTTTATTTCCGGAAAGGAAAAAACGCATCGCAAGCTCACAAAAATGTATGTGCTGTTTATGGTGACGAAGCTTTAAAAGAACGGCAGTGTCAAAATAAAATATGTTTGCCAAATTTCTTTCTGGTGATTTTTCACTCAAAGATGAAAAACGCTCTTATCGTCCAGTTGAAGTTGACGACGACCAAATCAAAGCAAAGCTTCATGTATCACATACATGAATTGAAAATCGCTTAAAACAACTTTGCTATGTACGAAAATTCGATATATGGGCTCCTTATGATCTGAAAGAAAATTATTTAACACAACGCATTAACATCTGCAATTTGTTAAAGAAACACAATGAAAATGATTCATTTTTAAAACGATTGATAACTGGTGATGAAAAATGGGTTGTTTACAACAATCTCAATCGAAAAAGATCGTGGAGCAAGCCAGATGAATCAGTTCAAATAACATGGTGGGATTACAAAGGAATTGTCTACTTTGAACTTTTACCACCCAACCGAACGATCAAACTAACAAAATTGAACAATGCAGTTGAAGAAAAGTGGCCCGAATAGACAAATCGAAAAGGTGTTGTATTCCATCAATGGAAGGCCACACACATCTTTGGTCGCTCGGCAAAAATTATTGGAACTTGGTTGTAATAATAATGATGTCAAATCGTACCTGGTTCAGTTTTTTGCTGATAAAAATCAGAAGTCTTATGAAAGTGGAATTATGGCGCTGCCTGAAAGATGGCAAAAGGTCATTGCTCCAAATGGGCAATACACTACAGAATAAAGTTATTTCGTTCCACGAAAAAATTGTCTTTTATTTTTACAAAAATCCGCAATTACTTAAAAAAATCCGCAATTAATTTAGCATCCATATCTAAATGCTGTCTTGCGCGATCATAAAATAATGGAATTGGTGGTTTGAAATTCCTATGTTCTTTCCAACGTATACCATTATGTGGATTTTCTTGGCAGAGATCTTATTGACTTTCGTACCAAACAATGCAAGAGTTCGTTTGACATTATTTCATTTGACTACAGTAAAGATGTGGTTTGGCGAATATAATTTTTAAAATAAACTCGATGTTACCACCTGCGATACAAAATTCGCAATAGTTTCATTCAAATGGCGCAATTCTAACGTGTATACCTTTTCCAGTAGTTTATTTTTTTCTTATACAGACCCTTACATTTTTTGGCGAAATACGTTCCTCCTCACAAGAAGTAAATAGTTCCTGTGAAAAGAATTCATCGAAAAAATTGGCTCAAAAATTGTGCCAAATTCTTAGGATTCGCAGTGTTATCATGATTCCATTTGAATTCACAAGTACGCATTAATGTTCAAAAATCAAAAACAACAGATGAGGAAACTTATGATATCAACGCGTCTTGTTTCTCAAATTTGAAACTGCGATAAATATTTCAGATATCCTTTTAATTAATTTTTAAAGACCATATAATGGCTTATAACTTTTTGAAAATTTGTGTAAAAATTTTTTATAGAAATAAGATGTGTGGGGAATTTTTGACATTTCAATTAATAACTGCACTAAATTACTAAATCGATGCCTTTTCACCCAATACGTTTATGTTTTGAATCCGCCACTGCTTCAAACCAATTAGTTCATTAAAATGGTACCCACACACGCTTCTCTGCTGTAAACATAACAAGACAATGATCACTATAAAAAAAAAACAGAAAATTAAGGAATGCTATCATGAATGAAATATCAGGAACGCCTTCCTCAACGGGATGATTAAAATGAGGATTCATAAATCTTGGAGGAACACAAAAAAGTCACTTTCGAAAAAGGGAAAGCCTTAGTTGCCATTTAAGAAACAACATGGGAAGATAACCATAACTCAATTTTTGCAATAAACGAGGATATAAAAGTCAAAACATCTTTTAACGAATCAATAGAAGCAGAAGCCGTTAAGACTAATGATACACTCGTAAAGGATAATGGCGTATATTGTTTATTGATTGACCTTGACAAGGAGTGGTTATTTATTTTGCATATAAAAAAATATATATATATATATTAACTTGTAAGTTATTATTTAACACAAATTAAGGAACACTCTTTTCGGCATTCATAGATTAAATTGAAAGGTTGTGCGGAAAGGAAGTTTATATAGGGTTTTCAGCGGATATTTTGTAAGTTTAATTTTAAATCAAATAAGGCCTTCTAAAAGAGAAGTTGAAAGAAAAACCTCAGCATTAATATTTTAACTTAAACGGACTTCAAAAAGGAGCTGGTTTTCTTTTTTCGACTCTTTTTGTTGTTTCTTTTTGTTTGCGTATATCACTTAAATATTATCCACATAGACATAATTCGAAGTGGAGAGATTTATCAAGTCTTTTTGTATCATGTTACCCAAAGCTTATCATCTTCTTTTTAGAAAGAAGGCTTAAGGAGCAAGTTTAAAAAAAAATACGAAAATGGAATGATCACGTTAATTGACTGTACGATATCTCTTCCTCCATTTATGCCGTCCATAGATGCGACCTATCACCCAGTTGACATGGGTATATCCAGACATGCTCCGGTTAATGACAAATCCTGAGGAAGTAATTGTTTCAACAAGCTCTAACTTGGTGTCGGAGATATTGTTATTGGTATCACCTTAATTTCGTTTTGCTTATAATAAGCCCATTTTCATCAACCACTCATTGATGGTTGTCAATTCTTCGTTAAGACAGGCTACCACCTCATTTATCATACTCTGGTGATCGAACAGATATAGCTGAACATCGTTTGCATATAAATGAAACCGCACATGCTTACATGTCGATGGTCTATAAATATCCAGAACAATATTGGCCCTAGGATTGAGCCCTGTGGCACACCCTGAGTAAGACATTTTAGAGTCGAGCACTTACCATGAACAATAACTCTTTGCCACCTGTCAGCAAGAAACCTTTTATAAGTTCAACCGCTCTTTCACTGAAACCATACAAGTGCTTCAGTTTACAGCAAAGTATATGATAGTTGCCTTCATCGAATGCCTTCGAAATGTCCAGAAGCCAAAGCAAGGTAGCGCATCCCATATCAAAGTCCTTCCGAATATCGTCCAAGATATTAACCATTGCGGACGAACAGCTATCAGCTTTCCTAAAATTAGATTGAGACGGGCTTAATAAAGAATTCATCGAGAGATGGTTTTGAATCTGTTTCGCCAGCAATGTTTTAGCATATGCTTCATTGAATCAGGCGCTTAGTCCTTGCTGTGCAAAAATATGCAGATGTTTGTTGAATTTGCAGCTAGAGAAGCAGTGTGCATTTCTTATGTGCGAAGGCTTTGTTCCAACAACTTTCTTAGTATAAAAAGACCTATTGCAAAGGTTCAAACTTGCCTGTAGCGGCGATATCAAATCGAATCCACTTCGTAAGTTGGTCGCAGTGAGAATGCAGCATGCGTAAAACGTTCAACCAAAGAGAGACTATTAAAGAACGAATGCCCGCCTTCAAATAAATCATCTTCAAAATGCAGTCAAAGGAATGATTTAAAAAAAAAAAAAAAAACAACCAAGTCGAGTCGGACATGCATACAAAGGGTTCCGAAGCACAGCTCAATGACGATGTTCCACGCACGCTAGGAAAGCAAAAGCAATGGCATTTGAAAGATTTCCTTGCGTAGCGAAGGAATTTCAGTGCAGTACGGTTACTTCGCCATCTTTTTCTTTCTTTCTTATTTCTATTTCGTTCTGTGATTTAAAAAAATGACCGCACTTCATATTTTACTTTATATAATTTTTATATTATTTTATATTATTTTATATATAAGATACGGCTATCTGAAGAACGAACGGAAGGACAGCGTTTGAGGAGGAGGCATAATCCAACTACGAAGTTGCATTTAACATGCAAAGTTTGGAGGCACAGACCTTTATACAAGAATCCACAAAAAAATGTGGTTGCATTTTCATGGCAAAAGTTTAAAGTTCAAAAATTACTAAATAGTGCAAAAATTTAAAGCTATACGTTCGGCAAAACAAAATTCACCTTAACTTTATTGAATTGAAAATGTTTCCGAAATTTACAGCACCACAGATGGTCTTCTCTGGATGCAGCAGTAAGACCTCACCACACCATTAGCCATGCTCAGCGATGCAAAAATTTCGGTAAAATTTATTTGTTGCTCCGGAAACTTTAAGCATTCGCAAGTTCCAAAGCCATTTTGGAATTACACTTAAGCAATCCTGCTTGCTGATCGCTGCAATACATGGGTTCTGCATGGATGGGATTCCTTTCGTACAACACTTGTTACCATTGCGGTGGCATCATTAAGCTTGGCCGAGTGTAACAGTTCAACGCACACCTTCAATGAAATGCACATTTTAAATGGTTGTCCGTATGGACGTGCGAAAATCTGGTTCCCTCTGGTATGAGGAATACGTGTAAGTGACACCACTTTTACGGATGGCGAGTGTGTTCTCTGGAACGACGAAGGATATAGCCGGAGCAGCAATTTTAAGCATTAAAAGCTTAACGACTACCTTGGGAGCTATAAATTTTCGCAATTAATATAATTTATAGTTAATTGCTGTAGTAGGGCTTCTCTCTTACTTGGTGTTTTTTATTTTTTTTTTGCGGGACCATCTTTTTTTTTATCGCGAAGGCGTATGCCGCTGATAATTGTTGCGGTGTCGATTATAATCGCAGGCTGATTATCTTTTTAAAAGTTGCCTTCAATCTTATAGCAAAATCTTTATACAGGTGCAACATATGCGCATATGTACTGGGTAGGCTTATTGCAGGAAAACCTCTACGGGTAAGTGTGAGACGTCCCGTATAGATGCCATATAAGTCGGTTACCTCCGCGGTTATGATTGACTAGAACATTTGGTCACTCTATTCTGTTTATTACTCAAAAGTCTATCTATCTATAAGTCGGGTCTACCTCCTTAATGCCCTGAATGGTGAATGTTCCCTATACAGATTATATCCCCATTAGATTCTATGGTCACATCTTGACGAGCTCGGATTTAACCCTTATTCATCCTGAGGCTATCGTCTGTTTTTTTGCCAAATATTTCAGCGAGATTCCCGACAAAGCTATGTCTCCACATAACCATTTCTCTGGGAAAAATCTTACCACCTCTACCCAGTTCTTCATGTCGGGTCGCAGAGCTAAATGATCTAAAATAGGGGATTTAACCATCACTCCCCGAGTAGCTAACGCGCATTTGACAACAAGTCAAGTTTCAAGCATTCGACAATAATCTTAGGTTATCTACAGGTCCAAGGCTTAATTCCTAGAGTGGTCTAGTTCTTCGAATCTGGTCCAGTCACCATTTGCCATTGGGATAAAGTTAATGGCACTGGATTGGTCGACCAGCGATAGTAGTCTGGCTAATGGGTGGCGTTATTGTAGTGGTTGTTGTAACGGCTTAGTTCCTAGTTTGTGTTGTCAAAATAATGGTTTGTGTAGATGGTTCTTTTGTGAAGGCATAACACAAACAGCGGGGTGTTTTGCTAAATCTTCCAAACTTTCCAAGTTCATACATCAAACTAATATCGAATAAAATTCTGGGAAAAAGGTGAAAGCTAATAGGTCGATATAAAAATTCTGTGTCCCGTTTCGGCCTCCACCAGCGGAAGTGAGTTCAAACCAAATACATTTGAGTTTCTCAAACCACTAGATAATCTTTCATTCTTCTTCTAATTATAAAGGCTCCTCTTGAAGAGCGAGCCAATTATAAAAAAAAGAATCAAGTGCCGAAAGTACTTAAGGCTAGTCTACTCTCTGCCATGCTTTTTAACTTCCCAACGCTACGAGTTGTATTATAAAGTTAATTTTGTTCCAGAGAAGAAAACGTCACAAGTGACTTTGCTGTAATCAGAGGATGGATAGTAATGATTCATCAAATAGTGTCCTCAAACTGCACCGTCCATGTTTACGAAATAAATGAAGCCCGATCCAAAGATCAAGCAACTGCGGATAAGCTTCTTCAAACTATTCCAACCCACTCCATTCATCGATTGCCTGCTTAGTTAAATATTAAAAACAATGAGTGCCACTAAACCCTTCATATGCTATCAAGGAATTGCTGGTATCTACAATAAATACACAAAAGATCTTATATGCAAAAATTATCTATATTACTTGCACCACAAATTCCCAAATTCCCAAATTCCCTTTCAAACATCATATTACCGTCCTTGAAACATTTCAATTTAACCACATTTTTCGCACGCCCGCCGCGGGCTGCAATATTTATTACAACAAAAACCGCAATCTCTTGAAAATAAAATTGTATGTAAATCCAGATAAGTAGCGCTTGAACCGAAAATATTCCCATGGAAACCAAATTGATATTCATTGGCACGCAAATGCTTTGTCTCTTATGCCAAAGCTACTCCCATTATCCTTGCTGACTCAATATTTGCCACCCATCTAAAAAACCCTCCAAAAAAATACCTCTTCAACATGACAAAATATAATACAAGCATTAACCTCATTTTTATACCCCAAAATTTTACAGAAAAAAAAAACCAACAACAACAAAACCATTTTCCATTCCAAAATAACTGCCACACTCAACATCCACTGATCCGAAAAACTTGGATAATACTATCGAAGAAAAAGACATGTTTGGATTAAGAGACCCATCCATCTGCCTGTCTGAGCGCCCAGATATCCCCCATCTGACATTTATAACAATCCACCTCCTCCGCATTGCTTCAAGCACTTGTGCCCAATTTGTGTCTATTTGTTAAAGAAAAAGATACCAATAACCAAACCGGATGTTTACACATTTCTCGACTCGAGAACAATCCAAGAATCAACGCCACTACACATACACTGCAATCTATAGTCCCCTGCCGTTCCTATTCCTTTTGAATTGTCAAAAAATGCTTACGCTCAAACTGGAGCCGAAAAAATATGTATATCCTTCTGATGAATGCCTACCCATATTTGCATTGAAATGCAAAAATCGCATAAAATGCACCAAAGCCTGCATCAGGTTCAGGATACGATTCAGCACAATGCAGGACGACGAAAAGACGTTTTGCATGGCAGGTGGAAACTTCATCCAACATCCATAAGCTGACAATAAACAAAAACGAAATACATACGACTACAATCGAGTTTGCTGGCACACAAAGGACGATGAGAGGATATACTCGTACAGGCGGGCCCACTCACTCAGTCAGTCGATAACTCGACATCCTTGGCTGAAGCTGAGTTTATTGAATTGCATTTTAAAATATTCATATCGGCGTTGTAGCGCATGCACATCGAACAACATCGACCCAGCAGCACCCGCGTTGTCTCCCTGCCGCCGTAATCGTTGTCCTTGTTGTTTCCTTTGTATGGAAAATTGTTGTATAATCCTTTTCATGGTGTGAATTGTAAGAAAAATGAATTTTTATTTTCTATCGAAAATATGTTAGAGGAAACACGAAGGGGGTGGTGAATGGGGGCGAATGGGGGCACAATAACACGCACACATGCAACAAAGGTCGAACAACAAAATGAGTGAACGTACGAAGATGTTAAGGGAATGAGCTTATCGAAAAAAAAAATCAAAATAATTCTACAAGGATGCATTTCACTGTCCGTAGGACTAAAGATGCGCACGGACAGGCTGTTGCAGACAAGAATTGAGGACAAACAATGAAAACAAGATGAAAAATATGGTGAGTTCAGCAGTCGAGTGTTCCGCTCCAATTTCGGAAACTTTGAAACACAGTCAGATGGGGTTGAGATATGCCTTGCAACAGAACAATGATAATTAATCATACAAGCATAAGCAATTATATTTATAATTATATTAACAATTACATCAATAACATTAACAAGTTCATTTCACTTAGAATTAAATTTTATATTATAATAAATTTGAAATAACATTAGTTATTACATCTACATTTACATTTTATTCTAAATTTACAATTATATTTTACAAAACATATTAAAAAATATATACACAAATAATTTAATTATTTCATTTATAATAACATCAACATAGAGGGTATGCCATCTGTGAGTGATCATCTGACAAACTTTTTTATCGCACCCCTCTTATGATCCGTCATCAGATGTTGAGACCTACTTATAAATTTAAAAATTTAAAAACGTGTTTTTTTAAATCTTCAACAAGTGTTTGAAAAATTGATTAAGAGCCAGAGAGTAGGTTTGGTCGCCACTGATATATTTTATTTAAAAAAAATAAATTGTATTTTATTCAAATATACGACAGGCCCTTATTTTTGAGCCGAAAACATTATACCTCAGCTATAAATCTGTCAATTTTGAAGCATAGTACGCTGCTGAAGCGAAAGGAAAAATCTCATACAAAAAGTCGAGCTAAAATTTAACGAGTGTCTTCATGTTTTTTGAAGTATGGATTATGATGAAACTGAAACTCTCCACAAATATTTTTCCGTCGTCTTTTCGCATACCTTTTGTTGTCGATTTGGAAACCACACTAAAATTTTGTTTTGCATCAGCTCTGCTTAAACAATAAATAAAAACTTCTTAATTATATAACGTAATCAGTCGTCTCGTTTATGTTCCTGAGTTGATATTGTAGGACAGTTTTTTGAGCGGTGCCACTAGAGATATAATTAAAAAAATTCAGAGACGATGGAGAGATTAAAAAATTATATTGGTCAAGCTATTTGTGAAATACAATTGAACAATTTAAGTAACTAATGGCGTACCTGGCACGCCAGCCTAGGCAATTATTTGAATTAAATAATTGGTAATATTTTTGCTGTTTGATTTTTAAAGTTTTTACATGTCTGACAACTGACGCGTGATTCGTGCCATGTGTCAAAGTTAAGAGTGTTCAGTTGACATTGTCCATTAATCATGGAAAGACTTTAACTCGGTCAACGTTTACAAATTATTAGTTTTTATAATTTAAATTGAAAATCAAGCAACCTTATGTAGACGCGGCAATTGCAATTGTAATACTCGAAGTGGAAGAATTTACGCTGATCGAAAACCTTAAAAAATAAACCTCGGGAGAGAACTTAAGCGGAACGACCTGTCGCAGTGTCGAATTCGATGAGTTGGACATAGAAAATTGTCTTCAGCGACGACGCTGAGTTCTGGTTGAGTGGTCATATTAATAAACACCTTACTTGGTGCGTTGAGCAACCTCAGATAATACAAAGCTGCCAATGCTTCCGGAAAAATGTATTGTTTGGAACGGTCAATGTTCCATCGGAATAATTGGTCCGTATTTTTTGGAAGATAATAGAGAATAACGAGCTGAACGCGCTCGACTTGTGGTTTTAGAAAGACGGGGCTATATGCCAGATAGCATGCGAATCGATGGACCGATTGTAAGATGATTTCGGTGAGTATTTTAACTCTCATTTTGGCCAAGTAAAATGACCGGCTTGGCCAAGGGATCTAACGATGGGGATTCGTCAAATTTATCTTTTAAAAGTAAATGGCAGGCATCGATTTATTATCTCAATTAAAATTTTTTCTGTGTTTTTGTAAAAACCAAATACACACCTTTATTGTCGTTATTTATATTAGCAGTTCAGTTTTTAAGTTCGTAAATATAATGCACAGGTTAGAGATATGGTACGCAGTACCTTACTTCTATAAAATGCTACTATTCACAAGCAAATATTATTATCACATATTAAGTTTGAAGGAAAAGGTGCGATTAAGTCCGTCTTAATTAAAAGAAACAAAAAATAAATAACAATAATACTAGATAAATTAAAATTAAAACAGTATAATCAAACAACAGGGTTGAAAGAAGGAGAGAATTCAGGATCGCCTGACACGAGATATTTCTGAAACATAAAATTTTCCAAATCAGTTTACTTTTTTTTTGTAAAAAATACAGCGTGAGTCTTTGAGTCATTAAAGTATCTACTGTTTAAAATCATCGTAGAGTGCAGATTGTTTTCGATATTTAAAGAAATTACATCTGCTGAATGGCTACATGTATCAACTACAAACACAGCAGTTCCACAATTACTAAGGCGAGGCAAGTTCTAGTTGTAGATGTTGTACAGAACTGGTGAAAGCACTGCGCCTTGAGGTACTCCATTAGTAACAGAGAGAGAGAGAGAGAGCTAAATATTCATACATTAGTAAAAACTGTGAAGCAGCGATACTTGAGAAATAATTAAATGATTTTGATTAGGTACCCTGTGAAGTTGAGGGCTTATAGCTTATGTAACAGTCCGGTGTGCCATAGAGTATCAAATGCTTGTTCCACACTAAGAAAGACTACACCAGAGCTCTCTCTGGAGTAAAAATTTGCTTTTATGATTTTATATTAAAGCAATCCGATCAATGGATTTGCTTAAAACTCTTTATAACCTAATAATTTATCAAAGAGTTAATCCTTTAGCATCACTGAGTTACGGCAAAGGTGATACGAAAGTGATCCAAGCTCCCGATCTTACAAAGACTTTTCAAAATCTGTGCGAATATTTGTCTATACTCTATTTCCTTAAGTATGATATGCTTTTCCAAGTGATGTTCACAAGCTTGGATAACATTTTTATAGGGAGAATCAGTAAGTTTCATCTTACTTACATCAACTACAGACTTCATTGTTGGCAAATCCCTTACCACCCAGCCAAAAACTTACTGAACAGTGATAGATCTATAATCTTTGAATTATTCCAGACTTGTACCAGATTCCGTCAGGGTGATATGTTGTCGTTTAGTTATTTCATTCTTTCGTGAAGGGCCGATAACAACACCGAAGTTAATACGTTTGTCAGGTCTGTCCAGAAAGGCAAAAATTCGTCACTACAATAACTCAACTACATGAAGTGAAAGGACATTATGCTCTGATTGAGATTGTCTTGTAATACCATGCACCATCTAAGTCTAACTAAGTGAAAGCAGCAAATCCGATACCATGAAGAATGGAAAGTAGATTGAGCTCAGGCTTAGATTCACCAAGCTTCGATGGCCTAATTTGTAAGAAGGTAAGAGGCCGCTTTTCTACTACAATTATAGTTAAGAGCCGCACGATAATTTTGTTTTGGGTAATGGGTCTTAGAGTGATGGAGACCAGTATTGCGTCCGACTGACGAGGCAAGCAGTGCAAACTTCCTCTTCATTTATAACCAAGCTGTTGCCAAATCTTGCATCCGAATTAAGATTTAAATTATTCCGAATGCTGTTTACTCTTATTTTCATGAGCGCTTTTTTCGAACTCATGTAACAACGGAAAAAACTGATTTCTTTCTTTCTCTTTCGCGGCATCATTCTTTTCCTTGCAGGGAAAAATAAGCCAATGCTCGTTTCTCACCGCACACATATGCTCATGTGTACACATGCTCCATTTGTTCACCATCAGAGGATCTATTTGTAAGGACAATTTTATTTCAATACCAGGATAGCAAGAAGGATGGCTTCGCTTATGCTCCTGCTGCGTTTCGATTTGATTTTCGCGTTCAATTCGATTTGGCTGCTTTTATTTCATTACTTTTTCGTCCTCATACTCCACAGGACATCTCATCGATAAATCAAGACCAAAACGATTTATTTGTTGTTACTCTAGTTGCACACGAATTTTGTCTGCTTCAACTTGGATAGACATGAAGCAAAGCTCATCCAATGAATGAGTATCTGCATAATAAAAAGGATATTGTTGATAGATGAAAACCCAACCCGGCTCTAGGTGCGGGAGTCATTCAATCGAATAAAATGTTTATTATCACTATGCTGCAGTGCATTGGTTTGGGGCTCTGTGGTGCAACTCCTTCAAGGATCTACACTTTGTATCGGAACCATTGTAGTTGCAATTTTGCATGCGATAGATACTCGTACGGTGTGACAATTTTTATGTTCAAATTCAATTTCAAATCAGCGCTTGTTGTTTTCGAATGTTCGAAATGCAAATCTCTGTATTCCTTTTTCGGATTAAGATAGCGCTCGACAAATGCATACGAAGACAAGTTGACTGAAGTGCACTTGATTTGGTTTGTATCGGTTCTTTTTGTATGAAGACGCAGCAGATTGTAGATTTCATGTTTTGTGATGTGTTGAATGGTTTTTATGCGAACAAGTGTCACAAATGCGTTTAAAACTGGTGTTGTTGATTGTGAAATTGGATCTGAAAAATACAGTAGAAAAGGAGCCATTCTTTCCACGCAGTCTTTGACATTTATCGAAAGCATATACGAACAGGCTTCTACTCAAAATAGTCAATAGCAACATCAATTACTTTGGCAGCAATTACACTGTGAATCACTACGATGAGGCCATAATTTTTGTAGGTGATTTTTGTGAAGCACATTTTTTTTTCCGTAAAAATATTCCACCTATAATTTTCCTAAAGAAAATCATTAAATTTAATGCCTAATTATAAAAGTCCATAAGAATTTCCTTAGATCAAATGACCAATTACTGAAAATAGGTGCGCCACTTGGATGAAGCCTTTGCCCACTGGAGGATTACTGCCACTGTTTCCGAAGACCTGTTAACATTCCCGGCGAGCAAGGAAATGGTGCAGTACTTAAATAAGACTTAAAATTGGAACATTCATAAAAGCATTGACTAGGGAACAATACCTTGGAGCTAAGTCGCTCTTAATTTACAAGCAGATCGTCAGTCTTGTTATCACCTATTTCCATTCACGTTTTCGAAAACTTAACTATGTAACGAAACCGCAAAGGACCTCGATCAGCTGGTCAACAGCATAGCCAACCAGGAATTCACTGCTGCTTTATTGCATTGGCATTGCTAGTGACAGAACTATGAATTAAAAAATCATAAAGAACAGACATCAGAACCCAAAATTAAAGTTGTATCTTGTCCCAAAGCTATAGAAAAAAAAAATCAAAAAGGAGCACACACCTTGAGAAAACCGGCCACTTGAATCTGCCACTTGAGAAAATATGTCACTTGCATCTATCGATCTCGATAAGAGACCTTTATTATTCTCTTATTATGTGAAGGCTTTTAAAAAATCTTGTAAAGCCATAACACTACTCCTGCTATCACTTACAGCGATCTGCTTTCATTTCATATTCAACAATCAAGATATCTTTGGAGCTCCATCAAAGTAACGCCATCATACACACTTCCAGATTCACTCAGAAAACGCGGAACTTTATGTTATCGGATTGATGCAACAACCGATTGGGCATACCCATTCAAAAACAAAGACGCTTTAATCGATGCTATCCGTGATTCCTGGTACAAGATTTCTCATGACTCCTTAAAACAAACGATTTCAAACGGACTAGAAGAGGTTATTTCGAAAATTGCGGGGCATGTTCATTGTTAATGTACAAAAATAAATAATTGCCCCTAAAATATGGTCATTTCTTTTGCGAGAATAACTTCTACAAAATATGACATAGTTAATGCTTGCGGCATTTCAATAGCACAGCTATTATCGGCCAAAAAATTTACGGCCTCATCCTAGTGATTCGCAGTGTATATCTGCATCGAGGTGAAAGGCGGAACCTTCAAATCGCTAAAGAATCGAAGACCCTTCGTTTAACTGGTTAGCCAAGTGTTAAGCTAACACAGAGGCAGAGGATGAGGTACAGTTGACTAAGTATTGCTTGATTCATTTTGTGCTTTTTGTTTAATAAGGTTAATATGTTGTTTTCTTAAAAAGTGTTTTCGTGGCTCCATCAATGGCTTTTAGACCTCGAACAACTATGTCAGGGCAGGGGATTTTTATGGCCCAAGTGTCTAGCTTCTTACTTCGACGAACTGGAAAACGTCATACTCGTTCGTTTAAATAGCGATTTTTTCTTCCAACTGATATGGAATATGCCAAGTTATCCAACTATCATTTGCGTTAAACGCTTTCATTTTCCAACACTCAATTGTTTTCGTTGACAACTTTAATTTCGAGTGGTCGGCACGCGATATACCCACGACAAGTCGCTCCAATATTATGAGAAGATATCGAGCAGAAGGCGTTGAAATTTTCATAAACAAAATTCCGTTTTATAAGGTTTTTACCTAGAGTAAGGCACGAAAGTTTCAGGACTTTTTCCTTTATAAACGGAAAAAGTTCAGCAAACGTATTTCGAAACTCGAAAGACCTTCTCACCTTCGCATAAGAATCGAGATTGGAGTCATTATTTACAATAGAATTTTGTTGAGGAAAGACTTTAATAAAGGCTGCCAAATCCCTGTTTTATCTGCTGGATGATGGAGCTTGGCGACGTCAAGCATAATCTTTTTAGCGTTGATAGTTTCAAAGACTGTCTCTAGATTCTTCATCAACTTCGTCGTCCTTATTTTCGTAGTAGGACTATTGAGTATTTTTAATGTTTTCCAAACTTCGTTTTGATTCTCAGCTGCCTTCAGAGACTCCACGTTAATAGATTGCTGGAAAGAGATGCTGTTGGTCTTTTGCTCCCTTTTGTTGACAAACACTCTGCTATCCATTAGTTCCGAAACTTGAGGTATTGGTTAAGCTTCAAGTCTTCGCAGAGTTATGGCACAGTCTTCCAAAACACAGCAAATTTCACATGCAGATGTATACATATATAATGAGGAATAAAATACTGCGAATCGGGCGAATGTAAAAACGTTGAAAACTAATTCTCCGTGACTAGTCCGAATGCATCCATGATGCAATCCAAAACAATCTTTCCTTTTGATGGCTCCGATCAAAGGCATTAAAAGGGGTAGTCGAAGTTCTTAGGGTGCCAGCAAAATAGAGAAAAATAAACTCTTGTGGGAATAAAAGACTGCTTTAAAAAATATCCGTCAGCTTCTTCACATATAAAGACTGAATGAATTTACAACTTTTTTCGTGAGCTATCACAAAACTTAGAAGTAGACGTTTTCTACCCACATTTTTCCTGAAGGAAGTGGCTGCGATATAAGGACATTCGCTCGACATGGACAAGCTATTGAACTATAGTTTTGTGCCTTCCGAACTTCAACCACATCTTTTTTTCACCTCGTAGAGTTTAAGCTCTTGTAGCTTCATACTCCTCGCAGACAAAACACTTTATCCGAAGAAGATTTTTTTATCGAGAGTTCCTAAAATCTGCTCCGTTGTTTTTCTTATCATCCATTATCTTGCTCCACGGGGCAAAACTCACAGCATTAGTGTTTTTTTAGTGAAAAAACTTTCTTCATAGACCGAAGAGTTTCTACAGTTTTTTCGACAAACTGAAAAAGTATCGATTGTGATTATAATGAAGTTAATATTCGTCCAGTATGATTATACTTTGGTTTTTTTTTCTGTTTTATTTGATGAGTTTCGAATTTTGATTCGATGGTCTTCTTCAAAACTTGAATCAGTATTCTAATTTGGTTAACTGTTGGTTAGAAACTTTAAAAACTCCAATTACACATTCTGATCCCCGTGATATTTTATGTAACAAAGAGAACACGAACGTAGTTATTCTGTCATTATTCACAAAACCTCGAAACGCCACGAGTGTATTAGTAATTCAGTTTCTATAAACCCTCAAGCAAAAGCAAATTCAAAGGATATGCCAAAATCTCTTTACAAACTAAAACCTATTAAATTTACATTAATGAGAGTAACTCGAAAAGTTTCCGTCGAAGCGAAGGAACACACGTCGCCGTCGCCTTCGTCCGACCAGCTATACCAACTTTCAAATCAGTGACAAAACTATTATCCACAACCCACTGTGTGGCAAAAATCTTTTCTCCTCTCCACAAAGGACATCACCTAATTACTTTATCCCTGTGCGACACCAGCTTTGTCAACTTTTACAGTCATCCCACACCTCTTGACTATGTTTTTAGAAAATTTAGAAAAGGACACTTTTTCGATGAAGCATTCATGAGAGAAGATGTTTAATTTATTGGTCCATACTGTACTGGGTGTCCTTTATGTTTCTGTGACAGGTCATGTGCAAAAGTAACACAATCCAAACTCCAAAGTGCATTAACGCAAAATGATATTATCCCCTAGAGTCTTTTTGAATGGTTGGTACTCTGCCTGCAATCAAGTCACTGCCTCGGATGGTTATTATGTTAGCTCACAAGGACACTCGCCTGCTATCATAGAAGTGACTACATATCTATAGGTGGTTTTGGATAATCACGTCACAAGAGATCAGAGCAACGCCATTGATTATTGGCTGCATCTAGCGCGTTATTTCTCATTTTTATTTGACAGCTCATTACACTTCGCAAAGGACTTCGAGAATCCTTAGAGCGGAGGTAAGCATGTAGTCTTAAATGTTTACTTTTATAGCTTCTAATATTGCCAGTATCCGCCGTCGCGTCGAAAGAAGATGAGTTTTATATTGCTTCGCATCACGCGCATTCCTTCACACGTATCCTTCAGTGTGGTATCCTGCGAGGATTAGAATGGCGTGCTTCATTAATAAAATGTCTATTTAAAGGTTCTTAATGTCAATAAACTGTGTGGCAGTGGGAAGCGCAGCATGCTCACTTAACGCCACACAATTACTCTTCGCCATCAAGGAGAATTTCTGTGGAATGATATATCAGGGAAGACCTTTAGTTCTTGGTGGTGCCACCCGTCGTCAGGTATTGAGTTCATGCCATTTTTTTTTTAAAGGTGAAGCTGTACATGAGTTCGAATTTATTGTATTTTTAGCCTTGACATTGTGGTTTGTTAAAGGTGAATGTCAAAGGTCAACGTGGGTTGAGAGCTTCGCACGTTGGGCTTGCGGGCTTTAAACTTCATTGTGGCGTGAATAAGGATATTATTTTTCTATTTCATTTTCAAGTTAGGTGAGAAAAGCTATTAGAAGTATTGAAATCATTATATTCGTAAGACTTCGGTGAGTGGCAGGTAATGAACGACAGCTCAACTTCCAAGGAGCAGAGAATGACAAAAATATGAGCAAAATGGCAACTTCATCACCGCGCTGTACCCACTTTATAAGAATTGTTAACTAAACAAATGACGATCGTTAGCTTTATTCTATTATTTGATGAGATGTGGATGTCCAGTCATGCACGAGGACGACTGAGTTAAATTCCAGGACCCTTTCAGAAACTAAGGAAGGGTATGGTCCTCTTGCAGATAGGTGTATAGACATTTTTATCTATCTGCTCGGCTGAAATATATTATCCAACGTTAAACTCCACCCAGAATAAAAAAGCAAACTTTCAACTCCCGAAGGACCATTGCCTCCAAAGAGGCCCATCCAAAATGGGTCCCTCAAAAAGAGGAAGATTTCCTCTAACATCTATTTACTTATCAGGCCATCGGTCCTCGAAAGATCTGAGCCTGAACTATAGCTGCTTTTCATTCATTACAGTCCGGGGAACGCTGATTTCAGTACTACTGGCTGCTATTGCTTGATCCTTGAACCTGACGTTCGGTTCTTTCGCCACAATGGCTGTGATTTGAAGACTTTTTTTTAGCTCTAGCAATTTTTCCATCCATTTGCTTTATGTTGCAGAGTCATTGTAATCGGCGGATGTTTGCCTTACAAGCGGTTGTATCATCTTCTTGAGCCGTACTCCAGGTACTTGAATCTGCTCTGCTGTCTTGCTTTAAACATTTGGCTCTTGGCAAAATAACTTTCAGCTTGACTTGCACTTCAAGATCACCACTGCCCACCGCGGTGAACAAATCATAGGACAAAGTTTTTATCTTGGCGAAATCCGATACAAGTCTGGATCAAAGCACCCGTCTGTACTTCATGGAATAAATACGAGCTTGTCATCAGAGTCAGATTCAGAAAAGAAGACTTAAGTTTAACGCCTATGAGAAAACGTCTGTTAATAAAACATATCAAGCTAGCTGTGCGTATAAAACGACGGCGGAAAATGAAAGCTCAAACTGGTGCCTAGACAATCTAACTATACCGATTGAAAAAGCATCAGGAATGCTTAACATGGAAAACATACTTCATAATGGACTGAGGCTGATATAAAGCAACTCGACAGCGACATCGATTTAGGTGGCTTAGTTGTAGCGAGAGTTCGAAAGATGGCCTAGGAAACCCGAGATTGGTCATAAAGTGATTCATTATGTCTGGACTACAATTGCAACTTTTTTTTATAATTTGCTCACTCTTCAAGAGGATGAGCTAGCGGAAGAATTCATAATTCCTAAGAATGAAAGAGTGATAAACTCAGATGTATTTGGTTGCATCACACTTCCTTAAGTGGAGCCCGAAATGGATCGGAAAATTTTGATATCGACCTGTTTACTTTCGCCTAATTGTCAGGTTTTTATTTGACAGTAGGTTTTTATTACTTTTCCTAATATATATTTACAATTTGTGTAATGTTATTCAATATAGTTCAATATCCCTTTTTGCTGATGACGCTCTTTTATTTGCGTGCGGTAATGAGGCGTCAGTGGTAAAAGAAAGAATAGACCGTGATTTAAATGAAGTATGGAAATGGTCAGTATCTTATCGTTTTGTTGGGTAGAAAATTGAAGTTTGCTGGTCATATGTATTACGTTGTTAAAAAGATATAAAAAAAGATCGGATATTTGAGAAGAATCCTTAAAGAAATTTAATTGATTTGTGCAATTAACATCTATTACACGACTATCAAACCCCATTTTGAATACTGCCCAACAATATTATACTTGGGAAATAATGAAAAAATTGACCATCTCCAAATTCTGCAAAATAAACCAATTCGGTGGATGCTAGCGTGTTGAAAGTAGCTTAATATCAAGCAAGAATCGCGTATAATTCTGATCTATTCGTGTTTAAGATGAAAGTCCGACCTATCTTTCATCAAACTTAGTTTATGTCAAAAATGTGCAACCGTATAGTTAAGAAACGAAATCGAATTTCAGACTACAACTCTGCAGAGATTCAAGAACTCAAAATATGTTAATGTATAAAGGATTAAAATACTTCAATGAATTGCCTTGTAAGCTAAAAATCGAGTGAAACATAGTGATTTTCAAAAGAGAGCCCATCAATCATATTAGAAACCAAGAGTAAAAACTAACTATAGGAACTGTGTTATATTAGTATCAAATATCAACTAAACAGATTTACTTTTTTTTTCACAGGATAATTTGCTTGCCAACAGAGCCTTACTTTTGATAAATATATCTGGGTAGGTGCCTTCCGGCAAATTGACCGGATTTTAAATTGTTAAATCTGGTATATATCTGAAAAAAGTTTTTTGATATATGTACTTTGAAAGTTTAAAAGATTTTAGCAAAACACTCTCCTGTCAGTGTTATGCCTTCATGGCAGAGCCATCTACACACAATCTACACAAACCACTATTTTGAAAACACGAACTAGGAACTATGCCGTTGCAACAGCCACTACAAAATCGCCACGCCTAAGTAATGCTTCTAACGCTGGTTAACCAATCCACTGATAGTGCCATTAAATTTATCCCATTGGAAAATGGTGACTGGAAAAGATTCGAAAAACTATACAACTCTAAGAATCGAACCAGAGACCTATCAATTGAATCAATTGGAAGGCAGGTGCTCTATCAACTTCGCCACCCAGCCAAAAACCTTGACGATTTAGTGTCCCAATAACTTTTACAAACTCATTTGATACCAGTATCAACTGCGGAAGATCATTGACAGCACTGCATAGAGTTTTCAAAGAGGCCGGCTCTAATGGAACTCCTTACCTAGCGAGGTAAAAAGAATCCAAAATTCACAAAGTGTTAATCTGCACTCTTAAATCTTCTATTGATTTCATCCAAAAAGTAGTTTTAATTCCATTCCTTAATTCATTTGTTTTTAGCTGAAGTCCGTAAATAAAAGAGAAACAAATGAAGCTCGGACTAACTGAGTCAAACTAAATTTCCTAGCCAATGGTGATTTAAATCTTTTTAATTCGCATTTGTTTTTGAATTCAATAACGCGTTTTCGCTCTGTAAACCACGTTACAACCCTCTTTCTTGCCTCATTCTGTTAGCCTTCGAGCCTTTGTAATTTGAACTTTAAAATTTGTTACTGGACGCAATTTACAACTTGCACACCAACAACTCGAACTGTTCTCATTCTCCTCAATCACTCCATACTCTCAGCGAGTAGAGAGCAATTCCCTGTTATGTCTCACCTCTTCAAGTGTTGGAAGCGATATAAGCCTTGAGACCTCTTGAGAGGAAATTGCCCACCCCAAACAGCCTGGTCGGATAGAAGAAGGTTTTTTATTGCCCCCGAATCAAGGGTAATAAAATTTAGAATTATTATTGCATAATTTCAGCATCACAATTGTGAGGTGGCATTAATTAGTTTGAAGGGTGAGACTCAAGAGGCGCAGTTGCCGTCCCCCAATCTTAGTCCTTGCCTCGCACTGTGATTGAAAGTCATTGCGAAAGTAGAGGCGGGTAAATAATACGATGACGCGCGACGGAGGTGCGTGGCAAGGGTGGCCTGACTAAGCAGGACTCATTAATTTAAATTATTCAAATTGGTTGAAGTGGCAGCGAAGATTGGAGGTATCTTGGCTGTTTGTTTTACGAGTATCGTGCGGATTTGTCTTCCTTGATTGAAACCATAGCTCGGAGTTGTATTCTTTGCAGTTTAAAGAGAGTTGAGTGGGATGCCCTGGTGTCTGGGGGTTAGGTATAGCTCGAGGGATTAATTCAACCATTTTATTTGCGAGGTGTAAACAGTTCTCAGTTCTTGTTGATATGATAGAGTAAATTAGAGTTTTACTTCCTGGAAATATGATGGCGAAGGTTTTGCTTTCGACAGAAATATCAAAGGCGAAGATAAATAGAAACGATGGACGATGAAGGAAAAAGTAACTGTTGTGATAAGAAAAATCTTGCAGAGGTTGCATTTTAACTTAACAAATTGTCCAATTAAATGCACAGAGTGAAGGAGACAGCTCCGAAAAGGTTGGGCACTCTCAAAAACTGCGCCAAGAAGGAAGTATAAAACTTAAATTGTAAAGCTTTTATGTAACTTTTGGCTTAGAAAATCGTATTGAGTGGAAACAAGCATTAAAAAAAATAAATGTTTTTTTTTTGTTTCATAATTTGCTTGCTCTTAAGGTATTACGACTTCCTCATTAATGAATTAAGAGAAAAATTGAAAGACTGTTTAGTGGTTTGAAAACCAAATGCATTTTGGTTGCATTTGCCTCATGGACGAAGATTGAATTGGAACAGATTATTTTACATCCACCTTGTTGAACTCGCTTGGTTGGCAAAAATCCTCCGACTGAACCCTCATAGAGGGTACCGCTCCTCTTCACAAAAAAGACCAAAATAATTAAATTCTTCATTCCTGAGATTAGATGAACTAAACTAAACTATTGATTTTTTTTGTTGAAGAAAAGATTTGAAGGCCTTCAAAAGTGTGAAGACAACTGAAACTTGCAATCTGCACATTTAACAGAATTCTTGAGATACACATGCAAATTAAAAAATGTCAGTTGCAGCTCTCGCAGGTCGCAAATATCAAGTAGTAATTCAAACCTTTTTAACATAATGTACTGCTGCCACAAGAGGCGATTTTAGTCAGGAATCATGTGAAAGAAAAGGATTCAAAGACTTAAGCACTTCTGTCAATTGGATTAATGTGGTAAAAAAAGTAAAAAAGAATTTTTCGGATTCTTGCACAGCTTGTCGATTTCCCTCTCAGCGCAAATAGGACCGTCTTTTTTTCAAATGTGCCTGAAATCGCCAATATGGAAGAACTTGCAAGATTTTTAGAACTTTGATCCTAATTGTTTGGATGAATCGAAGGAGCAAGGTTTGCCTTTGAAGAGACTTTGTCAGATCTCCACAAAGGTATAATATGTGCAATTGATATTTTTGAAGAGGTAAATAAGCTCAAGAGTAAATATGCTCCTTTGATCAATGTGAGATGATGACTGAGTTACTGTGTCGAAAGTTGATTGCAAATTACTTCTTCAGAATCGATTCCTGGAAAAAATCATTTGAATGGTGTTGTATTCCATTCATAGTGGCAAAATTCAGGCGTATTTTGACCAAGTGGCTGGCCCGGCTTAAAAGAGAACTGCATCGGCTTGCTCATGCTGGAATTCAAAGTTCGTGTACTCAAAATAATGGTTTGTATAGATGATAACATTGGCTCTATTGTACAGGCATAACACTAACAGCAGGATGATGAACCACTCTTCCAAACCAAGTCTTTATAGAGCATCATTTATTTAAACAAAAAAAAATTACTGTGAATTGTGCAAAAACAAATAAGTCAGTATCGAATTCTTAATCCCTATTCGAACTCCACCCATTCCGTTAACGCAACAAAAATTCATCTGAGCTCGAAACCACTATTAAGGGGGTATTCAAGTCTAGAAATTTAAAAAAATCGATTTTTTTTTTTTAAATTTTCAAAGTTTAATTATTCAAGAATATATCTACAACAGGATTTTTCAAAATTCCAATTTTTTGCTGACCCGGCATCCAAACTGGTTCGGCCGGAACTAATCGAACAAAAGACATTAGGGATCCTCCGCCTACCTGAATCCATATTTCTCAGTAAAATCGTTTGTCCTTTGTAAATATTGTAATACAAGAACCCAAGGTGACTTGTATCTTTTATATTTAGTGTTCACTTACGTCCAGCTGGTATAGTTGAATTCTAACCTTCAAACCACGTGTATGTACATACATATAGTACATATGTGCTGCGAGTGAAATAAAATTATTGTCAAATATTCTTTTTTTAAAAATAATGGAGCTTATGGGAATGAAAATTGGCCCGGGAGCTCATTCATTTGCTGTGAAACGAGACAACGCCCGGATTGACAGCGCATCAAAGGAGACCAGAATTGCTCGATATGAAGAGAGAAACGCGGAAAAAAGTTTTTTCGAAGTCGAGGAAGGTTCGCAGGAATGGCAGACTGAATAAATGTAAGTCTACAATATCATTTCATGACTTAGACTGTGAAAAACTTTACGCGAAACTTTAAACGCGCTTTTCTCGAAACTGTCTTTTTCAAGACAATACCCACGATTTCTCAGGTTCCACTGGACCGATTTATCTGAAGAGAGTCGTCTTTAAAGACTTGTCTATGTCTGGAACTATCCCCATTCCCAAATTTCTATTACTTGTTTTTTAATTTCGAAACAGTCAAAAAAGTGGTACAAAAATTGTTTCTTTTTTTCAGGCAGTCGCCATTTTGTGAAAAAAATCTTTTCAACTTTCACAAAAGACATTGTGACATTATTCTAGATCAACAATCTTCTTTTTTTTTTTGGTTTCAGATTGCCAGGAGGGTTGAAATCGTGGATATGGTTACGCGCCAATTTTTTGAGAACCCCACTTCATCAACTGCTAATTTTTGAAATTTTCAACTTTTTTTTATTTTTCTGTATTCTTGTTATGTTAATAAACAAATAAATAATAAAATATTAATTAACATAATATTGGAAATGGATGGTAATAGCAATAAGCCTTTTCTCATGGATCTCATTTGCGAGAAGTCCTTTTGCTGCAATAGCACAACAAATGTTAGTTTTAAGTTTCGATTTACATATTCTATCTAATGAATAAAATATAAATCACCCCCGCGAAACGTTTTCCCGCAATTATTTGAAAATACTGCAAACTCCTCTCAATTTGCACTCAATTAGTGTGCACACGAGTCCCTCAAGTTGTGTTCTAATTGAAAATTAATGCCGGCGCATATGAAATCATTTTCATATCACAACACTGATTTGTTTCGAGGCGTTAAAACAACACAAAAAATGTATGTATGCATATAACAGAATATAACAACACAAATAAATAACAGGAAAGGAGTCGAGCATAAATTATAAACAAAAAAAAAGCTGTCGGCTGAAAGGGAATGATCACGGCTGTCAAACAACT
Source organism: Orthonevra nobilis (assembly GCA_963555765.1). Classification (NCBI taxonomy): domain Eukaryota; kingdom Metazoa; phylum Arthropoda; class Insecta; order Diptera; family Syrphidae; genus Orthonevra; species Orthonevra nobilis. The sequence continues at coordinate 149,267,165 of OY743224.1, forward strand.
GTCATCGTCAGCATATAATAATCATCGCACTGATTCGGTCCACATATCGCGTTCGTCATCATACATCACATCCGTTTTCCATCACTTCCGTAGTTCCGTGCATTGGTCCTTTTGCCTTCGTCCTGTCGACAATGAGTTTGTATCCCAACTCACCCGCTAAGCAAACGTCAAAACCGTTGACAATCAGTCATCATGGTACAAAGTATAAAATATCACTGGTGGCGCTAATATCGTACATTGTTTAGCTAGGGAGTGCTGGTGTTGGTGTTGGGATGCCTTGTTTTTTATTGCTCCCACGCTCTGTTATCCTGTTACTATTTTGCCGTTCCGGATACCGATGCGTGGGTTGCTTTTGGTGTGCTGCCTGTCATTATTGTTGCTGATGCAGCAAACGAATGACACATCAACAGAAAAATTATGTCAAATCGTATGACAAACAAAAACATCATCATACAAACACACACATGCAGATATATACATATATAAAAGGACACTAAAGCGAGGTAGGTGGTTTTGTGCAAATTCAAATATAGCACGCGCGCCGCATGCAGTGGAATCATAAATTTACATTTTGTCAACGTCGTCGTCGTCGTCGTCCTCCTTCGCGTGGAGTAGAGTCCTTCGAGTGACAAAATATAATACGCGGAAAATTTCATCCGGATTTTCGCACACATTCTATACTCTGGAACGAGGCGCAGAATTCCCACTCATTCGAAGGATTGTGTTTTTTGTCATCATTTAGCGTCCTTCGTATAATATGCATACATATGTACATATTTGCGGGCTTCTATCTGCATTGAATCGGAACTGGGAATCCAGCGAAAGCAGGATTCGATTGATTACTGAAACAAGGCCACATTTGTAATGTGGCCATTTCAGGATGAGTACCTTTTTGGTTGTGTAAAAACTTTAATCAGCAGCATACAGGAGCAGATGGCGGGCGTGTTCATTAATATCTCACCATATACTTTGTTTTAAGACGTAGTTATAAGACGAGCAAATGAACAGAAGTCGATTTTGTGATGGAGGAAAGAATTACTTCGATATTTGAATAATCCACGCACGCTCGGGGACCCAGGTACACCACAAAGGCATCATTTGGCTGACTTGTGCCGAAATGAATTTGTCTTTTTTTCGTTGTTCTCTTGGGAATTGAATGAGTTTGGGGGTCTTTCTGAATTGGCAACTGATGAAATGCGAGTATCTTTACACGAATGGCAACGAGTGGTTTTCATGTTGATGATGAATTCCTTAGCCCACCAAGTGTCCTTGGAGTGGCTATGAAGGGATACACTAATACAGTAAGTGGAATGGTGTGATTGAGGTTGTACATTGATGTTGATAGGACATGTTTGGGTTTTTGGAAGTCGAGATGTGTCACGTTTGAGACACTTGATGCTGTGATGCTGTTCATGTGAATACGTCTGGATGAGGTTGTCTTGATTCAGTGGATTTGATGTGATACGGAACACACGTTCGGTTTTAAGTTGAATAAATTTTTAATTGTATAGTTGATTGGTATCTGAATCCCTTTATATCAAGACCTTACTTTTCGAAATAGCTCACGCAATGGACTTGCGATATGAAAGGTAAACGAGGCCAAGCTTAGAGAAAACCGGAATAATAATAAACTCATTTCCACATTCTTTGAAATCATAGGTAAATTGGAAAATGGATTGGTTTATGGCTTCAATTTCTCCAGTTTCTTGGAAGAGTTAAAACAGTATACAGTGCTGAATACCTACCAGCAGTTGGAAGCCAATCACGATCCCCTGGCCCTTGGTATTAAATCTGTCATATTTTCTCCATTTAGCTGTATTACCATCTTAGCAAAGGCTGAGTTATTAACTAATGTACGCAGCGAACCATCTTGTGAGCTCTAACCAGAACGACGTTAAGTATCACAATAGCTAAAAGCGTGGATGGGGACAAACGGACAAGGATATTCGAATCAATTGTCGGAATATGACAAGACCGCATCTGATGAGACTGGCCGAGAACAACGGTCATATATTTCAATCCGATAAAAAACCCACCGTCTCTAATCTTTATCGATGAAAAATTATCCTAAGTATGACGTTAAAAACGGCACCTATGAAATAACAACAGAAAACCGCTTCTGAGCCTCAGATATTGGAGCCCATATAGCGACCTGCCTAGCCCTGCAAACTTAATCAACTGCTACATGATTGGCGGCAGACATTTGCCAAAAATATTGCATGGCAATCTTCACAAGGCTGCAAGTTTACAAACAGAAGTTTTAAATTATTACGGGGATTTTGTGGTATAAGTCAAGCAGCCGACTATCTGTCAGGTTTGGTGGGATGGAAGCATATTCGATCATTGAACTATCGGATAAACATGTCCGATCTTCAATAAATTGCGATCGTTTGGTTTTATTAAGGCCTATCCCTGTTTTTTTTTCTTTCGGCTCACAAATCAACTGAATAGGAAATTTTCGTACCCTGGAAGAAGCCAACAGATTTGCAGTCGGTACTCACAACCTGTTCATTGACGTCAAAGCCGCATATTACAACATTTATCAAACTGAAAATTTCTCAGTGATAGCTGAATTTTAGATCACGGGAAAACAGTTCCGATTGTCCACACAAAAAACGTGATGTAGGTTCCACGCAGTTTTGACCAGGAGCATCCGAATTATACCAGATTTATTTCCGGCTTAGACTCTCTCATCTAATCGATATTAAAAAGTGTCGTAATATCAAGGATAAAAATGAATAACTTGATCGACCTTAACCACTTTTAAGAAAATCTACTGCCATCTTTAGGAGAAGTGGGAACAAACGAGTGGGTACGATCACCAACTCTGCAAGCTATAACAGCGTGCCTGTGAATGATGGGCAGCAGCTGTACGAGTAGCTCAGATAATCCTTCAGATATCAATAGACCACTGGTATCCGCGTCACACATTAATATGAGCTGCTTGTTTAGAAAGTTTGCGTTATCATTATATACCAAACAAGATTTTGCTCTTGATATATCTTAAAATAGTTGTAAAGTTCCTCAAGTTTCTCCATTCCAAACTGGAGTCGTGTGCGGGCCAAAATAAAATTGAAAAAAACTGACGGGCCATCGAAAGAATATATTTTTATCTTTAACTAAAAAAAATCATTCATTATTCAGCTCATTGAAAGACAGGTGTGGTGCAGCCCATTTCTGAATGGAATAAAGACACATCCAATCCGACATATCTCCAGTCGATAAGTCAACAGGGTGTACTTATTTCGCCGATTTTATTTATGATCTTCACAAGCGATCTTGTAGGATCTCTCCGCCACTCCATAGTGTACGAAGATGACTTGATCGCATTAAGGTCAAGTCCGAAAATCGAGGTTATCGTAAGTCTATTGCAACGTGATTTCGAAAAAATTCAGGGATATTACGATGATAATAAGTTGAAGATCAATTTGCAAAAGTGCGAGACCATTCTGTACAGGACTCCGCTGTTTGCGGCCTCTAGAAATACAAGAAAAAAGTGGCGAATGTTTTCTATTGTTGGACAAAATAGACAGCCATTGGCGAATTGAAGTGTTGTCAGATACCTTGGAATTTGGCTTCATCAATATCTATATTTTAAGAAACATATTGATACTATTCTTGCCCGAGTCAAAGCGGCCTTTGAATTGACAGAGACTGTTTCACAGCAGTCAACTCGATGCCAAGGTGAAGGTACACGGCCCTCATTCGGCCTGTCCTTGCCTATGGATGTCCCGTATGGTTCAACGTGGGAATAAGCTTAATGAAAAAGATTCGGGTTGTCGAGAGACTCCAGAGTCTGAGTACAAAAAATTCTGTAGTAATGAAGTCCTGTACAACGGGGCAAACCTGATCAGAGTGGACAACTTCCTGATTAAGCTTATTCGAAGTCACATTGCAAGAGCAATAACTTCGACCAACGACCTGATCTCCGCTGCTTTTTACCCCAATGATATGCACCATGAGACAGTTCACCTAAACGGCCTTATTCCCCCTGAAGTATTTCTCTATCTTTATAGAAAGGGTCTTGCTCAGGATAGATAAGCGGTGCCGATAATCTTCCAAGTTTGCCGAAAAGCTGTGGACGGCCGAGTCAACTACGAGCAAAACGTCGCAAAACGATTTTCAAATGGCCACAAATTTTATCCTGTCTTAAGTCTTCCACGAAGTACCATCTTTTTTTTGAAGTATTTTAATTCCCTACCTGTATGTTCAAGGATTCATTAAAAGCGCGGAAAATTAATTTCTTGTCCAAGAATCGTTTTTTTTTCTCATTTTTCCAGAGACTTATGTAAGCATAAAATTATAAAAGTGTAATCAAAAATATAACTTATTACCCTTCGCACGTTTACGTCAGATCAAATTGCCATCTACGAAAACAACAACTTTAAAAAAAAGTAACAAAATTATGCCTTGGCAGTCACATGTCGTTCAACACTCAAATTCCAATTATGACACAAAATAAATATTTTCATTCTTGCACCGAATTTCCTCCTGTCTACCGCATCTGCTGCTTTTTTAATTAATTATTCACTGGAATTAAGTATCTTCACTCGCATTTATAAAAAAGCACATGGGACTGGCCACAAATCAACGCATTAATACCAGTACTCAGATTTATTTTATGATAATTTACACACTCTATACTGATATGATTTACAAAGCTCATAAATGCACTTCGAGAATGTAAACATGTTGCCTTTCTCACAGATATCACTTTAAAACAATCCTAAGGAAATATGTCTTTAGCCGTCAAATCGGGAGTTCTTACTGAAAATTCATCCTTCAGAATTTCTACTGTCGTGCTTGCTTAGTTTGTGCTCATATCGGAAGCGTGCAAATGATTTGATGTGAAATTAACTGAAATCGATCATGACTCTGTATTAGTCGCCAGTTTTCGGCGGCATGCTCGAAAAATGAGGCCCTATTACATGTTCGGTGACTTTGGGTGTTATGGCTCTGAGTACGGAAATCGGGTCTATTATCACAGATGACACCAAATTCGCCAGTGAAATTGAGACCAACGGAATGAGTTTTTTGAAGGTTAAGAAGGCTTTGAATGGCTGTCGTAAAAGCTTACCTCTGATACTAAGTTAAATCGTCTGAAATGATAACAAAAGCACCGGGTGACGACATGGCTAACTAACATGGCCAACTCATTCAAATCTCCGGAACCCGAAAACGGGAACAACTTTGCTTTTAACCCAATCAAAAGTTTAGCTATCGATAGTCTCAAAAAATCTAATACATGTGAGTGTTGATGCCATCTCAATTGTTACCCTTAAAAAATCTTGTTATTTTGTAAAAGTTAAGGTACATATTTTCCTGATGAACTGAAATGTGTGGATGTCGTACCTCGCTTCACAAAATAGTGAAGCCATCCATAGTTAAGATGACCAATTATAAACCCATTTCATTTCATTCTACAGTTGCTTAGAAAACAGGGTTAAGAAATAAGTTAGTCTTTTTCGATAGGACTATTTTTTTATGCCCTATTTAATATTGTTTTCAAAAATGATAATCCATCTAATATACAATTTTGTTCTAGAATATTCTCAAACCCCCATGAAAAACGCTTACGTGTGGTCTATTTATTGATATTAGTATTTGACATTGATAACCATGAGATATTGTTGTGGAAAGGCGAAAATGCTGGCTTTCATTGGTTAATGTTGGTATGGTTTACATCAAAGCTCCGAAATTGATCATGAAGAGTCAAAATAGAAAACACTAGAAGGAGTTTATTTTTCTTAAATATTGGTGTGTCTCAGGGCTCAGTTTTGGGACCAACACTTTTAACATATATAACTTGGGAAAAATGTTTGGTTCACAGAATATAGACTGATCATCAGTTAAAAAATAAAAATTAAGTGTTTTTAAAGTGTAGTCTCAAAACACGTCTTAAGCTGATGTATTTATCATGCTCCTGAATGCCAAAGATTTAAGATTAACAATTGTGCTTCATGCTCGCTTATGCATTCATCTTTTGATGAAAATCTGAATTGCAGTCACAATTGTTTGGAGTTGGAGAAAGTTTATGAATTCAAGTACTTCGGACTTTATATTGACTCTAAGATGATTTTTTAATTTGACATAGTTAAGGATAGATATATTTTAATTGTACCTTGAGAATTTTTTTTCCATCTGAGTAAAGTTTGTTTTACTATGCTTCTCACAACTACTTATTTTTGTATTTTCCATTCCAAATTGCAATACGCAATCACTTGCTGGGGAGGAGATTATAGCAACAGAATTCCAGCCCTCGTTGTTATTCTCCAAAAATACATAGTAGGAACAATTTCAAGAAGAACATGATTATGAGGTCTGGTAATCCCAATTTTTGACTTATTTCCAAGTAAAGTCTTCATGGTAATGTGATTAAATCTTTTCACTGTGTTTTCGTGTCGATTTTTTAATAAACTTCCGTATTCTTTCAGATCACAAATAGTTTTTGGTATTATTGAAAAAAGCATGGCGTTTGAATGTTTTGGCCTAATAGTTTATTTTTATTTATTTAAATTTTATATTTTGTATTTGAAAAACTTTTGTTAACATATATGAATTATTACTTTCTTCTTACTCTATGTAAACCTCGTTGAAATTAATTATTTAATTTTATAAGGAGCTATTATTTTATACCAATTTGTATGAATTTTAAATGAGCCACCGCACCATCGTGAATTCTTGTTCTCCAGTATTGTTAAAACACAAATGTCAATCATTTTCTGAAATTGTTAGTAAAAGGGCAAATGATTTGATGTGAAATTAATTGAAAGCGAAATAAAAAAATGAAGTCTTGGCCATTAATAAAAAGCAACCTATGCAAATGTATAAAATGTCGTTTTATCTGAAAAAATCCTTGCGTATAATTGAAAAAAATAATAAGAATGTGGACGAACATTTATTTTTTGTATAATTTAAAATTTTGGTGACCTTTGTCACTGAGAGCGCCCTACAAGGCAAGTTAGCAACTAAATTATAACATTCTTCCGCGCTGATTTCGTTCCATGTCAGATAATTGTTCCTTATCCTGTTTTTATGAAGTGCCCAGAAATTTTCAGGCAGGTTCAGGTATGGGAATTGAGCTGGAAAGACATTTTTGTAAAAGAAATATCAAATGTTGTCGTGAATCCGCTTTTGATTTTTTTTTTTGAAAGCATGGAATTTACTTACCTCAAAATTTGCCTCGTCTGACCATATGACATTGCTCCGATCTTCATGGCTCCGTATTTAATTTCGCCTACTCAATGTGTCGGGTTTTATTACTGGGCTTGCAACCTCTGAAGACGGTTTCTTCTAACCGTTCTCACTGATAGCCCAACACTTTGGTGTTCCTGAAGACAAGTAGCTAGTACATGGGAGCTCTTTCAACGGACGATTTTTTAAATACTTTTTATTTACGGTTGTATCTACCTATCTGTCTATCTTTACTACGTATGTATAAAATTTAGAGGTAACCATGGAGAAAACGTTTCTCCCTTCAACCGCTGAAGATAAATAGATTAAATTGTAAGGATCAAAATATAACGATTTGTATCCGTGCGATAAGGCCTGTGGGGAAACCAAAAATTTGAAGTAACAAATTTTGTAAAAAATGTTCCTAAATTCGGAAGTCGATTAACAAAAGAGTGTTGTCTCCTTTCCTTTTAGAACATTCTTTACGCCCAGTTTTGTGGCGCATGTGATACCCGCACGCAAGAATTTATTATTTAACTGCAGTTTTCACATCTTAATTTGATAAAACTGAACCTTTTATTTAAAGAAAAAACAAAAAAAAAAACTGGCAAATTAGCTTGGAAACGTGTCTTCTATAAAATGAGTAAATTCGACCTATTCTTCTTTGTTCTTTCTGATGAAATTCGAAACACAGAACCAATTCACCCTACAAAAGATCACAACAATAAATCCTGAAACAAAAGCTGACTATCGAGCCTTCTGGTTATTTCACAGTGACGTCTGGCGGAGGAGGACATGAGCCAACACATCACATGTCGCAGAGATTGGATAACAAAGCGACGCATTCGTACAACTGCAAATTCCTGAGTGAATCGTTGTGTTCCCATCGATTGATATACTCTTCCACCGATAAGTCCTGTGTTCCTTTTTTCCAATGACATTCGCAGTTTGCGGTTACGCCAGCTCGCAATTAAATTGGGGATTGCTTGCAGTTTGGAACATTGCTCCAAGCGGTTCCGCCTGCAAACGGCGTCCGCTCTTCAATTTTTTATTAAATTGTTTGCGGTTGCAGTTTTTAGTTGGGGTTATGAAAGGACATGTGAATAATAGTTGTGAACTTTTATTGAACGCAAATTAAGCTCTCTAGAAATAGCAATGTTACCTCAATCTACTGCTGGAATCCTTTTTCATATACTTTCACATTTCCAAACCAAGTAAACACACTCAATGCAGTGATTTGGAAAAGATTCAGCCAACGAACGGATATCATTCATGACAATTATGAATCCATTAGGATCATTATGTAATCCTGAAATAGGATTTCTGTTTGTACTCGTACTCTCCACAATCTAAAGGATATCTGCGATCCTTTCTTTTTCTACTTTGTTACTTACATTCGTATGCACAATGTTGCCTCTATACTGTCTAATGATAGAATCCTGCGATTCGTGGCTTCTTTTTATGTACTTCACCAGCATTGGAATGGTGTGTGTAAAGGATTACATTTAATGATGCTGTTTTGGAATGTTTTTTTTTTGTTTTAAAATGAAGATTGCTTCAATCCTGAGTCCACTTTTTTTTTTTTTTTGCTTTCTCTTGGCGTTACTTATCTTTTGGTATCTTGAGGATAGAGCTTGGATCCCATTTATACGGAACACAAAATCAAGACAAACTTAACCATTATACGATAAGGAAACGTAGCTTGATGGTTTCTTGGCTTTCTAAGGGTGTAGTAAATATCACTTTCATGGAAATTTCAATGGTTTGTCTGCAGTCGTGATGCGGAGATGTTGCATCATAGTGCGGAATGTGCTTTACCAGAACATTAACTCGAAACGATTGTGTGGAAATGTAAATGTTGATGGAATTGCATGTTTTGGCATAAGGACGTTTTCGATGCGAAGCGTAGAGATTCATAGAATTTAGTCCTTGAAGCAAATAAACGAACAGATGTTGTCGTACAACTCGTCATGCACAGCAATGAAAACGTGCATCGACTGTTACATAATGCAGTGATTTTTTTTTATTGAGTCCTAGAAAAGCTGTGATTTTTAGCTTCTTTGGTGAACCGAAAAAGCAGCGAGTTTTCAGATGTTTTTACTCACCACAAAGACACAATTTCGGCGATGATTTAAAACATTTTTATAAACTATTTAAATTTAAAGCAATAAAAACTAACAAAATAAAAACATGGGAAATTCAGGATTGTGGCAGAATTTTTTGTTAATAAAACCGCAAGACAGTGTTTTTGTAAAAAAAAAAAAAATTAGAAACCGAAAGTGGATGGTCATGCTGTAATTGTTCTTGCATCGGCTTAATTTCGAGTTCGTGACAGAAGAAGACATTCTTGTTTACAGATGATGACAACATCTTGTAAAGTATGTTAGGCTGCCGACAGTGCAATAATGAAGGAAGTATTTTTTGTAGCGCCTTCTTAAGGGCCTGTTCCTTTTCTCTAATCAAAGTTGAAATTTGGCTTGATGAACGTCAATCAGAACGAAGTCGATTTAGTTGAGATTGTTTTGGTATCCATCGTTTTTTGAGGAAGCCTTGTGCCGTAAGTCTGTGTGAAGTTTTATGCAGTTTGCGAACTTCCGAAACACTCCGCCGAAAATTTTTTTCACTGATTTTGGCATAAAAGTCCCCAAGGAAGTTTTTGACGTCCCACTTTAGACAGCCTATCCGTATGCTCTGTCCAAAAGTTCCTAGAATTCATAGTCAATAGTGCATCTCCCTCTCCCTTTAGAAAGAGTGGGTAATGGAATCTCGATGTGTATGGTGTTTTGCATAAGATGCGACAAAAAACTTGGCAAAGGGGTAAGGTAAGAATAAAATTGTATGGGATGGGCTGTCTATCTGCATTTCGGTAAGGCGGGAGCCCAATTTTCTTAAAAAATTGACATAAAACGGAAAGAATGTAAAATCATTCTGACAGCTGTTTAGTTCCTGAGATCTTTGGGACACACTACAAGTAACATCGCTCAGGACGAACATGAAAATATTTCGAGCTAGCAAAGAGCATTCCAGCCTCGCAACTTCGCGAACATCAGCTGCAGTTAGTTTATAATTTGGACTAACATTTCTCTCTGCGAACATTGGATAAAGCTTCGCAATATTACCCAACTTGAAGAACAAGTTTGAGTCGACCTATTCCGAATCGCTAAAATATTTAACAGAGTTTCTGTACATTTTGTCAGCTCATAACAGGTGTCAGTGGCGAAAAAAAGATAACTAAAAATGAAAATCTTATAGCCCATCCTTTCATTGAGGAGAGTTTTCGTGAAGTGTATAGCTATGTGTAAAACTGCCAGCATCGTGTAGTAACTTGGATTTAATAATGATGAAGTTGGTGTCTTAAAATGAGTACTTCATTCATTCGAATTTTAAGGATTACTTTGTGGTATTTAGAAATACTATTATTTTTATATTAATTAAACCATTAATTCTGAGATCATTAAATTACGAATCGTTTGAAGTATCAAGCGGCTTAAAAAGAATGCTACATTTTTTAAGATTGCTTGGATTTTAAGAAATATATTAATCGAGTAAAAGTTTTTGATTGTATTATTAATACCAGTTTTTGGAAGTCTTTTGACTACCTTAAATTTTTTTGATTGATTTGAAAATATATATATTGTTTTGAGTCCTTAAACTGCTTTTAAGTCTTTCGACTTTTTCGCAATCCCCTGACTGATTCTCTAAAGTGTAAATTTTTGATTCACTTTATTAGCAGCATAAGTTGGTTAGATCTTACAAAAATTTTGTGTTGTACACAGATATGGTATGAAACTACCTTACTGTGAAAAGAATTTAATTTTTTAGCAAACGAAAATATATACCAGAGACTTGGTTTTGAAGGGAAAAGCTACTTTTGAAAAACCCTTCATGCAAAAAAAAAAAAAAAAAAATTATCTCAGCTAATTGTTTAAGTGATTACAACAAAAGTTCCCAGTTAATAAGAAATATAATTAATAAATATAAGGAATACTGAAATATTATTTTAAATATATGAACAAACAATAAATAAAATCAAAATTTTACTCAGACTTAATAATATTATTACTCAAGTTTAGACAAAAATAAATATGTATGTAAATAGAGATATATAAATAACAACAACAATAATAGATAAATAATAGTAAATCTAGTAATAATAAATAAATAAATAATAATGTAACGAGTAATAAAAAATAGAAATCAGATAAGAGAATCATTAGTTAAGCAGGTCTGTTGTTAAACTATTATCGGAAAAACTACATGTTGTTAAAAATCATTTCTTCAGTTTGGAAATTCTATCACAAATTGGTTCTATTTCCGCCAAGTCATGGAGGAGGATGATCGAGAAGTGCCATGGTAGTTTCAAAATCATTTTTAGAATTTTATTCTGTATTCTTGTTAATCGTTTAAGGTGACTTACCGCACAATTACCCCAAACCGGCGCCGCATAGAACATGATTGCTAGTGTATTAGGATTACTTAATTTGGATTTTCGGTTTATGAACGGATATAAAATTTGAATAGTTCTGTTTAATTTGGCAAAGAAATATTGGATGTGCGGTCGAAATATTAGTTTTTTATCTAGTTCTACTCGGAGTTATTTTATAGTATTCATATATTCTGCAGGATATCCATCGATTGTAAGTATATTATTCGGTAGGAAACAGGCTTTATTTTTCTTTGTTAAGAATATAGCCTGTGTCTTTTGTCCATTTATTTTTATTTTATCTTCCATTTTACAAAGTAGTTTGTTATTGTATCCAGAGCAGGTTGCAAATTAGTTTCAAAAAGCATCCGAAGAAAAGATACATGTGTCATCTGTGAAAATTGCTGTATGACAGTTAGATGGATGTGGCGTATCACACGAATATATATGTTGTAAAGGACTGGGCTTATGACAGCCCCTTGGTGAACACCTGCAGGGATATTAAGAATCTAAATATTTCTAAGGCTTTGAAACCTATGAATAAATAACTTCACTCATTCAATGGAGCTACAAACATTTGGAATAAAATACATATGAAAAACGGTCGACTGCTTATCACTGCTTTTGGTGTCATTAACATCACTACCAGTGAAAAATGCTTAACGAAATAGATTTTACTAGGAAAACTTCCAAAAACATTATCTTGAATAAGTCTCGGCAGGACATCCGAGGAACAGTAACAGGGTTCGATGTGAGTACTTCCACTTGCACGGACCCCTAAAAACGATTCAAAACATTAAAATTGAAGTGCAATCAAAAGACTTGCAATGACTTTAGAGGATAGTGGCTTCAAACGTTGAACGCATGTGGAAATTAAGGCAATTAGTTGAAGTCTTTTCATTTAATTGAACGGAGTTCACCACAAAACAATGAATGCACAGAATAAATAAACATTTCCTTACAGATCTCATGTGAAAGTACCCTTTATTTTTTTTTCATCATACACAACACCGATAGAACTGATATTGTCATTCAAGTCTGAATAAAGTTCGTTTTCTTTTTCTGTATGGAAAACTGCCATATCCTGGCAGCGCTTTCCAGCTGCACCTTCCCCCACATCCAAGATGAGTACGAGTACGTCGTGCACTTGTTGTGCCAGTTTTTCTATGCCTTGACTGACAGCTTGCTGTTGGGTGAATTTTGTCATGCAAACTGAGCGACATGTTTGGTTAAGTTCCGTGTGTATGTGTTGTTGTTTTTTTACGAGTGTCTTCCGCCAAACAACTTTCGGCAACACTTTATAGTTTTCACATTTAGCCATATCGCTGCCTTTCATGGAATAGATCCATTTTCCGAAAGCAACTGGAAACTCAAAGTGACACAAAAATGTTGTTGAACTGAAAAAACAGTACAGGAGCAACTAGAAAATACATCCATGAAAAAAGGGAACAGCTACATAGCTCCCACTCACTGACTACACCCATGAAGTATTCAACAAGCGACTAAATAAAGATAAACAAAACAACAATAACGAGGCGTACAAGAACACAGAAACTAAAGATAACACGAACCACTGGGGCAACGAACGAAACGAGAACAAATAACAAAAACCAAAAAAAAGAAAACAGGAAAAAACTAGGAAAAGGCGAAAAACAAACTAGCAGGAAAAACTAGAAGAACATGAGTTTGAGTGGCACCGTCACCGTCACCATTACCAACACCATCAGCCAAGCCATCCCACAAAAGGACGAGCTGCAATTTTTATCAACAGGACGACTCGTCGTAGAGTACCCGCACGCTATATCGCATCGCTTCAAATGGAATTGGAAAACACCAGAAGAACGATAGAACACCGAATAAAAGAAGCTCCTTCTGTGGTATAAGAAAATTAGGGGTGAAAGGCATCTAGGATTCAGTTTCCTTGCTACCCTGTTTCCCATTTTCCATTCAATGTCGTGTACACATTCGGTTATTGTTATGGTTATTGTTATTGCGGTTGTCATTGCGATTGTCTGGCCTTAAGGTTTGATCACGATAAGAGGGTATAAAGGACCCGCAATATGCTTTATATGGGTAGAGCTGTGCAATGGCCTATGGCGTTTGAAGGGCGGATACGCTATGCCTTGTGCGTCCAGTTGTGCCACGACTCTGGCCAGTTCTTTCATAAACTTCTGACTGCCAGATAATTGGAACGAGTGTAGTACACCTGGCAGAGGAAGTGCTTTTTAAGTAACTGATAAGTGTCACGCAAGGCTACAAAGCCAGGACGGGAAATTTATGAGAAAACTATTAAATATAAACAAAAATGTAAATACTGTAGTTGCTTTTCTTTGGACGTAATAAAAACCTAATTGAATATAAGCTTTTTAGCAAGTTAATTATTTTTCCGTTTTATATTTTTGTAACATACTTTATTGACGTGACATTTTGTTTATGCCATATAAATGAGTTATGATATTTTTACAAAGTTATAGCATAGAAAAGCCTTTCTAGTTGCGAAGGAAATTTTGTAACCGTTCCGCATGGAATTGTGAATGTATTTAAGCAGCTTTTTCATCAGCTGTTAAACGATAATGAATAAAAAAGAGTGATATAAAACAAGCCCCACTAAACCTGTTGAAGTGGTTTTCTCACCATGTAGAAAAGTAGTTCTGGAATGGCAGATCATCTGTTCGCTTGTGTAGGACGATAGCAATAAGTTCTCTTCATTTTCATAAACAAATCCTCTTAAAGTCTGTTTAACGTGCCGCCGTTGTCGCTACCACGGCAATTGAATAAGAGGCCAGAAGAAAAAAAATGTTCAAGTTAATGGGAATAATAAACCGAAATATCTGCAGTGGAGAAGAATACGATCTTTCGAACTGTATAGGAGTTTATAAATCTTGAAAACAGATATGAATTCTACAAACCAAAGACATAAAACAAGCTTCTTTGATCCGTCTAAAAGACCAAGATCAAAATTTTAAGCCCAAGGACAAAACACATGATTCTCTTCAAAATACTACTTGCCGCAGTTTTTTATGGAGGCCAATTTTGTATATGCGGTCCTGCCTATCAGGGGGATGAATGGCGGAAAATATAATTCGAAGTTATTAATCGAGTGAAGAACAAAACTCCAGCCAGCAGGTTCACAAAGGTAGGAGAAATCTATTCTCGGATTTAAACATGAAGCTATCGCAGATTCAACGAAGTTTGTTCGAATCAACTGCAAAGGAAGCTTTTTCATACCGCGAAGAAAGGAAAGCTACTTAAGTTCAGGCTGAGATCCTAAGGGAATCGATGGCCTTTAATCCGTACACATAACCACGGAAAACCTAAAACATAAAAACTCTTTTAAAAAAGGCAAAAACAACGTTACTGCTCATTGTTCCTTATGGAGCTTAAGATGCTTCTATTAAAGCCATGGTCAGAATATTAGTGGTATACATAAAACCAAGGTTTGTACTTATTACATTAACAATTTAAATAAATTATAAGATTTTAATAGAAGCTCCGAATTTTTGTATTTACTTTTATTCGTATGCACAGAGTTGCCCGCTTTCGATTACAAAAGTAATCGATACCATTTTGATCATAAGATCCAATTACAAAGAAGTCAAAGTTCCAAAAAATAATCACGATTAATTTGCAATCTAATATGTTGACTAGAATTTAATGATGATAACAAAGTAATACATTTTGTTGATAACAAATTTAAACATAAAATAAAGGTTGGTTACAAAGTTAAACATAAAATAAAGTTTTCACTTGAATGCAAACACTTTAAGTAAGTTCAGAGTTTATTTAAGTAAATGCTTTAAATTCATCGGAAATCATAGTACGTATGTTTTGTTTGTGTAATACTAATTAAACACAAGATATTAAAAAAAACGATTATTTCAAGAGCAATGTAAAAACAACAGCATTCGTTGAAGACACGGAATTTGAAGGAGACAAAACGGCCAAAAATTCTTACAAATGGTTTTGGTTTAGTACATAATTCATTTTTGCATATCAACAGATTTATTTAAATTTAGTCTTGTGTTCTTTATATGCTTAAACTAAACATTTAATGTTTGATATTCTTTAGTTGTTATCAATTAACATAATTCATATTTACTAATATAATTCATCTGTACATATACAATAAATTAGTCATTTGAATTACAATATATTTATTCTTTTTACAAAATCAATATATTTATCTTTAAATATTCTTAAATTTGTCTCATTTTTTATAATATTTGGCAGCGTGTTAAATAAATGTTAAAATAAAAGTAATGAACGTATTCTGGGCGAATGATGAAGATTGGTTACGTATTCCTAAGTCATTTATATTTCGCTCCTAGTACGGCTGAGCATCTCCGACGTATCTGACTTCACTTGTTAGGTATCCAGGGGCAACTTGAATTGCTTGCTTGATTAGAAAAACGGCCAATTATGATTATAGATTGATTTCTATTAATAAGGTTTTTTCCTCGTTCAGTTTTTACTTGTTTTTCTTGATCTTGAAGGCATATCGTTGATGTAAAAATAAATAATAGTGCACCTAAAATCCATCCTGGTGGAGGGTGGTGGGGTTACTTATTCGGATGCAACAAAATAAAATATTGAAAGAAGGAATTACAGCGACAAAGAACGAAGATCTTACTCATGTTATAGCTCCACCAACATTATAAAAGAGAGTACATCAACCATTTTAAATTGTGAAACAAAAAAATTAAATTTAAGGTGTAAGAAAATTGTATTTTTGACAGTTTATTTTTTTAAATTTTTATAAAAAAAAGCAAACTATTTGAATAATAAAAACACATTTCTAAAAATTAAAATAAGTACTTAATTGAGCAAATTTGATTTTGGTCTAATCTTCGAATTTGAAGAGAATTGTTGGAAAAATGTTCACTTTCAGCAAGAGGTGTATTATTTACTGTTTCTTCAAATGGTTGAAAATCTTCATTGTACACAAACTATTTTGCAACGTTGTGCAAAAACAAGTGGGCTTCGATTAAATTTGGAACATTTTTTAAACGTAGTTTTGAAGAACTGGAAATCTTCTTTTATTTGCCCGAAATATGTTTCTATTATAACATGTTGATTTTGCAGATATGTCTTTGCATATAAAGAGGTCATAAGCCACGGTGTGATTCAATCTCCGAGCAAAACAAAGTCCGTTGAGTTTCGCATAGTTGATTCCACTCAAATTCCGGAATCTGAGACTAACCCTAGCCACTGGCAACTTTACTTACTTGCTTAAGGTGGCGCTATAGTGCGGGGTGGACCCACAAGCGCCTCCTGCCAGTTTGATCTTTATCTAGCTGAATCCAGTTTCGCACGCATAGTTGATTGAGGTCACTTTCCAATTGCGTGCGCCACTTGATTCGCGGTTTACCTCTGCTGCACCGTATCGTGCGAGTTACATATTTGTATGGGAACTTTGACCCAGAAACAAATATGTAGCTTCGGACATCAACCCCAAATTGACACCGGATATGAATGCTAACGAAAATAAAATAAAGTCACCCAAAGCATTTCCGTTGCTTGTGCAATAAATGCTTGCTGCACTGCTGAATCAGCATTAATTGCAAAAGCAATGGTTTGCTTTGATTATTTTTAAGTCAATTTTAATTGAGTTGTTGTTTGGGCGTTCAAGAGGGAGGTGTAAATAAAATAAATTCATTTTTTAAAAACAGTAGTTGTGTGTTGTTATTTATATATTTTTTAACTGGCGCAGTCGATCGGGATAAGATTTCAATGGAAAAAAAACGAACCTTCAAAAAATAAAAATAAAAAAAACAATAACCAGATGAAAAAGTGACTACAAATCAGTTACAATTAAACATAAAGAATAGAAAAAAAAAATATATAAATAAATAAATACGACAACTAGTGAAAACGAGCAAGTGTTAAAAGTGATTTTCAACTACAAATCAGTTGAAGGAAATAACAAACAAGTTTTAACTTAAAAGTGATTTTCAACTACAAATCAGTTGAACTTAAGTGAAACCTGTCAAAATTTCGCGACACCATATATACGACTCTCGGAGGAATCTGCCGACTTTAGAAGAATCAGTAGAAATGGCAACGGAAGCTACGACGAACATCATTCTGGATAAAATGGCGGATATCCTGTCCAAACTAGAAGCGCAGAGCCAACAAAGTAATAGCAAGGCGTTGGTTATCTTGAGAGAGATATCATACATCAAAGAGTTCGATGGGAACAGAAACGAACTAACGCAGTTCATAAACGTGGTGGACAACCACATGAAACTTACAAAAGAAGACCAAAGAGCTGCAACGTGGAATGCAATCGCCCAGAGCAAAGTGGTGGGAAAAGCGAAGGAGCTGCTGCTGATCAACGAGGTGACCTCCTGGACAAATGCAAAAGATCTGATGAAGAAACAGTTCCGGCCTATCATCGACCAAAAAGAAGTGACAAGAAAAATTAACAATTTAAAGGTGAGCTCAATTTTAGATTTAAGTAATAAGATAGACTATTTAATGAGCGAAATTCATACAATTGTAATGTTTGAAAATGATCATGTAAACCTAAAGTCATTGTTGTACAGCTTAATCATAAGTAAGGTTAGGGAATTGTGTACTGGGAATTTAGCCAGAGAGCTACGAGATCAGTATGATCTCCATTCTATAAAGAATATCCTTTATTCGTATGTAGGGTTTGATCACGGAAATTTAGTTTTGGAAAGAAATAGGGAATATAATAGTATACGACAGATAGGCAGGTCTCACCGAAACCTACCGGTACAGAATAGCCAACATAATCCGGATAATCAAGTAGTTAGACAATTTAGACAGCCACAACAGAATTATAATAGCAGTTTTGGACAGAACCTACAACGACCAGCATGTAACTCAGAACAATACAGAAGAACTTTTTATTCTTCCGGACCGACAGGTTCTGGACGAAACAATATAGAACGACCAATCAATAACTCAGGACAGTATAGAAGATTCAATACCTCGGGACAGACTCGTTTTGCTACACAAAACCCCGAACCAATGGACGTGGACAATCTAGCTCACTCTACCCAAGGGGAAACCCGAAACACTAGAATTGTAGAAGAAAGGCATTCCAGAGAAGTTCCGGTTTTTCGGAATATTGCCTCACCGGAAAGAAAACACAGGTAGTATTCTTAATAGAAAATACCAAACATGTATGCCTTATTGATACAGGGTCTACGATAACTATTGTAAATACAGCTAAAATAGATTGTAGCAATTATACAGTTCTTAATGAAGTTAGTATTAACCTTACGACGGTCAATAAACAAACTAAAGAAAACTTAAAAATTTACCAAGTACCCGTACCGCAAGAATTCGGATATACACCCAACACATTTATTCAAGCATATGGAAGATCCCTGGGAGACAAACCATATAGTCTCTTACTGGGGATGGATGTCATAGGTAATATTGTAGATAACATAAATATAAAAGAAAATAAATTAGTTTTATCAAATAAAACAATTATGCCAATAGTTTATCAGGTAGAAGAAAATATTCATTGCTATGAATTAGAAGATAGTGACGAAGTGCAGTTAGGACATTTGAATGAGTACGAAAAAATAAATATACGAAATTTATTAAAAAAATACAAGGGATTAGTTTACAAAGAGGGAAATCAACTTACAAATTGTGATAGCATAGTACATGAAATAAAATTAACCACTGACCAACAGATCAACGCAAAATTATATCGACTTCCTCCTAAACATGAGGAAGAAGTTAAGAAACAGATCAGTGATATGGAAAAGCAAGGTATCATTCGTCAATCTAATAGCCGCTATGCTTCTCCTATTGTCGTGGTCGCTAAAAAACCAGATAGTGAAGGGAAAATTAAGTTCAGATTATGTGTTGATTATCGAGCACTCAACGACATAACGGAAGACGATAAATATCCGTTACCCAACATTGATGGAATACTAGATAAGCTAGGGAGAGCGCAGTACTTCTCGACCCTTGACTTAGCCAAGGGGTATCATCAAATAAAAGTACATCCTGATGATATACATAAGACCGCATTTGTCACACCAAACGGTCTATATGAATATGTCAGAATGCCTTTTGGGCTTAAGAACGGCCCAGCGACGTTCCAACGTCTCATGAATTCCATTTTGCGAGAATACATTGGAAAAATATGCGTAGTGTATCTTGACGATATACTTATCTTCTCGACATCATTAGAAGAACACATGGCTTCATTAGATAGAGTACTCCAACGATTAGAACAACACCACTTAAAAATACAGCTGAGCAAATGTTCTTTTCTTACGAAAAATACCGAATATTTAGGCTACATCCTTACCTCAGAAGGAATGAAACCTAACCCGAATAAAATTGAAGTCATTCAGAAATACCCATTACCTGTAACAGAGAAACAATTGAAGGGATTTTTAGGTAGTGCAGGATTCTATCGAAAATTTATTAAGGATTATTCAAAGATAGCCTACCCAATGGTCAAATATTTGAAGAAAAATGTAAAAATTAATAGTAAAGATCCCGAGTATATTCAAGCTTTTGAAAAATTAAAAGAAAATTTAGTGAAACACCCAATACTAAAATTCCCAGATTTTAATAAATCATTCGTACTGTATACCGATGCAAGCAATTTTGCTTTAGGTGCAGTACTTACTCAAGAGGGACAACAGGTATGTTATGCATCTCGTACATTGAATGATCATGAAAAGAATTACTCTGTAACCGACAGAGAATTTTTAGCCATAATATGGGCTACTACATATTTTAGGCCTTATTTGTGGGGGAAGAAATTTAAAATTGTTACAGATCACATGCCTATAAAATACCTTACTAAAAAATACAATGGCAAAGAATTCAGCCAACGTAATCAAAGATGGCTACTTAAGCTACAAGAATTTGATTTCGATATAGAGTACTTGCAGGGAAAAGAAAACAAAGTAGCAGATTTTCTAAGTAGAGTCCCAACTCCAGGTGAAATAAACGAAACTTCAGAAGCAGAAACCGTACACTCAGCAAACGAACAAATGTTAGATCACATTCCGATTAAAGACAGCATAGTTAACATATATAAAACTCAGCTTATATTAACGAATTCAGTACAGAGCGAGTTCGAAGTGCTACATAATAATAGAATGATTCAGGTAGACATGACAAGGGATGATAACTACTGGAGAGACCTTTTTAAGCGATATATCAGTTTTGGAACAACAGGCATTTATTCGGAAGTAGGAGATTCAGAATATAACAAAATACAACAGGTACTAATTGAAATGTATAGACATGAGAAAAAAATTAAATTTTATAAACTTACAAAGAGAGCAAGGGATTTGAAAACAATAGAAGAAACTCATAAGCAAATATCACTCTATCATATCAGAGAAAGTAATCATTCAGGAATTATAGAAACGTATCACACTTTAAAAGACAAAATATATTATCCAAATTTAATGAAAGAAATTTCTAAAGTAATAGGAAATTGTCAGACTTGCCAAGAAGGGAAGTATGATAGAAAACCAATCAGGCCTAAATTTTATCTTACAGAAACTCCAAGCAGAAAAAATGAAATTTTGCATATGGACATCTACCATTTCAACAAATTAATATATTTGACATTTGTAGACAAGCTCACAAAAAAAGCATACGGATATAGTTTGACAAATAAAAATTGGGCAAGTAAACTTGAATGCATAGAAGAACAGTTTACTAGATTTGGCAAACCTACAAAAATTATCTGTGATAATGAATTCAATTCTGAAAATATCAAAGAGTATCTGAGAGAAGAAGGAATAGGCATTCATATGACAAAGGCGAATTCTCATACAGGAAATTCCGATATAGAGAGACTACACTCAACTCTTCTTGAAATCTTATTAACAATAAAAAACAAGGATATTTCAACTAATAGAAAAGTTTATAGAGCCGTACAAATATACAATAGTAGATATCATTCAACTCTTGGTATGAGTCCTAATCAAGCAGAAACAGCTAATCCGGAAAATTTAAAAATAAGAATAGAACAAAGTAAGAAAAGAATAATAGACAAAAGAAATGTTAAAAGGGAAAACTATCAGGAAAATCGAAACGAAGGTTATATTAGAAATTACAAACACCTTAGACATAAAGATGAGACTTATTATAGAAAACACAATTTGAAGAATGTACATCCGATAAACATTAAACGACCGAATAAATTTGCAGGTCATCAACTGGCTGGTAATTACCATGGCAATCCTGATGACAATGGGAACAGCAGAATCAACATTGGTAATAACACCGATACATGCTAATAATGGGTACACTACACTTAATGTAGGGCCGGTAGAAAATATAAATAATAGCCAGATTATACTACACATTATAGACACTAAGGAAATACTTTCAGTTATAACTCTTACTGAAACAAACCTACTGACTTTACAATTAACAAACGATACCGACATTCAAGAAGAAATAATCAACATTAAAGCAAAAATTCGGGCAATCATTCCATTAAACAGACAGAGAAGAGGACTTTTCAATTTCGTAGGAGCCGCTCATAAATGGCTATTTGGAACGATGGACGATTCAGATAGGCAAGATATTTTGGACCATATGAACGCAGTAGATACGAACAATCATGCAGCTATAGCAAACCTTAACAGGCAAATAGAAATCAATAAACAGTTAATGGATTCGATTAACAATTTTAAGACTACAATAGAAAAAGATAGACAAGTTATATTAGATACATACAATCGCATTGCAACCAACCAAAAGGATATTATTGCGAGACAACTCAAAACAGATCAACTACTTAAATTGAGCATCCTAGAGAAAAAAATAGACGACATACTTGAGAACATAACAGCAGCCAAACAGGGAATACTGCATCCAAGTATATTAACTGCAACAGAAATAATAGTAGCAAAGATTGACTTTTACAAACTTAAACATGCTAGACTAGGACTAATGCAGTATGATCAGGACAGGCTTATATTAGCTATCAAACTACCTAAAGACTATATACAAACACAACTCAAAATGATTATTCCGATACCGAATGATGAAAAAAGAGAAATAGACAGTAAGTTAATTCAGTTCGTAGAAATAGATAATATACGATTTGAATTTAATGTAAATAATATATATATCAATGAGCTAAATAAAAGCAGTTCTTGTTATAAGCAAAATTCATGTAATTACCGGTTGAATACAAAAAAAGAATTGTTACAAATAGATGACAATACTATAGTTTGTAAGAATTTTGAAAAAGAAATTGTAATCAATTATTGTGATGACAGAAAATTGAAACTGTCTGGACATTACTTAATTAATATAATTAACTGCTCAATCAGTGTATTAAATACCACAATTTCCAATACTAATTTAGAATTCATTCAAAGATTTCATTACGAAGATGCTGCATATGCAAATATAACTGCAAAACTGAGTTTCGAAGAAATGTTAAAAATTCAGCAGATTGAAAATTTGAAGCATATTGAAGAATTAAGATATCATAGAAACATAAGCTATATAGGTAATACTACAGTTATAGTAGTAGTAGTAATTATTGTTTTTTTTGTAATAGCATTCATATCACGGACAAATCGAAAATTGAAAATTAAAATCAGTAATATGACGAAATTAGAGCAAAAAGACAACATCCAAAAAGAGCCAGTAATAATTCCTACGATTCAGGAGAATCTTAAAGGTAAGGGGGGAGAAGTTACATATTTGTATGGGAACTTTGACCCAGAAACAAATATGTAGCTTCGGACATCAACCCCAAATTGACACCGGATATGAATGCTAACGAAAATAAAATAAAGTCACCCAAAGCATTTCCGTTGCTTGTGCAATAAATGCTTGCTGCACTGCTGAATCAGCATTAATTGCAAAAGCAATGGTTTGCTTTGATTATTTTTAAGTCAATTTTAATTGAGTTGTTGTTTGGGCGTTCAAGAGGGAGGTGTAAATAAAATAAATTCATTTTTTAAAAACAGTAGTTGTGTGTTGTTATTTATATATTTTTTAACTTGCGGGTGGACTCGAAGACTTTCCGGGCCGAAATATGGTTTCTATTGCTTCTTCATTTGAAAAGCTGAGTACTGGCAATGATTAAAATCAAATCAACCAACTTTTTGGGATTAAGATGAAGACAAAGGTGAAACACGTAACTGCTATTCTTGAATTGTTTTAAAATTATGAATTTAGGATTCAAGGAATTCGGGATGATGTTTTTATAAATGTGCTCTACTGAACGTTACACAATATCGAAGTTAATGCAAAGGGCCCTAGAAGTGCAATACAATGGTTTAAATATCAATACGTCCACAACAGTGCTTGTACCTTAAATTAACCAAAATCAAATAAATCAAAATTAATCTTTAGTTTTTAACATAAAAAAAAAAACGTGGGGCAAGAAACAGTCCTGATGTACAAATGTGGGACAAGTCACCAAACAAATAAAATAATGCAAGTATATAACCTTAGAGCAGGTAATATAGAAATCTTGGAACGGCTTCAAGATCAGACAAATGTTAAGCTTATAGCTGCTATGCTCTGGAAAATTCAATATTATTATCGAGATAAATAAATAATACAACACCATCAGGAACTGAAGCCTGGTATACCAATGGGTACAAATTGTCTTATGATTGCTCTGCTGCTTGAGTCCTGATACCCAATCTTAAACACAACGCTGATCCTTGTTATTTGGTTGAAGGAAATGTGACAGACCCCAAAGTGCAATAATAATTCTTTGCTGATGCTGATGATGTCAAGATAATTGCGATGGTGACATTAATAATCGCGTAAGCCTTGGTGAATAAACCAAAAAACTGTAGATCTATCCAGCGACAATTCACAAAAAATATAAGGTCGGTTTAAGGTAGATGAGAAAAAAATGCCATGTAAGATAGTACGAGTAACAAGCTCCGCAAATGGGAAATAGGGGTGCACCAAAAATTGAGGGTCATTATCTATTAAGTTCGGCTTAAAAGCTCGCTTTGAAGATGAAGTTAAAAAATTCTTAAAGACAATAGGCAACATACCAATTCCTCTCGGATCTTTCAGAGGAGAAATATTAGCCACAGCACTTGCTTTGAACACTTCATTTCTTTCTAGTCGAATCATCATACCTTCTCTAGGTTTTGAATGAAATTTGTTCTTACATGAATATTTCAAGCCGACTTACATATTATAAATGAATTGAATTCCGTGACCACCAAACCACCAATTAGTGCATCGTTGTCCCTCATAAGGTATGTCCATTTATGGAACGTAAGCCTCCGTCTACTCAAATCCGTCGTTCGTTGCGCCAGAGTGATTTTATTATTTTTTATTTTCACTTACATAATTCGCAGTATGTTATTCACAATAAGTTGACAATTCTGCAAGTGTAATTCTCAGTATTTTTGGTAGATTGCTTCATCACCTGGTGTTAGCATCTTCGACTCCGACTTCGACATTATTTTGAAAATGCATTTCAAGTCCATCACGACATAACTACTACACGGCCACCCTCTTAACCTAACAAACCACCATGATACATATATCCTTCAATATTGTACCACCTTTGGTTTCCTTGTTTGATAATATTTGATATGAGGAGGTGTTTCTGTAACTCCTCAATGGTCACCGTCAAAATTGTCCTGCAGACAATGATTCAGAGCAAATTTCTTTCTCTTTTGAGATTTAAAGTATGCTGCTGTTTTCATCACGTATCCAAATTGAAAGCTTTGATATACATTACTGACATCCTTATTCCTTTCCGCCTTCCAATTTAAGAAATTCTTTCATTACACAATCACTTCTGGAAACCATCCTTCAAAAACTTTCTCCATCATACTCAAGACAAATATTTCATTTGTCTCCACTGACAGCCCTATTACGAGAACGAGTCCTCCTGTCTCGAGTCCGCCTCTTGAAACAACATTTATGTGTGTATTGCGATCATTAAATCTAAATTGAATTATTTTCAGCAAAATTCCTAAAACTGGAAATTAATTTTCATATGTTTCTCTCCTCCGCCCGCATGCCCGTTCCATTACATCAGGATAAACGTACAGCAGTGCCTTGGCAAGAGATCTATGTTAAAAGTCCTTATGGTATGACTTCTTCTGCTGGTCACACTGCTTTGGCGCATGGCACTAGTGTGCGGTGACGCTAAGACCCATTATAAATTTCATCTATCCCGACTAAAGACTAAAGCCCAGAATAAGAAGACCAGCAGCATCAGCCCACTCTCATGTTGACCCCCCTGAAATTTTACTACTCGTAGATTTTTGGTGACCAAAAATGTCGGACATATTCCAAGTAAATTGCTTCACCGAAACTAACCACATAAATCTTTATGCACAAACATTATCTGGGCTGGCACCCGCTTGTCCACCCATGCAAAAGGATACCACAATACAATATAATATATCCTGAAAAGGACACCCGCACAATACACAATCTCGCACACATTCAGTGTGTCCGTGGCGTACAAAAGTTGGACAGTCGTCGTCGGCGTCATCTAAAAATGGGGTTGCGAAAGGATTTAAATAATTTTTCATACTCGCACCATTAGTGGACTGAATGTAGCAGGACATCTTCCTATGTCCACTGTAAAATTTCTCTTTTTCCGGTATTCGGGATTCGTTTGCTCCTTAGAACAATGCAGTGTGAACAAAGGAGTCACTTCGTTTTATTTTTTTCGTCGGCCTTTGCTTTAAGGACGATGTTCGTCCTTCAAATCACACACATAAAGACAGATAAATCTCGCTAAATCTTAATCTATATTGGACCGCAATATTGGCAGATAAAAAAGGATACACAAATATCTCGTGTCTGTTAGGGAAACCATCGATTTTAAGTTGTCCGACAAGAGGTCCTAAATCTCGATTTATTTATTTTCCTTTCGGTTGAGGTTTGCTTGTCGAAGGATCAGAAATTTATTCACAGTTTAAGGAATCCCCGAGGCTGCAATTTTGCATTCACATTGAATTTGAATGCTTGTATTATTTTTCTTTTCGTTCTCGCTCCGTGTGTCCATGTGTGAACGCGACTGTAAAATAATGAGTTCGAACTTGGGGAATACCTTTTAAATTGGTATCCTTAGAGTATGTCTCTTGGCTCCTCAGAATGCCAAAGAGCTAAGATAATAGAAAAAAAAGAACTTGGCCAAAGGACGTACGAGAGCTACGACGATCTTACGCGTTCTTCCAAATCAATGAACTATTTAATTTGGTTTTAATAAAAAGGACTTCCGGTCATATATCATATTCCATCTGCAGATGACTGAAGATGGCTCGGGATAGATGCACACAGACACCATCACGCCATTTATGATGGTTTCGGAGAGAAATGAAGGTGCTGCTGGAAATGGGAATTGTACGGTTCACTGAAGTTTTATCGTTGGCAATGGCTCTGAAGTACGATGTGCTTCTTCTCTATTCTCGGTGTTTGAAAAAATAGTTTCTTCGCTTTTGTATGTTGAAGAAAAAAAAAAACCAATAAAACAGTGAAACACCGAAAAGGAGAGGAGAGGAAGCCATAATGGAATCGATTTCTATCTCATTGACCGCAGACGGAAAATAGAATTTCTTATTGTAGTCCTTGCTGGAGCTCCGTGAACACCTTTAATTGACGAGCTGACTGTATTGGACAGACAATTTGTGGTTGAAAGGAAGTCCAGCAGTTGGATGATGATAGAACTTAACACGGTATTTTTTCGCAAGGAAAAATTGTTACCAGACTTGGGCAGTTAAGTCAACATAAAGGTGGAGTAAAATTTTAGATTCAGAGAAAAAGACTATCGGACTTATGAGAGACACACTTTAATCATTCACTCACTCACTTAGAGACAATTTGTGATAAACAATATTCAAAGTCCTTCTGTCCGAAGGGAAAACGAATACCGCCATTGGTTAACCGGCTCTCGAATAACGCCACGTTCAACTGCCCATGAGGAAAACAATGGAAATCAAAAAGTAATCCACAGACCACCAAAGATTGGCCTTGTGAATACAAGGCCAACCGGTTCTTTAGAACCTTTAATTTGAAATGGCAGGTCGGTTAGAATCAAAGGGATTCTTGGAGCATCAGTTCATCCTCGATCGTTACCAGAATCACTGTGTACCTTAGTGCCTCTAATCTTTGTCGGTACGAGCACGAATGTCATCACTGACTTCCAGCAGTGCTATGATTTTCATGGCCATGACATGGTTTTCAGTTTTAAACTTTTCTTTCTTAAAAAAAGCTTTTTTCGGCCCGATTTTCGGAACTCAAAATTGTTACATATGATTATCCGTATCTGGAGATCCCAGGAGTCGGATTAAATTGTTTTTACGTACGTACGTTTGTGCCGATTTTTTTTATCTTACATAACTCGAGAACAAATCAAGCTGTCGAACAAAAATTGGTTTCGTTCGGAGCGTGTAGGTTGGTTTAGATTTTATAACAAAAAAACTGTCAAAAAAGTAGCAGCTTCACTTCTTTTATTAAAATCAAATTAGTTTCCCATTGAAAAATTTTTACTTACAGTCTTAAGCTTTCCTATAAGATATAAAAATATATTTAACTTTTTACACTGCCGTCCAAAAGTTTCCGGACAATAACTTGTGGCAGACAAATTGGTAAAAATTTGTTTGTTTTTTTCTTAATTTTTCATATAAATTTAATGCAACTTTCTTTATCAAAATAACATTTATTCAATTTTATGACCAAATAATGTTAACCCAATCACTAGAAAGTCTTTGCAAGTGAAACATGGTTCGTCCTCGTTTTCGTCGAAAGTCCACATCATACTTCAATCAATCTGGTAGTCAATCTAGACATTTAACCGATCAACTTTTAAACGTTTGCAAATAATTTTGATCTTAAGACTACTTTTAAAATCTCTTGAAATTTATATCTCGATAATGGACAATGTTTTACGAACCTTTCTGTCAAGTTTGTCCCAAAGCAGTTCTACTAAGTGGGGGCCACTGCATATTTTGTAGTTCTCTTTTCCCTATTCCTTGATGCACATTTTTAAGGCAAAGCCTGGAAAAATATTAAGAAAATATAAATTTAAGCATATTGTTTTTCACCTGTTCATGATTTCGTATGAGGTCTGCAATATTGGCGTACGGGAAACATCCTTAGATAATTTTGGAGCCATTAAGGACAAACTCTGTCTTTTGTCCAAAATCTTTAAATTTTAACTCTTCGGTATACATAAATTTGTACTTATAATAGATACACAACCATGAAGGCCTGATGTAGATTAAGGCTCGCTCACTTGTAGTTCGGTATTATTATTCTCAGCACTCTATTCTATATTTGTCAAAAAAATTGTATTTTAGTTCGTAAGTATTTATTTAATCAATAAGTTTTATAGGAAGCACATGTGATGTCTTTGAGGGTTCGAGTTAAAAAGAAGCGAAATCAATTGCTCGCCTATGTATAGATATATATAAATTAAAATCAAGACTACAACGTTAAACAAAGTAGCAAAAACAAAACGGCTTATCGACAGGCAAAGAGAATCGCAGCTGCGCCCACAACATAATCCTTTACCCCGTTGAGATAAATAATTGGTGGAAGGAAATATAACTGGCGATCGAGCGTGTCGCATTTTGTGTAGAGCTTGGAGGATCCTCTTCGATCTCATTCAGTGTCGAATATTCAAATGCGAAAGAACTCAAAAAAAAAAAATGAGTGGAAAATATATCAAAATATAAAAAAAGATACAATTTAATTAAAAAAAAACGCAACAAGGAGTTAAGGATGAGTTATTCACTGAGCTTTTATTTGTTTTGTTGTTGTTTTTATCGTTTTTTTTTCTCTTTATATTTACATATTTTTAATTGTTCACTAAAATCATGCGAGTGGTGACGTGATAGTTAGTGGATTCATTTCCTTTTATTGTGGGTTGTAGCGCAGTGCAGTCTTAGAATGAGAGAACCTAATCATTTGTAGAGAATAGGGGAAGATTTCCACCCTATTCAGTAACGTTGATTGGATTTCGTTTTGATTTCGTCGGCTCGCTGTGGTGTTTCCGCTTGCCTGACACATTTTTTTCACACCCGGAGATGTGCGTTTTCCAGCTTCGGGTGTAACGTATGCTTTAAACTACACTCATGCTCATCACGATAATGTACATGACATAAATAATTTGTCTAAAATTATCTTAAAAAACAAAACAAAAAATAGAACAATTTGAGCTCATGTGGTATTGTTTTATTCATTCACAGTTGATGCTGCTGCGGCAGCGACCTCGTGCGATAGTTTAAAAAATAAAATAAAGTTTAATATATAAAAGATCACAATTAAAGTGTTTCATGTTTTTATTTTAAACACATTTATTTTTTTTATATCTAATTTTCTTACACAAGCAAACGCCGACCTTTATGGAAATAGCCACAAATTTAATAAGACGTATTATAATTAATTTATAATTTAATAAAAATTATTTTTCCAGTTGCGGTTTTATCGGGTAGAAATGTCCTGATAAGAATTTCAAATGTTTCGTTGTCAGTGTCAATTTTACAACATTTTGTCAGAATTTCTGATCTTTCTAACTGGAGGCTGTATAAGTGGGGCGTATGCGTATAGGGGACTGTGTTGTCAAATTCTTTGAATGTGAATTCTAACGCAAGTGTTTTCCTCTTAGTTGGTTCATACTTATATACAACTCACAGCTCAGAGGCCCGATATTGTACCAAAAAAATACTCCGAGATAAGGTTTTATCCAAATTTTGTCACATAATAGATAAGTAAAGAAACTGTTTGCCATCAGGTATCCTGCTCGAACACAGCGTAACTCCTACGCGGTGATAAGGGAAAACTCAGCCAGAGACCGCAGATAGATTTTATTACTATATTACTACTATGGTACAAGAACATTTAGCGGGTCCGATTGAAATACTAGACATTTTAAAAAAATGTCAGGACTTTTAACAGCTAATTGGCTTTCACTTCATTGGGTGCAAATATTGCGCCACCACCTGTATAACGTCCCTTCTGTTTCAAATTTCACGAAAACATTTATCTTCATTGGTGAATTGTTGCACATTTGTTTATTCTCGATCCTGCTTTAGCTTACGATCAAGGAATGAGTTTGAATGAACTTTATAGTTGCGATCCTTCACAAATGCGAGAATTCACCATTTTCATGAAAAACAGTAGTCCATTTGCATGGGCATTTAAAATGCTGCAAAAAGTTGAAGACGAATGCTTAAGAGCTGCACAATTGCATCTAATATAAGTGCCGAATATCTCTACAGCAATTTTACAAGATAAAAATTCTGATTTAAGATGCTATTACGTTCCAAACGTTGACGAAAAAAACTGTCGTTTTACAAAACCCTGATAATGAAGCACCCCTTGAGAGAGACTTATTGGCTCACGGCTTATCTGATCTAAATAACCAAAATCAAAGAAAAAACTGAAAGGATAAGAATATCCATTACTTTTTCCTGTAGAAAATCAAAATTGAAATATAAATATTATTTTTATAAATTAAATAAGCATTTGCTATGAAAAACAATCAGTCACAATGGCAAATATTTGAAAAGGTCGGTATTTGATATGGGCAACTCAAAGTTGCAATGTCTAGAGTTCGTCGCGCAAATGATTCGAATATTAAAATTATAAATGGTCCATATCAAGGAAAAATAAAATTTTCAAGTGAATTAGATTTAAGGCATTTACAATAAAATATGCCATAATATATTTTTTAAATAAAATTAATTAATAAATGTGTAAGTTATTTTTTTATTAGTATTCTCTCTACAAAGAGTAATAAAACTTATTTATTATTATTATTTTTTTGTTCTACTATGAGAACTTGTTTATTCTAGTCTCCACTTAGAACTAACTTACTTTACAAAAATCTAACCTAAGGAAAACACTAAAGAGAAAAGGAAAAATAAAAACAAATTCTGCTGGATAAGCATGCCGAAACATTGACTTCAATTGCAGGGCATGCACAGGAAATCGAGAGCTTCTGTGCTAATTAATTAATTTAAAGAGGTCTCAGCAGAATTTGGGTTTACTTTAGTTCAAGGTTTTAATAAACAAATTCTGCTGGCTGGGCAAGACTGGAACGATGAACTCAACTGTAGTACGAATAGAGGAAATGGGAATTTGGAAACAACACAGCAGAATTTGTGCTTTGATTAATTATGTTACTATAACTTATATAACAAAAAGCCTGTCATACGTCTCAACTGATCTAATTTATTTATTTATTTATTTCATTAATTTCTTATTTTCACTACCACTTCATTATTATTCGTTTTTTTTTGTCTATCTTATTTATTTATTATTTGTTCATTTATTTGTTACTCACATACAATTGATGCTTATTTATTTAATGATTTATTTAAACATATCTATATATTTTTTTAAAATTTTTTTTTAATACTCTCACATGAAGGTTTTTCTCGTGGTTTTCCTTCAGATTCTTGATCATTTCCATGTTCTTGTATCGTACCAAATCTCTATGTAATTTATGCGACAAAAGTCATGTAATCTTCAATACGAAAATAAAAATATCTATTTATCTGATTTGTTAAAAGACAAACACCGTTTTCATGAACAACTTAATCCCGATTCATATCCAAACATTCAACAAAACCTTAAAAGTTCAATTAGATTCAGTTACAAACAATGACAGCTTAGTCTTTTCATGCTTTCAACCCGTTTTAATAGTTTTGGCTCAACCAAACAAAAAACTACTACTACAAAGTTTGTTGCTCGAATCGACGAAGGTTTTCCAAACCAAAGTTTTTATTCAGTCCTTCGAGTATTGGACTCCCAATGTAAGCATTGCATTTATTTAAGGTTTCATTTCGTAAAAAAATAAAATAGGTAAATATTTTTCATATTACCACCCACGAGCCATCATCAGTCCAATAAGAAAAACAGCCTGCCAGCCTCTACCTATCACCTGGAATAACAATTTCGTTGTGCAGAGTGATACGGGTTTTGGCAGAGTGACAAAACAAATCGAAAGCAAAATACGAACAAAAAAAAAAAAAAAGCATACAAGGACATCGGTAAAATGAATTTTGAATAAAACACGAAAAACTTGCATCACTGCAAAATGTCAGCACCATGTCCTGGTCGTCGTCCTACAACCACCCATCCACTGGATTGCAGTTAGTCACCTCAAGCAACGATTTCAGGTGTTTCGCGAGTGTAAACACAATTTGCTAAAGCAAAGGACACAGACAAAAAAAAAACAAAAAAAAAAAGAAAAAGCCCCAAAAACACTGAGAAAAAACAGGATATTCTTTTTCTGTCGGGTATATCCTTTGCCACTTATCGATTCCAATACTCTCACACACATTCAGTTAAATCCTCACTCGACGATATTGGTTCGTTTGCTGACGAGAAATCCCTTGGAATTGCATCACGTAGGGTATGTGTAGTTTTGACAAAGCAGGACGAAGGACACCTCACAAAAACATGTCCGTGTTAATGCCTTACCCATATTATTCAGTCATTCAAATTGTCGTTCTGTTGATTGTCACTTATTGAATAGTTGCTGACAACCGCTGTTGTCTTTTCTTCTTTTTGTTTTGGTCCTGCTACTGCGGTGCTCCTTTATGAATCCAGGATTCCA
Source organism: Orthonevra nobilis (assembly GCA_963555765.1). Lineage (NCBI taxonomy): Eukaryota > Metazoa > Arthropoda > Insecta > Diptera > Syrphidae > Orthonevra > Orthonevra nobilis. The sequence continues at coordinate 149,300,314 of OY743224.1, forward strand.
AATAGGATGTCTTTTTTTTTTTTTTGATCGTGTGCGTTATTGGACCCACTTCAAGCGGTTCGTCCCACCGCAGCTCTGTCAGTTTCGATTAAATCAAATAAAGGATTTCCATTTGTACTAAAACATTGATCAACAAAATAACCACACCACTAGGGGGAGATGAATGGTTCGATGGATTCATTCAGTCGTGTGGAAAGGACGTGTTCGATTTTTTTTTTTTTTATCTCCAGTTCAGCCCAGTATCGTTCGTTGAATTTGTTTTCATCGGGATTTCAAAATAATACAGTTTCGAGAGTTGATACTTGAAGTTCTCTGTTTGTTTGTTTGGTAAAATTGAGGAGTGAATTTATATAGGTTTCTTTTTTTTTTTTGAAGAAAAATATCCTTGGTCCAGTGAAACGTTTGCGGAAAAATGCCGTTGTTGAGTGCAAATTGAGTATTCGAGTGGCAAAAGAAATTGGAATGGAATGGAATGGGTGGGAAGGCACTCATTTACACGCGCCTTTGAATTTGCTGATCACCAGTGAGTAAAAGGATATTGGACGAAGTGGTTGATTGTGAAGTTGATGATGTCTAAGAGGTCCTCGAAGTTCGAGTTGACTTGAGACTTGTTCTTGATTACCACGGTAGTTGTCTTGGAATTGTTAATAACGGGAAATGAGAGACGTTAAGAAAAATTGAAAGGTTTTCAATCTTGGAGGGGAAGCATGCTTTCGTGGAGATGGAAAAGAATTTATTTTTTCAAATTAAAATTGATTGACTGTCCAAATGAAAACATAAAGAAAACAGACACAAGAGTGATTTTCACTGAATCTGAGCTTCGTTTTTATGTGGCTTCGATTTTGGCTTGCAAGACTTTTTTCCGTGTGAGCTTGTTAGATACCACAACCAGTTTTCATAAAGTTATTGATACAAGGTTTTGAGGCTAAGCAGAAGATTTGGTGCTAAAGGTTTTTCCATTATTATATTGACTGTCTTGAGAAAGCAAATGCTCCTCACCGGGAATATTTAATCCAGCATAAGGGTCCTGATGTTAAAACTTTATATAGTAAAATTTCGTTCAAGGGGTTCAATTCAATTTCTATTCTGTCTTCGTAGCTTCTTAAATATTTGAATGTTTCACTTACTACTGGCACCAAATATGATGCATGAAAGTGATAATTGCAACTTACTTCCTTATAAGGCCATCGATCCTTGAAAGATCTGTATATCTGTTTTCCATCCATCACGATCACGGGCACACTACTTTCAGTTAGTAGGGCCATACCCTTGTACCCGCCATTCTGGTTACATGATCCAGGGTGATATGTAGATAAAATCCTTTGTTGTCATATCTGTCGACGGATATCTTCCGTCCGACGGATTGACATCGTGTATTTTTTTTTTCCACATAAGTTTGAATATTATTCAACTCGCATATTCTTCGATTGAAATTAGGTTGAAAAATTATAAGATAACGCATCTCCCTGCAAAAATTTTTATCCAGCAATTCCAAATTTGGCATTGTAAAGCTGTGTGCGATAAATGTGTGTCTTAAGTGGATTCAAAGTCAATAAATTGGAAGTTCGTTTTTTTCCCGGATTACACTCATTTCAAGTCCGGAAGCTACATTGGTCTGAATTGTATTGTGTGCCTGATTTCATTTCGGCCACAACTGGATAGGATTTCGCAAAAGGAGATATGTAGAGGCATGCTTTCGCTCTCTAAATCCCAACGGGCGAACTTTTTTACGAGAGCATCTCGTTCGCTTTATAAAGATTAGCTCGTATGTTATCTGAACCCGCAGGTTATTTATTTTCTTTTACTGTTCTCAAAATCTTCTAGAGTCGGTCATCCCTGCAGATCGGTCGTAAGATTTGGTTCATAATTCCGGAAAAACTCTTTTGTAACCGATGCTAATGCTTTTGAATTTTTTTGTAAAAAAAATATTATGTTTTATTTCGGTTCAAAAATCTCTTATTTTTTTGCAGAATTCCTTTTCTTTCTTCGAATCTTAATAACTTCTCATTGCAGCGTCTTTTCTAAGCGCACTTACCACTTCTTGTTAGGGGTGGAAGATGGAATAAGGTGGTCGGCTGCTTTATATTTAGAGGCTCGTTTGAGTACCAAGCTACTACACAATCTTTCAATTATTCTCAAAATGCTTTTACTGGGTCTGTGCAACATGCATTATTAGGAAAATCAAGATTTCACGGAGAGTGTAGTAATAACAAAAGCGCAATCGCATGACGCCTATCATTCCATTTTATTTCCATCGATCTTAAAAGTGACAAAAAATCCAGTGGCGTATTTATGTGCGATGCTGTCATAAACGCTTTTTAATGTGTTGCCTCAATTTTTTTTCAGCATTCACTTTTATATGTAAAATTTTTTAACTTACCAATTATTATTTATAATATAACTCGTTTCGATTTACTTACATTTTTTAAAAATAATTTTAAATACAAGTCAGTAATTTTAATACAATGCTTAGTATTAAACAGTAAATACTTTCTGAGTGACCTTTATAACGGTAAAGTTATTTTTCAATTTTCAATTATATTCAATCAGTTTTCGATAGTATTGTTTCTTCCCAAACCACTTTTCCTGTATATTAATATACTCCACAATACCAAGGGGACTCGTTTAATCAGACGCAGAAAAAGAAAAAAAATTACAACCCAAAATATTAATTTGGAAAATTTTTAAGCTTATGTCAAAAATATGCTGGTATGTTTACAACACAAAATTAAACCTCGCGAAAATTCGAATATTTTGAGAGAAAAAATTAAGAACCCAACAAAAAACAAACCTTAATTTATTTGTTTATTTCATCAACCAGCTTAAGGCTAACAGATTACAAATTTGGTAAATTATTAGTCTATTAACAATTTAATTTCCTAAAAGGCAAAACACAATGTTTTTGAAGCACTCTCTTGAGATGTGAAAATCAACAAATCTACAAAATTCATTAAAGGACTTAAGAGCTCTAGAAATTGGTTCATTCTGACTATAGTATGTTCTATGCCCCGTTTGAAGAAAAAGATGTCCTTCTCTTAATGGCCGATCCGGTGCATAAATAGGGAGCATGGACAAAAGAAGGGGACTTTTGATTCGGTAATAAAATATCTCTTATAAATATGATTTCGTGGCAACACCTTCTTGCACTATGACTCAATATGCCAAGCATCTTGCTTTATAAGATGGCTCAAAATTCTAACGCATTTCAAAAAATATATATTTAGTGAAGCGCCTTTGAACTCTTTCAAGCCGATCTGAATGGAATTAATAAATTGGACTCTAAATAATATCCGCATATTCAAGTATCGACCTAACAAGTGCAATAAAAAAGGGTAATAAAGTATGTGGGTCAGAAAACTTCTCTTAATAAACCCAACTAACGAGTTAGCTTTCGCTACTATGTGTTCCAAGTGATGAACAAACTAAAGCTTATTATCAATAATGACACAAAGGTCTTTTATTTTGTCTACACCTTCTAATGGTGTGAGTCCAACACAGTAAGTATAAGAGAGCTGTATTGAAACTCTCGAAAAAGAGATTGTGAAACATTTTTGAACAATTAAATTCAAACAATTTTTGACACACCATTTATATAAATACTCAAGATCCTTCTGCATTTTCATACAGTCGTCTTGACTTCTTATTTTCGAAAACAGCTTCAGATCATCCGCATACATTAAGAAATGACAGAATTCAAGATGTTGTACGATATCATTAATGAAAATTATAAAAAGTAAAGGACCCACATGACTTCCTTGCGGAACACCCGAAGTACAAAGGATAGGCCTTAAACAATGGTTATCCACGCTGACTCTGAGTACCCTCGCGGTTAAAAATGATGTAATCCAAGTCAAAATTGATGAGTGGAAACTAAAACTTTCCAATTTTTGCAATAGTAACTTATGATTCACAGAATCGAAAGCTTTACTGAAGTCTGTATAGATGGCATCAACTTGACAACCTTTTTCAACAGCATTTATTACATATGATGCAAAATGTGTTAAATTAGATGTAACCTTAAGCTTCATTAGAAAAAATTTTGTTTTTAGTGATTAGAAACAATTTAACCTGGGTTGATCCGAAAGTTCTTATACATATTGGTACGATCGAAGAATTAAGGAGGATGCAAAATCCCGCCATATTTCTGGAGACGGTAATGTCACGACTTGGGCTTGTTTCTGTGCAACTGGTAAGGCGACTGGAGGATGACATGGTAGAAAAAGTGAAGAATTAGCTTTAGGTGACTTAGTATTTCAACAATTTTATACTACCGTTCGAACTGCAGGAAACGTCAAAGAGTGTTTTTTTTCCAGAAATATTGATGTTTTGGACTAGCCAACAAGAATTGATCGAGAATTAGTAAAGAGCATAATCTCGTTTGTTGTATCTTAACAAACCGTTGGAAAACTCAAAGAAGCTATAAAACCGGCTTGGAACTCAATTAGAAATCCTGCTCTTCAAAATTTACCCATTATTAAAAGTATATTTAAAGAAAAATAAGGGCTTAAAATCCATACACAACATCTAAAATAACTTGGCTACAGATTTTTATTAAATTTGATTTAATTGTTATTAAAGTAAATATTTTTCTTATTTTTCCAGCAGCTTTCAGTAACGGTTCAAAAAAAATCTAGCTTTACTTTATTTACAAAGATAATCATTACGTTAATAAAACCCTTGTATAAGAAATATCATGTTCGAAACCTCGCGTTTAAATTCTTAGTTTCATAAAATAAAATCATACTTTTTAGTGTTTGAAAATCAAATTTGCTTAGTAATACAGTTTAAATTTTCTTTTCGGATTTCAATAATATTCACCCATTGAAGTTATTGAAAAAAATCAAAAATACGCTTACAATTTCTGAGAAAAAAATCATAATCATAAAAAAAATATAAATCATTAAATTTTTTGTGACTAAGTGTTTTTCGTTCAAAACTTGCTTTTTGGCATTTAAATTTATACGCAAGAGATTATTATTAAAGGTAACTAAGAATCTTCAATAATAATATGAATAACAAAACGAATCCAAGTCAATTATTACTTTTAATTATATTTTTATGTTTGCACCTTAAAAATTCTGTTGTCCCCCATTAATAACATCTGATCATGTTCAATTCAACAGCCTCTGTTCCACCCTATCCATGGACAGGTTATCAGATAAGCCTCTGTATAAAATACCTTAAAGCTTGGCAGGAGACCAAAGTGCCAACAAAAAGGGGATAGCATACTCATCTCTAAGATGTAGAATCAGACGAGTGGAAGACTTCCTTTGATTTGCCAAGTTAGCAAAAGTTTACTTCACCTGGACACCTACCTTTACAAGAATGATTGAAACGTGTTTAGCAGCAAGCTTGATTGTAACCTCTGCACTGTAGATCAAATGAAGTTTACTCACTATAACACAAATAGGATGCCGCTGCTCAAGTCTTCTGCATAAGTTGCTTACGCTTCAGCAGTCCAGAGTTCGAGAAATGGCATCCATTCCAAACTAAACTTAATTTTAAATCCTTTCTACCGCCTCCTTGGTGCAACTCTTAGCGTTGACGTCCCCACGAGAATATCAGTAGTGCAGCTCCACTCAGAAATTGTTTTAGATGGCTCAACAAATTGGAGAAACTTATTTAAGCAAATTTCACCACTACCATCATCGTACACTAACGCCAAACCATCCAATGCGCTGTACATCCTTTATTGTGCTTGGTGCGAAACGGCCACTAACCCGATTCCATTGCTGGCCATTGGCAGGATAAAAGTTGTTTTGATTTAATCCCAGAGAAGGTGGCACTCTCTTTCTCACTCTTTGTGACTCTTTGTCTTTCATATACAAACTGCTGGAGGAGCCGGAAGGCGAAACTATAGTATCCTGCAGCACACTGTATCCTGATGCTCTCAGTTGTTTAACGTCATTCGTTTTTTTTGCTTCTCTCATCCTTTTTCATTTCGTATTAGTCGCTTAGTCGCTGTGTGTGAAAAGTTATCGCCCTGTTCACGATTATCCTGTTATTTAAAGTCCGTGACGGAATTTCCCGTCAACGTATTTCGAATGCACATAAAAACTTCCGTGTGAAACTGCAACAACCCACCCACCCGTGCTGTTGAATGGTGGTGGTATGCCCGATGGGCAGCTCTATCCCAAAGTCGCAGTCGCCGTTGTCGTTCCAGCCGAAGGAGACTAGCATTCGAATGAACACTCCTTAAAGTGGATAAAACTTTTATTTTAATTTTGTCACACTTACTTAACATGATTTTGTTGGACTCCTTGTGCTCTTGTTGTTATTATCAGGAATGGAATCCTATTTGCTCCTTGCTGTTGCTGGTGTTGGTATTTTTTTTTTGTTTTTTTTTTCTTCTCTATTTTCCTTACTATTTCTGTGCCGACTGAAGGGTTTCTTTATTTACTTGTCCTTATTTTCACTGTTCAGCGCCAAAGAATTGTTGGTGAGAAAATTATATTAGTAAATTAAACTTTCAAATCGCGTTTCTCGACTAAGTCTAAGAGGGTCTTACGGCTGAGGAGGGGATACAAGGTTTGCCTCAAGAATATCGATGTTGCTGATTAGAAGGGACTCTATTGAGTTTTTTTTTTGTCTTTGAAGGAATTTCAAGGATGCTCGTGGAAATTGAAAAGTTTGCCGAAACGGATAGGCTGAGGGCTAGCACAGCCAACTTTTCATCCGGGAAATCAAAAAGAATCACATCTTGTTATCAAAACCTTGAGCCGTATTTATGTTGATTACTATCGTATCCAAGAGCAGATATATTCTTAGTAAATTTATAATGATCTTGTTATGCTTCAAAAGATCTATCGCCTATAGGTAAAATCTGTGTTAACGTTGTAAGAGAAAATACAGCTTAACAGAGGAACACAAGGTCCACCTAAATTAATAGTTTGGTTTTAGGCGGTGGCATGGTACCAAAGTTCTTTCTGAAAAATTAAAGAAATCTTCTTCTGAAACAAAATAAACTTTATTAATTTATAATTCAGTCATAATTGATATAAAATAGAAACAGCCAAGGAATTTTAAAAAATTCATTATATAAGTTCAATAAAAAATAAACAGTAAGAATAAATTACTTAGGCTTGTGGAAGGGTGCAAAACAACTCATGCAGAGAGGAATTTGACATACCTGTAGACGGTTTTTGTCTGCCTCTACTTCTTGAAATCCTTGCAAAATACACAACGCAAATGCATGGGATCTTGTACAGGTAAATGCCCATGACGTATTTTTTTTTCTCCCAGATGAGTCTGCGCCAAATTACTGCAGTCATTTTGTTTTCGCCAATTAAATTTTCCAATACTCCAACTAAGGAGTGTCCTAGTTCAGAATTTATTATCCATGTATTCGTAACTGACATCATGAGTAGCCAAAAGAATACCTTCTCCCATCACTAAGATGATTTTCTATCTAAATCGTACTGGCCTGCCATTTGGTTTTCTCGGTCTGCCTCTTGAATTTGATCATCTCTACGCACGGTATGTTCACTTTTTGACGGTCTTTTGAAAGTTTTTTCTACTGGTGTCATATCATATGAATGATAATTACTTACAATGATGACTTACTTAATATAATGCCATTTGACAAAAATAAAGACCGTGTTTCCTTCTTGGAAAACACATTCTCCTTTGAGACTTGTAATTTCTAACGACATAGCAGTTCCTAACGTGCCATAATCTTATGTTTCAAGAATTTGAACGCTCGCGAGAAATCGCTTATTGGTTAACAATGCGTTCACCAAGAGTTCGTTCATCTTCTTCTCAACCACAGTAGATCTTGAAATCGCACATGTTCGCCCGTAAGAGAATCACTCCAAAGCCACATTTTTGGCCTAAAAAATCGGGACTTCAAACACTCAATAATTTCTTTAACATAATATAGCTTTGATGCTCCTTCTGCATTTTCGGGAGGAGCAAAATACATGTTTGATTCGATTTAATTATTTTTTTTATTAATTTATTAATTTTTTTTGCTAAAATTGGATTTACTTTTTCATAGGCTCACCAAAATTAAATCTGAAATCTCTCTCAAATAAAAAAATTCCTGACCTTTTTTAAAAATTTCATCACAGATAAATTACTTAAAGGCTATCTATCTGGAAATAATAATTTTTGTTAGACAACATGTTACTTGAAATGAAACAAGAACTTCCTGATGGGAAGTTAATAAACGTATCCATTTTTGTTCAACGTGTAACAATAGTCTAAAAATTATGTAACTTCAATTTAATATGTTAGAAGTTTATTTGAAATATGTAAAAACGAATTTGGAACCATGATTTAACATAATACACGATTCAATCCAATCGCCGACCGATTTAAATTACGACATAATCAACTCGTATGTTGAGGAGTTAGTTGAAGAAAAATCAAGTGATCTTGAAGTTGATATGCAAGTTTTTCAACTAATTTGATCTATGTGTAGGCAAATAAATTAATTAGCTGTCAAATTAAACAGAAGCAGAAGGCAGATGGCTACTTAAAAGTAAAAAGGAGTTGCAGTGTTGATTTTGCTCCATTGCCTGTAAAGCTTCATATATAGGAAATTTCTTCTTCTTTAAATAGTTGTGTTGAAAAAAATAGGCTTTAACAATTTTGGTAGCAGAGTTGTGAACGAATGCAATCTTTTGGAAACGCATTCACGATATTTATGTCTATGAATTCAAATATAAGATTGATGGAATTGAGTTGAAAAAAGTTTTTAATCACCATTCTTATAAGGTGAATGCTGGTGCATTACTTGGTCAATGTGATTTCAAAAATTTCGCCGAAGTCATTAGTGAATTCATTTTTTATTGGTTGAAGTCAGCGAATTCAACTTAAATTCTTTGAATTAATTTATAGTTACAGAATTCACTTCAGGATTTATCTATTTATTTATTTGTGTATTTGTATATTTATTTTAATTTTTAATTATTTATTTATTTACTTATTTATTTATTAACCTTCTTATTTATTTATTTATTTATTTATTTGCTTGTTTTTTTGTGATCTTTTTTTATTTCTTCAATAATTTATTTATTATTTGTTGATTTATTTGACCATATTAATTTCTCATTTGTTTGATACATCAGTTTATATTTGGGTTTATTATATAAACTTTTGTATATATACTTGTTTATATATTTATTTATTTACTTTCTTTTTCAGTTGAATACCAATTTGCTAATTTTTACCAAGTAAAATAAAAGTCTTCCTCATAAATGGCTGCAAAATGAAGAAAAATGTCAACATCGAATGACGTTGTGTTTGCCGCATTTAAGGCAAACAAGGATATTCAATTTTTAGATAATTTTTTTCTTATTTTTCAACAAACACGCTTCAGAATAACTTGATACACTTGTGTATACTATATACTTGAAAATACCATTAAAATCAATGTCTTTGGTTGGGTTAGCAAAGCATGTACACGGTTGTGAAACGAATTCCAAGGAATTCCAAACGAATTCTTTGCATGAATTTGCCAACAAATTCACACATTTCTACAGTAAGTCTGCATTAAAATGTCTTTTGATCTCATGATCGTTTTATATCCTTGATCTTGGATTTTTGTGAGCGATGCTATGAGAAATCTTAAATTTAAAAAATCAATGTGGTGCTTATTTAAAGAAGGCGCGAAACCCTTCGTGTGAGAGTTAACTCCCCGAGGGTTTCTGTTTTTTTATAATAATTGAAGTAAGACGATCTGGAGTATGATGGCCTCTTTGGACCAGATTTTGAGTATGAAGAAGAGATTTTGATGTCAGAAGTTGAATTGACTTGTTGAGAGAGGCACCGTTTATGATTTTTCCGCCAGATCAGATATGTTGGTAACATTGAACTTGACTTTTATGTGCTGCGCCGCCTCGAAGCTTGATAGATACCTCAACGACGTGTCGTCCGATTGCATATTTATTTTTATTGAATAATATTAGATGTCTTATAAAATTGAGAAAATATGGTGGAAGTATTTTCGGGTTTTAAAAGTATTGCTTTTTTTGGATTGAAAACAAAAAATGTTTATGCAATATTTGACCAATTTACTAATACACTTAAGGTAGGTCATTCTAAAAGGGTCGAAAAACGAGTGGTTCAGATATACTTGCCCATGGTATCCCGTCAAAAGATCCATTGATTGCGAGTATTAATGAATTATGGAAACTCTTTGATTTCGTAACTTAGTTTTTTTCCAGCAGCACTGAACTATCGCTCATAACAAGGTTGGAAAAGTCTTAAAGACACAGTAAAGTTACACAAAGTAAGTCATATTTTAGTTTTATAACTTTAAAACTATAAAACCACACTTAAAAATTGGCATTCTGATGTTCAGTGTGCAACCTTGGCCAATTTCCAAAGACCAGAAACCAAAGAGGACTTTAGTTAAGTATGTAATGTGGGTAAGACAGCTGACAATATGCGGAATTTCACGTGAGTATTCGAAGATAGTGCTTGTAGCTCAATGTTATCATTTGGTTACGATTTCCAATCTGAAACATCCAATTGTTCTTCACGGCCTCACCTCGCGCTAGTGATTCTGAATCCTCCGAAGAACCGGCAATAAACTTTAACTCGTACGCCCCCAAAAAAAGACTTGTTGCCTTAAGATTTTCTGTTTTTATACAAATAATGTCGGATCAAGCTACGTTAGATAAGCTCTTGACAAACTAGGTAAAAAGGCTCTTAAGCCTTATGATCAGCAAGGAAATATATAAAGTTGAATAGGGATCAATCCTGAATAGCAAAAGGAGTCCATTAAGGTCACTGCATTCTGGGGAAATATGCATAAACGTTATGTATTACCGACACTGATTTAGGCAATGAACTAGGGACGTGAAATATAAAATCCTTATATTGGAAATGTTTATTGTTAAAGAAGCTTTTTTTTGGTTTTAAGGTTCCTACTTAGGTCATGATGGGGCCTCCGTGGTGATAAGTATTCAATGAACCCCAGTTTCTTGACTCTCTTCAATCTTACCATACCATGATAAACCAACTTCCTTTTAATTGAATTGAGCAAGTTCATTTGATTCGATCGACATTCAGTACAAGTTTCCACTCAGCTCCATACAGCAACAAACATTTTTCCAAATCTTTCATACCCCATTTCTTTCTTTGGTTTAATCACATCGCACCCAGGGGTAGATATCCTTTTCTCCAGAGAACCCATTCACCTTCATTCACTCTGCCTTTGCAAACAAAAAAAATCCAATTAACGTTCTGCGCAACAATTACCCATCCAATTCATTTCAATCGCATGTATTCTAGTTATGTAACTCCATTTCCGACGAGCACAATAGGGAGCAAGGATAGATTACAGCAGCGTGGCAAAACCAAAAGGAGCAACACAAATTAATCAAACACGTTACGTTGGAAATTGCAATAGGTATACCGCGCCGCCAACCAACCAACCGTCCCGCTGAGCTGTGTCGCACCCCCATACATACAGGTCCCGTGTCACTCGAACTGCGGCACATCCTGTGTTTCCTTTTCACTCTCCGCGTTTTCTTTTGCGCTATTAAAAACTGAATAATTTATTTGAACGCTGGGAGACATTAATCATCTTAATTCGCACGCACACATATGTATGCATACACAAAGGTGAATGGGTAGACACACGGAAAGATGCCACCCATGGGAGTCAGAGGGAGGCAGGAAACCACCTTCAACGACAAAATAAATGTCCTCGCGTTAATAATATCGGTCTTGTGTGGGCAACAACATCGGTCACAGCATCATGGGGCTACTCCTGTAGAACGACCGCCAGACCGCAGGCGACGAACGTGTCAATGGCACCACACAAGTTATTTTTGTTTATCATTTGACGGAATGTTTGATCGCGTTATTTGTAGAGCATGAAGTCCTGTGGTTATAAGGATGACTGATGCGTGTGTGCTTTTGCTTTACTTAGATGTGAGAAGCGTTCTTAAATTAAATCCGCTGTCTATATATGAATTTTCGATTGATTGGTTTGTGTTTGTGTGTTTTGATTTGAAGGAGACACTTGACGATAAGTGTGGCAATGTCCTTGATTGCTTAGCTCAAAAGGATTTACATCCCGTAGAGCCCGACCACATGAAACCACATATTAGTCAAGAGTAAGACAAACAATGTGGCCAAGTCCTCGATGTGGTAATTGAATCGATTATCATTGATGACAGTTATCATTGGATCTCTTTGACTTGCATGTTTGTATTGAGAAATTTTACAGGACAACCATTAGCTAATCAAAATTTAAGATGTGGTTTAAAGTGAAGGATTTACCAACTGTAACAACAGTAGTAGTAGTTTACCTTAAGTGTTTAAGGTGTTTGAGTTAAGGTGAAGAAGGATGTCCTTGCTTCATTAAAGGGTGCTCATAAAGAATCTTTCAGTTCACCGGCAAAAGTGGAGATCGTAGGTGCATCTTGGCCAGCGGAAGTAAATAAGGAGTTAACACTAAACTTTGTCCAAAAGATACACAATGACTTCGAAATTACATTGCTCCTCATGCAACTATTTGGTACTGGATGTGATTCAAATTCACAGCATTTAGAAATTTTTCAATCGAGAAGTCATTTTTCTATACTCATGCTTATTCTAGCGGACCCGATAAACGTTATCCTGTCCGAACGTTATTTAAAGTTTAGCAAACGTTTTCTATATTCGAAATCACTATAAGGTAAACAGGCATTGACACAATTATTCGGCCAACTTGTTCGGGATATCGAAAGATTTTTTTACAGTGAGTAAGTGAGTTCGAATATACCATTCCCGATAAGGTTTTAAACGCAGACTATTTAATTTTGCCATGCAACTTGTGTTCGTAGCTGTAAAATCAATATATTCAAAGTAAAGAATGAATAAAAAATTATTATAATATCAAACATGTGGGATAAGATGTTGTAACAATTTATCACCTAATTCACGCCGAGTTGACAAAAGAGAAAAACATAAGAAAGAGAAATCCTTTAGAAGACACGTAATAAGCACTGCAAAATTAATCGGACACGCAAAATACTGAATGGTTACTTTTCATAACAATTGCCTCTTTGAGTCGTGGGCGGGTTAAATCGATTAGTAATTTCTAACAACGAGTTGACATAGAACTACGGCAACATCGTTCAAATTTCAAACGTTGTAATTGTTTCATTGTCTCCGGGTATCTTCTGATCAAATAACATAAAGTGTATTTATTGGAGGTATATGAAGGTACCATTGAAGGAATACCTCCTAACAGTTATTCAGTGCAAAATAAAATCCTAGAACAACCCATAGAAATAAAGCCTAATACCACACTTGGTAGTTCTCTTTTATTTACAAACCAAGCTTACCCCAAATTTACAAAAAATGGCAGATAAGTTTTTTTAAATATTGTTTTACAAATAACTTCGCTCAATATTCTTAATATTCCCATCCATTCCAACTTTAAAATTTAATTTCGTTTTAAAGTCGATTTGAAGTTAAAAAAAAGTTGTGCTAAAAATAGTTTCAAAAACTTGACAGAAAACTATTGTTATCTTCCGTCTTTTGTTCACATTCATTTTTTTAAAAATGCACTTCTATTGTTCCCACTATAAATAAATATAAATATTAATTCGCCAAGCAGATTTAAGTAAAAAAAATATTCTGAAAATTGAATTAACTAAACTTTGGCTGGCTCTGCAAGCTGAACGATTCTTTGTTTCGAGTCGTAGGAATCACGGTTTATTGCAAAACAAAGTGTCAAAAATATGGGCGCAGAAGTTTTATAGATCTATTGTTTCTAAAAAAAACTTTGGCGAGGGAATCGAAACCAGCCGTTTGCCCACTCAAACAAAAAAAAAATGTATCTTAATTGGTCCAGCCATTTAGGAGGAGTCCAGTGACATGCATACGTACAGTAGAATTTTATATGAAATCATATAAACGAGTTTCACAAGCTGCCTCAGCAACAGCAACTTCCAGAATTACCAAGGTAGCAACAAGAGTAGCAAAAGCAGTAAGAACAGCAGTAGGAACAACAACAACAACAACAACAACTTTGTGGTTTAAATTTTCAATTCTTTTGAAAATTTTTGTTTTTGTTATAAAATTCAAACTTGTAAATCAAATTTAGCGAAAATCTTCTCTTAATTCATTAACGTTTCAAATAAATCCATTTTGGATTCGATTGCTTTTAGTTATACTTAAGGCATGGGAAACGAAAAAAATCTGCAATCAAACATATATACGCAAGTTTACACACACAGAAAGATTTAATTCTAAATACCGTGAGGCCAACCTTGAGGACTTCGAAAGATATGTCAAGTTTTTGAATTCTAAAAATCGGACCCAGTGCTATTGATCAGAGGTTCCCAATTTTTTTTCGGCCACGGAACCCTAAATTATCGTCCTTTTTTTGCGGACCCCAAAATTGATAATAACAGAAAATATCGTGTTTTTGACGAGAATCAAAAGAATAAATGATATAAAAATAAATGTATTTTAAGTTTAATAAAACATTTATTCTGCAACAAAAATTCGTTTTAACACTGTAATGTGAAGAACGAAATTTTGTTTACATATTAACTTTAAATAATCTTAAAATCAGGCTTTATGTCCGATAACTGAATTCGAAGGGGTGGACCTGCATCCAGTCTGTTTCTGTTTTTGTTTTTCGTGTAAGCCCAAGCTGAAAATCCAGCCTTATATCGGTAAGTTGTTACAAATCGAAAGAGCTTTTCTGCGACTCTAGGGTATTCATCTTTCAATCCCACTCATATTGTATTCAAATTAGAGTCTTCTGATTCGCAATTTTTCATTCATTCTCTGGTACCGTTAGCGTCGATGGTTTTATGTAATTTGCAAATGGACTCTGTGCCCAGTCGATGTCAAAAGATTTTTTTAAGGTTAATCAAATTTTGATTTATGCTTCCTTCATCATCTAAAATAATCTGCACCACATTTTGATCCAAAAACTCCTTTAAAAGAGAAAATAATTCTTAATTTTTTTTCTTCAACACATTCAGTCCGGAAGTTTCGGGAAAAATACTTCAACCAATTGTTTTCTTAAACATTCATAATTTTGAGCTTCAGAGCCTTAAAAAACCTTGACTAAAATTATTAAATACTGATGAAATTAATTCCTAGAAAATGAAAAAAATAATCCTCAAAAAAACCATCATTAATAATTAAGCTGGGTGTGTTATAAGTATTTTTACTCTTTACTTTGTTTCTATTTTTGCTATACTTTGCACTCTATAAGCAATGCAAACTTAAAAAGAATCGAGCAGTTATTGGTTCGGAGGTCAATAAAACACAAAAACAACAAATCATACTTTGGAAAGGCGCTAACACGATTTTTCTAAATTCAAAAAAAAAATTTTCTGACAAAAGTTCAGCTTTTCTGCCTTTAAATTTATATTAAGGAAATATGTCATAATGATTGACAATAAGCGGATTTCCTAAACTTTTGCCGGAGCAGAAGATATTATGCAAAAATTAAAACGAAGTCTGAAAAAACACTTGCTCTTCAAACCACGTAATTTTTGAAATAAACAAATAAAATGTGCACATCTTTACCTTCCTCGAACTTGTTGGCTTCTTGTCGTCAATGCTTATATCAATCCTCAATATAGAACACAAAAACCCAAATGGTTTTATGTCTCCTTGTTTTTGAGATAATTAACAAAAAAAAACAATTTAACTAAACTTTATTTTTCATGTTTTTTACCAAAATTTTGAGTTTGCATGTGAACTTTTCAAAAACTATTGACATAAATAATTTAATATAAAGAATCAGAGAACAGTTTTCTGGCTTTCAGAACCGGTATAGTACTTTATTGTAAGTATTTTCGTTGGGCTTAAAAAATGCCCCTACCTCGTAAACGGTCCCATACCATAGTTAAAAATTGCTTGTTTCTTTTAAGAATAATAATATTAATAAATATCAAATTTAATTTAAATCTCATACTTAATATTTTCCTAATCCTGTGTCAGAGAGTCCTTGATATTTTATAATTTAAAAACAAGAGCACTTTGAAGTCAGTTTTTGTAATTTTTTTGTACAAAATGCAGGTAAGTCATTGGTTAAAGCTTATAAATCATGCACCTGTGAACAAAGTTCCAGCTCGACATATAAAAAAAAAATAACGAAAACACAGTTGAAAAACTCTTTTCAGTAAACCAAAGAGAAGCAGTTTTCAAATTGATTAAGTTAAACTGATGTCCTGATGTAGCAACTCTGAGTTAAAGCAGGTGTTAAAGTGTACACCATAAAGTGATGTCCTCTCTCACTACGCCATTCTTTATTGTCATTTCACAATGTTTCCCTTTTTGTTTTAAGGTAAACACAAACAAAGGATATATGCACAACGAAAACGATGCAAATACTATATAGTATGTAAACATCCTCAGCGAGTTTTTCAATGTTTATTTTAAAAGCTCGATCCTTGTTATTTTTACCTCGATGAATAAAAGAATATGGTCAATTTTTTTTTGCCAGAATTCACTGTTTCGCTTTTTTAAAGGTTATCCTTTATTCTTTTAAATATTCACATCACAGCGATTGACAAGTCTCTCGCGAAGGTCAGCTGTCAAAACGGCGTGAGACCTAAAAAAAACATATAATTTTAACAGGATGTTTTTTGTTATCCTTTATTTTTAACTATGAGATAGAAATATAGGTATGAATCGCCGAAAAAGAACAAATAGCAAAATAAATTGAAAAGAAAAATACCAACAAAACAAAATTCACACTCCTACCCCGGACAGATACACAAATCCCACCGTTCAACGCCACGCTTAACTTTCATTTCCAAGCACAACGATTTTCTTCTCCTACTTTCTTGAACTCTCTCCACAGCAGCGAAACAATCGCTTTGAATGGTTTCGCCATTGAAAAAGGAATAAACGGCATCAAGACTCAACCCCCAACTACGCCACCATAGCCACAGCCAGAGCCAATAAGTTTTGGGGTTTGTGAGTGAGCGGGAGAGAGTGAAATTTTCTCAATAAAATTATAGTCACGTTTTCGATTACATTTCTCACCCTTCTTGGTCGAGGTTGTTCCAGCGAAGGGCTGCTGCAATACTAGCCGGCGCGGCGTCTTTAGATTCTCTGCCGTTGTGACCACAGTTCGTTCACCAACTCTGAAGCGAACCTCCCCGGAGGCGCTTATTTCTTGTGGTTATGGGGTAGATTTTCGATTCGGAAAAAGGGCACCCAGGAACGCTACTATAACATTCGATAAGTTGTTACAAATAAATTGCGGTTTTTTATGTTAATGGATTTTGCGCGACTTTGAATGGGTTGACTTGGGAAAGAGGGGCTCTGTTCTCGTTGATATACTTTTTGTTGTTTCGGACTATCTTGGCATGCCAAGCGCCCGGGGGAAGGAAAAGCTAGGGTACCTGCTAGTTTGTTTGCGAGTTTTCCATATTCGTCGATTGAATGGAAGTCGATTTGCATTCGAAGACGCATATGTAACGACAACGTTGAAGAATGGATAATCGTTTTGAATTTCGTAGTAGGAATGTGCCGATATAATTTGGATCGTATGCTTTGTGAATAGAAAATGTTTGGGATGATTGGGGAAATTTATCACAGTGTGTCGGACTTGGAGGAAACAAACTTTGGAAATATGTTAAATGCGGCGTATAGGAATCGCTTTAATTTGACTTATTTTCCAGATACGTGGAGATGTTTCGCATAAAATCTTTTGCAATGACATTCTTTAGATCCAATTACGATGGATAAGATTCGGTATGTGTCCGAAGAGTGAAGTCTCGAGTCCAAGAAATAGTTTCTGCCTTGGGAATCCTCCGAGGTTAGAAGGTAAAAGGTGAACTTCAGCTTAAGCGATGAGTCTGTTGATTTTTTTAATCGAAATTTCCAAATTTTCAGTTTCATTTTTTTGCGGTACAAAATTGATTTTCATTTGAACAGTTTGAAAAGTCGACGGTGTTTTTGAAACAGCGCGAATTTGGAAAAGAAATTTAAGTCAATTTAGCGAACCAACTGCAGCTAGTGTAAGCAAGTGTATGTTGCCGACAGTGTCATCTAATCACGCCAAACATCTGACAATATTTGACGGCTCGTTTGCCTTTGAATTGGATCAATTTGTAAGACCACAAGTTTGAATCCTAAAGTATGTTTTTGAGTATATCTTGAGCTTTGACTTATTTTTAAGAAAAAGTCACCACTATCAATGGTGTGTTCAGCCATGACTTAGTGAGTGATGCTGTAGCGGTAAGTCCATTGGTTTTTAATGCTGGAGCTCAAAGATTTTGTTATCAAATTAATGGATTGTGCAGTCATTGGCTCTGTTGTGACGGGAAGACATTGACTGCAGTTCGATAAGGCGATTTTTCAAAAACCAAAACGAGTAAGTCTATCAAGAATAAACGAGAGTAATGTTGAATAAAATACAGCGAATTGAGCGTATACAAATGAAAAGAATGTTGGATAAAATACTGCGAATTGAGCATATGCAAATGAGTCGATATCAAAATCTCAGCTACTCTATAAGGATTCCGCCCATTGAGCAATCGTTACCAAAATACACCAAAGTTTCAAGCCGATACAAAAATATTCAATTTCTTTTCCTTAACTAAGCTGTGAATAATGATCTATGTCAAAACTTGTTCGTTATCGTTTCTCTGTTTTGAGCAGCTTGGAACCAACCGCAAATTTGTTCAAAAAATCATCTTTTCAGATGAGAAACGTTATCCATCTCAGAGGCCGCTCCGTATTTTGGGCCCGGAATATGTAATCGAAGGTCAAACACATCCAAAACGTGTGACCGTTTTCCGTTGCTCTATGATTTTGAGATTATTGGTTAATTACAGTCAATGGGTTGCTCTACCAAAATTTGATCATTAAATTTTTCTGGCTTTGAATTTGGACTTGGGCGAGCGATGCTTCATGCAAGATAGGGGCAATGGGCAAAAAAAAACACCCAACAATAATTTTATTGCGCAAGTAATTGAATAATCGTGGAAAAAGTCGCTAAGCTGATTTTGCTTAGTTGCCAATGATCTTAAAGTTGGATGCTGTGCGATCAGGTCAAACACGACCTCAAAAATAACGATGGTGTCAGGCTATTCATAAAACCGTAAGAAATATATTGCAAAAATTGGTTGATAGGATGGCTAAGGTCGAGGCAGTTTTTTAAATGAGTTTTTTTTTTTTAATATCTACCCCTGCCCAAGCGGTAGACACTACGATCTGAAAGAATAAGCTAACAGACATAACATCCTTCTGATGAAGATCAGAATGTCTTTAGCATTGGATTGTCTAGTGTGCAATGGCGAGGATATCTCTCTGAGGAAAATACGCCTTCTTGGCCACATAAGAGCAAGTCATTCACAAGGAATGTGTAACGCCATTTCGTCGTCTTTTAAACAGAGTCGGAATTCGGTGGTTGTACTGAGTCATAATTTGGTTGGATGTGATCTCAAGCCCAGGAGGGAGGTCACGTTTGCTCCTTGTTGAGTTTAAGGATTTCTCTGTAAGAGAGGGGACTGATCAAAAATTTTTGTTTTGAATGAGATAAAATTTAACCAATTAATCGGCAAGAATAAAATAATGACTGGGCGCATTATTTATGAGTGACTAGACTTTGAATTTAAGGTCCTTTTGCTTAAAATGTTTTTTGAATGTTGCAACTTTTTTTAAAAAAGTCGGCGAGAATCCTTACTTTATTTTTGGCCTGCTGCCTTCCAAGGCTTGTTGTTTGAATGATCTATTTATTTACAAAAAATTGTATGTCCTATACTATATGGTTGTTACCCAATTTTTGCAATTTTAATACTTTTCCATTTAAGTTCTGAACACTTTTTTTTTCAAAACGAAACCTTTTCTTCTGTCTCGCATGTGATGTCTGTAGTATAACCTTTACCTTCAATCATTTTAATATACGTATTCGTATATTGAGAAACTAAACACTTTGAAGAACATCCTGCATTCGTTCATATATACTTAGTACTTCTCCTTATATAAATTTTGTACTGTTTCAGGAATTTCTGAAAGCGACTTAAGATGAGTTAATCACTGACGGAAATGGGATCGTGATCCAGAGCTTCATTTAGACCAAAAGCTTTGCCAGTAGATGCTGTACATTCGCCTCATTTGAGGCTAAAGATTTATTTCTAGTTTCTTCTGAATTTGTTTGTCTTTTTCGAAAATTTTGTCATCTTATTAGTTGGGTATAAATTTCCAAAGAATAATTCATAACCTGAGTTATTAAAATTTAAAAATTTTATTTAAATTTCTGGTCACAAACAATAATTTCTGAATCTAAGGTGCCGAACCCGAAATTCGAGGCTTTCAAGGTCCTGTCTGCGATCCTTTATCTTTATCGAAGTATGTCTACATTTAACGTCACGTAGAAGATGACATTCACTGTAATAAGTGAACGTCTAAACCCTTTTTGCAACACGCAAATGGGTCAATATTTGGCCTATCGAATCACCTGTTCACCCAATTTTCAAATATATTACCAAGTTTCAAGTCAACCATCTTAAACTTACTCAGATATGGCGCAGAGAACTGCACAGATTAGACCAAGTGCTTTCGAATTATTCCAGACTCGCACCGGTTTCCGACAGGGATATGCGCTGTTTTTGGGTACCATTCAACAGGATTACGTTTAAAGGGAGACCGCGGCTTCGGATGCCTATAAGCTTGGTTTAATCATCTGAAGCCTTTATAGAAGCTTAAATCCTATCCAAGGTTCATAGAGATCATGTTGTTTTTTGACTGTTAAATGTTCCAGCCAGCTGAGAAATACAATCATTTGAAGGTTTGCATATTCACTTGTTAGTTGCCTGCTGTTCTCGTCCCTGTTTCCACGCTTTTTAGTGTAATTTTTATCGACTCTTCTACTCTAAAATTATGAAGACATAAAGCTTGCAAATTTGTATGAATGAGGCTATCTTCTCATCCGATTTGATTAATTCTTTCATCCATATTCAATATGGACTTTGAGGATGAACATTAAAAATTTATAATCCCGTTTGGAGGGTACTTTGTAGAGACCAATCACTTAAGCTAAAGTCGATGGAAAACGGTCGAACAAATGAGTTTTTTGCAAAAGCTGCCTTAACGATCTTACAGAAAAGTTGTTGGAATAAAAAAGTTATTTAAAAAAGTTCACGATTATATAAAATAAATTTCAATTAAATTCTTATCAAATTAACTACAATTTATCTTTGTTCACGAAATCTACGCGGATGAAGCCACGGACGACCACTACTACAATTTAAAAACAAAAAAACTAACTTATTTTTATTCAAGAAGAAACAATTCACTTGATCATTGACATCCCAACAATTTGAACTCAGTGGTTAACCTTTTTTATATTCAGGATCTGCTACTATATCTTTGTGTTCAGAATTTTGCCAAAGTGCGTTGCCCATTATCTGCTTAACAGAAGTTTACTACATGTTTTCAATGAGCCTTTTGGAGCAGTTGGTAGGTCCATGGTTTGCATCGAGGTCTGATCGATCGTCGGTGATTGTTCTGATGTCCTTCTCAAAAGCCGGATGTTGAGTTAGGTTCACATAAGAGTGCACTCGAATTATGTTAAGCAGGATAATCAAAAAGGTAAACCGAACCTCGGTTCTAAAAATTAAGCTGTCTGTAAGATAGAAAGCAGTAAAAGCTCTGGATCCGTCAACGATTGATGGCTTTCGTACCTTAGCTAACTTCTTCTAGGCAAAATTCGTTTCAGAATCCATTCTTAATTATGAGCCATGATATGTCACACGCGTGTAGCAAAAGCTTTGGCTGAACCCGACCCACAATAAGAGTCCTCGTCGTTTCATACAAAATTTCTTAACTAGTTAAAAATTATAACCTCAGGACTTACACACCTCACACTTCAACACCTTATATCGTGGCATAATAATATTGTAAGGAACTTCAACAAATTCTTCCCGCTAAAAATTTTAAATACAAAACTTCAAGAACCCCATTTTCATAGCCGAAAATCTTGAATTGACTATGAGATATAAACATCTCGGAATCATAACCCACAATTCCCTTCGAAGCAAAGTTCCAAGTTCCAAGAAGTCAAAAAAACTTCGGCACATTTGACCCGAAAACCTCTCACAACCAATAAATTTAAAATTTTGGCAAAAGAAAATACGTAGAGCACAAAAACTTTGTCTTATTCTGAGTGAGTTTTCCGCGATACGACCATCAAGGTCGACAATATTCAAGGAACACGAAGCAGCTTCCTGCCTTTCATTCACAGAATAATCGGGCTATTTTAAAAGTTATGTTTTTTTTTCCTATCCATCCATGATGCTTTGCCTCACTATGCGTCCGCACATTTTTGACCTATTAAGTCATCCTATGTGGTTTGACAACAAAAAGGTCGAAATGGCTTCTTTGGTTAGTGGCCCAAACATTTTATTGCATCACAGCCGCTGCCGCCGTAAAGGTAAGATCCGCCGGCTTTGGAAATGTAAACAAACAAGAACAAAAATGCGGGTGTACGCATCATCCGCACAAGGAAAAATCCATTTCTTTTGCTATTGTGGCCTACTTAAAGTTTTCTCCCCTATTATCCTTGGTATTAGCAATAAAATCTCTTAACTACAACTATAAACCAGGCCAAATGGCGAGGTGAGCTCTCACAGGATATAGCAAACTTTGCAAGAAAAAAGAAAAGAATGAAAAAAATAAAACCATTTCCTCACATCCTGCATGATGCAGGCCGGCAGGGGGTTTTTGTACAAAAGGTTGATCGCTGCCCGTTCATGTGGAAGAGAAGAAAAATCCCTCACACAGGATAACGTACCCGGTGTCCGGGTATCTTAATCAGATGAGTTGTTTTGGCTGCTTCCTCACTATGATGCCAAAACGAAAGTACACAATTTATCTCGTTCGTGGTCAGGAAGATGAAATGTGGTGGCGGTCGGTCACACCAAAAGCTGCCGCCAGAACATGATACTGCACCAGTAGCAGCATCACCAGTGACACGACCTAAAAAAATGAACGAAAAAAAGACCCTGATCCAGGTGAAAACACGAACAAGAAAATCCAAAGATTTTTATCACCTTAATGAGTTTACATGTTTTTTTTTCTTGTTTACTGGCCTAGAGATATCGGCGCGGCGCAGGGTGTGATGGTTTTGTGTTGACGATACGGAAGGTTCGAGGTCGACATTGCGGAATCTCACTCTTGCTCGTTTGGTAGCTTGGACACATCTGTGCATAGTTTCCGGGGCGTGGTATACTTTATATGAACTTTAAAATGACGGACTCGTTTATAGGCGGCCATGTGACAATGCGGCTTCTATGGTGTTTTGGTCTTTGGTTGACGGCTCGAAATTAATCATATTGTTTGGTTAATGGAAGTGATGGTCTGTGTTTGGCTTTTTAGCGCTTACATGGCCACATGGGATATATCTGATTGAAAACATAAGAGGTAATGATTGAATTTAAGATTAACCAAAAATTTATTTAGTCTTTATGGTAAGGGAAGATAAGGCTTTGGAGAGTTGGAAGGTGGACATAATCAGACTTAAGCCGAAATAATTGCTTTCAAAATACTTACTAATTTGATTGCAGAATTTTAGAAATAGTCTCAGATCAGCTTGGTTCCCTGGATCAGTCCGTTGAGGTATCCGTACAGGAAAGCCTATGTAGCTCAACGCCATTATCCTTGCAATTCGTCTCCGAACAATATTTATAAAAAAGAAAGTTAGCCAATTTGTACAAGACCTCATACGGATATACGATTTGAGACCTTGGTATTCTTTACAAATGGAGAGAGTAGTTGGCGACTGTGAAAGTGTCTCTTTGTCAGGACATATGCAGCTTGGGCTCTGTCTGGAGCAGAATCTGTATGTTTGTTAAAATATAGATGACTGTCGCCAGTGATTGCCATTTTTCCCCATGATGGTAAACTTTCGCCAATAGTTTATGGTATCCCTAGTAGCCAGACAGCAAAACAAAACAAATTGGTTTTACAGTCTTGGAAGTCTCTGTTCAGTTTGTATTCAAGGATAAGGTCTAGGTACCTGGAAGGTACAGATCAACTCAATATAATTCGGGAAGCATGGAAGATGAAATTTTTGAATTTTTTTATTTAAGGAGATTTTTTTCGCTGAACTGACTTTGGATCCTTTGGCAAATAAGTAGGGGAGACTGGGGTTAGGTACAAAGCCTAGATATTTAAGTGGTAGTTATTGCATAAGTATATAATAAAAACCAAAAACAAAAACTTAAATATAAAAATATAACAAATAATATAATTAAATTTAATTTTATAACAAAATATTAAAATTATGGCTAAGGAGAAAAAGATAGAAAGAGGAAAATAGGCGGAGTGAGAAAAAGTTAAAGAAAAGAAAAAAAAATAAAAGTGCTGTGTTATTCTTGTTGAGTTGAGAAGAAATTTAATATTGCAGACTTGGAACAAGGAAGATTTGGCGCACTCCTGATGCGAATAGGCAAAGCATTCCATGTCCTTACAGCATGGATAAAAAAAAGAAGAGTTAAGATAGCGGTACGGTTGACTTATGAGATGGCATGTTCTGTTTGATCGAGCAAATTGTAGCGTCTTATACAAATATTCGGGTGTTTTATTACAAATTAGGTTGTAGAGAAAAAATGCAACATCTAATATTGAAGAAATTCTGAACGAAACAACCGAGGGCAATTTTAGAGTACTGGAGTATAGTATGCTGAAATCCATTATTTACGGAGACATCCGTAGATTCGCCCAACGATTGATTTAGCATGATGGTGACAGGTGAAATTTTAGTAAATTGAAAAGCCCAATATCGTTACATGTTCAACAATTTAATTTCGGGTACATGATTGTTGCTTACTGATTGGCTAGATATAGGCAAGACTTTAGCTTTATCGGGGTTTAAAAGCAGCCCATTGGTAATCGACCAGTTATAAACAGCCAGCAAATCACTGTTTAAAAGCGCGGTAAGCTCTTTAATTTTAGATCTAGGACGGGATATGTAAAGCTGAACATCGTCAGCATACATATGAATAGAGACATTTCTACCTACAGAAGGAAGATCGTTATTAAATATACAGAAAAGTATCGGGCCAAGTCGCAATCTAAAGCTGTGCATGAAAATCTCCCCTTGTCTAAAGCATCCGAGGTACGTAAGACAAACGACCAGAATCTTAAATGTGCCTACAAGTACGGTAATAAAGTTCACGTGTATTGCCCTCCACTGAATCGTTAATCATTGAAGGCGTGAGTCGACTGCCTTACGCAAGAACCTAGACAGCTAGAAATCAAGATTAAAGGGTTTTTCATAAAGATCCGTATTTATACAAGAATCTAAACCAGTTCAATTGTTTACATTAATTTGGTAAGCGAAACCCAAACTCCGCGCACCATACGTGTCGTCTAGAGTGAACATTACACCTTTCGAAATTTGAGAAAAATTAACAGATCCTTTCTGTATATTGTCCGCTCCCAGTTCTGAGCATAGTGATATTTTTCTTTCTCAATTGACTGAGTGACTTCGCTCCCCCTTTGAGAGATCGTCACATTAAGTTCATTATAAATTCAATTGACTTCCGAAAATGATTTCAATTTGATAATTGCTCAAAATTGAGTGCATACTGACTTTAAAAAAACGACGATTGAAGTCTTTTTAATTCACAAAAAGACTGCGAATTATATTTTATAAATCAATAGTTTGAATTCTATTATTTAATTCCATGAATGAATGTATTTATCAAATGATACATACATTCAGGGATTGGTGATGGTCACAAAGAAAGACACACCACACACACACCACACACACACCACACACACACCACAAAGAAGATAGTGCTTCCAGACTGCACGAGCCAATCTGTGACACTAATTCCTTGACTGTGTAAAGTCCATCCAAAATTTTTTATTGAAATGTCCTTCTGAACTGTCTCACTAGGACAGTTTTTTACTTTCATGCTTTTCAGGGCTTCAGCAACTCTATGTTTAAGGAGCTGCTTCCTTGATTGAACATTTGTTCCTTATCAAAATGCAAGCCCCCTTAAATGTATGTCAATTCACAAAAGAAAAACAGCCAAAATCAATTCCCTTTGACGAGTTGCTATTAGATTTCATTCATTTTAATCAATCCAATAATTTCTTAGCTGTGCTTTGGGACACATTAATAAATAACACTTTTCATGACAGGCCACATTGCTGCTTTTAATCGAATATTACTGCTAATTGAAGGTTTTAATTAACAGTAAATTAGACAAATTACACTAATCACTTACATAGGCAAGCTTTGTTGCTTTAACAAGCTTCTATGATTAAAAAAAAGCTATTGCATTAGTGAAACTTGTCGAGTTAGTCTCCCTCTAATTATTTTTCAAACAAGCGTACTCGACGAACTCTGTCCAGAATGTTTATTAAACGCTAGGTGCATCCGACAAAACGTCGTCATTTCGAACGTCGTCAACTAAAGTTGAGTTTTTCTTGTCGTCTTGAACCTGCTGGCTGAGATTCGAATGTAAACTTCGCAGAAGCATTGTTGCCGCTTTACTCGATGTGGCCAAGATAGTGTAGCCGACGTATTTTGGCTTTTCAACTATTTGATTTTTTCTGCAGTTAAATGTTAAGTGACTATAATTGGCTACAGTAAAACTACCACTTCGTACCTTTGGCAAAAAAAAACCCTTTGCACAAACATAATTAACATTTAATTAACACGATTAAATGGCAAGCATACCTCCTTCAGTATTTAATGGGCGCTGTTCTTATTTGCTAACTAAGTTGTCAAGACCTAAGTTACAATGATAATTTCTTTCAGAAAATTTTAAACTTAAACTTACTCCATGAGAAAACCAAATTTATGCCCTTCCCTCAGTTGGTGAATGTGGAACCTAGAAGGATCAGAGAAGATTGAATTGGATGTTCGGTCTTTTCATTCTTCTTGAGCGTGGTGGCTTGGATTTGAAAACTCTCTTGGCTGGAACCCTATTTTCCATTCCATCGATGTGGCCGAGCTTGTATAGTCGACAGTTCTTCAGTTACCTTCCGAACTCTGCCCAAAACTTTGTATAGCTCGTAGAGTTCGCAAGAAACTTCACAAGTAACTGATAATCCTAAGATGAGTACAACTGTCAAGTATTAATTTCTGGGGCTGTTCAGAGTAGGGAATAAACTGAGGTTCAACCCCCGCCATTTGCAAAAATATAACACGTGGTGAAGCACGGCCCTGGCCCTCAAGAGATCTGTCCCGCCACCAATTTATTTATTATTTATTTTTATTACACAAATATACACTAGCAGCTCTCTTCGACTTCGTCCGCGTAGATTTCGTGTAGTAAGAAAAGTTGTAGAAATCAAAAAGTTTTATTCATCGAACATTGACACAAAAGCGTACATTTTGTCTAGGCAACTTTTATCAACTTAAAATTTCCTCGACTTATCGCAAAATTAATTTGGTAAAAATTTAGCATTTCCCCGACGATATGTTTTTCAGTAATATTTTAACAATTTCTGTATTAACCTTAAAATATAAAGATGTGTCGTCCCGGACTTTTTTATATAATTTTTTGAATTTTGAAACATTCCTTTCGAAAGCAATTCTGCTTCTTTAAAATATCTATTACAATTAAAGCAGCGTTCGCAAAAAACGCATTAGCTCGACCGTTTCTAATTACATGTTTTGTCAATAGAAACCGATACGAAAGAAAATATTTCCCCCTTTTAAAGCAGAATTTATCGACTTCTATTCATTTCGTCTAGAAAGATTTGAGAAAGGGAGGGGAATTTAAAAAAAAAAAAAAAAGCTTTGTCACCATTTTTTGAATTCAGTAATTGATTGATACATTCAGTTTAACCAGTCATAGAATTTAGCCAAATGATTGAATATTTTTCAATTACATAAGAAAATTCATTTGATGTTAGTTGAAGGTCCACAGTGAATTCACATACAATCAACTGAATTCAAAAGACACAATTTGAATTCATTTATATAAGATTTCGGGGCTGTTTAGCGAATTTATCTTTATTACCTAAATTAACATATTTCTCAATAGCTGGCTTCGAAAACGTACTTAATTTTTGTACTCGTTCTTCAATCAGGCGAGCGGTATGGTTTGATGTTCATTTCCATATATCTACTTTAGTCGAATATTATAGAGGTAATGTTTGTTAGTCTGTATGTATAAAGTAAACTTCAAAACTGCGATTTCATATATTCTTCCACAAGTATTTATGACGGGTCTTCAAAATGAACATAGGCAATAAATTATCCCATTTGAACCAAACGGCATTTCGTGGATACTTTAAATGGTTAAAGAAACAAAAATAATTGTAGCTCTTAAATTTCTTTAAAAAAAGGGCGATTTAAAGTCCACATCAAAAACAACAAAATTAAAATTCAATGAAGCACAGATTAAAGTATGGCACCCGCTTTGAATTTAATTGTCAAATAATAAAAAACAAATTATGGTTAATGTAATTAAAAAAAGCAATCCGCAAAATATTTATATTTTTAGATTTAAATGCAGCAAACAGGTTTCAATTATTCCATTAAAAAGTCATTAATTCCCCTGCATTCATTATTTTAAGCTTTAACATTTGCATTTAATACCAAAAAAAACAGAGAATTGAAAACTTTTGGAATAGTGTACCTAGCGATAGTTTTGGACTACTATTTGTTTTTTCAAAACTAATTAATCACAGATATTTCGCCTGCGTGAATAACAACAAATAATGACAAGCAATGTCTGAGTTGCACCGAACCGCATTTATAAAATATTCGATTGAAAAAATTGTTTATTTGTTTAATAAAGCCGCGAAATGTTTTTCTGTATAAATTTTATGCTATTTGTGGTATTCTGCGGTTGCGGGAATACGTGCGTTGTGGCAAACATTGATTGCGATTAAAAAACATATTTGAAAGTGAAAATAAACTTAATTGTTGACGCTCGATAGGATTTTTGAGGTGCAAAGAATAATAAATAGCACATTTTATTGTTTGGCTACAATTCAGACGAAGGTTCCCAGTCACTATTTAACATTACAAAATGTTTAACTTCCCTTCAAAACATTTTTCGAGTGTACATTTTTCATTCAATATGACCGCCGCTCCAAGATAGAGGACTGCGTTTTTTCAAACCCGCTTAATGTGGAATTCAAATGAAAGGGCTTGAGGATTAGAAAACGATACAGTAAATTCGGTGAAAATACAATTATCTGAAATTCTGGTGGACCTACCAGGATCGTCTTCACAGGAGGGAAACTCTTCAACTTAAATTAAATAAAGAATAAATTACTTCATATATTTATATATCAGGTTCAGAATAACCCTTCACTTAGTTATATGTCATCAAAATGTAGGCGTACGCGGCTAGTTCAATTTTAAGGACGTATAAAAATATATGAAGAACTTTTTCAAATGGAATATTTATATAAATTTCATTTTTTTTTTTTTTAATTTTTTTTTAAACTCAATGGGACTTTTCTATTTGAATAGAAATTCGAATTTCTGACTTAAACCTCTCGGAGATATATTTCCTGCAAAAACTGGGCTTTGGTTTATTGAGCTTACATATAAATTTTTATAAAAAAATTTACTTCAGTAAAGTATATCATGGAAAAGTAGTTTTAAGGAAAAATAAAACCAGAACTGCACGAGGCAAGAGAGGAGAGGAACAATTGCGGGAAAAGTTGTAGGTAATTCATTTCAATTAAAGAATTGGTTTTTTTTTTTATATAATAATAATAATAATAAATAATTATTATATACATACAAACAAAATAAAATTAATAAAACTATTTTATTTTCAAATAATAATTTAACTAAATAAATAACTAAGTTTTTATATATATATAAATAAATAGTACGAAAGGAAAACTGACTAAAAAGAAAATTGAACGACTGAGTACAAATAACATTAATTTAAAAAATTCAGTTATAAATATAAATGCATTAATTTAAAAATTTAGATTTAAAAAGAGGGCATTGTCATTATGTCGTATTTACCGCTTAGTCTTTTTGTTCTCGTATATTGGAAATTTTACATTGAGTATCGTGTCTAGCAGCCCATCATGCCCAACAGCATTACCAATATCGTTGAGTGCAGAATTCAGCACTCAATAAAAACACTGATTAATATTTATAAAAGGTCTCGAGTCAAAGATATTTCACTTTCAGAGGACTCAAAATTCGTTCCATTGGCATGGTTTATGAAACTCCAAATACCTAGAAATAAATCTTGAATGCTTCCTTTTTGATATGCCTTTCAATGGGACACCTTTAATTTCGTTGTGTGTATCTATTGTCATGCGGCAGGAGCATTACACAACCTCAGCAAATAACTTCCATGAGAAATCGTCAATTTTAATATTGCCAAAAAGTTGTTTTTCTTTTAAAACATTTCCCCTTAAATGTACCCTGAAAAACCTACAAAGAATCTACTACAATTTATACGAGTACGTAATCAGCCCCTTTGTGGAAAACTGTTCTCAATTCCTTTTCAAACTTAACGAAGAAATTCATTCCGGAGAGTCAGTTCATCGTGTAAACTTTCTCTCAATTCAAACTTAACCTATGACAACTCGGTCTGAATTTCTTCCTCAGCAGGATTTAGGTTAAAATTTACGCATTTTTTTAAGGACACTTCTCGTTCATATCTAAAACTCTCCCATCATACGAGAGCGTAAGTTTTCTCGCGATTCAATTTCAGTGGAACTTGATTTCGCTACGATTCGTCGAAAATATCCTCGGAGAGAGTCAACAATATCCCTCTTTATCCTCACAAAATGGCAAAACACTCTGAGCCCCATTTCTATAACCAGGTAAACGATGTGGGAGAGCTTTTAGTCGAATACAATTATTTGTCCTGTGCGGTGTTCTCACAATACTATTCACATTATTGCGAGTGTGTGTTTTTCTTTTATTTTCCAAAAAAATCCAAAAACTAAAGAAATTCAATCCTTTTGTCAGTGCTTTAAGGATAAACAACAAAAAAAGTTAATAATAATAATAATAAAGTTGATGTAATCAAAGTGTCAAAACTAAATGCAATAGGGATATGGGAAGAAAGAAGAGAGCCAATGATGGATTACAATATCCTTGTCAGTTAGAAATTTCAGCTTCATTGAGTGGGAAAATTGTATTTTCCCTCGAGAAACTTTCTTTTCATTTGCAATTTGTTTTGTAATTTATATCCTTCGAAAAGTGGGTTACCAAACTGACCTCGGTTACGTCTTTAGAAGAAATCTTGTTACGTCGTTGTACTCTGTGTGTATTTATAAGGACATTCACATTACGATAAGATAAAAGGATCTCTTCCTCAAGTTATCCCAGCCCTTGCCTTCCTAACATCGTGCACATCGTGCTCGTGGTCGTCGTTTTAGTCGTCTTCGTCGGGAATGCATAACTTTCGGGTGAGAAAAACAAAACAATATAATGAAAATGTGATTGTAATAAATTTATTAACTTCGTCTGTGTGCTGATTTTTCCTTGTGTGTTAAAGAAAAAATATATATAGAAAAGTTTGGAAAAGTTGTTCCGTGGTTGTGGTGTCCCTTAAACATATGCTCATTGCGTGTGCGGTGGCAGTTGTGGGGCATTGTGTTCAGCTTTAGGAGTTCCATACTCATATCCTGCGGCCGGTTTGTGTAAATAAGTGAATTAATCAGTGGACGGGAGAGTTGCTGTAGTTGTGCAACCTGCCATAAAAAAATTGATCAAGTGCGGAAAAGGAAGAAAGCCAGCAGAAGTCCTTTCTTCCGTCTTCATCACGATCTAGATTGTCTGTAGTTTGTGTCGGTGTGTGCGTACGTATTTTTATGTGTAAACAAAAAGTTTTTTCGTTCAGTCGTGCTCGCTTTTTCAATTAATTGCCGCCAAGACGTTTGCCGACATACGTTTCGTCCTTATGTTTCTATTCCAACCCAGAGGGCTGGTGAAGCATACGCTCCGGTCTAACTAACATTTAAAGGACGAAAACGATAGAGAGTCCGTCGTCGTCGGAGACGTAGACTTAGCTACACATAACCATCACCCTCGCAAGAGGGAAGACGTCGACGACAGCGAAAACCGAGGCATAGCGGCAAGAGGACCGTGAAGGACGAAGATTGAGAAATGGACGCGATTAAATGGATGATTATTGGGATTTTGTTGTCGGTGCTTGGTAAGTTGCTTACGCTTGGTTTATTAGATTTCTTTTTCTTGTGCTTGTTGGTATGTTTTGTTGGAATTCCATTACATCTGGAGTGTAAGTTAGGGTCCTACGAGAAAGGAATGGGACACTTGTTTGTTTGCTTGGGAAAGGAAATGTGTGTGGGCAGACGGCGAGTATTTATTTGGTGTGGTTCATCGGGAGCAAAAGTTTGTTGTTTTTCGTACATTTTGGACATCGTTTCAATTAGGATCATATTTTGGTGTAACTTTTACTTGGTCGAGAGATGTTGTATCTAATGAAATGGAATGGCATTCAGGATCCATTTTAGTATAATTGACAGCTGTTTTTTTTTTGCTGAATGATATTTCTGTAGATTGAAAAGGTCAGCTTTCAATTTGTGATATTCTTTTGCTGACAGAATGAGGCTAAGCAAATTAAATTATTGCTTATTTTGATAATGTCACAGTAAAAACTTATGGCATCATAATCATAAATAAATCAACTATTGCGTGTTTGAAAAATAAACAACTCTTACATTGGGTGTATTGGCATGGCATATCGATTGGCAAAATAAAAATCAAGATCTATTATAACATTTACATCAGATACCTTGAAAGTCGTCAAGCGACACGATATACATGAATACATTGGCGCAACATGGTCCTCAGTCGGGCGCCAGTAAAAATGATTAACTTTATTATTTTGAAAGTCTCCATGATAATATAATCAAAAACAACGAAATCTTGCCTTGTTTAGCAAGAGGTTAAAAGTATATGTCCTACTTTTTGAGAAAAAACTCATATAGGTCTAAACTTTTCACGTCCTTTCAAACGGACGAGGGACTACACCGGAAAAGGAACTGTGTGAGCTTTGAATGTCCTGATAGAATTTGTTTGTTTATGTGAAAAGATCGTACGAAGGTAAGCCTGTAAGAGTGAGTTTTAGAGATTATGATTGAACACATCCTGAGTTCAGTTTATTGTATAATTATTCAAAGCCGAAGCGGGGATTTTATTACAGAACTTAAGTAAATAAAAATTGCGACTAAGTGACTTCTGTAGTGTATTTAAAAGTCCACCGTTAACAAAATTGCAAGTTTCAAAACAGTACCTATGCAACAAATAAGAATGGAACTTCCTAAAATTGTAAAAATTGGTAAATAATAAATGAAATAAGGCGGAAAAACAAGTTCGTGTACGTGATTTTACGACCTATATTGAGTTTGTTTTTGAACATATGATTATTTCTGGCGAGGTAGGTATTACGGTGGAATGATAAGTAAGGGTAGGAATGTAGCTGGCTAATCAATTATTGTAGATTAATTCATAAAATGTGTGTTGAGCAGGCTTAAGGTAGTATTGCAGGCAGACTTGAAAGTTGTACTACAGTAGGAGGCTGATTAAAGTTTTATATATGGCAGATAGCTCAATTAGGGTAAAGTAATTGATAAATTGCTTTAGAGAAGCTCTTTCACAGAACGCTGGGTGATATCCGTAAGAGAAAATTCTTTGGATTCACCGATGCAAGTGTCGTTCGTGGATAATGGCTGAGGGCTTACAGCAATGGCTAGTTACCCAAAAATTTAGCTCTGTTCATAGTAATATCTATGCGGAAAGTCTTAGAATTATATGAGTTTAAAATATACCGCCATTCTTGTTCACAGTTAAAGATTAGAGACGTGGATGTGTGAATGGTTATGAAAACTATGTTTAGCAGGCATGAGATAATTTGCTATGATTAAAAAAGGTTGTTGGAGACAAAACGGCACAATGTGCTTCAAGAATAACCTTTGTCCGTAGAGCTGATAGCTGAAATCGTGAGAAAAAAAATTTTGAACAACTTTGCTACCTTTATAGAGGCATATTCTTAAGCTTCGTCGCTCAAGTATCCTATAACTTGGTGGTCCATTTTTCAAATGCTTGTCGAGAAATATTTTAGCTTCAGAAGAAGCTTACGGCTGCAAGTAGGAACCTAGAGTGACTACAGTGCTATAGTGATCCAAGTCGCAAACCTATTCATATATTTCGAGATTTAATCCGCAGAGATCTTTTAGAAAAGGAGGACTAGAAAAACATAATATTATTATTAATTGAGTAAAGAAAAAAGTTTTTAAAATAAAGCCCATACTTAAATTAATTTATATTCATCATTCATTGACCACTTCAAGATTGAAAACCGACTTATGTTTATTCAAAAATCACTCGTAAAAGAACCTTCCGAAGAGCCCAATAGAACCGGATCGTACTACTTTACAAGTTTCAAGAGTCCAGCAACTATTTTTCCATCTTGCAATCATGCAAAATAACTTATAAACCATATTTTTATATTTTGCTGGCTTTTAAGGGACTGTCTGCCTTGTGGTAAATTGGAAAAATAAGAAAAATATAATTGAAGAATTGTAGAGGTTCCAAACTCAGATATGTTTATTTTCGAAAAGGAACGGAGAGTATATTATCGAATTTGTCGCATTCACTTAATTCGCAGTATTTTAATTGTCATTATTTGAAGATTATGCCAGCTTTTTGTGGTCCGTGTCATGCCTTTAGAACCAGCGATTTCATCCTTGGAGCATGCAGCTTGAGTTCTCGCTTCAGGACAGCGACCCATTTAGTCAGACTACTATCGTTGGTCAACCGCTCCAGCAATAGTACCAATAAATTGATAAAATCGGATAAAAGTTCAAGACTTAATCTATGACACTTAATTGTGACCTATCATTTGACCCAGTAGAGGTAGGCGCTTAATCAACTCTGTTTAGGTGTGGACCTGGGCGATTTAGCAACGGTCTCTCAATTCGCCCGTCTGGAGTGGTCTCACAGGCGTTACGCGCGTCTGTCTATTCTAGAGGTATCAGCCATCTAGGTCCTTGAGCATTATGCATGGGCACTTCATAAATCGTTATGTTTCGTCTAGCCAATTTTGTTTTTTTCTGACAGCGTTGTCAATTGGACGATACCTCCTTTTAAACTTATTTTGGTCTTCCTCTTACGATACCCGCCAAGTGGCTTTGAATCTTTTGTTTTCAGTTTTCTAGGAGTCGTAGAAATGGAATGAAGTTTAAGCTCCTAGGTGTCGGCAACAAAATGAAAAAACAACCCAAACCATTTCATATGCAACATGCTGACGAAATTATTTTCCAAGACATTTAATAAGTCTAGACATTCATGGCAGGTGACCGTCGCTACTTGCGTGATAAACGCTGAATCCCGCAGCCTCATCCCAGGACGTTGCATATTATTCAATTCCATTTAATTAACGTATATGCTCATTAAACAAATTCGACCATTCCGAGCTCCTGCAGGTTATATGAGGTTTCGTTCAAGATTAATATCCACAAACCCTTGCAGTGCGATAAAACCACTCTTCATTTAGATTATAGTTTTTGTCTGCTTAAAAATAGTAAGCCAAATATACGAGAATATTATTATACATCCTCGCATGTAACGAAAACATTGTCGGGATTATCCCCAAACATACTCGTACATTAATTATGCATGGGGACAAAAGAAGGATATTAATATTCCCTTGCAGAAAGTTGAAGTTTCATTTATAATGATTTCACAGAATAAAGGTTGTATCTCTGGGGGTTTGGGGATATTAATAGCTCCGAAACTTTGCTAAATAATATTGATATCATGTGGAATGTAAAACTTTCGGAAAAAGTTAGTCAGAGCTCTTTTTTTTGTAGTTGCTAATCAATCGATTTTTTATTTTTTATTTTGGAAAACATGAGTTTAGAGGGGCCTAGGGTACCCTAATCGTGTTAACACGTGACGGCTTTGCGATAAGGGAGGAAAAAGAGGTATCAAATTGTTATGAGAAGTAAATGTGAGATGGAAAAAATAAATGAGGACATTTGGCTTGAGAAGGAAAGATTGTATCATATTTGCTGATGAAGATTCAGACTTCGGCCAGTTCAAATTACGCACGCACCAACCGATTGCAAGATTTAAGTTTTTTTTTTTCCTTATACAATCAAAAACAATTCACACCCAATCTTACTATGAAGACGATTTGACGTCCTTTCGCTTACGAATATATTTAAGAAAAATATTATTACCTTCTGGCAAGATGTGGGTTTTGATGAGCAGGGTATGGAACTTTCGTGTAAGGAGTTTTGATCCAAGTTGTTCGGAAAAACCGAGAGCTGTGATTAAATGCCGACGGATATATATTTTGTGTCGACAGTGTGCTTTATGTTTCATCCAAAGGATAAAAGAATTACATGACAGCGCATCTCCTTGCAGGAATACGGTGCATGTCCAGATTATCGTTCCAACCTCGATCAGTTTCCTGCGATTCTGAAGTCGGACAGCATTCAGTCCTATGAATACAAGTATCGGCCTTGATGTCATGAAGAGGAGAACGTTGACTCAAAATGTTCAGGATGTTGCGTCAGTAAGCTCGTGGTAGATTCTGTTGGTAAATAATGAAAAAATGAAAAAATATTATTAAAATTGTGTTTATTTTAGGGGATGATACCTTAAACAAAGAAAATTAATATATTATATCAGGAATAACCACTATACACAACGATTATCAATCTAATAACTTAGTTTTTAACTTATTTTTCGAATTTATTTTAACAAAATGGCTATTATAAATGAGAAAGTATTTTTACTATTTTTATAACAAGTTTTTTGTATTTCTGATTGGTGCATACTTGTGATTAGAATCTCAATAAAATAGATCTGAAGTATGGATATCTTTACGACATTTTTCTCTGAACTCTTTAAAAATTTGATTCCTGACATCATGGGCTTCCTTATTCGTTCATCGCTGCCTTTCAGGCGTCCGTAGAAAACGATCCAAATCAGTTAATTCTATGGAGTTCTCAAGAGTTGGGCATCGCTCAGACTACATTATGGCGTATTATGCGTGATTTAAGAATTTAGGCCGATGGACCATTTGAAGCGACTTACGTTTTCCGATAAGGCTCTGGAGAAGTTACAACAAGATGATGAATTTCATCGCAAAATCATCTTCAGTGGCGAAGCTTATTTTCGGCTCAATGGATTCGTCAATAAGCAAAGTATGCGTTATTGGTCGGGTGAAAAGCCACATTTGCTTCTTGAATCACAACTTCATCCACAAAAAATAAATGTCTGGTGCGATTTGCATGTCGGCGGCGTAATTGGGCCACATTTTTCCATCGACGATAACGATCGTCACGTTCCTGTTAATGGCCGATTATTTTTAGCCCAAATCGGAAGATATGGACTTTCACGACATGACCTTACAATCGATTTATTGAAAGGTAAGTTTTATTAGCGTGTCGATTGGGGTTACGTTAAGTCATTGGCTTATACTAACATTCCAATAAGACGACGATGTTGTAAGAACACAGAACCAACATTGAACGTGAAATAGCGGCCGTTTCGGCCAAAATGTGTGGCTGAAAATTGAGTCCGCAATACCGACCGCTTTAAACGTGCCCGCACACGTTTCATATGGGTAACTAAGTCGAGTTCCATTCATATATGTTTTGATTGTACTTCAAGCCGATAATAAAGTTTTTGAAATATCTCAAATGGTTTATGTTTTATTTAAAAAAAAAAATGTCAAGTCCTTATTGTAAAATTCTGTACTCTTGTTACTGCTTTTTTCAATAATGGGCATATGAGAGCCCAAAAATATATTTTCACAAAGAGATGAGCGTAACCTTCAAATATTGCCATGATTATAATGTATCCTCTGCCATCATTCTGAAGAAAATATCGAGTTGTAATGTTATTTTTCCACAAGGTAGGACTACGCCACAAAATTTAAGATTTAAATTTACGTTAAATAAATATTTTCAAAGAATTTGCAATATTTTTAAGGCATTCGAAAATTCACATCCAAGCATGAAGTATTTTAATCTTAAAGCTCGTCCATATTTTTTTTTAATCTGATACAAAATAAGATTTCTTCAAATTTAGCTTTTCGGGTATTTGTGAGTTTCATTAATATTTTCAACCAAAAAAATCCTTGACATTAATTTATTGTCACATAAATGGCTGTTTATAAAAAGGAAGAACCTGAGTGAACTACTGCTTTGCCACTTTGTATGAAATACAAAACATATGAAATACAAATACATTTTTCTAAATTTTTAAAACAAGCTCGCCCGGTGTTAATGTTGCCATAAAAATTGTTTTGCTATACTAATTTTTATTACAATTATTAATATTTCAAGCACTCACTCATTCTACTAAATTGTCCATGACGATGAGCATTTGTTAAATTTTTAAAGTATGAACTGTTGCAACATACCTTTATTGATCTTGCAGAGCACTGCATCGTTTGCGTATAGTTTAAATTTTAATTTTTTTGCCAATCTGTCGATTTTCTTTTATGCGCAAATATGCTCACGAAGGGTTACGTACCGCCGTACAATATGCAACACTACATATTTTTTTTTTATTTGAAATTTTCCATGAGTTGCGATTTTAAGAATGCATTTTTTGTTTGGGGAACGTCCTTTATTTTTAACTTAATTCAATTTCTAATATTTCTTATTGAAGCGGCCAAATAAGCATAATCGCAAACATTCTATTAATGTAATGAAAATACAAGTGTCTAGCTATGACGGCTCCGTTTGCACCCTACAGGTATAGTTCCCTAAAAAATTAAATATACTACTTTTAGATTTGCAATTTATAATTTAAAATTTCTGTTTTAATCATTTTGTTTAAACATTTGCTATTGAAATGTTTTCCCTCTCGCACTGAAATAAATTTATATATGACGATGAGCTCTGCAACTTATTAAGTGAATTACATGTTACATGAGCTTCAAATCACTTAATTGTCCTTCTCCAATTAAAAGGATCATTTATATCTTGGAAATACGAATTTATTTGCCAATTAAGCTTTATGTTCCCAGGGTTTGTTGTAAATTACTTTGACTTTTGAAATTATTTTATCTGCATGGGATTTAACAAATTTTTTAATTATTCAAACAAGATGAGCAAATCTGAATCTCAATATCTTGTTAAAGGATAAATGTATTCCATATCTGTGCACTAAGCTAGGATATCCAAAACAGCAACAGAATATCTCCGAGTGATAATAATAACCTAACAGAATGTTCGCATGTCAAAAACTATCAAGTGTGTTCAAAATAAAATGCAACGTTCTATCCAGAATCGATTTTGACATTTCTTGCTTCCCTAGGACATGGGAATACAGGTCAATAAATATGTAGAGAAATAATCGAAAAGAGGACACTGGAGCACTTTAGGGCATTGCAGAAGCATATGCTTCCATTATGACAAATAAATTGAAGTGTTCCTCGTTCTGTCTGTGTTGTCAATGGCATAACCGTGCGGAATTGAAGGAAAAATCAATTTCTTCACTCAACGGTAACGGTAAGGAGACTTTGAAAAGTTTGAAAATCGGAAATGGGGCGACCAGCACCTGGAGAGTGCCTTTAGTCGGTCTTGTGTAAGCGATACAATTTCCACAGTGGAAGTCGAAAGAAACCATTTTTATCGAAGTGTAGGTCACAAAAAAAAAAATGGAGACTCCCAGTGTGATGGAAACCAGCAATGAATGGTTTGTACAGTGGTGACGTTTGAAGCCTGAAGGGGTTGTAATATAAAAAAAAAAAAAAAACAAATTTGTAGGTTAGAATAAAATTTAGAAAATTACCATTTTGGCTTCTTTTCATCTTGGGCCAGGGGGACGTCACAGTTATAGAAACATATACTTTTGAAACATTATTCTGCCAAAGGTTTAATTTTGATTTGCACGCATTTGCGAACACAGCACGTGCATAAACTTGGAACTTGCGGACGGAGTAGCTCTTTTGGGAGACTGTGCCCAGCCCCACTATTTAAATAAACACTTCGAAATTTTCGCTTGAATAAAAAGGTTGAAACTGCAAACACACCGGTAGAGCCTTTATCGTGTTGTACTTTTAGGAGGATTGCCAATTACTTACGAAACTTGGAGTCGTGATAAACATACCATTGAGTCACAGGTACTAGGATTTCCCTGGTTTATAATTTTTGGATCCGAAAGAGATCTCGATTGACATTCTCGAATCATTATGCAATTTCATCCTACCCGAAAGAAAGAGAAATAAAATATGGGTTTCTGAAGTATTGTATCATCAGAAGGGAAGTGACTTTTGCATTCTTAAGCAATGTTGTTGATAAGGAGCCCAATTTGTGATTTTATGTTTAAAATTTGCTCGCTCTCCAGAGGTTATGATTACTCTTTTAATGCAGGTAGCATAGAGCAAGTGAAAGAAATAAAGAAATGCAATAATAAGCTGTTTTATTGAAAGGTTCTGAAATAATCTGAAAAAAAATTTGAACTCATCCGAAGGGTAGAAACAGTTCCCGAAACGCAAACAAAAAATTTAAATTGAAATATTGGAGGGCGAGAAAGAACGTTATCAGTTTGAACGCGAACGAGCTGCTTCAGATCTCAAACGAGCCGCAATTGAGTGCGAACAGGCTGAACTGGACTGGGAACGTTCGGCCAAGATGCAAATTTTCTTCATCTTCGCTGTTCGAAGATGTCCAGTCTTCCAGGTCGTAATTGACACGAAACATTTCTATTTACTTATCACTACAAAAATTTGGTTTTGAAGCCATCGAGAATGGATACATAACAACTAGATTCAATAAGAAAAATCAAAAAAAACTCAAGTTTTGCCCTTAACTTCTTAAATTTTCGGAGAGTTGAGAAAATCAAAAGTTGATTTACTCTAGATTCGAAAATCAAATGTTGAAAGCGTCAACTTTTGTTGAGTACAAAGAAAATCGGAAGTTGAAATAAGAAATCCTAAAATTGAGTTCAAATTCGAGTGAATGAAACCGCCTTAAATCATAACTCCTTTCTAATAATAAGCTTTCTGAAGATTTACTCAAGGACCGTTCTTCAATTTTAGCTTAGAACACTTCCTATATGTTGAATCTTGAAGAAATGCTTATATTTGTCTGTCGCATATTACCCGACGAGCGCAGGTTAAATCTGTGTTTTTCCTAAAGCTAAACGAGTACAAGTAAATCAAAGAATTTGAAATACAAATGTTGAAATATAAGTGTTGTGATGTACAAAACATAATTTTATCTGACAAAAAACTTTTTTTTCATCAAGACTGAAGATGTTGAATCCTTAAATTATACTAGACAATAATATACAATAAGTTAAGTAATGCTGGGTTTTCGTCATTTGTATTGACAAGAAAAAAATTTAACTCCTATAACTCTTTCGAAAAATGAGGTCCCACTGGTACAAAAAAATGCGAACGATGTCCCGCATTAAAAATACTTTCAACCATTTCAGAGTAATAGAAAATCACAGAATCATTTGTCTCTGCCTCTGCGGTAAATTTACATCATGCTTCATCAACGTTCTTCCTCTTTTGAAGTGAAGTTGTTTCCAGGGCTCTTGACAGTGTGCCCTCCTTCGAGACTGCATGCATACATTTTATCGATATTCTTGTTCAAACCCTGCAGGATGTGGGTCCTTATTGTGCAAACCACTTTCATTTGCTTCTGCATACCATGTTTTATCTTTGATCAAAAATCGAAGAAGAAATGTTAGAGAACAAAAGCACTAGGAAGGCTATAGAAAGAGGCAAAAATACTTTGTTATGGTAATGACATTTTCCTTCCATTGCTCTAGTCTTTGAAAAGTTGAGTAGCTATGACAGGCATAGTACTACTTTGATTAACTCGTTTGGTGTTAATAGTGTTTCAATCGTTCTTTAGGATTGTGATATGTCAAAAAAGATACTACAAGCTCACAAAGTGACAACGCAACGAGAGATTTTCTACTATATTAGAAACAGGTTTTGCTTTATTTCTTCTCTACTAGCTTGGTCAAAGTTAAGATGTTGCATATATTCGTACTTTGACTGTTTATTTTGCTTGCCAATGGATGCTTTAATAAAAGTAAAAGTCACTTACTTTTAATGGCTATTAAATGGCAGCTTGTTCTTTAATCGGAAAGACTTTGAAAATTGGTTTGAGCTATGTCAGGTCATATATTTACAATTTAAGTTCCTCAAAATAAATACTTTAGTCGGAAATGAAATTGAAGGACCTGTGCCCAAGTGCGCGAAGGGGTCGTTCTTGCAGGTCCAAGCAGTGACAATGTTTATGTTGGCTAGTTTCATTTTAAGTTACAGGTGTCAACGTATAAAAGTATTTGCTCGAAAAATATCGGAAAATAAAAAAAAATATATAAACATTGAATATATTTGTGTGCCTTAAATGCGTAATCAACACACACAACGTCTTTCAATACTCACATTTCATTATTGGAATGCTGTGAAAATCATAACTCAAACACGCATCAAATTCACATGAAATACTTTTTGTATTGTATTGTATTGTATTTATTGTAGCATATGTAGTACATTTGTTCCTTAACTATATTGCGCATTTTTCTAGATATATGGTTATTATACCTTACTACTAAATATTTTTATAATCGTGTACAAATATTATCACAGATATATATCTTTATAAACTCCAGTTGAAGGAAAAGCTAGATTAAAAACCTTCGCAAATGTAAAAATGAATGAGGTTAGAGAGAAGAGGATTTGGTTCTAGGAAACAAAAAATAAAAACTACGTGTAAATAATTAAAGGGATAAATATTTAACTAAGTAAACACAAAAATAAAAAAATAAATATATAAATAAATAAGTAAATAAATAAATAAATAAATAGAAAAATAACTAAATAAATAAATATATTAATAAATA
This sequence comes from Orthonevra nobilis, assembly GCA_963555765.1. Lineage (NCBI taxonomy): Eukaryota > Metazoa > Arthropoda > Insecta > Diptera > Syrphidae > Orthonevra > Orthonevra nobilis. The sequence continues at coordinate 149,343,059 of OY743224.1, forward strand.
AATCAATAAATAAATAAATAAGTAAATAAATAAATAAATATATAAATAAATAAATATCTAAATAAATAAATAAATTAATAATTGAATACCTAAGTAATTAAATGAAAAGTCAGGTAACAGAGATAAAGTGATTTGTAAATAAATAATAAAAATGCACAGGCATAAAATATATCAATTTTGGTTGCTAACTCATACTGCTAGATTGGAGATTAGTACGTTATCTGATATGCTACGTCTTGTATTATAGCGGTCAGACAATTTATTTATTCTTATATGTACTTTTTCAATATTACATAAGTAATGCAATTGATCTGTTGAAAAGTGTCTTGGTAAGTCCAGAATCATTTTCAATACTTTATTTTGAGCTCTTTGGAGTCTTAAAATGTGGGTTTTTGCACAGTTTCTTTTTAAAAATCTATTTTACGAAAATGACATTTAAATAAGTTTTTTTTTTTGGATTGAGAAAAATGCCAGCACGAAAGCAAGACACGTAAGAATGGTTGTGACACTTCATTTGGTTGGGAAGAAAACTATACAGCATTCAAATCGCACTTACACCACTACATTTTGATTTTCGTTCCACAAGTTCCAAAATGTTTTATTTTTCTTATTAGATCATTGCCTAATTTCAGTTATTAAATGAAACGATGAACGCATTCATTGTCTATTTTTAGGCGTAGTTGCGATTTCTTAGCATAATTTCTTTGTATGGTGACTCCCATTCATTTTTAACTATTTATCATTTTTATTATTTGTTTTTAAAGCGGCAGTAGCAGTTCACCTAATGTGAAAATAACATGTGTCGCCCTATAATGGTTTAGGAGATACATCTCTTTGACAGTAGAACGGACGGACAGACAACGGAGGCCTAGCAATAGGGTTCTTTTGGATACTTTGAATACGGAACCCTAAATAGAAAGAATGGGGCTTTTTTATAATGGTCTCATAAAAATAATGTTATACTATGCGTGAGATGGAATGACGGTTGTGTCGGTTGACTTATTTCGACATCGTTGAACCTTTTGTGAAAGCAAATTGGTATTGTAAGACTGAAAAAGTTAGAAAAGTTAAAGTAGCTTAAAATCAGCTAAAAATAAATATTATAATTAAAACATGGCTGAACTCAATAAACGCGATTTATTGATTTCTTAATATCCAATTCGTTTAAAAGCAAGAAATGGAACTGGCCTCTAATCATTAAAGTTTTCGATTTGTCGGATTTGTATGGATTAAACAAAACCTCGTTACTAAAAAAAAACACAATCAAAACACAGATCGGGAAGAATTTTAGTGTTTGTTTTCTTTTTTCGACGAGAAATCAGAATGCAACGTCTGAAGTTCGTTTGCAATTTGTCGGATTCATAATTTGGGCCATTTATCATGAACTGAGGCGTTGCCAAGGACGAGATTGGGATAAATTTTTGTACATATTATTTTGAAATAAAGTTGATTTTTGAATTATTAAAATCGATCTGGATTTCTTACCCAAAATCCTCACTGTCATATTAAAAGGACAGGCTGATTCAATGAGCAGGAAAAAAAAATATATTGTGTTAATTTCATTTTACTTTTTCTTTGAGTTTTGAAGAAGCTTGGGAAGTCGATTATTTAGTTTCCATCAGTTCCGTGTTATTTTATTAGAACCACCACAAAAAAGAATGAACTCATACTTTGTTTTTTTTAATTAATCGATATGAGTTTAAAATTATATCATCGTCGTAATAATTTATTTGATGCATGCAAAGCTTGAATAAGGTCATCTTCGGTTTGAAGTAAAAATAGTTTTGCTATTTTTATATTCAAATCCATCAGATACGTCTGTCCTAAAGGTCCAACACTGTCGTGCCAGCAATTTTATATCATATAATAAAATGTCAATATCGAAATTAAACTTTATATTTTCTAGAACATGGGTTTAGATGTTTCCACAGATATTAAATGTTCGCTATTTTATTATTCACAATCAATCACATTTTCTTGATTTGAAAAAGAACTTCTGCTGTATTAGTTTTAAGATGACCTTTAGAGTGTTAATGTCAGGAACAAAGTGGAGGTAGAAAATATTTCAACCCCACGCACTTTTCAAGAAACTTTATATAAATTAATGTTTTGAATGTACAGGTACTCAGTCTGGAATAGTACGTTCATTGATGGACTGGCAATATGACACTTTTTCTTTTTACATTTAAACTAAGGCCATCAATAACAAAAGCCGACTACAGAGGTTCTTCCGTGCATACCAGATTTGTTTACGATTTTTTTTTCTGAAACCACTGTCTGCTGTTATTTTACTGTCGTAAACAAAAAGCCCATAAGTAGTGCAAATATTGGCAACTGTCAGTTTTATTGTCTCAACAGAAAAAAAAACTTAATTTACCCTTCTGCTGCACTGAGAGTCCACATATCACCAATGCGTCCAACTGCCTCCGCTCAAGGACCTGAAATGGTTCCCCATTTACGGCGGGATGTTACGGTTATAAGTGATAATTGAACAATACAGGATGATGATCAATGAGTTTTAACTTCCGCAAGGTTCTGAATTAGCACTGACCTGCAAGTGACATTGAAACGATTTATGCTGCGGGCAAGATCACCCGACAACACCGAAACAACATTCGATGCACATTTTTTGTTCACCCAAAATAAACTAAAAACAAATCGATCAAAATATTTAACCTAGAAAAACAAAGGCCTGTTTTCATTACCGACCGAAGAGGGTACCGATTTATAGCCTCGTAAAAGGCCCAATGGCGTGAGATCAGAGGAAACATGTATGTTTGGAAACATATTCCGTCCATACTTCAATAGCTTTTGGGAAATGGTCAAGCTTGTCTGTGGTCTTGGGTTGTCGTGAAGAAACACACGTTCTTTGTGATTGGCAATCTTTGGAAAAAATTGTGGTTAAGACAACATTAGCACAAGAAACTATTATTTGATTCCATGGTTGGGACTGAAGAAACACGATATCTAAAAAATCCCATTGCACCATTAAATTATCGTCATCGTTATCAATCAAGTTTTTAGAAAAGTGATTAGTTCAAGCTGTTTATCCGCATTATGCTAGAATCCATGGGAAACCCAAATATGGAGCTTTCTTTTATGGTCATTTATAGAAGTGGAATATTTTGAAAATAATTTGAATCAAGTGCAGATTTAATTTTACACGGCAATTTGGCTGTGCAACCGGGTGCTCTTTTACGTAAGAAGTCCTTCACAAAACTGTCGTCCAATGTTATTCGTTTAAGGAATCTTTTGAGCACTTCTTCTTCTCCAAGGAGCTGTGGCTTTTTCAATTCATTTTTCGGAAATCCTGGATTGTCTAATTCGAAATCGAACCTTTCTTTTTCGCAACTCCTGTTCATCGTTTCCTTACTTCAAGGAGAACTATGACCAAACTTTGAATGCTTATTTCTCCTTAAGACTCAATTCAATTCTCAGTCCTGACTCACTTATCAGATTCCCACGAAGATCTGAGCCAAAGATACAACTGCTTTCCATTCTTAAACATCACGGGAATGCTACTTCCTCTACTGTCCCCCATGGGTTGAACGCTTTTTGATAGAAGGACATTCTGCTCTATTTTAAAACATCACACCCACAAGCGCCATATTTCGCTTGGCAAAAACTCTTAAACAAATTTCCACTTTCAACTCTTTCCAGAACTATTCTTTAATTGATGTGACGAATTTATTTCTTATAAAAAGAAACCTTTATTCAAGTTATTGGCCCACAAGATTGACATCAGTTATCCACAACCGCAATTATATTATCCGAAAACGGTAGCATCTTTGATTTTCTAAGCTCCTTAAAGCCTGCCAACAGTTCATTTTAACCCAAATAAACGATTAAGATATCAAGATTGAGCTCCTTTTCTGATGACGATGAAACCACATTTAAAAGCTTCTCTGAAAAGTTCCTAAATCTTTTTATCTACTTAAAATGGTCGAATAAATTTTCCAAAAACGAAAACACCTCCTTTGTAATAATAATAATGAGCCTATTTCTGTCGTACCTTTAAATTAAATTTTAAATTTCCGACTTTGAAGGGAATCCTTTTTTCAAACATTTCCACCAACCCATCTGCTAATTCTGTCTCTATCCCTCAATGGCAGTCCTGTTGCTGACAGACAAGAAATGAAATCGTTCTAAATAGGTCTACTACGTGTGTGTTAATTAATTTCCACAGGCTTCACAGTTCAACCATCAAGCAGCAAAGGCAACGTTGCCGCTCTGCAGCTCACCTCCTTTGTCCTGTTACCGCACTTTGCACGCCACCACCCGATTTTAATCTCAGAAATGTATTCCTTAAAGTGAACGTTTGTCATATTTTGAACTCACTCCAAACACCAGTCGAGGACTTAACCACTAAAGGACTCGACCGCAAGCCGCAGAGTACCCGACGAAAAACTGTGAGCTCTGTGAAGGAGAAGGAGCTGAAGGATTTCGACGAGATACAAAAGCAAACAAAACTTCCAGGTTCACTACATTCGAAACAATCCCACATGCTGACGCGGCGACGACAAGGATACGCAACGTCCTGATGAATTTTCATACGAAACCGCATCCAATCAACAGCAAAGAGACGACGAGAGATGACGCGAAGGCGTCGGGACGAATGGAACACCATATTTACACAGAGACGAGCACAAACACAGGGTGTCACTTTGTTTATACAGAGGAATTTATTTTAGGTCATGATTTATTTCAAAGGATTTACGGTAGCACAAGGAAACTTAATACCAAACGTCCGTCGTCTCGTCGCCGGTGAATGAATTGCAAGGATTCAGCGAGGGGACGAATATTTGTTTTGATGATGGAAATGCAGGCAGGCCGACATTCGTGACAGGGAAAAGTACATCGACAAACAGCATAAATTAATTTATTTACTTTAAACGTGTAATCGGTATTTCCTGTTTGTCGCAGCGAGGGACTCGCGAAAAATATTACAAGGACTTTTGTTTTTCTTTGTGCATATGAAAGTATGGCCAATGGGAGCCTATGAATCTTTGGGATAAAATTTATAGAATAAATAAGTAGGTTAAAAAATTTGTTTATGTCCTTCGAAGAAAATATGGTAATTTGTAGGAGAACTCCCTCAGCGGTCAGAGGAATAAACGGAATTTATTACAAAGAAGAAAAACTGGCATAAACTGATTTTCCATCGAAAAGCCAGCTTAATATTCGATATATTGCTATAAACAACTCTTGCCACCTTGTTTCTGAATTGTTCATGGATCCTTCTAATTATCCCTTTTCAAAAAAGCTCAATAGAAATTAAATCTGGTCATTGAGGCGATCATATCATGGTTTGTAAGATCACGTCATCTTCCCTCCATTTCGGGTAGATGACAAATATTGTGCCAATAAATTTAAGTCCAGAAGTGATGGAGTTCTCGTTTCGTCTTATTATGTATTCATTTATCAAATAGCTATATCCACGCCATGTGGAAGCATCTACCTGCTTCAAATGAAAACTCTTCCATTTATGTAAAGAATGAGGAAAATCCCGACTGTATTCAACAGACACAAATTTTATAAAAACAGCAGCAAAGTGCGAGTTTGATTCTCACACGAGAGGTTCCGTTCCACTTTACAGTATGCAACACTTAATATTTTATTAATTTAATATATCTCATGATATCATTCACCTCTTTGAATAAACCAATTGACGATTGGTATTGCTGTCATTTTACTCAGCACCAGGTAGTGAACCCTATCCGACACAGACATCGGTAAAACATGCAATTCAATGAGAGAAATTATTATTATTATGAATCGATTTAAAAGATGCAGGAATCATGCGAGCATCCGTACGAAAAATACATCTCAAAACAACTTCAAATTCATTTATATTTGGAAACAAGGTGCGGGACCCTTTAGAGGTTCTTCGTAGTCTTCTCTTGGCTCATTTTACTTTTTCCAGTGATGTACAAAAGTTTCGACACCCTTTTTATAGTAAGTGTCACCCAGCCCCTTAAAAAAGGCTCCAACTCTTAATTCTTGCGAAATCTTTTACTTGTCCTCCCTTTTTTTTAAAAGTTTAACAATAGACAATTATCCGGGAGGGTTTGAACTTGCAAAAATGGAGCATGAAGAAGATGAACGGATAAATAGTTGGAGCCCATTCTAACTTCGGTCCATTGCTTTGACGATTTCTTCATTTCAGCCGTAAAATGATGAATCCTTGAACGTATGTAAAAACAGCCTCACCATGCTGGTATTGTTCCTTTGTGGGTAATCGCTGCTCCTGTTTTGGCAATAGATATCTGATTGTCTAAAATATTTACAATCATAACTTAAAATTAGACTTTTAACTAAGGTAAAGTTTTATCGGCACAATATTAAGTGCCCGACATATTTCTTATGGTAATTTTACAACATTTTTTTTCCAAAAAAATATAATAATGAATAATAATAAATAATAAAATTTTCCAAACATTTTGAAAACATTTTTTTGAATAATTTTTTGTTTTTTTAAAAGTTAAAATTTTAAATCTAATTACAGTTTATTCCTTTGTAATATCGACTGTTTGCTTTATAAATAATAAACGGTGTCCTCGAATCTCTCGTCTATGATTGCTCGTAGGCTGATGTATCTGAATGCTGGCTCTAATGTCTGCTGGCTGATGTTTCTGATCCCCCGATTTGGATGGTCATTTAGTTTGTCGAGTATCCTCCCGGATAGTTTTGGCATGTACAAATCAATTGGCGTCATGCAAGCATCTTCATACTGCTTCGTGTTGCTGAAGCATTTCAAAGTGTCCGGTTTTCGCAGGAGTCGTGTATATGACGAAGTATCCTTTTATCCATGACTCCTAGTTTCTTCATGGTTGATGGTGACACGGTGAATATTGGGCAGTCATAAGCTATCACTGGTCTTATGTGATGCTTGTAGACCAGTTCTTTGGTTTTCTTGCTCAACCCGTTGCTCTTCCTCAGCAGTGGGCTGACAATATGAAGGGCAAAGTTGGCATTTTTTACGACGTTGTTGGCATGGGCGTTAAATTTGTACCGCTCGCTGAAGACGATTCCCAGATGATTGGTTGAGTCTTGTGTGATGTCCGGGAGGATTACTTTCATATTGCGACAGTGGGTTGCAAAAAGTCATCTACCTCTGGTTGCCGTCGTCGGTATTCTGAAACAAATGATTGCCGTTTTGCTGCTGTTGATATTGAGTCCCCATTTTGAATACTAATCAAAGAGCTACCTTACGTGGTCCTGAATCCTTCGTGCTGCTATGGTTGGTGAAAGCGATGCTGCGTATGTGAAAGAGTAGTCCCCATATAACAATGATTTTGTTTTTGGATCGCTGAACCGCCGTATAGATGTTGAACAGCACTAGTGCTGTTCTTCCTCCTTGCTGGGCACCGCCTCTTAGGGGCTTCATGGATGAAGAAGCATCGAAGACCGAAAAAAAACTGAACTGAGGATTATTCTTACCAAATGTCGCTTGTAGATGAGGCCATTGACCCAGACACTGTCGAATGTCTTCTCAATGTCCAACAAACAGGCAAAAACTGTCTCATTTTTGTAAAGTCCCGCGGTGATGTTATGGTGAAGTTTAAGCAGTGAATTGTTGAGTTTAAGTGACAAACTTTATTGATTTGCCTCAGAAGTACCGACTCTAGGACCTTTCCTACACAGCAGAGCAGTGATTTTAGCCGATATCCTTCCATGTACGTTCTGTTGATCTTCTTTGGAACTGGAACAACTTTGCCTATTTTTCACGGAAAAATAAGGTGGAAAAATTTTCGTTGTTTACGCAGATGTTGAAGATGGTAGTGAGTAGTACGATTGCAACGTTTGGAAACGTTTTTATAAATAGGAGTCTGAAAAAGTCGTTGGGTTTGCTGAGGTGATTGTTCGAGCAATAAAATACTACGAATTGAATGAATTCAAATACATAAATCTATATCAAATTCTCCATTCGTGGTCGGAATACGTCCATGGAGAGAATTCGAAAGCAAACTACATCCGAGTTTCGAATCATAATCTTTTAGTCGTTCTTCTAATCCTTCTGGTCGATCTACGTTAAATTAAATATAAAGGTGATCAGAACCCCTTGGGTATGAGCTGATTGTAAAAAAAGACATGTTTTGTACCAAACATTAGGCAGTCTCGGCAGCCTATTACTTTAGGTCGGTGTATGTTGATGGATGGTTCATCAAACGCCACACTGTCTTACCTTCAATTTTTTTCTGTATTTTGCCTTTCCTAAGATGAATGATGCTGGCAGATCATTTCAAGATTGTGCGTTTCTCGACTTCCAAGTTGCTTAGTCAGGATGTATGATAAATAAGCCCAAATAAATTCGTTTGACCTCTCGGTTTAAATTTTATATTTTGTTGGTTGGTATGTTGTTCTTTGACTCATGTACACTGAAATGTGGCTTCATTGAGTACTCACAAACTTTAACTCCGAAAATAAAAGAGGTTTCTCGGTCCCATCCAGTTTGTTCGAAAAGAAGAAGCCAGACGAAGGCTTTTTTGTTATGGGTTATGGAATCTTCTGCATACTCAACTCCACCCTCTTTTTGGCTGCTCTTTCCCAATAGATTTTACTGGGAAGATTACAGACTAGCGCTTTAGCAAAGGGAAGCGTGAACTTACTTGCTCGCTCCGCTCCCTACTTCGTTAGTTTGTCGGCTTTCTGGTTTCCATATAGATCTTTACTCTTTGGTATCCCTCACATTGTCATAGTATGACTTATAATTTTATCTTTGTGCTCATCTTGAAAAGCTTGAATTCAGTTCAAATTGCCAAAGGCTTGAAAGCTGCCTGTCTGTCACCGTAAATGTAAATAATACTGCCGACAAAGTTGTCTATAATTATTTTCACTTCATTTTTCAATAAACTTTTGATTTTGGTCACATAAGAGGCCAGCTCTGGTAACGGAGGCCGTATTTAATCCTTCAGATTAAACAGACTCCATCTTCATTCCATTACTTTCTTCCTCGAATTTTGGTTAGGAAAACTGGATGGGACAAAAGTTTTATGTAAGGCATATAGACAAATTTTAACATTTCATGACGCAATTCAAGAGTCACTAACAGGCTACAAAAGCACTTCGGCCATGCCACTGTCTTCCATGTTTTCTGATATTTAAGGCGTCTGAGTAAGGAAGCGTGGAACTTGTCGCTCACATGGAGGACTGAGGTAGAAGATAGGTAGGTAGGTAGAAGACAGAACAACGACCGTACATCAATCGTTTTAGGATAGCCGACAAAAAACCTCTATTAACAGAGCGAACGTTTCCTGACACGAGTTTCCACAGATGATCATAAAGAAACACTACCTCCATGCAGGAAGCACTTCTTCTGGATAGATGAGAGCCTTCTTTCCATATGCCATACCCTCCAGGAATGCGTACCAGTTGGAGTGCTTAAGGGGCCAACTTTTCTCTCTTCTATTTCTAAGAAATATGTTTAATCCTCGTTTTTAACATGTTTTTATGAAATAAAAGTGAAATAAAATGTAAAATTTCAAAATATTTGCAATCTGCTTTCCATGCAGACCTAATCCTTGTGTATGGTATTTGCTTACACACTTTATAACCACCCTCTACACTTCTCGGGTTAGAAAGTTCGCAGAAAGCTTAAATATTTACGAAAATTCCGAAATTTAAACTGCAAAGGATACCACAAGTACCGCAATTTGTCGTCGCAGTACCTCGGTGTATTACATCTGGGCTTGCAAAGTATACAAAAGCACCCTAAATTTTCCTCCTCCGCATCGTATCGCCCACATTTGGTAAAATTCAAATCGAAATTTCTCCAACCCGTTCTCTGTAGAACAAGAAAAACAGCATCGAAAACAAGAAACAAGCTCGTACATACTTACCTCCTTATCACAAGTTGCCATGCTCAAATAACACATGTTGAATGTAAACCACAGATCCTGTGAGTTTCTTGTGTTATCCTGTATTCCCCGGTAAATGTCAAAAGTTTTCATCACACGTAAGACAATCTGTTTATGTTTTTTCTGGTCACTCAAGTGAACGTGCAATGGTTGGCGTACAGTACAGTAAATTAATGTTTACATAGAAAAACAAAGGACTATGGCAAAAAAAAGGACGAACCCAGCGTTGAAGATTTTCCCGACAAGTAGACCCATCAAGATATTTTCAATTTACAAATTCTCCACCGATAAAAAGGTTTTATTTAAGAACGCATAACGGCGCCCAGGAACAAGGACCCATCTTCGTAGAAGGACTCTCGATGGAATGCAAAAGAAAAACAAAAAAAAAAAGGTTTTTTTTTGTTGCTACTTGATCCCCTTATGAGGGAACTTTAAACTTTTCTTTTCGTCATCTTAGCGAATAGCCTTTTTCGTAACCAGAAGCATCGACAACACTTCAATGGCTCGTGTTCATTTATGATAATCCTCGTAATCCAACACGATGCTGGCACAACAAAGGTTTGCCGTTTGGGCAGAAGGAACTCTTAAATAGTAGAAAAAGAATTTGTCCTTTTTTTGTGCGGATTCTGTTTACATAACAAGAAGGCCGATATAGGTTGGTATTTTATTTTTCTCGTTTTTTGATACACTTTGCGAAGACTTTTGAGATTTTTGCAATGTCGGGAACCTTTGTTTATTCACTTGTTACGCACTGTTTTGCAGAACACAGTGGTAGTTTCGATTTCCTTGGAGTGTTATTTTAAACATGAGTCACGGCGTGAAAAGGTTTTCGTAAATAAAGAAAATGTTAATAAGAAAACTCTGCTTCCAATGGATGCTGATTCATTCGAACTCCACGATTTCTTGCGTAAATACAACATAAGAAGGCTTACCGAATGACATGTCTAAGTGAACTTGATTCATTCATACTTAAAAGCCAGATCATGGTTTTAGATAAAGGGACTTTAGTGTTTGTGATTCTCTTAAAAAACTGAAAATGACGTTTCTCTTGGCTTACACCGCAGTCCACAGGTTTCCATACAATTATTTATTTATTTACCGTTGAAGGCCTTCTATGTATAAAAAAAAAAAAGTTCTCTCATCACCTAGGTAATAAGCTCGATGGGAGACATTATTATATCCGCAAGCAGTTCGAGTTTTCAGAAGGAGCAAAGCGTTTGCCGAATTCAAGAGCAAAACAAGCAATTCCGTAAACGTCAGTAACTGATCAGAAAACAAGTTTTCCAAGAGGGTTCAAACAGGTCTTTTATGAACATATAAGTAGGTTGGGTACCCATTTGCCACTAGTTAGTGCTGAATTATCTAAAGTCAACCCACAGAAAGATAACGATTTTGCATGAACACTGGAATATTGTGTTTTTTGTTGTGGAAAAGCTGAAAATCTCGAAGTATATGATACCATGCATCGCTTCTAACGTCCAAGATGAAGAGGTGGAATTTCTAGATAAGCCTCGAAAGTAAATATATAGATAGATAGCCTAGTGCTCAAGATTTATCTGCTGAGTTCAATTGTTGGCCTTAAAAGCTGATATATAGTATATAAGGAAAGAATCCAAAAGAATCCAAAGATAGGATATCACTGACAAGTCGAAGTTCTAACTTTCTGGATAAAAATAAGAGTTTAGTAATCTGCGAAGGTTTCTCTTCCGCAGGTGTTGGAAGATAAACCTTATTGAATTGATGGAAGCGCGAATAACAAGCAAAACTATATAAAAGATGCGTACAACCTTGCAAACGGGCTACAAAACATGGTTGGAGAACATAAAGGAATACTTAAAACTAAAGACAGCCTGTCATACGGAAATAATAAAGAATGCGAGAATTTCGAGACATACAGTCTATATCAGATCTATCATAGACATCGAATCGGGATATAAAATACTGATCCCAGATAGGGATGACCGGTCGAAAGATATAGTCAGAAAGTCTGCCAATCTGGAAGTTGTAACGGACGGTTACAAAACGAACGAAGGCACCGGACTCGGAGTATCTGCGATCTCGCCGGAGATCTCCTTTTCCTTGTCCCTTCGATTGCCCAACCACTGCAGTGTATTCAAGGCAGAGGTTAAAGCTATCCAAGAGGATGCCCGCTTACTGACAATGAATTCAATAGATGGGTCATCTATCGTCATATACATAGACAGCCAAGCGGCCATCAAGGCTCTGGACACACCATCAATTAAATCCAAGATGGTAAAACTTTGCCGCCTATCTCTCAGGGAGAGAGCGGTCAGATAAAACCTTACCCTATGCTGGGTCCTTAGGCATAGTGGTATTCCAGGCAATGAAAGAGCTGACGAGCTAGTTACAATAGGGGTGAGCTTGCTACTGGCAATAAAACCATGCTAAATACAGATGCCATCAATATTACAATCGGAGATTTGTGGAACTAGGCACCTGTCTCATTAATCCAAAAAGACAAGTACACTCCTTAGCCTTAACAGAAATACAATGAGTAAGGTCGCATGAATTATCACAGGTCACTGTATCATGGGCTCACACGCATTAAGAATGGGAGCCCCCCATAACGACTTTTGCAGGAGCTGTAGGGACGAGGAAGAAGTAGAAAGCGTACTACACTACCTAAACAATTCAATTCACAAAAAACAAACTGGTTATAACCGGTAATAAAGTGGACAATCTCTACAGAGACCACTTGGATACAAATCAGGTATTTCTAAGGTATCAGTTAGTCTCCTGGCCCATGAGGAATCGGTGTATAAATCACCGGTGAGTGATAACATAATGGATCCAAACAGGATCTAAGTGGGTCACAACTATTTCAGATGTGACAATCACACCTACCTTCTACCTACCTACCTTAAGACAGCCTGCCCCCGATCAGCCGACCCCAACCCAAAAGCGATGCTACGAGTAGAACAGAGGGATTAAGAAATTATTTTCAGCGTCAAAAATCCAACTTTTGGATAGCCTTCAAGGAGCTTTTCCATCCCTTTCAAATCTTGATGATCTTGCTGTCGAGGTAGATCTTCAGGTTCATATAATTTAGTCTTTTGACTAAAATTGTAAATATAAACCGCTTTAAGCTATTCCCTAAAAAGCGTGTAAGTGATAAACAGCCATAGTCTGGCCATAAAAAAGGTAATAGTGAATCTGAGAAAGTCCAAGTCCGCACGACTAAATTAGAATTAAGGTCTGATTTGAAAAGAACTTGCCAGAAAGCAGTCACATGCTATCAAATGTATGAACTATTTGACAACTGTTAGACATTTCGACATATGACATTAGAATGGAGTGACGCTGGTGTTTTACTTGTTCCAAAGCCTGGTAAACTTGCTTTTCAAATATTTAATGTAAGACAAATAACCTTGTCGGGTGCAGGCAGGCTATAGCCCTTCGTATTGAAGATGAGCATGAGCATCAATTTCGAAATCTGCATAACGCCAGGCTATTACAACGAGCCTAAAAAATGTATTCTATTCTTTTGAGGATTTAGGTTTCTTGGAAAAGAGAAGGCTGTCTTCTCGGAAAAAAAAAATATTCTCGAGTAAAAATAAATGATGTCCTAACAGTGGCCGAACAACTTTTGCGCGGGAGTTTCACGGGCTAACGACGGTTTGAGAAAACGAAACTACGTCTGTACAATTTTGTACGGCTGTACGCCCGGCCATACAGCGGTTTAATTTAAGAAAGGAATCCGATGGTTGTTTATACGGATGAACCACGTCCAAATTCTGTCAACGTCTCGTCGAAGGAGCATCTCCTCTCTCTGCTGAGACCAAATATTTTTCACCCTTTAAATAATCTTTTGTACTTTTCCATAGTTACACAGAAATAAACACTTAATTTGTGTACGGTTTATGTTTTGACAAATCAGAAGTGGGATATGAATTACAATTACAAATGCAAAAAAAAGATACGACAGAGCCAACGATGATCACTACAAAAGGGGTACAAGGGATGATCACCAAAAAAGAGGTAAACGACGAAGCCCGAGTAAAAATATTTCATTTACAGCGGCCATTTATAAACGCAACTCTAAAAAGAAAATAAGTTAATAGAAAAAAAAAATATACGCATTTTAAATGATAAGGTAAGTAACCAGCCCGTAATACGGCTGTGGAAAAGGCATCCACATTTTTGCCGACAGCCGTCGCGTCGTACTGCCGAGATTTAGCCTTCAGTCCTTTCCTGTATGGCCGTTGTACAGCCGTTGTGCAGCCGCATAAAAAATATGTAAAGCCGTATCCGTCCGACAAAAGGACCTCACACAGCTTGAACAATCTCGGCGGCTTTCGTTCGGCCGCTGTACATCCATACGAATAAAACAGAAATATTTTTACTTGGGTTAAATCAAGAAGCTCTCCGAACAGCATTTATAGCGCAAAATAAATATTGTGCACCCACCAAATTGTATCTAAGCCGATTCAGTGCAGCTCCATGAAATAAATACCAGAGTTGTGAAAGTATGTATTCACTAGAATTATGTATCCACTGCAATAAAGTTAAAAAGACTGCAAATTAAAAAGAATCAAATCACCATTCTTCATAACCTAATGACTGGTGAGTTAGTTTTTTGAGTTAAGGTAAGATAAGTTGAAGTCGGCGGTGAGTTCATATTTTTCTCTAAATCATTAGTGAATTCACTTTAAATTGATAAAAGTCAGCAAAATCAAATAAAGTTGTTTGAATTATTTCAAATTTAGTAGAATTATTTATTTATTCTTCCTCATTTTATAGGCGAGTTGGTGATAGGGGAAAAAGGAATCAAAACCTTCACACTCTCCTGTGTGAATGTAATGGTCCGCCGGCTTTTCGGTTTTGCAAAAAGTATAACTTGGAAGATAAAGAGATTATAAGCGACACTCCTTTCCCCCAATAAACATCCATTCCCACGGTCATCTATTGTGGTCCTTAGTTCAAAAGATTCGTATTACATTTTGTACGTATGTACAATTTCATTGTTCTTATTGCAATTTAATCAATTATATGTTTAAGGTCATCAAACTATACCTTGTGTCTGATTGAAGTACGAGTGCTTACATTCAGTAAACTTTCGAGGTCAGCGATTGCGAAACATTTATAATAAATTTGAATTTGTAAAACGCCACCGAAAACTTATTTCGAAATACGAGAATTACACTTGACTCGCCTTGTTAAGAAAATCATCTCGGCTAGTCCGAGCTGCATTTATTTAGCTCGAAGATGGCTCAGTTCATTCATAATATCATCAGCCGACATCGTTCATATCTGAACAACTAAAAGAGTTTCGGCTTTAATCTTTTCAAACGTTCCATTATGGTAGCTTCTTCTGAAAGAGGCATTTAAAGAGATTTAGCTATATACTTTCGATGGCTTCGGCTCGTTTTTCATGATAAGCATGAGCAACATCGTTTTTGAGTTTCTGAAACGTTTCTGCATGGCTTTTAGCATCTTACAGGTCCAACGGCATCAAATCGCGAAATGCTGGCTGCCATGATCATTGCACTAGATGAGAAATGAATCCGTTGCATGACAGCTCGTAGATATATAAAGGTAACCATAGTTCGCTGCATCCAAGATCCTGAGTGAAATAGGCTTTCACGCCTCAGAGAGCTATTCGGAAGAAAAGTTAACCAACAATGCAGCCACTTCAGCCATTACACCAAACACCAATATGTTTATGAAGCATTGGTTTGTCTATAACTGCGTGTGTAGAAATTATCGTTATTAAGGATTTGGACCCACTGAAGGTCATGTCTTCAATTTGAATTTAACCCATCAAATAAAACTCAACCCAACGAATGTCTATAACGTAAATAATAAACTCAACGAGCTTAAGTTTGTCACCCTTATAATGCCCTCTGCATCTCGACCTTGTCAAATATCCAAAGCCCGCTAGCAAGAAAATCCTCTTTATCAAATTATCAAACAGGGTCAACAAACAATAACATGATAACTGAATATCCTAGTTAATTCGTCTCACTAGGAAACAAATAAAAAAGTCCGTTAAATTAAACCAAAACAAAAGCAAGGACTAGCATCAGCTATTCCAAGCGACCTCATTTTTGTTCTTTTCTTTTTTTTTGCCATTCCTTGCCCAGTTCTGTCCCAACAATGTTCTCTGAATTAAATCGCAACGAAGTGTCCTTGCAAATGCATTGCCTACCAATTTGGGTGATTCTTCTCGACCTCAAATCGGATACCACTACCACAAAATCTACAAAAAAAATCCTTTCTCTGACAGCAGAATAAGAAATAAAAAGTCCACATAAAACTGAGCAAAATTAAAGAGTCCTTGCGAGTGAAACATTTCTCATTATGTCCCCCGTATTGCATCGAGAAGGGGGATGTCATGGCTTCTTCATCGCGGCCCGAGTCCAAGGCTAAAGCGATCGCATTTTAAATTCACTGCACCATTTATTTAGTTTCTTATGACAAAGTTTCTTGTTTTCCTTGTTGCAACTCAATCAAATGAACGAATAATTGAATATCCTTCTGCGAAAGGAGATCGTCCTTTTCGCATACACAAAAGCCATTGTAATCTTATTAGTGAAACAAGCAAAATGAAACTCAGTTAACAATCATGTCGTCCCTGGACATGGCATGCGAAATGAATGAGTGCATTCTTTTAAAGGTTATGTAGCTAAAAAGGATTGAACAAATGTTGGTGTCCTGTTGAGGAGAGATACTGATTCTTCGAATTAGTTAAGGGTATAGAATGATTTTCATCCTAACAACTGAACGAAGTGTCGTAATATACGGTTCGTCACACGATTTGATTATACAAGACGATACGTAAATATTCGTCGAAAAGGATATGTACACTGCAGGGAAAAAAGTGATGCTACCATGGATTCCTGAATTTCTTTATGCATGAAAGTTTATTATATAGTGTGTGTTGTCTGTCATTGAGTCTGATGTAATTTCATAGCTCTGACAAAAGGACGAAGGATGAACCAATCAAATATTTAAAAACTTTACTTTTTAGATCAACGAATTTCGAATAAAATACTGCGAACCAAGTGAATGCAAAGATACAGACATCGATTATCGATATTCGATATCATCGAAGTCTCTTCATGTTGAAATGACTAATTTGAGGAATTATTTCTCAAGAAGCATTATCAGATTAACACTTAGACTTATCACCAGCTGCCAGTTACAAGCTTCCTGTTTTTGTCCTGTTGAGGAGAGAGCTAAAAGTGCAGAGCAAAATAATCGATTTCTGTACAATAAGTCGAGTTTCACGCCTCGCCTGCGATGCAATGCAAGCAAGTGTAATCACTTTTTTAAAAGAGAAACCAAGGTCTATGTACTGTCCATTTGGGTGTAGGCCAGAAGAGAATGATTACTCAAGTCTTTTTGAATCACTTAGCTTGAAGATCTTCATCGAGTTGTCTTGATTCTAACTCAAAACTTACATTCTGGAACACAAGCTGTAGTTTCTGAAAATGCAATTTGGCGTTGCCTTCATAAAAACAGGGAAACGGAGTTTTTGCAACTTGAAATTCTAGACTTTACCCACAAAATGAGTTGCCCCTTCACGCACCTTTGCACAAAACGGTATATACAACGAAATTCCAAAAATCACATTTTGGAACGCTTTAAAATGAATAAAAAATCGTCATTGCAATCGCCTAAAATTAGAAAGGATAATGGCAAAAGGGCTTCAGTACAAAACGATAAAGTGGAAATATTTGTCAACGAATCAGTTAAAACACTTGGAAAACGTTCAAACAAAAACTTACGCGCTAACCAAACGTCATCAGACGATTAAATATTTTTTTATTTAAATATGTTTTATAATAAATAATGAAATTAATGCCGCAATAGCGTGGCAATAGATTCCAGTCCTGTGGAATGTTGCCGTAGCGATAATGGTTTCAAAACAAGGCCAATCATTCGACGAGTGATCAACGTTAAGAAAATAATTAACGAAGTCAAAAAAACTTTCGAAGGCAAAAATAAGTTAGATTTCTTAAGCTTCTCTCAAACCTTTGACAAAGTCTGGCATTCACGTTTGAAGCTTCAGCCATTGCAGTTTTTTCAGACGACATAAGGTTGTGTGAAATACGGAAATAATTACCCTCTCCTCGATTAAAGATTTTGCCTCCGAAGTTCCACAAGGACGTGTTCTTGGGCCAGTACAGTCCTTAAAGTACGCGAGAGTTTTAAGTCAAAAAGAAGGCATAATTAAAGCCACGTTTGCTGGCGAAACGGTTTTTTGTAGCTTTTTAAACTATAGTTGAGTCGACAAATAAAAAGATACAAAAACAAAAAGATTATGCGAATGGCAAATCGTTCTTAATGAGACCAAGTCAACGCATTTTAAGTTTACATTCAACGCATTTGCCTTTGTCGAAAGGTATTCCCTAAATGGATCTTCAAGAAACTTGTTTGGGGAGACAATAACGCCAAAGTAAATTGAAGCTGATTGAAGAAAATTTGTCCATATATTCATTCACACTGATCTTTACTATGTGGCTTTAGTTCCATTATATCTGACTTAAAATTTTCCTCTCTCAGCCGTCCTTGATTAACCTCGCATAGAAAAAAAAAATATAAAATTAAAATTGCGCAAAGAGAAGTGAGCTAAAGTCGTTATTTAAACAAATTGGGAAAAAGAAAAATCCTCTTAGAACGAATAACACTTTTTTGAGGTTACGTTTTTTCTCCACAAAAAAAAAAAAAAAAAAAAACCGCCCTTAAATCTTTTCTGCACTCATTCTGACCACTCAACCCTTCCTTAAACCGATGAAGCTGTGATGCTGGCAAAATGATGAATAGAATGACTGAGACGACCATCATCGAGTTGCACGATGAACAGAATACTTGCTCCTTTTCCAGAAACGAGTAAATCTGATAATGGATGAGGTGAAAGTTTAAATTAAAGTTGGCAGTTGCAATGTCCATTCGGTGGGGTCTTTGCGGTTGGTTCAAAGTTGAAGATCAATCTGGAAAAAACCGCCTGGCTGGATTGCGTTTAATTTTTACTTCTTGCTTTATTTTTTTTTCTTCTGTTTTCCTTTGAAGTTCTCTTTGCTAAAGCTTTGTTTTTTTTTCTCTGGCGTACATAAATTAGTTTCAAGGGAAAGATTTCGTGTGGAAAAAAGTTGTTAAATTAAATAGAAGACTTTTTTTTTTGGCGGCAAAGTTCTTTCACCAGAAGTTAGCGAGAGGAATTCAAGAGTAATGGTTGCAACATTAGAAAAGATAAACGTTGAAGTGCATTCATCGAAGAGGTTTTGAAGATAAATGAATGGATAGTAATAAAGTGATAAATGTAAGCTTTAATATGACACATAAATGATCAGGCATATTTTCCGGCAATCAAGCTATTTGGCATATGAAAACAATTTGAATGTGTATAGCGTTTTATCAGGAGTCAAGCTATGGAAGCTTAATCTAAAGAAACGGGTTTGTTTTTGAAAAAAATATTCACTAATTGTGTTAACATTGGGAAGTTCACTTGTTTTTAATAAAAAACATACATAAAAGGAGAAGAATTGAAATCTTTTAGTGGTTTGAAGCTCAGATGTATTTTTTTGTCTCAATTGATCCATGGATGGAGTTCGCATTGGGATGAAGTATTTCATTTCGACTTATTTGCATTCGCTTGGTTCACAGTATTTTATTTAAAGTATGTTAATAAACCAGAAAGTTTTTTTTTTCATGACAGCGTGGAATTGCCAGGGTCATTCTTGCTTATGGGCCCGTATGGGACACATTTCGTAGGCTAGGTTAGGTGTTTTTTTGTTTGGATTAACGTATCCTTCTGAGTGTGCGATACGGGCTTTAAAGTTGGAGGTAGGACTTGTCTTAGAAATTATGAAGTCTATAGATGTTGTGAAAGGGAAATCCTCTTATACGAGTTACCAATTTTTGCTTTAGTCTAAGGTAAGATTTGATTGAGTCTTACCGACAGTTTGCTCCTTGTCTGACTGCAATGTCGAAGAGAAGCCAATATAGAATACGGAAAAGGGCCTCTTTGGAAGTTGAACGGAGAGCTCCAGTAATGAGAAGAGCAGTTATCCTTCTTACCTTATTGATTAATTTCTGGTGGGCCCCAATATTGTCACGGCTTTTTACCAGACAATTACTCCATACAGAAGAATGGGCTCAACAACCGCTATGCCAGGATAAGAAGTTGGATATGATTATAACAACGTCATCGGCGTGCGTTAGATGAATTTATTTATTTTATTTCTCTTGGCCATCTGGCCAACAAACTTTATAGCGTGTGGATTTATTCTGAGAGATCCAGGAGAGTAATCTCTATGGCTTCTGGATGAATGTTGTTAAAAGTACCCTCTTTATCCAAAGAGGCGTATGGAGTGTACTTTTCATGAGTGAGAAATAACCCAATGCAGCTTACGAGTGCTGGGTGATTTCAACTGATGTCCATTTTGTTTATGCGTGTTGAGATTATGAAATAACTAATTAGAGCCCTTTAGTTGTAATTTATGAGTCTCTAAAGAATTTTGAGAAGTGTGTTAAGAGTATGTGTGATGAGAGTGTTGTTCACACTCTTACTTTTGCTCGAGATTGTAGAGTTCATTTCCAAAGAAAAATACCTTTTGAGAAAGAATCTATATAATCCATTTCATTGAGAATGATATGAGCTCCTTAGCGAAATCCAGGTCCTTTGTACAAGTTTTCATTAAAGTCTAGCTTCAGAAAAGTCTTCATATTACAAACCTTACGAAATGCGACCTCCACATACTTTTATTCCAAGCAGCCGCACGCCCACAAAAAAAACCCTGTTCAAAATATGTGTCGAATTCGGGGCTCTCATTTTAAAGAATGACATTTTTTTTTTGCCTTAAGGACACGTTGACCCTTTGACACAAACTACTCACTCTTCTCTGTATATCCTTCTCATAAACAAACTGACTCTGCACCAAAGAAAATGTCATTAATACCCATACATATATACGAAAAGCTATTTCAGTTGGCGTTGCTCCGGGAAAGGACAATGTCTGAAATATGATCTCTTTTGTAAGGATATAATTGCATCCTTTATCACGTACTCATTTCTTTATTCTTACATCACTGTTTTTTTTTGCCACAATGGAAGTAAAATGTTTATCATTATTCTCTCATAGTCATAAGCTTGTCGGTATCCTTACAAAGGACAATCTATGGCCCTTTGCGTTCCTTGTTTCCTGAAGTATATCCTTATATTTGTTTTTAACCGTCGCGTCGTTGGTGGTGGTATGCCATACCGCTTTGCTGGAAAATGCAATAGGATCCCAATCGTCGTTATCTCTGACGTGGATCCGAAGTCATTTCCCTCGCGGTAATTTGTCATATACTCGTACATATTTTTCCACAATCCTTGTTAAGAATACAACTTTGGTCTAAATATGCGTAGACTATGGCCAATAAACTGCTACACTATTCCTGCGTTTTCGGTCTCAGTGGGGTGCTTCCAGCTACAAGCGGGGATGTCTTCAGCATTCGCGTGTCCTTGTTATACTTTGAAGTATCAGCATCATCCATTGTGGAAAATGAGATTCGAGAGCTGACGTATCTCATTTTCATTCCGACAGACGCGACGCGACGTCGGCGGGCTTCTTTTATTTATGATTTTTTTTTGTATTCATCCTCATCACTCGGTGATTGTGCTGGAAGGTGAGCGATCCGTGTATCCGTGAGTCCTTTTTGGTTCTTGTTGCGCCATTATCATAGCTTTTATGTGTAGGGTAATAGCTTTGGTTAACAATGGTAAATAGAAGAAATTTCGTGTAGAATTTCTCGTAATTGATGTTTGAGCCCTTTGGCGTCTGAGGAGATTGTGCTTCGGACGCAGGTACGAATGATGCTTCCTGGTTTATATAAAATATGATTTTTTTTTGTTTTTTTGAGTGAGTGTATGTCAGATATTTATGAATCTTTTGGTGTTCTTCATCGTTGGCAATGGTGTCATACTAGTTATTCTTTTGGTTAATTAAATTCTTACTCCCGAAACGTTGAATTGACATAGGTAAGAAAATCAATTGGCTCCTAATCTATCACTTCTCAAGTTATTAAAGATTTTTTTTATATTCATTAATTCTCAAATGCGGACTATAAATAGGATGGTAAGGAAATGAACATCAACCCATCAAAATTTGCTAAAAGTAAATCTGAAAGACGACGAATTTTCAAATGAAGTTTATATTTGAAATTTCATCGAGCTTAAAGAGCCAGCATCAAAAAACGGGTTCAAGGCAAAACTTCGAGCTTAAAATCGAATAGAATGATGGACAATTGTAAAGTAGTCCGAAATGCCAATAATACTTTAAGTGTAGAGTTTGTGAATGATTACTCCAGAGCATAGTCAGAATTGCTACCCATTTGTTTAAAAGACAGTGGATTCCAAGGACAAGAAGTCACGATCCTTTCAGGCAATTCATGTTTTATTGGCTTATGATTTCTCCAAATCGATTTTTTTTACAGATCGATCGTCATGGTTGTGTTGAAACAGTTCTCAGTTTATTTTTTGGCAATAAAATCAACCACACGACGATCAAAATGTTGATGGGCATTATCAAGTTGAGCTGTTGATTTCTTAATTCCGCCTTTCCATTTTGTCTGTTTGTTGATCGCCCGTCAAAATCTTTCCGTTAATCCTTTTCTTTTGGCAGCTTTAAGCAGAAACTACGATTTAAATCACATGACACGATTCTTCAAAACTGAGGTTGACTCATTTGGTTGCAGCAGTTGTAAAAATTCAGACTCATTCAGCTTCACAGTTTTTTTTTGGATCTTTATTTCCTGAGATGTCTTTCCGAAAGAAACGTGACCCAAAGTTGCGAGCACTTTTAAAATTAAAGAAACAAGAAACCAAGATAGTGAAGTTTATTACAAAAGAAGCCGCAACTTTGATATTTTTTTTGTCTGTTCTGCAAGAACAAAGGGGTAACTTTTTTCTGAAATAAATTAAAGGAAGTTCAAATTAATAAATAAAAATAAAAAATTGAACAAGGAGAAACTGAGCAAATGACGTTCTTCTCGAATTCGACTCTCCCACTCGACGAGCCAATACTCGCCCGACTTATCAGATACTCCTAAGTTTGTAACGTATATCAAGCATAAGCAAAAAATATCCAACTCATTACATTTTTGTGTTTAAGTCAAGTGTCACCTATCTGACCACGCGATCTTTGGTGCTCCCAGTCTTCGACCGCTCTCATGAATTGCTTTTTGGTGACCCATTCCACCATTCTTCATACTTTCACAAGCTTTCAATTTAAAGTCTCAGTCAGCCCTTTGGTTGTAAAGATTTTGTCTCATTTGCTGTGTTAGTAGATTTAAGGCGGGAAAAGCATTTACATTCGCTGACTGTTGTATTGCGGAAAAGACGCGTCCGCAAAGTGTTGCAAGCGGTACAAAGTTTTTTGACAGTGATTATAAAAAAAAAAGCCGGGTAGTTACGAATGTCATAGTTCCATACAGTAGCGGATTTACCAACAAGCTGAGTAGGCTTGAGCATAGGGAGGCAAATTTTGGGGCGCTAAATTTGGGGACCGATTTCTTTTTTTTGCCACCTTATAGAAATCAAAAAGGTTTTTCCACGACGGTTTTCTGATTTCGCACAGGTAGAAGTCTGCAACAAATTTTGCTGTCGTGACAATGCCGCAAATATGTCTGGCATAACAATGGCTTACACGCTAAAATTCAAAGTCAGGCACCGTCTGATTTTTTTGTTCCTTGCTCTGCCCACTCATTAAATTAAGTGGCAACTGCGACTGCTGAATCTTGCACAGAAGCTTGTTGACTCTTCAGTCATCAATATCCTCAACGGTGGAAGATATTGACGACTGAAGCCATAATACCGCTTATAATTATAAGTCCAAAATTCAATGTACTTAAGTACAGCAAAATGTAATAAGCGTACAAACAATTTTGACATCAGGCAAAAGTCCGACAGAAGCTGCTAGAGCACTCTATTCTGGCTTCACACGTACAGAACAAAACTGAATCTGAGGCTATTTTAGGTGTATGAGGGTTACGTCAGCACTCGCTATAACAGCAATCAGTGACCTAAATTCGGCCAATGATGCCGAATGAGGAGAAAATCCGCGAGTAAATTTTCTTTTAGATCACGCTCTCTATTTTTTAAATCATGTACATTGCTCGAAATATTGGAAGACAGTATTTCCGATTAACCTAGATTGTGAGGGTCTTCCTCCAAACTTCAGCAAAGTATTTGAAAGGGTGATTAATATTATGCCAAATAAGTGGGCTTAGGAAAAAATAACTATTCCGGATAGCAAACTCAGTTGCCGACAGAGTTGTAAAAGAATCAAATCTTTTGGGAAGATAATTCTTTTGAGACCAGTCTTTGAATTGAGTCAAATGATTAGGGGTATGTTAGGTAATTTGCATAGCCGCATGAGAACGTGGGCTCATTTTTTTAACGCTTCACAAGAACTGATTTATATTTTTCAAAGTCATACTTAGTGCAGAACTGGCGAACCAGCGATTAAGACAGGCAGACCTAAAGCGATGCTAGTACAGTTGGAAGGTTGTGATGGTTTTTGTCCCAATTACGACCTCACCAAAAGGAGGAGGAAGATACTTTTTGCACTGGTTGTGCAAGTTGAAGTAAATAAACACATTTCAACCACTTCAAAAGTGAATTTACTTACGACGTCAACGAAATATATGAATTAAATGTGGACTTAAATTTACATTAAGTGAATTTATTTAATATTCGTCATTCTAGTCTTTTGTAGTCTTTCCTGAGTTTAATTGCATTAATACAATCGATACAGTAAACCTTGATATTCTAATTTAGAAAATGGAAAAAATACTTCCATTTTAGTTCTCAGGCACTGAAGCTACTTCGGGGTTTTCTTTATAACAGACAGCAGAATGTTGTAATCGGAGATAGCTGCTCCTCACCTTAATACGTAACATAGGGTGTTCCACAAGGTTGCA
Organism: Orthonevra nobilis; assembly: GCA_963555765.1. NCBI lineage: Eukaryota > Metazoa > Arthropoda > Insecta > Diptera > Syrphidae > Orthonevra > Orthonevra nobilis. The sequence goes on from OY743224.1 coordinate 149,367,847, forward strand.
TCCTCGGCCCAATTTTGGTCTGCATGTTAATTAATGATTTACCGTCTGTATGCAAACATGTTACCACGTACTTATATGCTGACGATGGTCAATTGTGTTTATCAAGTCCGCTGGAAAACATCAACGAGCTCACAGAAAATCTGAATTATGGCCTATCGGCAATTCATGAATGGTCTTTAGCTTATGGTCTTTCTATTAATCCCACAAAATCGCAAATTATACCAATTTCCCACCGCTCATTAGACCATAACCTATTGCAGAACATTTGCATCTCAGGCTGAAGTCTTACTTTTGCTAATAAATTAAATATCCTCGGGTACATAATCAATCATAATTTATCGTGTTACATAAACTCAGTTATCGGCCGTATTTATGCCTTTCTTCGAAAACTGTGGCTTTCAGCTAGTTTCACTCCCGTTCTTATTCGTTCTAAGCTCGTGAAAACTTTGATCGTTCCTATCATCACCTATGCTGCAGTAGCCTACAGCAGTTTAGATTCTTTATCTCTATACAAACTCCAAATCGCATTTAATGATGCTTCGAGATATGTATATGGCTTAAGAAGGTATGACCGAATATCTCAAGTATCGAATAGTGTTCTTGGATGCTCTCTGCAGCAATATCTAAAAGCAATTGTATATATTTGTGTAATATAGTGAAATATAAGATCCCGTATTATCAGTATCATAAGCTTTTTTTATATTTAAACTCCTCCCGTCTATTTTATGTTCATGCAATCAGACTGTGGAATTCTCTACCTCTTCGCATCAAGAGAGATCAACTAACCTCAAACAAATTATTTTGAAATACTTTTCAGCGCGGAAATAATTCCCCCATTCCCATCATTGTTATTTTTTATTTTTAATTTTTATTGTTATATAATTATCCTTACTTCACTGAATTCTATTATTTTTTTTTTCTTTATCCATTAACTGTTAAATCTATGAATAATTTTTATCATAATATTATTAGTACTATAAGAGACTTAGTCTTGATGTACACCACAAAATGTTTTAGAATAAATGAATGAAATGAAAAAAATGAAATAATCAAAAGTTTGAATTCATTCATTTAAATTTCGTGAATACATTCCCGAAAGATGGCATTGGCTTGAAACTCCGGTTCCCGAGCACGGAATCATGCCACACTTTCTGCTCTTAACTGGTGTCAGCTATCTTATAGAACAAGAGCATGAAAAAAATGCACTTGAGTATGCCTGGTTCGAATGGAGAAGGTCTTTGATAACGGGGGCTCTTTTATAAATGAGGCGCCTGTGACCTATCTTTCGCTTCTGAACCTTTTTACGATAGGTATTTCACGGCGCGACAGCTCTTCTAAGGGATGGCAAGCTTGGAAAGAATCCTAAGAATCTCTGTCAAAATCCTATGCGTATGTTCCGCTGTGGACATGAAAAGGTCATTCCTTATTGTCAGGGAAACCACCAATGGTAAGGTTTATCAAGAGCCTTGGCTTAACCCGAGGCTAATTAATATGACAGCACAATAGCACAAAACAATCCGTTTGAGTATTCAGCCTAAATTCTGAAAATGGCGCTCTTCTTCTATTTCAAAATGCTCCTTGAAGGAGGGTTAGTTCATCACTTTCTTTTCCAAAACAAGTTGAGTGATACAGAAAAGGTTCTCTATTTCATTTCACTCAATCATAACTAGTTCATATTATTTTTTTCAACTTGACCCTTTAGCAAAACTCAATTAACAACTCTGATGCTGGAGGCCTTCAACCCAGCCGTCATTCATTTCACCCAACCTTACATATAATTTTCATACAAAGTCACGGAGAATACTAGCGTGCACAATGAACCCTGCGTTTTGTCAGTGTCGACGATTAAAAAAGGTATCATCCGCTCACTTTAACTACTCCAGTCTGGCCCGGGGGGGCCAATGACCGCTTGAGTAAGTGAACGTTAACGCTTGAGGACACACAGGTTTGTTTGTAATTAAATTTATCTCCCCGAAATAAAATACATCCGCTTTGCAGCCGAAGCTCAGGCACCCACATAAACAAAGGCGAACGAGCCTCCTCGCTGCCGGTTATAAATTCAGCTCTGGATTAAAGAGAAACTGGAATAAACTACTGAATTAAACAAAGTCCGCTCGTATATTTAGGACGTTCCTACTTTTTTTTTTTTTGTTGTTCGCCTATCCTTACCGATTCCGGTCGGACTCTGGTAGTGACCTTTTGTTACAAAAAAAAAAAAAAAATAAATATAACAAAAACTTTAAATCGTTTCGGCATGACCATTAAAAAGGAGAACAACGGTTGAGATTGCTTCCCACATGCGGAATGTTCCGGGAGGTAATTTTAAAAGTCATTCTGAGAGCTGATGGCCCGATTGCGGGTTTAAGATTCTTTTGGGGTTTGGTCAGGGTTTTCTTATTCTATATTTTTTTTTCGTTTTCAGTTTGTTAATGGCAGCGGTTGGTGTACTGATTTTACCTGGGATTTATATCCTTTTTCCTGTTGCGGTTTTTATTTTTATTTGAGCTCGCATTTTGTTGGTAGGTTCCGAGAGGTTTATTGATGGCTTTTTGGGAGAGAAAGTTGTTGTAGAATGACAGGTATTTTGGGTTTTTATCTTTTGCGTGGTGGAAATAATTTAAGTACAAGTAAAAGTCGCAGTCTTACACCCACTGTGTGATTTTCTGGATCGGGTACTACGAGTTATTGGATGGGATGTGAAAATGAACTTTATTGTAGAATGATATTGGCGGGGGAAGTGGGAGCATAATGACATTAAAGCTTGTTCATTGGAAGAGTTGAAATATATGGGCAAGGTAAAGAAAGTAGGCGGAAACTAAGTATTGGATTTTTGAGTCTATGAAATTGAGAGATAAAGATGTATGCTTTGTTGGGAAAACAGTGGGAATTTGTCAAAAAAGTGTGGATCATAATGATTAATCAATTGCAGCTGGTGTGATGGTCTGTTGATTAATTTATGAACATATTTCCATGTTCTTTGTGTGAGTTCGATGAAAAATAATGTAGCTGATACCAAAAGTGTGCGTATAGGCCCAAAAACCTCAACCCGCCAAATATCACAACACTTGAATGTTAGAGGCTGAATGGCGTAGTAAGTTAAGCACATGCGATTTAATTGGATCAATAGATAGCTCCCAGGCTCGAAATGTAGTTTTAAATTTTTATTTTTTTTTAATTGGGATCACATTACCGCCGTTACCACTAGAGTGATCGATCGGCGATTAAAGTGTGACCAAATTAATAGTTTATGTAAATGATCTGTCATTGGCTTTATTGTGAAGGCATAATACTTATAAAAGTGTGATCCCTCTCCCAAAAATACAAATTTCTCGTATATTAACTTACCTCGAATAAAATACTGCGAATTAAGTGAATGCAAATAAGACGACAGTAAATTCTCCATCCTAATTCGGACTCCAACTATAGTGCAAGTAAAACCAAAAAAGCATCTGAGTATCAACCCATTACTATCCAAGACGATAATGGAAGTAATCTTTAAGTCCATTGAGAGCTTTACCCAGAAATGATTTGAAAGGTCTGAAAATGAGAATTTCGACTTGTGCGAGCTATGCTATGATTCCAGCAAAAAAACGCTACGTAGCAAACAAGCTGAAGAACTAATTGATCTATTTCACATACGGTAGCGGCCTCTCTATGCAGGAGAGATACCAAGACCTAAATCCTTTATATAATCATATACATACATATGTATATAAATTCCATTATTGTAGCAGGGAAGAGGAGGGGCAAGAACTCCAAAAGGTCCATTCGTCTCTCACTGACACCAAAGCTTACTTCTATACCATAAAGAAACAATGCTATTACAATTCTATATTAAAGGCAATTACTATAAACGGTGTCCCGTTTTTAATCAAGGAAGTTTTAGAAGTAATTCTTGGATATATTCTAAGAAAAAAATGTTTCTACAGTAAGAGTCTATTTCCAAAGTTGATATCACTTATCGATAATTTAAGAAATCGTTTATCTTGACTCATGTTAACTGTTAAGGGTTTATTTTAAAGAAGAAATACTGCTCTTTTTAGCTGCGCTTAAATCATCCTGATGTCCTTTTTAGTAGCTCAGATATTAATGTTTCAAGGGTATTCATTTTTTCTTGCACGTGCTAATATTTGATTTTAGTAACGTTAATTAACGTTTTTATTTTGAAAACACTAAATACATTTTTTCTAATGAACGAAATAATAGTAAAAAAATGAATGACAAGTTTGCCATAAAACTCATTTATTCATTCATACCTAGGAAAACCTGCAACAGGTAAAAAGGAGAAATTATAGTTTTCGAGAGCTTCTTTCAGCACTCTACAATAAGAGCTGTTTTCCAAAAATATATTATTTCTAGGCAATTAATGCAAATTTAAGAAGATACAGATCATTTCAATACATACTCTTTGATAAAGCCAAAAACCTTGGAGTTTGGTTCAACACGAGTTTGCGCTGGATTGACTAAGTGCGTTCTATTTTCGGGAAAATTTATGGCTGCCTTAGGAACTGCTCTCTGACTCAAAGCTTCACTCCAGTTAACACAAGGCTTATCTTAGTCAGGTCTTTGCTCATTCCGTTGATTTTATATGGCTGCGAAATTAAATGATGCCTTGAATAATATTGCCCGCTACGTCTACGGCTTAAAACAGTATGATCATGTATCGACGTATGCGAAAGTTATTCTTGGATGTTAACTCGACAAGTACCTTGACTTCTGCACTCTCAAGTATCTACGCAAAATCATAACCAGCAAACAATCTCAGTACTTGTATGAAAACTTGTTCAACATCAAGTTTGTGAAGGACAATTTTTCATTCATGCCCTACGCCTCTGGAATTCACTCCCTCTCAGCTTAAGACGCTTCTATGACACGAATGGCTTCGATAAAACCCTCTTTCGGCACCCAGCAGGTAATAATTAGGAAAAATATTTGTGCATTATTTTGTTGCTTTAAACATCATTCTCGGTAGCTAAACATAATTTTACTCAACTTCAATTTTATTTCTATTTTCCATTTCTGCAAATTAGGGATTTTAAATTCACTTAAATCATCTTATTGTAAAAATTCACATTTATTCACAAAAGATTATACAGAGTCTAATATAAATGTTGTTAAACAAAAATCAATAAATAAATAAATAGATCGTTTTGGTTATGGCCGCCACGAGGCTCGAATAAAGCATGTTTCGGAAGATTTGTTAGGACAATTTCCATATAGCAAGCTAGGGAATAAGTTCTTTCTTATTTCCATGTACTCCCCGAGGTGTTGGCACATCCAGAACAGGCATCGAATTTTTAGGTATGGGGTACAATGGAAAAAAAAATTTCAATCATTTGGAACTAAAGGCTTTGTTCCGATTGATCTTTTCTATAAATTTATTTCTGGATTATGTTCAGCAGATCTAAAGTCTTGGAACCAAAAAAAAACATGCCGATGTCCTTTGGTTTAAGAGAGGCGAAGGGCTAGTTGGCATTGATTGAGCTCTCTCTCAAGGCAACCTTAACTATATAAGTTGATCTTTAAATTTTGAACCATAATTTGAGGATGAGACACAGCTTTGGCTGAGGCTCAGAACATTCAACTCTCTTTCGTCATGATAAGAAAGTACGTAGATTGGAAATGGAAGCATTTCAAAATATGTATATGCTTGGAAGCAGAGGATTAACCATGATGAGTTTGCTTAGGCACGTAATTTTTTCGTTGTTTCTATGGACAGATAAAATAGAATGTGCAGCATATGATAAGAATGCACTCAAGGAAACAGGTCGGGATACTCATATTTTGACCCTTAAAAGAAGCATCCATAATTGGATTTGATAAAACAACTTTACTGGTATGTAGCGAAATTGTTCATGGATATAACAAAATGTCAAATACAAAAACTTTATAATGCAGTACCTTCTCAAAAATTGTATACCAAAGCCTTAGCCTGAAAAATCACAGTACAATTCTCTATGTAAAACACTCAGCCCTCGATTGGCGTTCACTCAATGTGAAAACTGTTTATCTTCTCTAAATTGAGGCTTTACATAAGTCAGTTTTCCTCTTTCCTCCAAACGCAAAAGCCTTTTCAATATTCCATACAAATTTAACACCAAATAAATAAAAAACAAAAAAAAAAACCTCACTTAACACCAAACCCCTCAGTGATACTATCGGGCCTTCCTGAAGACACTCATACCCACACCAATGCCAGATTAATTATTCCTTGGCAAAAACCCATTATTCCACTCCAATTCCGATACCCATTTCAATTTTATCCAAATCCTTTAACCCTCCTAATCCTTTATTCCTTTTCTATCGTTCTGTCTCCCTAACTCTCTCTCGCTCTCGCTCTCGTATTTGATGACATCAGCATCTCCAACCTCGCCGAACTTTCTAATTTCACATCAAAACAAAGCCCGAAGGAGTTAAGCGCGTCGCGTAACCGAAACTCAATTAACCACTGTTCAAACAAATCCTTCGTCGTGATTGTCCCCCGTAATTAAATCCCGAATCCGCAATGTGTAAACAACAATTATAAACGAAAGCACCGTTTAAGCCCCACCGCCCGCTCACAAAAGCCTCCTCTTCCTCACTTAAAGTTTACAATGACAACTATTACGGTTGTTAGATTTTAGCCATACGCAAATATGTACGTGCGCAAGTAAATATCTTTTTTGGTCCTTCAGCCTTCATCCTGTGTCCTCCTACGTCGAAATGCTGTTTAGGTAAGCGCGCGCTAAACAAATTCAATCAGTTAATGAAACCATCGACGAACGAGCGCAAGGATTGGCAATAGGATGAATTTTGTTTGCGATGCGATTTGCTGATGCCGGTGCTGGTGATACAATAATCCGCCTGCCGAGCATCCTTTCTTGATATTTTCATTTCACGACGGGTGGCTGTGTGTCAGGATACTTTGATGGCATTCGAATACGTTGAGGTGGGGTTTTTCAGATTTTCCAGCAACGCCAGCATCAGTGTCATTATCCTATGTAGTTGGGCGTCCTTGGCTTCACTTGGAAATGTAAATCACCACCAAATGACGATGACAATGCCTTTTGCTGATCCAAACGGGAGCGGCAAGGATTATGTGGCATCCAACAGCATTCCCACTACCGTGTTCGATGCCTCTATTAGCGGTTACTTACTGATTTAACACTGACCATGACATACATTTGTAAGCTAAATTAGAGTGCAAAAGCAATTAGTGAGTGTAACCAAAGTGAAGGACTCGGTCGTCCTTCAAAATCAATCCTATCTAAATTGATTAGAAATCAGAGTGTGTCTTTTTTTACAAAATGTAAATAAAAGCGAAGACCTCCGGTTGCATGCGACACTCACTCCGACGCGATTTTTCGATTCCTTTGTGCACAGGCATTGACCGGACAAGTAGAAGCTCTTGTTCAGCGACAGCAAATTGAGGCTGAAATGGAACGCATCCCAATTGGAAGTATGTGACGGAAGGTAGATCCTTTGGTGACACTTCAGAGTGAGGTATTCATTGAATAGAATTCAATGAATGCTCATGCATTGGAGCACAGCATAAAACGTTTCTCTTGAAGTGCTTGAGAACATTTTGACGCGTCTTTCATTTATTCAATGCGTCCATGCGGTGGCACCGTACACAGAGTGCCTGCAGGGTGTTTTACAATTTACAGTTTGGTCCTTTGGTGGCTTGAAACTCATCTGTAGTTTGGTGATGAATTTGCCATAGACTTTTTTGTATTCGCTTAATTCACAGTATTTTATTCGAAATAAGTAAGTTTATAAGAAGCTTAGTTCTTGAGAGATTGGTTGACCATCGTCAGTGTAATGGCTTCATCTACAAAAAACATTATTTTGACAATGCGAACTTGGAATTCCAAGTGAGCAAGCCGAAACTGTGTTCACTGCAGACTGATCAACTTTTCCGATAGCGTCGTAAGTTTGATTAAAATGGCAAATGACTTAACCAAGTCCCAAAACTGGATTTAAATTTCAGGACTTACTAGATGATTCGAACCGCGGTTTGTTTGACAAATTTTGTGTTTTATTTTGGAACTTGAGCCGTACCTCGTACAAAGCTTCCTTTATTACGTCGAAGTTGTACTTGCTTTGATGTCTTGATTATCGTCTATCGATCTACCCTAGCAAATATTTTGTTCACAAGGTGAGTATATTTTGCAGCCCTCAAAGCTCAACCCAAGTAGCACCAATTGATTTGGATGAGCCCTTGTAAGATTTCCTGAATGGTGTTCTTCTTTGAGTTTATTTTTTGCAAGACAGGTTAACTCCTTTGCTTCTTCAACTCTGTGTCTGTTCTTTCTGTTGCTCTGTCCAAGATGTTGTTCAAATGATCGATTTCTCATGGACAGATGCATTTTGTTTTATTCTCATAAATTTAAAGACCTATTCTCTTAGACTCTCCGTTAATCGAATTGGGTTAAAAAAAACACAACGTATCTCCAACCTTACCGGTTGTTGGTTCAAACTGCACAGTACGGCCCGTGATTTCGAGCCTTGAGTGACAAAATTGGTTAAATTTTTCCGGGAACTCGGATTTGAGGCGGTACTTCTCTAATATCCGATGGCCGATAGGCTTGTTCGAGAAAGTTTCAAATGTTCTCACAATAGACTGGATAGGATTTGGTTTGTAACGTAAAGCAGGGAAATGCCTTGATAGTTGTTGCGAACGGAAAGAGCTGATATTGCAGCCGTAAGTTGTCAGTTCGCTGCGTTTAGACATTTTGTGGTCACACTAACTTCTCCCGCCTTTGGGGGTTGATTGGTTGGTTGGTTAGGATGAGCTTTGTTTGCTCTTCACCTAGGCCTCTGGTTGCACCAGTTGTGTTCCCCTATTTCCTGTGTGGAAATGATTAAGGTTAAAGAGGGAGTTGTTGTAGTGAAAACGAGGGGAGGGAGGGAGAAGGGAGGGGAGGAGATGTCAGATGAATTTCTATGGAGTGGCTTGATTTGTATGGTTGGAAAATCTTTTCGTTTGTTTTGCAAAGTCTATGATCTCACCGATCCCTATTTCTTTGTGATGCGCAAGATACCGTATCAGTGCTTACCCCAGTATTTTGTATCGCAGTTTCGCTGTTGGTGGACAGTGGCAGAGGAAGCCCTCCAGATCTTCCTCTTCCTCATCACAGCTTTGGCATGTTGCGGCTTCTGCTATGTGAGTGGAGATAAAGGTTAATGTGCCTTGTAACCAGTACCACCATCAGTCGTAGATCGCTTTTACTGTTTTGTAACTTGGTTTTCCTTTTATCGATTTTGCTGTTCTGAACGTTGTTGTCAATTCGTTTATAGCTCTTTTAATAGTTGTAAGCAGAACGCATGTTTCCTTAAAGAGTTTTGGTGGTTATTTCCTGCTCCTTTCATGACCAGTTCGCCAGCTTTTTCATTCCCTGATATGACTTCGTTGCAGAAGGATCTTTTGGGGGAACTATTTCAACGACTTAAGATGCACTGTCACTCTCGCTTATTCATTATTGTTAAGAATCTGTTAGAAAATTTTTCTTTATAAAAAAATTAATGCGTAAAAACTGCTTACCTGTTCAGCATGGCCTCGTTTTTTGTTGTTGTAAAATCAACGTGTTATATTTATGTTACACAACTCTTTGATGTCCTTGGGCTGTGAGGCTGAACTGCTCGAGATTTTCTTTTCAGCGTATTGCTTAAAGCCTCATTTTGTTGCCGTCCCCTCCTCACGCATTTTTCTATTGGATGGTGCAGCTTATTATCATTGGACGTTCGGTAAGATTCGATTTTACTCACCTCTGGACGCTCAGAAGACCTTGTCAGATGTTTTTTGTACCAGGCTTACCATTGAAGTCCCAAATTTATGTTTAAGATGCGAATCACAGTCTGGCAATCACTTATCGGCTTGAAATCGAAAACCTCGTTATAAGGCGCTTTTCCACGACGAATCCGAATTCTAATATGTGCATCCTTGTGTACTCCTGGTGTTACAGTGTTCTTAAATGAATGCAGTAAATTTTTCATGTCGTTGTTCTTTTTCGTGCCTCGTAGTCGTCGTTAAAGGTGTCCGATTTATTTCGAGGCAGCGTTCTCTCTCATTACGTGGGACGTTTTATGATGTTGGAAGCTTCTCCAACGGGTTGATTCCCATGCAGCGGTTGCTTAGATGATAAGATACTTAGATAGTGACAATCAGAAATTGACTTTGTTTAAATTCTTCCATGTCATTGGAATAGCTGAGTTCTTCAAACCAACCGAAAAAAGCCCGTGTTTCTACACACTCTTCTATATGTTCTTTTTAAAAACATGTTTTATTTTCGATTTGGGTCATAATCTTACTCCAATTTAACATTTTTCTCGCAGAGGAATCTTATCGATAGAATTCTGCTTCTAGGCCTCACTTTCATATAAATTAAAGACAAATTATTATTTCCGACGTGCATCGTCAGCAGAAAATGTCGTCAAACTTAAGTTCCGAATCAATAAACATAAAAATATATAGAAACATATAGATATCTATATCCCGTTTGCCTGACGCTCGACGCTCTGCCAGAAGTCACATGCATTACATATTGACAAGCTCTCCACTTAACGATATTAAACGCAAAGGGGGAAGCAGCAAAAGCAAAACAAGAACCCCTAAAAAAAGATATAAATAAAAAGCTTCATGAAATTATCGACATGGAACAAAATGGCTGTGGCTACGATGACGAGGCCGCTCGACGACAACGACACGAAGCCAAACTCCTATCGAATCATAGAAGCCATTCCGTTTACCACGACCATGTCATCCTGTCATATGTGTACAATGCATTATCCAGAATTGGATTTCACCTTCGGCAACTGGCGCGGTAAAACTTTATTATCCTTTAATAGACTCTCGCTGGCATGCCTTTCTCACCATCCAACGCCATCTGCTGGCGATATCCTCGCTCTCACTTGCAGTATTTATGGCAGCATTTAGACTTTGCGTGTCGATAACCGCAACAGTGCAGCAAGAAAATGAGCTAAAAAAGAAAACAAAACCGTCGCGAAACGAAGTGATAAAAACGAGAATAACACGAAAGGAGGATGGAAAGTCAGCTCTTCGTCCTCGTTCGGGCAGGCGTTGGTTTCCTGCTCCACTCTGCCCCTGAGTTAGGATAATATGCAAATAGAATTTCTCATTTTTTTTCTTTCTTTTGTTTTTCCTTCGTCCTTTCGTATGGGTTCTTTTTTTTCCATATATTATATTCTCGCCGGCAATTATTCATCAATTTTAAGCAGCACGGTTTTATGTGTGCCTCCCCGGAGGGAAAGCACGCTTGGTGTTGGGTGCCACAGCTTAGGTGTGGTGAACGTGGGGAAGTGGTAAGCGAGAGGCAACAACCGGAAAAACCACGCGTACCTAGCCGGATCACAGCACAGAATGCCACAGGGAAAGGAATTCCTTTAAGCTGTCGTCCTGGTTAATAACTACCTTCGTCACCAACCAACCAACCCTCTCCATTTTTAAGCAGCTGCTTGCGCCGAGAGGAACATGAGCGTTAAATATCCTTGCCGGAGGGGGCGAGAAATGCATTGGGCAAATTAAATCTGCCAATTGCAGTTGAAGCTACTTTGCACTTGTATTGAAAGAGTGACGTGAGAAGGGGCAACAGCAGCCCCCTCCTACCCACAATTGAACTCTTGAGATCGCCCCATTGAAGATTAACAAACAAAGCGAGAGGCAATGAATGGAAGGAAACCTCATCGTCGTCCTCGTCGTCGTTATCGTTGTCGTTGCCGTCATTATAATTCGCCCTCCTGTTGAGTTCAGAGAATGCTCTCCTGCTGGTCGCGTGTTGACACATAATAATAACAGTACACATACAATACTCATACAGAACATAACAAGGACCTCCCGTTGGCTTTAACTGAGTCAAAGATGTTAAGTTACATCTGTTGGGGGGTTGGTATGCTTTGACTTTGGAAGGACCTGACCCGGTTTGTGGCCAGAGGAAATGTACATATTTAAGCTATTCGATTTACATATTTCGGTTTAAGTTAACTGCAGGTCTGATTTACTGAGTAGAATTCGGCAAGGTAACAGTAATTAAATGTAAGAGGTTTGTCGAAGCAAGAACATTTAAGGCGGCACGCGGTCGGTGCAGAACAAAAAAAAAAGATTTTTTTAAGAAAAAGATGCAGTTAAATGCTGAAGTAAAATTAAACAAACAATGCGAAAAGGCACCAAACATTATTACTGGCGGTTTTTTTTTCTCAAACAAGTTAAGTTAACAAGTTTTTTTCTCAAACAAGTTTGTCTCATCCAAATGGAATATCCTTTAAATAAAGTCAGAGTTTTTTAAGCGATACAAGAACTGCTCAGGTGAGTGTCCAACTTGTCTTAGATTGGCTTAAATCAGGGATCCTGAAAAAGTAAGTTAACCACCAACACCACACGGTTCATTAAAACTTAGATAAAAGAAGTTGTCAACTAAAAAAAATTTAACTAAATTTGTCTATTGGATCCTTGCCTTAGAAAGTTCCAAACGAGGTGCTAGGCTAGGCATGTTCAAGATATAAGGATTTGGTTGGACAACGAAATAAACAGGGTCAATCAAACAGCTAAGATTCCAGGTCAATAAATTGATCATCGCTCCTGCTAAGGATCTTCTGAATGAAGTTCTTAACGATAATCTGGCCGTTCAGACAAAGTCCAGATTACACTGAATTTTGATACCCCACACGAAATTAAGGACCCTAAAGGGGAAACTTTAATCTTTCGTTTTTACTTCAAAGCAACGAATGGTATGAGTTCGGAATACATATGTATTGTCGTGGCTGTTAAAGATTTCCGGCCAATTTCATTGGTGTCAAATATAGGCAAATTATTTGAGCGTGTCCTGAAACATTGGATGATTTTTGCGAACAATTTGACATACCCTCAAACAACCAATTTGGTTTTAGAAAGGGCCACTCAACCGAACATGCATTGCTACATTCGGAAAATAATATAATTCAAAACCTCAGGGTAAAAAAATTTTACTGTTGCTCTAGATAAAAAAAAAGTGGCAGTGTAACGTCTGCTGGGACTTTTGAAATTAACAACTGTCTACAACAGGGTCTAGTTATTTCGCCGATTTTATTTACGATCTTCACAAGCGATCTTGTAGGATCTCTCCACCACTCCATAGCGTATGTAGATGACTTGATCGCGTACAGGTCAAGTCCGAAGATCGAAGTCATCGTTAGCCTTTTGCAACATGACTTCGAAAAGATTTAGAAATATTGCGATGATTGGAAGTTGAAGATCAATCTCCAAAAGTGCGAGACCATTCTGTTCAGGACTCCGTTGTCTAGGGCTTCTAGAAATACTAAAAAGAAGTGGCGAATGTTCTCTATCGTTGGACAAAACAGGCAGCCACTGGCAAATCGAAGTGTTGTCAGATACCTTGGGATCTGGCTAGATCAGTATCTATATTTTAACAAACATATAGATACTGCTCTGGCCAGAGCCAAATCGGCCTTTGCCTTGACAAAGAGACTGTTTCATAGCAGTCAACTCGATGCCAAGGTAAAGGTGATCTGCTACACGGCCCTCATTCGGCCTGTCCTTACCTATGGATGTCCCGCTTGGTTCAACGTCGGAACAAGCTTAATGGAAAAGATTCGGGTCTTCGAGAGACAATGCCTTAGGGCTTGTCTCCATCTATATAGAACTCCAGAGTCTAAGTGCAAAAAATTCTATAGTAATGAAGTCCTGTACAACGGGGCCAACCTGATCAGAGTGGATGACTGCGACCAATAACTTGATCTCCGTGGCTTTTTACCCCAATGATATGCACCATGAGACTGTGCGCCTTAACGGCCTTATTCCCCCTGAAGCGTTTCTCTATTTAGATAGAAAAGGTCTCATCCAGGATAGATTGGCGGTGCCACTTATCTTCCACGTTGGTCGAAAAGCTGTGGACGGGCGAGTCAACTACTACCAAGATGTCGCAAGTAGCTCACCGGAGACTCTTCGGTTTAGTAGGGCGGTATCAGACCGCGACAGAGCGGATGTCGAAAGGCAATACCGACACTATTGGTGGCTTAACGGCGAGTAAAACTGTGTCATTTTGTTGTATTCAACTTGATTGCCCTTAAGGCAAATTGGAAAGCATGTCCTGTTAGCCTTGGCCGGCTTACACATGTTTAAGGTAGTGTAAGTAGTTTCAAAGTAAGTTGTTTTAAGTTAGGTTAGGATTTTATATTTAAGATTAGTTGGTAGTATAGTATTTAGGTCTAGTTTCAAAAAGAACATAAAAAAGTCCATTTACTAAATTTTTGTTAATAATAAATATTTTTTCTTAGTTTTCTTATTATTTAATTGTTAAAATTTTAATCTAAAATAAGTATTAACTCGAAAGGCATATTTTTAATTTATTAGGTTTAGCTTAGAGCGCCCGAAGAGGGTCAGTAAGTTAGTTTATAAATAAATAGTAAAGTGCGTGCATGCGTTTTGAACTCGGCTACATAAACATCATTGTGTATTAACAAAAAAAAATTTTTCATTGAATTGAATTGTTTTTTCGTGGCGTATTTCAAGCTGTGTTATTGACTACAAAAATGCTGATAAGAAAATCGATACGGGTACATGGTTTAATAGACAATCAGGTCGTGCTCAGGTCTTCAAACAAAAGGCGTGCGATGAAGTGGGCAGAAAGATAGGAAACCTTTTATATCATTCGTCGAAAATCGCTCTTGTGTAAAAAAGAAGACCATCGAGCCGCCGAAATTCGATGGCATAGAGTTTCAAAGACCTGCTAGCCGGCTCCAACACAAATGTGGAACGCTCTCCCACGCACAGCATTGCCTACAGATTTTCAATTTGCAGCAATTCAGAAATAGAGAGCATCATTACTTTCACCCGCGTTAAGGGTATTTATAACCCCTTGTACCCGTATAAATTATAAAAAAAAGTACCATGAGAGAAGGGGTTTTGAAGAATTTCAGGATTGTTCTTTTGTGCGTTTTTTCCGTTGAGTTTTTAAAAATTCTTTTTATTAAGTTTTCAACTGAACCTTTCAGAAAAATCCATTAACTTTCGAGATGCCCACGGGACTTAAATCGCAATCCAATTCGTGAAAACTCATCGAATCGGAAAACATTCGCACAATTTATATTCGTTGAAATCACTGCCAACAATCACATGAAGCCACGCGATATTACCTCTGTGAATCGCTCCGGGACATTTCAGTGTCCAATGAATTATAGATAACTGCGTCAATTTAAGTGAATAAAAAAAAGCACAACAAGAGGAATTCGTGCTACGAATGAATGTCCTGATAGAAATCATAATTCAATGCCAATCGACTGTCCGTCTATTAATTATTAATTCACAGTGCCTGCACTATTTGCAAGGCCCTCAAAGTCGTCCATTTAGTGCGAATGCAGTACTTGCCGGCGTAGATTAGCACATCGAAGGCTGGTGCCCCCAGGTGCCTGTCATCGAGCACCATTCGAATGCATCCACTGCGCAATTATTAATATTCCTCTCAGCAAAATATAAGCTTGTGATTGCAGGATTGCTAAAGCTTCCTAATTCATTATCACGTAATAGATTTGCTCATCCAGAGATCTGATATGGAACCGCGCTGGCAGTTGAGGTGGTGGCTTACCACTGGGGGAAAAGAGTGCTCCAGTGTTAAATCCCATTTGGAAATGCATCGATTCTCCATCGGGATTAATGTCACCAGTATAAACGGATCACATCCCATCCACATAATTGATTTTCGCATAATTTATGCTCAAAAAGACTGCCAAGCAAAAGCGATAAACCTACACACATGGTGGCACTTATATGACTGAAGCTTCGCCAGCTCGAGGCTACTATGGCTTCAGGATAATATATTAGGTGCAGGGTGCAGGGATGATCGGATGCAATCTAATGCATCGGCGTGTAAAAATTATTGCGACTAACGAATACCAGCAGCTCAGTGAGTGATGCCTTTTCCACTGGGTCACATATTACAGGATACACACTGCACAAGGATGTTCATGCATATTTGCGTCCTTGATGAGTTGCAAATTCACCGCACTCGCAGCGCATATTCAAATATGTATTTACACAAACTCGCTGTTGCTTTCAATTATTTATGGAAAATGCAGGCATTCTGTTGACGATAACTCAATGCCATTGGTCCTTTGATGGTCCTTTGATTCCTTTCTAGTCGTGTCAGTGTTCAAGTATTTTTAGTGAAATTAATTATTGCTTTCTATAAGAAATGTTATCATTATAAAAGCTTTATTTTTTTCTCACTTAAAATTCTTTTTGACTGAGGCTTAAGACTAACAGACTCGAAGGGTCGAAGGAGGTAGGATTTTTGCTATACCGAAGATCAAATCAGATTGAGAATGACCTTAGATAGCTACAACTAAGAACAACATAGATGGAAGTATATTTTGTGCAAAGCAGAAAAAACTGCGGTGGGTTTTAGAAAGATTCTCAAGAAAAAAGGGGAGTACATACAAGATGGGCAGGAAATTGTCGATAAGAGAAAGTCTTTACTAAAGTTTATGATTCTCCAGACTCTTATGATATTCTCCTTCAATTCCACAAGAAGTGTTGTAGTCTTTTCTAATAAGCCTAAGGTATATCTCTAACGCCTCTTGTTGAATGATTTAACTATATTGAAAAGGTATTGCAAATGGACAAGCTAAAACCAAGAACTGCAAATATAGCCTCATTCTTTCTGAAAAACGATGGAATGGAAGGTAGATTCTTATATCAAAGAATCCTTTGCCAAATATTTCGTATCAACAGCTCAACCTCATGCTTATAAAAAGTCAAAACAACAAGTTTGTGCTAATCCAATGCTCCATACCAGATCGCCACAAAAACTGAGTTGTCTAATTTTTCTTTACACTTGTTTGGTCGCAAGGGGTAATGACTACCCTTCTGATGCATTTCGCACAAAAGGGTAATCTAAGTATATTTTGTCCGAATTACGATGGGTACAGGCATCGGCTTAGTTGCAATCGCACAGTATTTTATATAAGGATAGTGCGGTAAATTTGATCCAAGCGGTAAATGGCCCCTGCTCTTGCAAACTAGACTAAAGATCAAGACTTACTCTAGACTTTAAACCTGTGAACTATAAATTGATTCAATTGAAAGGAGGCACTTAACCAGCTCACCCCTGTAGTAATGATGTCTCTTAGGTCTCAAATTACTTGGTGTTGTTTTTAACAGTAAGCCTGGTCGGATCCTCCGAAATGTCGAGACACAATTCGGGAAGATTCAAAATGTAAAAAATTGGTTTGGGTGCGAGTAGGTCTGCCCAAACCATGAACTTCCCATCTCAAGATTAAAAAAAATGGGAAGGACTTACAGGATTCACATTTCTGAAACAATTTTCAAAGAACTTCCGTGGAAATTTGGATCAGGAAATAGAGAAAGGAGCACATCAATGTATGAAATGGCCTCAGCTAAATACTGTTTAAGTCTTTTTGGTAGTCTCTATAGTTAGTAACTTACTTAGTTTAGTCAATTGGCTAAATAAACATAGTATTAATGAAACTTTTGGCATTCTGCACATTTTTTTATCTGATAAGGTAGCTGTGAACTATAAATTTAATTAATTTTGAACTTTTTTTATTGGAAAACTAAATGGTTTTAAGTGAAGAAGTGAAAATGTCACTTTTTTGACAGTTTTTTCATCATAAAATTCAAACCACCTTGTGAAATTTAACCACGCTTCGAATGAAACCAATTTGGCTTCGATAGCTTGATTTGTTCTCGAGCTAGGCTGTACAAAAGAATCCGCACAAACGTACGTACGTATACACACACATATCTTTCTAAAAATAATGGATTCCGACTATTGCGACCGCCAAACGTGGAGAAATGTAAAAATTTTGAATTTCGAAAATCGGTCCGATTACAAGAACGCTAAATGAGGTTTGAAGGCGAAAAATTAAGAATTATACGATTAGACATTTATACGATTATACGATTATACGATTATGCGTATTTGAAGATTCATTGCTCTCAGAAAAATAATAATATCGTGGTTAAACATGATTCTAAGCCTATGACCAAGAAGACTCTAAGCTAAAATTCCCGTGTTCAGAGCTAGAAACCGAAAAGGTTTACTTTCCGGTATCATCATAAAACCGAAAGCAGACTTTAAACAGGATCTTATTTATATAAGCTACATTTACCTATTTAAGTTCGTAGATGAGCAAGCTAGAAAGAGATCAGCGATGGATCAAGCGGACAATGCACTACACGAACTCATATGTGCGAAAAGAAGATCAACTGAACCAAACGGAACGTTACTTTCCGAGTTTTAAATTTCTGATTAAATGGAAAAGAAAATGAAGGTTCTTGACATCACTGGTCGAGACTAAATATTAAATATTGAAGAAAATTGTTTTTCTTTTGTGTAAGTCATTTACCC
Organism: Orthonevra nobilis; assembly: GCA_963555765.1. NCBI lineage: Eukaryota > Metazoa > Arthropoda > Insecta > Diptera > Syrphidae > Orthonevra > Orthonevra nobilis. Next base: position 149,386,206 of record OY743224.1, read on the forward strand.
ACAACGATTTATGTTTATTGCTGTTAAGTTCATGTAGACGAGGTACTGTCCGAACTTATTGAACTTTGCTGGATCCATATTGGAACTCATCTGGAGCTCATCTGTTTTGCCTTAAGAAGTATCGACATGCCATTCAATGTCAGGTAACTTTACTGAGGCCAATCGATTGCTGTAGTTGCTGTTTTTGTGTAACATGATCGGATTGGCATGTGATCGAGATAACGTTTTGACAAGATTTGTAGAGTCTCTTCTTGGAATAAAGTCTTTTTCAAATTGTTCGGTCACAAATGATTGATTTGAATTTGTCTACTCAAATATAAGTATGTATGGAAGGGAGTGGATCAGAGACTCACTCCTCCGAATGCCCCATATGTCAATTGCTTGTTGCAGGGAGGTCTGAGCCTTGCATATGATGACTCAATGGTCAGCAAATAACAACTGATGTACTTTGGGGTCTGTTTTTTTCCCTTCAAGTAGATTGTCAGTGAAAATAAACAAAAACAAAAGTTTAAAGATACTTCTCTAATGTACAACTTTGTTATGCAACTCTTTCTTGACTCACAATTTACTTTTGTAACCTTGGTGTTGTTGTTCAGTAGTGTCATTTTGTAGGTCAATTTCAATAGGAGGAAAGCTAAACTGCCTTTAGCAAGAAAAATCCGTGGGAATTTGGTTCCTTCTCTACCACGAGTATGCGGGACCGCAGTACGCAGGCAAACAACCAAAACCTTATCTTCAAAAAATGATCGAAGAAGAAAAATTTAATTTTTAGAAAAAAAAAATTCTGTATTGGTAAGTTAATTAAAAAAGAAATGCGAAAAACAATGGTGTGACTACATATAATAGAGAACATTTTATTGAAAAAAACTCAACTGTGCTACTTTTGATGCGACGAATAACGTCTACATCCGAAATACCAAAATAAAGTGATCAGCATTGTTTTTTTTTCAACTTGAAATATTATTTACAATTGTTCCTTAAGATATATTAAAATTGGTTTTATTTATAGAGATGTATAGGTACTGAAGTTTACACAAATGTTCAGAGTGTTCAGGTCTGGGCTTCGATGTCGGTCCTTTAAGATGGTTTGGTGAGAGAAGCCATCGTCGAGTGATTAGCCTTGGCTACTGTACTTCGTTTTATACTGATTGAATAGTTCAGTAGTCGCATTGAAAGAGCTTTTACAGTGTACAGTAGTGCCAATCGCAGATAATTCGAATTTGGTTTACAGACTAAGCTTTTTTGGACACTTATTGATCAAAGATACGCAAAAAAAAATTACGTTTATATTCTAAAATAACACTTTTATTTTTCTGGTTACTGGAACTCTGCGTTTTCTTATTGCCATCTATTTTTGATCCCTCCGTTGACAATGGAATGCCTTTTCAAGCTCAAAAAACACCTTTTGTAAAGACTTGAAAAAGCACGAAGTTTCTACGTAGCAGGATTTCTTATGCACTCTAAACGATGTGTGACATCACCTTTGCGCAATGGAAGAAAATAACTTTTCCTCAATAAAAAGGACATTGAATCAGCTCTTGGATCAGCTCGGGGATCATGATATCTCCTATCTTTTCCTAAAATGCAGAAGTTCACTTTTTCAACCCGTACCTCAGGAACTTCTTCGTAGTTTGGAGCAAATCCTAGAATATAAAGCCACGAAAGCTATTCATTTTAAAACTCTTCACAATATTGTCGACCAATTGGAGAGGGAGTTGGCCTTGGCCGTTGTTAATGAAGTTTGGTGAATGAATATCGCGGGCCCTTCTCCCTTGGTGGCCCTAGTTTAGCCCTAGTTCAAGCAATTTCGTCGTAGGTCCTGGATATCCTAGTTTGTTGGAGAATAAATTTCCTTCAACTTCCTATAGAGGCCTTAAACCTGAATAAAAATCTCACTGAGTTTGAGCTCCATGTCCATGTCTATCACCATGGCGGTCCCCTTTTTATACTTCAAGCAGTGATTTAGCTCTTTCCAAACTTTACCTCTGTAGGGAATCCCACACTCAGAACGATCTCCTCTCCCATGATCAATTTGCTGACTCAAGCTTAATGTTGTGACAAGTGTCAATCGATCAACCGTCTACATGACAGTCTTCTTAGTTTTTGTTTGACATCCCAAGATGCAAACCCGGTTTGGTGTCATTTGCTCTTGCAATATTCCATCAACATCTTGTAGGAGACACATTGAATGGTCGCTGAACTCTGCGGCAACGATGATACCGATTTCGTTGTAACGCTATAAAATTCCGGAACAAAACATCATCTAAACCTTTTATTTAACGTCCAAAAAATGTGCCCCATTTCTAGTGTTATAAGTATAAGGCCCTTGGAATTTGCAATAAAAAATTGTGTATGTGCTGTCAGTTGTCAAATTATTAGAAAAATTCCATATCATTAAATGACTTGATTGGGAAAACGAAAGCAAACGTAGACCACTCAAGCTATCATCAGAATGAAGGCATAAGCCTCTTCCTACATATTTCAAGGATGAGACATTTTCATAAATGAAAATTACTCTCGCACTCACCCAAATTAATCTCAAAACTACCACCTTCCATTCCCCTCCTTTCCCTATAAATTACTCAAATGCCAGATGTTGCCAGGACGAAAGGAGCAGAGCTCAGAACATACTCGTATGTGTCGCATCACAATCACCAACTGGATGACTTAATAGAAACTCATGACTGCCACTTAAAAATTTATATATCACTTACTTACGCCTTCCCTGTGGCGGCAAGCCTTCTCAGAGCGATACCATTATTGCTCGTCTGCACCCTCGCCCTGTAAGCTACAAACCACACACGAGTTGAATAGTACAAGTCAACCTCTCCCTTCTAGCTAAGTGTTTTATGTGAGCCTGTGAAGTGCAATGGATTCGGAATGCTTTTCCCAGCTAGCGCTATGCATCCTGGCTTGAGAATTAATTTCACCCTTTCTCGAAAGGGTCCTAAATTTTGTACTGAGTGTCGTTTCCAGCCACAGCACTACCGCCCCTCTAGTTAGGGCCACGATGATTTTCCTTGGTTCTATGTTTTTGTTTTTGTTTTTTTTCGGGACGCAAAATGGGAATTATCTTTTCGTAGAAAAGCAATTAACACGAAGGGATAATTTGTTCGAGTCAAAATGAGTTATCGGTTCCGGGAAACAGCGCCATCTTGGTGGCAAATTTATTGCCGCAATAAACAATGCAAAACTAGGAAATGCTTTAGCCTTGTTGCGGGAGTAGTAGGAGCTGAAGTCCATGGTGGTTATCGTTTGTAAGGCACTCTGCGCCGCACATTACTCTCGCGTTGTCGTCGTCGTCGTCGGGGAGTGAGACTGTGTATCCAATCTCGTTACTCCTGATGATGTATGGTTACGAAGCAAATGGGATGCGCGTCCGTCGGAACGTCAAAGAGATGGAAATGTTATGGTATGCTCGTCGCTGTGTCTGGTGGCAGCCAGGTGAAAGGTGTCTAGAAAAAAACATGTTTATGTAAATTCACATCCTGGAGGATGCCGTATTTGGCTTCGGGGAACTCGTGATTGTGTTGGATCGATCTTTTCTAACGCAACTTGCTGCTGTTTTCATATTTTTATATTGAAGTTGTTTGTTTCTCCTTGATTTTGACTTAGATTGCTTGGGTGGATGGGGTGCCCGTAGCTCAGGTCTGCTGAGCGTGAGGTCTCGGACTCAAATTTGGGAATTTACATTTGGTCAACACAAAGCTTCTTTTCGATGGGAATACCCCGAACTGTTACACGGGGTTTGTGTTATTGTAGGACTCAAATGAGTCCAAATTTTCACCACAGCAGCCTCAGTGTACCAACTCGAACTCGAACCAGAGAGTGTGAAAAGGGAACTGCTTCTTAGACAATTTTACAGTTCGGATACACCAAGTTCCTATTTTGGGTTTTTGTTAAATTCTTCTTTCTTTTCTTTCTAAGAGTCGTGAAATTTCCGCTTTCCTGGAAGGCTTGACTGCAGATAAGAGCTCAAACTAGTCGTTATGGAAAGCCGTTTAGTCCATTAAAAAACCGGAAATCGGATCTCTTTGCAGAACATTTAGAAGGCGGGACCGGATAACTTAAAAATAAAAACGGTATCACTGACCGAACGTCGACAGACCATAAGGAAAATGAAAAATAACAAAGCTCCGAGATACGACCGTTATACTGGTGAAATTTTAAAAGAGCTGCCTAAAAAAGCGTTAGGCAATTGAAAGTAGCAGACGTCATAATGGTTCCGAAACCGGGAAAAAGTTCAAACGACTAACAATCAGATAGACCTATTTTGCTCCTGCCGATAAAATCCAAGGTCTTTGAAAAACTTTTTCTAAAACGATTGCAACCAGTAATTGACGTAAGACGATTAATACCGGACCACCAGTTTGGTTTTATAGTCAAACATTCTATCATACAATAAATCTGGTCCAGCGAATAACAAACGTAATTGAAAAAGCCCTGGGAGAGAATAAAATTTGCTCTAGAGCACTTCTCGACGTATTGCCTTTGAAAAGGAATGGCACGATGGACTAAGGTATAGACTAAGGCTTAAGGCTAGAAAGCTACCCTGAAAACAGACTTTCCGTGTTAGATACGGGACTGAATACATAGAATTCAAAGAAACTCGCTCCGGTGTTCTCCAAGGAAGTGTTCTGGGTCCGATTGTATTCTTGCTCTATACAAGAGACATGCCCCAAGATGTAGAAACAGTCGTAGCCACATTCGCGGATTTCACGGACTTCCTCGCAATAGATGATACAGTCGAATCTTCAACGCGAAAAGAAAACTCCAGCGAGCTCTAGACAAAATATGTGAGTGGACAAAGACTTGGCGATTAATTTAAGTGAGACCATATCAACACAAGTCAATATTACGTATACAGAAAGGTATACAATATACCTCTGTTTCTCAGTTCGGTTCAAATCCCAAATGCAAATGACGTGAAATATTTAGGAATGACGCGAAACTAAAAAAAAGCGCGACGAGATCGAAATCAGACATAAAGACATGCATTGGCTCCTAGAAAGATATTCAAAACTAAGCTTTTATAATAAACTGCTCTTATATAAGCAAGTGCTAAAACCTAATTGGACGTACGTTATACAACTAGGAGGTTGTTCCAACGTATGTCACGAATATGTATATTAGAAATAGCGACATTCACAGATGTTTGGGAGCAGCTACCGTGTCTGACGAAGTAACTTACTTTGCTCAAAAGCTTCGTTCTCGTCTTCACGATCACAGCATTAACGAAATTATACAAACTCTGGATAAGAATAATCGTGTGCGAAGACTCCAACGAACAAAACAGTATGATCTAGCGCCTTGAGTAAAAACCGCATGTAATGGCGGAGTTTGTAGGTGCCTTCTCTGGAAAGCTACCTACCAAACGCGATGACCTAAAATCAAACTACTTGGTAAGGAAACTGTGTCGTAGTCTGGAAGACATGGAAGGTTTTATTATGAGCATGCGCGGCCGGTCCATATAGTGCCTATGAAGGTTCGTGCTTGGAAATCGGAGCTCTCATCATACCATGATCACTTCGAATACTTTTCAATCGCTTAGAAAGTCATTTAAATAACGAGAAGTTGGAATTAAATTTCTTTGACCTTTGTTGGGAAGCTTGTTCCTAATTGTTTCCTGTTATTTACCATTACCGGAGGGATATCATCTTTATCTTTATCTGTACTGCGTTCCTATCTTAATACATAACCTTTGTCGTTATTGAATATTCAAATCTCGCAGGCTTTGTTCTCGCTTCTCGTTTTTTTCTTCCCAAAATATATACTTACATTTATTGTCGTGATCTGCTGCAAAAATCTGTTTTGGAATGCTTGGAAATTTTTGTGCTTTTGAAAAAAATGAGTACTCGAACGCACTCTAAATATTGCCTATGGCATTCGGTGAGACTTCTTTGAGAAACAAAAAAATGCTTAAAAGTGGTAAAAGCTTTTCAATGAATCCCGGAAAGACGCACGTCGAGTACGGACAACTGTGTGGAATATGTTTTCTGGTTTCTAAGATTTTAGTGGAGTTGTGACGTGATCAAGTTATGCTTCGTTTGCGTTTACGCCATATTCACCCGGATTTGTAGCAAAACAATTCATGTATGTCGGTAATGAGGGCAATACCGAGGCAACAGTGACAACATATGCGGAGGAGGATCGGTGGGATGGACTGGTCTAGGAAATATTATAAGCAGTACCAATAATCTTCCTCGTTGCCCGTTAAGCTGAAGAGAGCGCCTGCAGATGGCCAGTTAGTTATGTTATAGAAATAGTTTAGTTAATTAAGCCAGCTTTAAGCTTTTTAATCTAGCATGAAATAAAAATGTGTTTATAGAAAAAGAAAAAAAGGATCGTTTGGATGAAGAGAGCAAATAAATTTGAGAGAAGTCAATGGATAAAACTGTTACAAGATAAGTTGTGAAGAAAAAGCAGAAGTCCACAAAAGGCGCAGTTAATAAGCAGATTCTGAGAAGTGAAAATCGAAAAGATTCAAGGCAAAGAGGAACGTACGTTTTGAATCCTTCGTGTGCGTGTCCGACTCGCTCTTGACCACTTTTTATTTCTTTAAAATAAAAATTCGCGCAAAGTGTTCGGAAACATGTTTCATAGATTTCGAGAAGGTATCTGCAGTCTGTAACTGGGTGGAGGTATAAATATTACTTTTTTCAAGACGCTTACTAAGAAGGGTTCCCGAACTGGCCTTGGTTGTAGCTGAAGTGGCAGAAATATTCTTAAAGAATGTTTACAGGACTAAAATAAAGCATCTTGAGAAACAACTCACGAAATTCATCTTCTATCATTTGTAATTAGAGGCATTCCCGATAACGCCATTAACAAAAGAAGTTGTAAACAGATCAAGATCATTTGATTGTCACGAAAAAACAACTAACTCGTAAATCTACGGTTCCGGTGCGGAAATTCCACCGGTGCATTCACTCATCGGTTACATAGTTACCTCGATCAAGATGAGGATAGTCGATGCTTCAAAAGCAATATGTTCGGTCGCATTGGGAAAATTTTTGCCAAAGAAAGTTCCACGCAATTCCGATTCAGTACCAAAAAACTGACAAGCTAACAGTCAATCACGTTAAGACTCAGGTTAAAGTGCGTAGTTTGAGATTCTTAGTTTAATTGGACATGAGCATTGTTTTACCCTGGCTAAAAACAGTTTCAGTAAGATAATGGGAACAGGGAGGTTTTTTTTACAGTCATTTGTCAAGGGGCAAAGTCGACGCATGGGAATCGAATTTGGGATCGGCGAGAAAGGCTAGGATCCGATGCTCAGGTTCACTGAACGACTTCGTCAAATCCTTGATTGAAGTCTCCTTATGAAGATTAAATACGGCAGAGTTTTTTAATGTCTAAACTTTTAGTTAATAAACGATAACACCTCTTTCTGAAAAGCTTATCACGTCTGCTCACTAGCGCATAAAAGTTGACGTTTATCCAGTTCCATTCTATCTGGTTATCTTTAATATGGTCACCCAATTGTTTGATATTTTTCTGCTGCACACGAAGGCTCAGTCCATCTCGTGTGTAGAATCTAGCTCTACTTTCACATTTCTGATGGGTGTTTAAAATATACTTACCGCCATCTAGGTGTCAGATCTGGTACATCCAGGACTACCCCCGTATGTTACATCCACTGATAAAATGAAAATGTATCACCTACGATGGCCTTTTTGACGTCAACACAAGTATGTGAATCTAAAAGTAAATTGCGGAAATTTACCTGTTCTGGAAACTTCCATAAAATCCTTCTTTGCAGTTGCCAGTCAACGACAACTGCAGTCCTAATCCGGATGCAGCAGCTTTCGTCAATAAATACAATGCAACCTAATTGGCCTGGCATAAACAGTTGAAAACAAATTAAGGCACAGTGCATACCATTATCCTGGCATCCTTTGTGTCCTCAGCAAGCATGCACCAGCTGGAGAAACAAAACAATACATTCGCATCCGTACCAGTGCAAAGATAAGCATTTGAAATCTATCGCATATGTGTTGCCACGTCAGTTGACACCTGAGTGTAATAATGTACACATGCACAACTGTGCGTGTGTCCTTTTATTTTTCGCTCCTTGCTTTCATAATGATTGCCTTCTTCCGTTTGGGTGGGTATACACCGCTGGCTGACCCCTTTCCATCTCGGGCCACATTTCACAGTCATGCAAAACACCACAAATCCGTTATTTAGATTGCACGGATGGAACAATGCGAACGTGCATTAAGTTCCTCGACAGAGATAGATAGTGAACCGAGGAGAATAGGACACCAGGCTTATTTTTTTTTTTCGTTCTCTCTCATTAAGTCAAGCTGATAAATGGCTAACAGTTGACCCATATCTACATCCGCGTAAATTGTGTAAATGGAGTGATTATGTTGCACTTTGGGGGTAAGGGGGAGCTATGGCACACATAATGCTGATGAGTTGGTTATCCTTTGCAAGGAGATTTTTCTTTTGTTACTTTCTTTTTTTTTTGTTTAGATGGTATAATTTTGTTTGAAGGAATAATTGCTTTTGCCCGCACGTGGGTGTCCTTAATGGGCTCATCAATTTTTTAAGTGCCTTTTGGTGTCTTTTTGACAAACGCATTGGGAGTGTGTTTATGAGGCGAATCGTTTTTTTTTGTTTTCTTTTTTTGCGGTTTACCGAATGAAGAACAATGCGGCTTTGTATATAAAATGGATGGATGACATTTATGGTATGTAGAGCAAGACTAATCTCGAGATGAATGTGATTTTGTCAAGGGGAGACAGTAACAGTGAAATCCTTTTAAATTATTTGACATATGTGCATGGATTTGATAACAAAAAAAAAAATCCATTAAAATCTTTCACAATAGGTTCGGGTGAATAATGAGTAATGCTGTACTGAAAAGGTTCTTGAATCGAGAATAATTAAAGAACAGAGTACCTTTTATGTATATATGAGGTCCATTGGCCACCATTTAGGCTTAGATTATGTTTGTCAGTTTACGTAATCCGATCCGTATTCAAAACGGTCTCAAAAGTTGGATTTCTTTTTTCATTTCTGTGTACGAACATTCGTGCGTATTTTTTCGTCCCGCATATATTGAGAAGAATTTGAACCTGGATTCATTGCATAATCAATACTTCAAAAGGCTTTCATCGAATTGGATATATTGGTTTAAATTTTATAACTTAATGTGTCTTTCCAAATCTGGAGATTGTGCATGTACACTGCAAAGCACAAAGATGAGGCCGCGGTGATAATCTCTTAGAATTTGTTTAGCGAGAAACATTTAGTGCCTGTGAGTGTACCAACTTACAATTTGGCAATAAATTTAAAGTTCTATTACTTTCATTGAATCAAGCAATGATTCATGAGCCAGAAAAGGGTGAACACAAAAGATGGGTTTTACCCTTTAATATTGAAAGGAACTTTTTAAGGTGTCGTTTATAGAGAGAACTGTATTTTTCTTACGTCAAAATATCAATGCAATGACCTTCCTTATACATTTTTTTACTATTTTCGACTCTCAAAACATTGCATTATTAACGGAATTAGTACTGTAATCAAACATATGAGAAACACTGACATTCCAAATACTTTAAAACTTGCTACAAATTTGGGTTATTGTTCCCTCGGGTACTAAGGAAATATTTCATCCACGCACGGGAGGTCCATACTTATTAAGTTCTGTAGCAATTTTTTCCATCGGATTCACTTCATATTTTCATAGGTTTCACTTATTGATTTCCTTTATTTTCTTTCATTCAAATGTTGTATTTTATTAGAACTATAGATATTATAAACACACAAAATTTTTCCATTTTTAGGGTTCCATACCCCAAGAGTGCCTCGCTGTGTTTCCGTCCGTCTGTAACAGACCTGTATCTTCTGAGCCATAACAGGTTGATAGTTGCAATTTTCGTAGAATGTGTACTACTATGACCGGTATAACAGCAAAAAATAAGAGTAATTTAAAAAAAGGGAAACCCCATACAAAAAAAATAGCTGTCTCTTAAAATCGCAATTGATTTTTAACTCCTGAATGTAGACAATGATTCCGTTTCATGGAACAGGTGTCGATTGGTAATGTCGTCTTGGACGCGACACCTAGTAGCGATTTTGTGCTTTTCTTAACCCTATCTGGAACAAGGTATGTAAAAGCTCGAAGCCTGTTTACATGCAATTCCATGGTCGTTTTCAAACGAAAGAATTAATATTATAATATTTAAAGTAACACAATTAAGAGTTATTTTGGTGCACACTTATTATAGAAATGTGTTTTATTTTTTGTGGAAATTTTATGCGAGAAATACATTTCAAGATGCCTTTTCATACCATGATGTAGTGAAGTACCCTTCGTGTGAAAGCCAAACTCGCCCTCTCCACTTTTTTCGGCAGCAACAAGCATCGACCGAGCATGTTGTGGCCGACTAGAGCCGGCTGTCAAATCGACAAATATCATTCACAATCAAAATATTCAATATTAGAATCTCCAATCGATTATCGATTATCGAAAGAAGCCGAAGTCTCAACACACGGAGTCACAAACTTTTCAAGAAGGTTTTTTGAATATCTTGATAATCTCACATTCCTTTGATAGATTTAGAAGAGATTTTCAAAAGCAATTTGATGTTTTCGTTCTTTGATGTATCAAAATACTACAAAGAAAATTTCTGTAAATTTCTTAAGAAGAAATTTTACCCTTTTTCAGCTTCATTGTTTAAATATATTAAGCTTAAGATATATTAAGGCTTAATAAGCTTAAGATTTAAGGCCAGCGATTTTATAGTGACTTAAAATTTTCAAACCAAACGTAAAAATGTCTTGAAACTGTAAAGCGTTTAGACCATTTCAAAATCTTTCACCCGTCAGCAATGTCAACCTGGTAGTGACCGACCGAACATTCTGTTTTGGCCAGATTCGGCTAGGTTTGATGGTTGATGTATTTATTTTTTAGCTTAGTTTGACTACAGCTAATGGTATGTTAATATATTGTCAGGCGCAGGGTACATTGTGCCTTCAAAGGCAAGCTCATCTGCTCTGAAGTTTCCATGGATTTCCCAATGTCCCGGAACCTTAAAAAAGTTCGCTATCCAGAAATATTACGATAAAAGATAATATTCAAATTTTCGAGTTCTGACCCATCGGTTGTTATCGTGATGGAGCCGGTCAATATTGGAAAATTTGTTTTTGAGAGTATATAGTCTATAACTGTTGGAAGGGAAATGTACTCTAAAGATGGAGTACTGATCAAAATCAACTCTGGTGCATGGTGAGATTGCATTGAGTCTTGGTCCGTGAGCCGTATTTTTGAATTTGTTTATTTTCTCTTGCTTATATGGCTAGGTAAGTGCTTGCGTGACGTGTCAGGTGACTTCGGACGAGATAACTTTCTGTTTGTGTAAAAATATACCAAATTTATATAATAAAAATTAAAATACAAGATCAATTTCAATTTGTCCAAAAAAGGTTCGGTTTCGGCCGAAACTTAGACCGAGGCCGAATGTTCGGTTTCGGCTGAAAATCATGTTTCGGTCGAACACTAGAACCTGGGTCTTAACCATTAAGTCTCTTTAGATTCTGGTTGGCTTTGGCTAACTGCTTCCAATTGGGTACAAAATTTAAATGAAGTACTTTTCCGCTAGCGCTTATCTATCAAAGCGACCAAGAAACTTTTTTTTCTGCGTTGAATAATCTCAGCAGACGTCCTGAATGGGATTTTTACACAATTTTATTTTTAACTCTTAAATTTCGAAATTCACTTTGGATCCTAGGCAGACAAAGTCCTTGACAACTTCGAAACTGCCTGCGCCTTTAGCGACGTTGTGTCCTTTTTTTGGGAGAGCGTTTAGTTCGTTTGATTTACATTCAATGTGTGTCTCATTTTTATGCGAGTTCGTCCTACTGAAATGTTTTCCAAGTTATATTCTAACAATAAAAAATAGACTTAAATACCATTCCACGGCCATCAATTACACTGGAACTGCAATCCAAAGCAGAAGCTTACATTTTCAAATCTCTGTTAAGACTTATTGCAACCCATTTTACAAAACTGTCTACCAACATCAGAAACATGTCAAAACTAATCCAAAGCCCATACGACCTTGGAGTTCCTCATTTCAAACGACTTAAGTCCCGCCCGCAAAACCACTGCATCACAATATTAAATATGAATCCTTTCGTATGAGGGAGGACCTTCTCTACCATTTCTATTGGTCTACTCGACAATACCTCGAAAACGAAAAAATAAAAAGTGAAAACGAAACAGATTTATGAATTTTTGGCAATGCTTCCGGGAAAACTGTCCATTTTGTGAATTATTTCCTCCTGCACCCTTGCAGATCTCCAAAAACGAATGACACCGCATTTGAAGTGCATATGTGCTGCAAACAGTATGCCACAGAGCTACCCTGGAAAACTAACCTACACTCTGCACCCGCCGCAAGTTACCCGCAAAGCAATTGTATCTAAAAATGGAAACGTCCCATTGAGTTATGTTCGCATGAAATTGGAACAGCCAGCGCAACAGTGGCAGCACCACAAACATAGCCATTACCGTCACCACGAATGAATGAACGACTGTGTCACTGGTTGCCTCCCCTCTCTGCACAGGAACAACAATTCGTAGGCGAATAGGGCCAGTCGTATTCTAATGCAAGGCACGAGGGCATGCATGTCCACAATGCTGAAGGTGTAGAACATGGACAATGCTTTTATTTGCATCCTTATAGTGTGTTTTCTTTTTGGAAAAGAAAATAAAAAATAAAAATAAGACAACAACACTGGATAGCAGAGTATGCGAAAGGACAATGTAGTGAAAGGATGTACGAGTGTCTTATCCCAGCAATGCATCAGAAGTCATCTACATCATCATCAGTGCCATTGTTGTGCGCATGAAAGTGTGAGACTCGGACCACCCTTATGTACATAAATGCTGAATTAAGGCCTTGCAAATGCTGTCCAGGGGGTGATGTGGAGTGACGAGTGTGAAGGAAGGAGTAGAGCCACAAATGCATGCAAACAACTAGGGAGAGGGAAATCGATGCAAGGGAGCTTTAGCAAAAAGCAGCGTACATCGTAAAACCGATTCAGTTAAATCGGTGTTAAAAATAAAATTGATATCAGTTTAATTAAATTTAAAATTAATTAAAATCAACTCGAAATTTGAATAGGATTCTGGTCTACCTGGCATCGCTCCGGTTTTTGAACAGCACAATTAATTTTAAACTAGCTGCTTTTGCGGCAACTTTTCATACCTTGAATTCGAAAGATCAAATGGCTTTATTTTACGATGAATTCTTACGGGGACTTGAAGTCAATAAAAAAGAGATAAGGAGGAGAGAATCATTACATTGTTTTTGAATGGCTTCAGATTCAACGTCTTAAGAAAGAATCGGTGTACTGTTTAGGCGTACAAAATTGGATAAAGTTGACCGGGTAGAATACAGCCGGCTAATTCTTAATGTGGAACAGGAGACGTTCTTACCTGAAGTCACTTAATAATTCCAACTCTATAACTCGGAATGACTTTTCTCATTAAAAAGTCGACCAATATATTGTTGATGTCCTAGCTCACATCTTTAAGGAACGCATTTACTGCGGAATTTTTCCAGAAATTTTAAAAATTGCTGAAGTCATTCCTGGAGCATGTTTAAGAGAAATTTTCGGAAAATTCGTTAAAGCAAGGATCATAGCATTTTGGAAAAAAAAGTAGTTTCTGTAGCCTTATTAGCACGGGCTTGGCTCCCATAAATCTACAGAAGATGCATTTCTGAATTGTTTCACATTTGTCTATGAAAGTTTAAAGCGGGCTTTAAGAATTTAATGCTGATTTTATGCTAATTGAAAGAAAGCATTTTGTTAAAAGATAAATTAAAAGACTAGACAAATTCTGTGAATGGTTCAATATTCTAGGCGCTGAAATACAGATCTAAGTAAAAGACAATCTGGAAAAGTGGAACTTGCCACTAAGCTGGCTGCGAACAGATTGACTTTCTCCAAACCAAAAAGTTTACAGGTGTTATGCTAGTGTTGTATGTTGTATGTATGTTCTTAAGATATGGCCACAAATTTATGCTACTCTTGAGACATTCAATTCTCGTTGACATCGAGCACGGCGAAAATATAATTTTGCAATCATTTCATACTTGTTGTAGACTTTTCATTTTGTCACAGATGCGTGAGCCTTAAAATCCCGAAAACCTAAGTTTCTCGCCCCAATAGTTTCCTGCAGCTTAAGTCGTATTATGAAATTTAATTTTGGTTGACACTTTTTATTGTATGGGGGATAACCGATTCACTGTGAATGAAAATGGTGCTTGCGGTCATTTTGGCGGCGGTAATCGAGGGGGCATAGCGACCAAAAGAATTTTTTAAACACGATTTAATAGGCTTTTTCTTATCCCCCAAGTACTTTATGAAAATTTGACTCTCAAACTGAGCTATTCTTACGAGAAAAATGAGCGGATATAAACCTGGAGGCCATAATACATGAACGGTGTGCTTAGCAGAGTGAGAAGTAGGAAACATATAAGCGAGAATTCGACATATCAAACTTAAGGTGTTTCTTCTTCTCCTTTTGAAGAAACGCCATCTGCGTTCATCCGTCCATCCGTCCATCCGTCCATACGTCCATCCGTCCATCCGTCCATCCGTCCATCCGTCCATTCGTCCATCCGTCCATCCGTCCATCTGTCCATCAGTCCATCCAAGAAATAATAAAAATAATATAAAATTAAAACAGCAGGGGGGTCCCCATTTAATATAAAAAACGTTTGATTTTTTAATCTTAACTCAATTTTTTGAGAAGAGGTAGGCTATCGGAAGCGTAAAATTAAAAAAAAAAGAGTATAATGGAACGGAACCCTCCTTGTGCGTGTACAGCTCGCATTAAGCTCCTTATTTTGGATTGTTTCAAAATAATGTTTTCCTATTCATAATTATTTATTTATATTTTTGTTAGAAGGAGATGGTGGTACAGGCGACTTTTCTGACATTCAATTTCGATTTCTGGCAATCAAATTATAGGACTATCTTGGGGTTAATCTTTTCAACGATACCCTTTTAAGAACCCTTTCGTTATTATAGATGTGCTTTTTGAGTATGGCCGCGAAAAAGTGTATACAGATGTTTCCAAAATTAGAATTATGGAGGCCAGGAAAGAATGCGAATATGTGCAAATATCTGTCAAAGATAAATTACCCTTCCATTTCTCAATCCCTCAAAAAAGGCCCAAAGTTCGAATATGCGAGATGAAATAGCATTAAATTCGGTTCGCTTTTTGTTTCAAAAAATTCACAGCATCATATGAGTTACTCTAAGTTGTCAGCCTTTGGTAAAACTGATTTCTACGGTAAGTTATTACTCGTCACTCATTCCCCAAGCACTCAAAGGACATAAGTATCTCAGCTTAATTACCTCACGATAAGCCTTTTTATCAACTCGCCTGAAAATCGGTTAAATACGATTTAATATTAAGTTGCGTAAAAAATAATCAGCGAATTAATTTTATTCAATTTAAACAGCAAATTATTCGTTTAACTTACTTTTTTTTAACCCGTGAATAACTGAACTGGAAATCACTGAGTTAATCTCATTAACTCTGCGTTAAAAGGAGGACAAACATTCGTAATGTCCATCTGCGAAGTTTACCAAGAACTTAAAAGGACGAAAGAAAAAACAAAAAAAAAAAAAAACAGCACCAGTAAACAATTGCAACGAGATGCGGATTCAACTGTCTCAAGTGCTATCTCCTTTGCTCGAGACTTTAGCAAATCCGGACAAGTCTCCAAGAAATAAGTTTAAACGATAATAAAAACTTCAACTTTTTAAAAGTTCTCAACACTTTTGCATATGAACAGATGCAAGAGCGTAAAAAAATATTTTCTAATTTCAAATCGTGGTGGCCCGATCCGAAGTGATGTCAATGAAAATAAAATGAAAAGTATCTCGAAGCAGATGACACATTCATCCTTTCGTCGTGCCAACATTCAAGCATGCCTCCGGATGCTTGTCTTTCAACTTGGCAATTACTCCAATTACCGCTTCAATCTTTCGCTGTTAGTTGGACAGAATGCTACGTACCGTTAAATACGTTACACTGAAATGCATTTTATCGGATTTAAATGGATGGTCTTCGATTGGGTGCATTATACTGTTTCAGGGACAACAGATTCGTAATCCGCTTTCGCTTTGCCATTCCCCGAGCGTGGTTATGATCGGGATGGTGGAATATTGTTGAAATTGCATCCCGAAGGATTAATTTGATTGCGATTGGAAAGTTTTTGCAATGTTGTCATTCGACGACCAAAAGTCCTGAGCAGCGGGAAAAAACTGCACAGGAAGAGATAAAGTTTTAAAATAAATAAACACTGCAATATTTTGGGCATAGCCTCTCCTACGAATGAGTTTCGACGGTTTCCCGTCTACATGTCAGGCTATAGCAAAAATTTCTTGCTGACCTTGCAAATGTTCCAACTAACGTGGAATGCTCTCCCACGCTTTGTGTTTCCCACTCGGTACAACCTTAATTATTTCAAGAACAATGGGCATTGTTACCTCTCGTTCCGCCCTTCCTGCCATCGCGCAGTCATGCGATGAAGAAGACACCAGATTTCAAATTAAGCTGATAAACTCCTGCTAACCACTGTATCATTGGACCAAAAAGGCAATAGGGTAATTGATCTATCCACGAGAGTTTCGAGTATAGTAACCTACGGACTCAGGTGGCTACGGAATGTAGAATGTAGAATCGCCATCTTGTAGAATCGCTATTCTTGGATCCGAGTTGTCTTCGAATCTATGCCTCATGAACAGCGAGTTGCGGAAAGATTTCTCAACTTATTTTTCACAGCCAGTGATCGAGCTTGTCGGTGAGACTTGTGAGTTGAAGTTCAGGTCCATTACGAACTGGTGCTGGTTGGTATGTGTGATCTTTGAAAATATAATGCCTTATGAAAATTGGTTACGAATGACGTCTGCAAATAAAAAGAAAAGAAGGTCTTTGGAAGAAGCTACTGCGCTGAGTTAGTCAGTTAAGATAAATATTGCGGCACAGCAGACTGCATCCTCATTCCACACCTCTAATATAGAAATTTTGCTATTTGCTATTTTCTGTCGATGACCAAGAGCCTGTTTATCCATGGACCTGCAGCTTTTAATCTGACCGCCGTCATTTTGACTTTGTTGCTGTTGTTCTGGCGAAAATCCTTAGCAGTATTTTGGTAGTCCCTCTGATTGTTCCCTCAAAACCATGTTCTTTTAAACTAATGCATCATATCTGAGTGTATGTCATTGGTGGCAGGAGGTTTAAAACGACACTTATATTTGTTGTTCATTGATTATGTCAGCTATTGATTCAACTTTCGTACTGTCTTCCTTGTAAATGTTGACTATTTACAATTATTCCACCAGTTCCTCAAGCTTCAACTTTCTTGTTGTAGTCTTTGTTCTCGAAATTTTGATTTCTTGGATTCAGTACTTAGCTACTTTTGTTAAAGGGAAGTCGTGCTCCGGCTCGTGCCCTTGATGAAAATTAATCTATGCATCTGTTGACAACTGTTCTGAAATTGGAAGTGACACAACAGAACGAGTTTTGAAGGTGAAAATGAACAGTTGTGAAGTGAGACTGATGATGTACCTCTACAAGAGTGAGTCTCAATTCCCGATTTTGAGGACAGATATAGAACAAGCGGGACACACGAACGAAAGAAGAAAGAATTCACGGTGATGTTCACAAGGTAGTTTTACCCTGGTGCGAAAAACTATAGATCCAACATGACGAGTGTCCTCCAAACACTACTTGACCAGCATACTTTTTAAAGACGGTATAAGAATCTAATGGACTTGTGACAGCTTATCTAGCTTTCCTCTGTTAAGTATATCATATCTGGGAAAAGAAGAACAAAATATAGCAGAAAAATTGGCGAACAATGTTCTCAATCCACTATGCGAACCTTATTTTCAAGGTACCAGAAACATTTCAATTGATAATAATCTTACAAGCATAGAAAGTGCTAAATATTTGGCTCAAAATGGAATCATATAATTGAAACGATGCGAAAAATAAAATCTCCAAACGTCCAAGCATCCAAGTATACCTGCTGCAAAAAAAGAAAATAGCTGTCACATTTATCCTGCAAAAATAAATACGAGACCTTCAAAATAATTATATGTTCTTTTGTGGTGCTCTATTGAAACAATAATTTTTAATGATTGTAAATAAGTTTAAGATAATAACATCAGGTTGGCAACTAAGTAATTGCGGAATTTTTTTAGAAAACAAAAGACAATTTTTGCATGGAACGAAATAACTTTATTCTGTAATGTATTGCCCATTTTGAGCAATGACCTTTTGCCATCTTTCAGGCAGCATCATAATTCCACGTTCCTAAAACTTCTGGTTTTTATCAGCAAAAAACTGAGCCATGTACGATTTGACATCGTCATTATTATTGAAATTTTTAACCATTCAAGGAGTTTTACAAAAATCGAAATAAAAAGTAATCAGATGGGGCAAGGTCAGGATTATATGGTGGATGTGACAAAACATCCCAACCAAGCTCCAGTAATTTTTGCCGAGTGACCAAAGGTGTGTATGGCCTTGCATTGTCATGATGGATTGGAACACCTTTTCGATTTGTCAATTCAGGCCGCTTTTCTTCCACAGTAGACATATGAATTGATCGTTCGGTTGGATGGTAAAAATTCAAAGTAGACAATTCCTCTCTAGTCCCACAAAACTGATAACATACCTTTTTTTGATGAACATCAGCTTTTGATGTTGTTTGAGCTGGTCCACCTGGCTTGCTACACTATCTTTTCCGATTGACATTGTTGTAAACAACCCATTTTTCATCACCAGTTATCAATCGTTTTGAAAATGGATCATTTTCATTACGTTTCTTTAACAGATCGCAGATGTTAATGCGTTGTGTTAAATGATTTTCTTTCAGTTCACGATAAACCCATATATCGAGTCTTCGTACATAGCAGAGTTGTTTTAAGCGACTTTCCATGCATGAATATGATACATGAAGCTTCTCTGCAATCTCACGTGTTGTACTGTGACGATCCGAATCGATAATTGCTTTGATTTCAACAGGACAACCAGAGGTTTTTCATCTTTGAGTGAAAAGTAACCAGAACGAAATTTGGCGGAAATAAAAAAGCAAAATATGACGTGAATGTTCGTTTTGATTTTCCATTTTTCAACAGACGCCAAACAAAAACTACACAACCTTTCAAAAAAAAATTTTTGCTGATGGACAGTTGAAGTACCAACTATCAAATAACAAAATGTGTTTGCCTTCCGATTTCGTCAGCAAACCTAAAATTTCAACCAAAGCCATCTATGAGTGAAATCCGCAATTACTTAGTTGCCAACCTGATATAAAGGGTTTTTCGATAAGAGCGCTACAAAAGTTTTTTTTAAATAAAACAAAAACGGTTTTGGACATCAATCAAATTCTTTATTCCTGTGAAAGTACGTTTGATGCCATTATGTATGGAACTCGATTTCTTTTGCATGGCCATCACGGGCACGCTTGCAGAAGTCTAGACGCTAAACCCAATTTTCGACAATTTTCAAGCATAAATCAGCCGATACCACTGCAATTTCACGTTCTATATTCGTACGAAGTTCATCAATTGTCGCTGGCTTGTTGGCATAGACCAAAGACTTGATGTAACCCCACAGGAAATAGTCTAACGGCGTCAAATCACACGACCGAGGCGGCCAAGCGAATGGACCATTTCGTTAGATAACACGTTCTCCAAACTTGGTTTCCAATAAATTGATTGTGACATTCGCTGTGTGGCTTGTGGCGCCGTCCTGTTGGAACCACATGTCCTCCAAGTCCATATCATCCAATTGGGGCCAAAAATATTCGGTTATCATTGAACGGAAGCGACCCCCATTCACAGTAACGTGCTTGATCATCACGGAAGAAGTACTGCACAATGACGCCGCCGGCCCATAAACCACACCAAACCGTAATTTTTTCGGGATGCAATGATGACTCATGGAGTACGTGTGGATTGCTGCCTGACCAATACCGCATATTTTGTTTATTGACGGAGCCATTCAGCCAGAAATGAGCCTCATCGCTGAAGATGATTTTTCGATGAAAATCCGTATCATTTTCAAGTTGTTGCTCAGCCCAATTCACGAACATACTACGCTTCTGGTTGTCAAGCGGCTTCAGTTCTTGCGTCAATTTAATCTTGTAAGGATGTAGGCCAAGATCTTTTCGCAAAATTCGCCACAACGAAGTTACAGAGATGCCCAACGCTTGAGAACCACGTGAGTGAGACACATTTGTGCTTTCTGTAACTGAAGCCTCAGCGGCACTACAAGCACTTCTTTGTCTCACTGGCACGGGAACATTTTGTACTGTGCCTGTGGACTCAAATTTTTCCACTAGACGCTCAATTGTTGATCTGCTAGAACGATTATTACGACCATAAATTGGACGTAGCACTCTTAACGTTGAGGCCACTGACTCCGAATTTCGGTAGTAAATTTTAATAATTTTGACTCTTTGTTGGCTCGTATAATTTTCCATCATGAAATGGCATGCCTTACTGAAGAGAAATGTCAAAAGAGCGGCAAGAAATATGGCGTCGTTTGCTGTCACTGTCGCTCTACTTTTGTAGCGTCGCTGTTGAAAACCCCTTTATTTACAATTATTAAAGTCTAAGAACTTCGATCATTACTTTGTATGGTGTTTATTTTTCCTTCAAATATTCCAGATATTTGTAGTGCGTCCACGGAACACTACTTGTCACGTTACGACAGTATTATGTGTTAAGATAAATATTTGACGCGGATATCTTCAGGGGCAATTTCCTAAATCGGGCTGTTTTGTTTGGAGATCCTATAGAGCTTAAGAGATATTTTGATTAACTCATTGACTCATTCGTCTTTACGTTACTCGAAAAGTGTTCAGGATTGGTCGGACTGAGACCCCTGGAAATGACTGCTGCCAAGGAATGGGCGAGGTTATATAAATTAAAAGTGAAAAATACTCACACAAAATATTCTTGCATTGAGTGAATTTCAGCTAAAAGTACTGGACAACTGAACAATTGTTCATAATTTTATTTAAAATGATGAGGTACTTGGTAAAAAAAGGCTTGTCATGCTGGAATGCAAAGTTCGTGTCGTTAAAATTATGCTTTGTTTAGATATTACCTGTCATTGACACTGCTGTGAAGGTCTAATACAAAGGATGACTAACCAATTGTCTTACGCACGACCTTTTAGTAAATTCGAAAAAAAAAACGGTGAATTAAGCGAATTCAAATAAGTCGACCGGAAATTCGCTATTCTATTTATAATCTTCGAATATTTTCCTTCTGCTCGCTCTTTGAAAAATACATTGATATGATAAAGTTGTCTCGGAGTAAACCGTTTTTGAACCCAGCAAATATTGAAAATTACTCGTATGTACATATATTTAACATTTAATGTTGTTGGAAGATAATATCAATCAATCAAGATGTCTACTTCACAGCTCTACTTTACCTTGAACTTATTATTAATATTTATGAAAGCCCTGTTTAACAATTACATCTTCTTGGTCTTTTAAATCCTTTCAATCCTTATGAAATTCCACCTTTAAAATTAAATTGTGAAAATGATAGAATAAAGCTTTAACTTTATCCATGTATCCACCCAAATCCCTGCTCAACAAAAATGTCCTATTTATCGTGGCAAGTCGAACGTTCTCCCTTCATTAATAAAACACATAAACTTTCGAACCAAGCATCTGCTTCCAGAGAATCAATTCGCGTAAGTCTCCTTAATTAAACCACAAAACAGCAAACATTAACAACGTCTCAAGGGTCGTTCGCAAGATCCAGAGTGCAAGTACACTCTTAACAGAAATACGCCCTGTCCACGCGCACACAACATTTAAATAGTTAATTTGAGGCAAAACATCCCACCTGCCCTTCTCGCATCGGAGGAGCCAGGAGCCAAGAATATATAACATTATTCTCGTGATGGTCGTAAAGCTTCAGTCATCCATTCGAAGGAATACTCAACACTTTCGAGGATCACATGAAAAGCCAAAGCCAAATCCCCACAGTGCTGCTGGTTACGTATACATACAGAGTACTCATCCCTGTTTTTATTGAGGATGTCCTAGAGCCCAGTGTGACTAACAGCACAACGTGTAATCACACACCATAAATTTGGCTTCTCATGCCTGGTATGCTTGACGTGGCTTCCTTCAATTTACACAATGAAAAAATAATTTAACGCAAGCAGGACCAAGGATATGTACGTATATTCCCTAAACGTTTCCAAAGACAGCTAAAGATATCTTTACATACAAAAAATAAATAAAAAAATACGAAACAAGCAAGGAAGTCTAAATTAAATATTTACACTCCACAAGGCTCGCAGCCAGCACAACTTGTTCAGTATCCTTACAATAATACTCTCGTTGGTTCATTCGGGCGCGCTTACTTAGGCATTCACTCGGTGGTTCACACAATTTTGCCTTCAAAGGAAAGTTTATGACACCGAATCGTACTTCATTATGCGTTCATTTTGATTTTCGTCCTTCTTCCACTCATCCTCTCTTTTGTCTTATTCAGGCTCGTCACCCAACACCAACTTGTTTTTTCTTAAGAGTCCTTGCGCAGGAATTGATGCCATTTTTACTTTTACTGGAATCGGACAAAAAAAAACGAACCGTTTAGGAATGCCAAGTCGGGCTAAGCACAGGACGATGATATTGCTCTTTAAACAAAAAAATAAAAAATCACAAGAAAAAGGTATTCAGGAAAAAGGAGGTAAAATAAACATACTTCCCTGTGTATGCCCTAAATGTGTAGCTCCGGTGCATAGTGATTTGAAGGAGAAGAGTATCCTTTTGAATGCGATCCAATGGTAACAGCCCCAAAACACATAGACGACACAAGGAGTCATTTATTAAATCCTCCTCGTACAGAGAACAAAAGGACTCACTGTATGGTAGGCGAATATCTTATCGCGCCATGTCAACAAAAGGACAAGACAGAAAAAAATAAATATACTTATGTATATACGAGTATATTCAGCAGGACCTCTATCTATGTAACGAGGCGGCTGGTACTTAATACACCTTTTCATTATTTAAGTTTACTCAATCGCACTTTGAAAGAGCACCAGCCAGTGCTCAGGAGGGAGCACGTTACGAAAACGAAACTAAACACCAAAAGCAAAACCAGTTCTCGCGAGCCACTTGTTTGTCCTTGAAGACTGTGTGTGTGAGTGGAGTGCATACCCCGAGGGTGTAAACGCTCAGAACCGTCACACGGCCAAATATCCATTGCGGATAGCTGGCAGGATTCATAAAGGATGCTTGAATAATTCATAATGTCTAAATTTGAAAATTTATGCAAGTCTTGCCGTTCTCCTATGGCAGGATCTTGATGTGGAGTTACCCCTCCATCTCTGATCTTTGAGTGAGAAATAAAAATAAAGAAAATAAAAGGACACTTGCGGTATTTCGCTTTGCCAGGAATAGTAAAATGTTCGTAATTTATCTGCATAAATATATACACTCAAACACATACACACACACACAGAATGAAATAAAATATGTCACCAAAAGGCACTGAGGGGGTGAGTCAAACGAACGAAAGGAATAACAGTAAAAAAAGCGGCAGAAAAATCCTTGAAAAAATATAAAATTTACACTTTGCGAAGCCGTGCGGAACGGAACATTCAGCAGTCAAATACATATACATGCATACTTTGAGTTGCCGCTAAAAGGAGGTGGAAAAATAAGAACTTTTAAGGACACATAAACGCCTAGTGAGGGTCCTGGAACCCTTTTTGGTCAGAATCGACATCGTTTACATGGGCATTCTCGGGTAAATACTTAAGGACGGTTTGCATAACAAAATGCTGATGGGAAAATGATTTTGGATGAAAGGGTTCATCACTTAGGACAGTGCCGCCACCACCGACGCCGCTCGCCATTTGATGTAGCTGCTTGAACTACTTGCAAAATGTCGGACAAGATTGGTCGTTTTCCTTTTCATCGCTTGTCTTCCATGTAAGATGGCTTGAGGATGGTTTATTTTTTTGTTTGTTTGTTCAAGACATTAGTGTCCTTTTTGCACACAGTCTGAATTGTGGGAATCGCCTCTTTTGTGGGCTGGTTTTTGTATTCTCATATTTCTAGGGTAATGTGTCCTTTACTTATAAATTACGGCCAGCAGGAATTATTCAAGATGCCCATTTCGAAGACGATTTGAAAAGTATTTTTGACCAGAATGAAACGTCCTTGCAGAACTTAGTCTGTTTTGTGTAACATAGCTTAGAGAGTGAGCATGGTGGTAGGGCTCCGATGACAGAAGCCAGGTCTTACATTCGCTCGATGTCGACAGGACTAGATTTAAATCGTTATACCTTCGTCTTTATTCCAACAGAACCGTTTTTTCCAGTCTAGCTTTTCGTCCAACATTCGGCTCCTTACTGAAGAACTGGCTGTATTTTTTAATCCTATTTTGATAATTTGTATATAAACCGTAAGATATAGAGATATGTCGTCGCGGACTTTTTTATAGAACTTTTTCAGTTCTAAAACGTTTCTATAGAATGCAAACAAATATCTCTTAGCATTAAGGCAGCGTTCACATAAAACGCACTCGATCGATCGTTTTTCGATCGAACCAAGTTACATCATTGATCGCTCCGAAAGGCATTTAGCCCATATTCATTTTTAATGTCCATTGAAAATATTGGTGAAATAATGTTTGAAATCGGAAAAGTAGTTTCGAGGATAATCTCAAACATACAAACTTACAAACATTACCTCTTTGTAATATTCGAAGATTAGATTGGCAATGTACTCTGCGTTGACTACACATCCTTTTTTCAAATGAAAACGACAGCTACTTTTCCGGAGGACGTTCGCCTTCAGAAGGCCATTGTTTTGATAGTTTCTTCAATTCTGGAGGGTAGTGTTGTATCGACGATTTATCATCTGTTACCACTTAGAGCATATTTGGAAATCTTCACCCGATACATAGTTATGCACAATTCGAACGATCGTATACTTTGAAAATGGTCTTGTCTCAGCTATCTTCCGTAACCTGACTTGGCAATCGTCCTAGACAATATCGTTGTGATCGTCATTTGGATATTTACTATTCAAACTCGTGACTGTTATAGGGAAGCCAAATCAGTTAAATTATGAACAAGCAGACTGGGAGTCGTGGCACCAATGAAACAATTTACGATCAGAAGCGTAAACCACAGAGGGCTTGATCGCACCATTTGTCAGATATTAAGACAGCTTTAATTAAATCTGGAATCTTTGAAGAATTCTCGAAAAGCTGCATAGATGAAGCGCAAGCGGGAAGTCTCAATCACGTCTGCATATGATCTCTTCTATACTCAAAAATAAGACTTCATTGCTGAAATAGCGTGCACAAAAGTCAGGCCCAATTGTAAGGTGAATTCTTTTAATATGTGCTTAAACCACTCGTCAATTATAACTCCATCGATGAAGTTTCTAATACCGGCGGAGAAGAATCATAGCCAGATGGTCTGCCATGTAGCCACTGCCGTTCTTGACTGCTGCAAAAATACAACAAGAGAGTGTATTTCCTTCATCAGATCGCCGAACATAGTCTCTTAATTTGTCTTAACTTTATAAATTCCGCTTCGTTTGTTAGGCTTGGTTCGCTAATTCCCAATCAAGCCGCTTTGGTTTAGAGCCATAATAATTGTTTTCGCAAGGACCTTTGAAAATTGACACCTTTTTATCGTTGTTACTGGAATTAACCTTGAGTGCAAATGGTTGGACTCTGCAAAGATTTCTAGAGCTATCAATTCCAATTGCTTTTAATATAAAAACCAGGCTCTCCTATTGTGCTGTTAATTTGGGACTTCCGCTTCTCTTCCGGACCTTAAGAGTGGACGATTATTAAAATTAACGCATGGTTTCGTTGCCTGTTGGAGTTTTTAAAGCTTATCTGATACAGCACGCACAATTTACCTTACTTCAAGCAATCTTTTTATGGCTAAACACTCAACTTCACTTATTCCTTTGTTTTCTTCCAATCGATGTTTTTTTCGTTCTAAATGGGTCAAATAAAAACTTCAGGACAGAACCACTATTGAGATATTACGTGTATACACTGCGGATAACCAGGATGAGGTTATAATTATTTCCAGAAGATTTTTGTAATTGTCCTCAATTGTCCTCAAACACTCTTTAGGTGTGAGTAGGTACAAAAGCCATAAGGATAATGCTATAAGGAAAGTCATAGGAAAATGATAAAAAAAGGTGCGCCACTTAGATGAGGCTAAATGAGAATTCTTATAAAGAATGGATAACATTTTTTTTCTAGATTTTTAAGCAAAGATAGATATAAATATATAGTATTTTTTTTTTTTTTTAAATATATTCGTTTTAACTAGAAAATGTATATATTTTTTAAAAGAAACGAGAATAAAGGAAAAATCATCAAAAATCTGAAGGAAAACTACGAAAGAAAAACCTTCAATGTAAGAGTGTTGTCGAAAATTAAAAGAAAAGAATATAGGAATATGTCTACATAAATAAATAAATAAATGAAGATAAATTTCATGTGAGTAACAAATAAATGAATATTTAGTAATTAGGTAAGATAAATAAAATGAAAAAATATAGTAAATAAAGTGGTAGTAAAATAAATAAATAATCAAATGGGTTTTACAAAAAAAAAAAATGAATAAAAAATATGTTAAAAAGTTAAAAAAATAAATAAATAATTAAATGAATTAACATAATCTTATAGAGATTGGAGAACTAATTAACTAAAGTACTCGTAAACAAGGAAAAAGAAACTGTGTAGTGTTACAATAAAAATAGGATCAAGAAACCGAAGCATTTACCAAAAAGGGTTATCCGAATGTTTACGTTTGCTCAAGAAGTTTTGTTTTTAAAATACAGTCTGAGGTCAACGAAAAGAATAATACCTTTATATTACATATTGTTATACAATATTGTTCTCCTAACTGAGAAATGACTTTCTATTAATGAGAAAGTAGATCGTTTTTGTGTCATTTTTAGTCTTGTGAATAACTTTAACCACATGGTGTTAAAAAGTGAGTGTCTTGTCAAGATGGATTCCAAGGAGTTTGATGTCGTTATCCTAGTGAACGTCGACTTAGTTCAAATTTAAGGAACTGCTTGAAAGGAAACAATGCTTTGTTTTCTGCTTGCATTTTTCATGCGTTAAGTTTCATTTTCCACAGTTAAAAAAATTTTTCAAAAGTCTGAAGGCATTTTGCAAACTCATCACATTATTGAGACTGAATTGATGTGAATAAAATATTGCTGTGTCATCAGCGTATATTGCTTCATCATAGCTTCGAAGTTTCGGCAAGTCAGACGTTAAAGCACCGTTCAAAACAGGACTTATAATTGAACCTTGGTAAAGGCCAGCATGATATTGCACACTGAAACTCCACTATTAACAAATACCTTTAAGCTTCTGCTTGAAAAAAAAAACTTTTCCTAGGCTAAGGCAACTCAAGAGACTGACAGGTCTGTTTTGAGATTCCCTGTCTTTGCGAGTTTTAAAATGGGTACCAATTTTGCTATTTTCTATAAGTCGGGAAAGTATTTCATTTTAAGATACACATTTAAGAGAAAAGTGAGGATTGGTTAGCTTTAAGTAGATGCTCTAAATATTTATTTTTAACTCCATCTATTCCATCTACTTTCCTCACTCGTAAGCTCCTCACAATTCCAGTCATATAGTCTTTGTAAACATCCTATGCATCCTGTGGGTAAATTGACAGCAATATTTACGAAAAAAGGCATGTATTTGCGAATTTCTTGTGAAGACACAGTCTTAATTCCTTTATAAAAACCAATAGTACATTAAAGTATGACATTCGAGGACTATTGTGTCAAATTTTCACGAAGAAATATTGAAAAGCACGGCAATGGCAGCAATTATTCAGACGTGTCTCGGGGAAAAGTAGAATTACGGCGACCCTCAAAACTTGGTGGTGGATCACCTGAAATCAAAAAATCAAAATTCATTCGTTGCTAGGGTTTTTCGAAATATTAATTTTTAAATGTTTTGGAACACTTTGAATAGTTTTAAAAATTTCAAAAGGATCAGTAGAGTAGGGACATCGACTTTGCAAACGTGAGTTGTCAGAAAACGCTTTAAGGTTTTGAACACTTAAAAATTTCGTATAAAATGTTTATCCGACAGGTATAAAAATACTCGTAACTTCGTTAATTTTGCTCCAATCGACTTGAAATAAAATTTTACAATATTCTCAAAATATGCAAAAATATTTTAGTAACTTAGCCGCCCCTAGTTGGGATCCTCAATAGTTTGAGTTACATTATGGTTTTCAACAGAAGTTGCTGCAAACGCGTAAGCCTTATCCGCATCCAAATTTAGAGCACAGTTGGACTTTTGAAACTTTGAATTATCTTATTTTTATTATTTATAATTTTCACAATATTTTATTATACCTTCGTAAATTATATTTAAAATGAGTATGCCTGCATTTTGTGTAATAAGAAGACATTAATTGTAATTTTAAAAAATGCAACATAATCTTAACCCAAGCATCACGGAAAAAGCTTCAATTTATTTTCCTTTTCTACATATTGTATTCGGCCTTCATAAACCTTTCGTGGCTAAGTCCGGCTGGAGTTCCAAGTTTGTTCTCATTTTGGACTTAATTTAAGTCGCTACTTGAGTGGAATTTAATACGAACCGCAGATTCAACTGAATTTTTTTGGGATGCTGCTTTTTTCTATACTTTTTGGGATCCGTAAGATAGTTTTTCACCACTTCTATTCAGCCCCCTTGTTTATTCTTGAAGGCATCTTTTCAAGAATCAGAGTAGTTAGTTCCTAACACTGCCTGAAATATTTCAAGGCAAATGTGAACCCTTGCAATGCAATATTTACGCATACTGTAGTCATTTTCAGCACTTATTTTCGTCAGTCATATTTGAATCTAATGCCTTTCACGAAATAATTCATCCCCATGTAAAATTTCACAAACATAATACTGTAAAAAATACTTATGGAAGGCAGTGTGGGATCACCGAATAGAATATTTACATATTTCTGAGCCAATACAAATACGAAATTGTCTTTTTTAATAATTCTTATCACAATCTTAATCTAATCCTTTAGACTCAGCCTGTTATATAAATCCTCTAGTTCAAATAAGATCAGCAAAAAAAGTTGCTGAAAACTACACTATTTCAAAGAAAACTCTTGCAACAAATGCAAACGAGCTTCTAAGATGACATGCATGCGAATATTTCAAAATAACATGATTTTCCAATCTCTAAGTAACCGACAATAAAATCCAGGGACGCGGTTATGAAACATAAGATCTACTATAAAAAATGGCTAAAAAAAAACAGAAATCCAGGAAAACTCAATCATTCCATAAAAGCCAGGAACTCAAAGTTTGTCTTCCCTGCCGCAACGCTGCGCATTATTTCAATATGAAGTTCCTCTTTTCCATGCAAACACATACTCGCAACCAAAAATTCGCTACAATCCCTGATATAAAAAAAAATGATATCCTTGCTCTTTTCAGAACTCACCACCGGCCTATCTATGACTGAGATTCGAATTCCCAAACACATTATGCGCTATGAGGATGCAGCTCTGGGATGCAAATATGATTTGGACGGTGAATCACTGTATTCGGTGAAGTGGTACAAGGACGGATATGAGTTCTATCGATATGTCCCGAGGGATATGCCAGCAGCACAAGTGTTTCCACTTCCTGGCGTCGATATTGATGTAAGTTACTTTTTTTTCAGCTCCATTCTTTTTTTTTGGTAAAATTTCCCTCTTTTAGGGTTTATTTTTTTTTTCCTCGGTTTGGTCCTTGACAAATTTACGCTGCCACTTCCTATTGGTCTGCGGTTTTTTCGGGTGAAATTAATTCTTTTACGGGTGTGTTTGTTTCCTCATGTGTCCTAGATAGAGGAAGAGGGAAAATAAAAAAAAAAGATTGTTTGGCAAAATTAAATAAAATAAGTTTTGAGTGCCAGAAAAATAATGGGAAAGGGAACAGCCAGCCGAATGGAGAATGTTAACGTGAATCATTGTCTGTGGATGGGATATTACTGCAATCTGGATTTGCGACTTTAGTTCGTGCTAGTTTTGGAAACGTTATTGTTCGCAGTTTGTGCTCAAGGGTCACGTACGATCTGTATGGAACATAATGACAGCTGCTGCGAGTGTGTTTTTTTTCAGTTTTTTTAAACTAAATTTCGAATCCGAGGTCGTTGGTCTTCCTGCAGAGAGAACTGTTTTGTTCTGTATATTTGTTTGGACTATAACCTAGTTAGGAGACTGCAAAATTGACTTTGTATTAGAAAAATGGATTTTTAAACATAGAAAAAGGATACATCATAAATGGTGAACAATAGACATTTTTCACGTTAACCGACCGGTTTCAGTTGAGTAATATTTAAAGTGTGAAGATTCGATAGGAGAATTTTGGTTAGTTTTTGGAAGTTTGTGGCCTGGACTAAAATAAGAAATCAAGAATACAGGTTTCTTGAAAAAGGAACGAATAACCCATAATAAATTTAGTTTCTGGACGACTGTTCTTGATGAGAAATCAAAGCGCGGACTTTATTGGAAAGTTAAAGAGTTGCACCCATCCTTGAAAAAGTTTTCAAGCACTTTTTTATTCTGATGGCTTCCTAAGTAAGCGGAACTTCAAGTTCGAGGAATTATAAGTCTGCTGACATGTATTGTCGAAAGAAGGATGAGTTTTTGGTCCTGCAACTGCAATACACACAGTTTTCATGAAATGCTGCAGCAAATATGGAGGCATACTTAATCATCAGAGAGGTGATGCATACTCATCCAAATCGCATAATTGCAAAGTTATATCAATGTCTCAAGGAGTTAACTCTTGGTGTCTTCGCAGACATAAGATGAACCTTCAACAATATAATCCAAATTTGTGGATAGTCTTAACTCCTCTCTAGTACAATCATGGGCCATCAAATGAAGCCATAATTGGACAAAAACCGAGAATGTACTCTTCGCAAGGAATTTAAAACTTCCCACTTTCAATCTTATAAGGTTGAATTCAGTTGGAAATACAACATCGATGATCGCGTTTAGAAGGCACAATGACTTCGACACCCACTTTTGCGTCGAAATCAATTTTGTATCGAACACTAATAGATATTTTCTGCAGAGATAAATTTATACAAAATCAAAAGCTGCAAGTCTCTTGCAGACCAAAAGGTACAAACTACATAATACACACTTTGATCTTCCATAAGATTTCATATCAAAATTCTTGGCGAAACTTGTGAGATGAGGATTTTTTTTTTTTTTTTTTTTTAAATGCATTTTTATTTATTTCAAAGTACTACTTAGACACTAGACAAAAACGCTTAAACTAGCTTATATATGTACCTTAATTTAACTTAACTTAACTAGCTTACTGGTCCTGTGCAGACGCTCTAAGCTAAACCTAGTACTTATTTTATGTCTTTTGACTAAAAGTTATTATTTAATATACATATGTCTTAAAGATAACAATTATAAACTAAGAAAATTTTGGCGAAAACTTAGCGAAAGTACGTTTTTTATTAAGATATAAAGCTTAAATCTATCTTAAAATAACTTATAAATATTAACTTAAATTTAACTTAAGCCTACGTATATATATAATCCTATTATATACATACCCTAATCCTACTTAAACTTAAGAAAAACTAATTCTATGTAAGTCGGCAAGGCTTTTCTAATCAAAAAGAGGCCAACTTTTCCCCGTAAGGAGACCTGGCTTTGA
Organism: Orthonevra nobilis; assembly: GCA_963555765.1. NCBI lineage: Eukaryota > Metazoa > Arthropoda > Insecta > Diptera > Syrphidae > Orthonevra > Orthonevra nobilis. Next base: position 149,417,988 of record OY743224.1, read on the forward strand.
AGGATATTAATGACAGAGATCTCTACCCATTTTCTAAGAGCCACCAAAATTGATGGTGCTGCTTTTGCGAATCTGCCTTATCGCGGGTTGATACCGCCCTGCTGAAACGGAGAGACTCTTCGGAATTTTGTGCGATGTCTCGATCGTAGGTGAGTCGCCTGTCTACACTGGAACGGGCGACGTGGTAGATTAGCGGCACCGCCAGACTACTCTGGATCAAACCTTTAGAGTCGAGGTAGAGAAATGCCTCTGGAGGGATAAAACCGTTAAGGCGCACACTCTCGTGGTACAACAAGTTGGGGTAAAAAAACCCCAGAGATCAGGTTGTTGATCGAAATCATTGCTCTTGCAATGTGCCTTCGGATAAGTTTTATTAGGAAATTATCCACCCTTACCAGGTTTGCTCCATTGTAAAGGACCTCATTGCGATAGAATTTTTTGTATTGGGACTCTGGAGTTCTTTATAAACGAAGACAAGCCCTGAGACATTGTCTTTCAAAAACCCGAATCTTTTCCATCGAACTTGCTGTCACGTTGAACCACACTGGACAGCCATAAGTAAGCATTGGTCTGACAAGAGCCATGTAGCAGATGACTTTCACCCTGGCATCGAGTTGGCTGCTATAAAACAGTCTCTTTGTCCTGGCAAAAGTCGCTTTGGATCTGGCTAGAGCTACATCGATATGTTTCTTAAAATATAGATATTGGTCTAGCCAGATCCCTAGGTACCTGACTAAACTTCCAACGATTAAGAATTTTCTCCAATTCTTCCTAGTATCCCAAGAAGCCCTACACAATGGAGTCCTGAAAAGAATAGTCTCCGATTTTTGGAAGTGATTGAACACTTCACTTTTTAATTGTTTATTGTTCTGTATATTGTTCTTTTTTATTGATTTATTTGCTTTTTTTTCGCGGATCCACTTTGTCACAACCGTACACTCTTAAGGCTCGCTGCGGAATCTGGAATTTTGTATCAAACACTAATAGATATTTTCTGCAGAGATAAATTCGTACAAAATTAAAAGCTGCAGCTGTCTTTTGCAGACCAAAAGGTACAAACTACATATTACACACTTTGATCTTCGGTGGGATTTCATATCAAAATTCTTGGCGAAACTTGTGAGATGAGGATATAGCGCAGACGGTTTCTTAAATAATAGGAGCTAATATAAAGGAACTTTGTTCAATGGTTTCTTCAGCATCTTTAAATTAAATACTATACATAGTTTAAAATAGATGCATCCAAAAACTAGAGATTTTGTAAAAATTCGAACCACTCCGATAGAGGAAAAGATATATGTATCCAGAAAAGAGAAAGCTGAAGTTTGTGGGTTTTTACTTTTGTTTTCCTACGTTCTATTATTCAAAGTGTGGCTAAAAAAGCTATTGTTCTTCTTGGCATCGTTGCTGAAACTTGGATTTCTTATTGCGAACACAACTCGATCCGACTACAAACTAAAGGAGACCTTCACATTACTAGCAAAGTCACCGCCATAGTTATAGCCTTTCGGAGTAACTTTAGGTCGATGTTTACCATCGTTGCCAATTCATGTCACTCTATTACCATAGGTTACGGATCAACGTCTTAAGTGAAGCTCGACATTTAGACCATCCACGCTCTATGGACAATAAACGTGGTTGTTATCGGGATGGGGAAGTATTCTGTTTAGAAAGAACAAGAAGATTGACAACTATGAAAATAAAGCTTCCAACACCAAGACCGGTGTGGTGGATTCCATGTTTTTTGTTATCAACGTAAGGAAAGTTGATGTCCAAACCATGCTGCAGCCAGATTTCACGTTTCGTTGCCTGAGATGGAACATGTTGTAACGTTGGGAGTAAGAAGTGGAGTTACTTCCAATAATGAAGTCATCAACGGGAGTAATATATAAAAGGCTGGGTGGCGCAGTCGGAAGAGCGCTGCTTTCTATTGCTTCAATTGATGGGTTTTGAGCTCAACTCCTGGTCTAGTCAGCATTTGCCATTGTGATAAAATAAATGACGCTATCACTGAATGAATCGAAGAGCGATATTAGTCTTACGGATGGGTGGCATTGCTGTAGTGGTTGCTGTATCGGCTAGAGTTCCTATGTCGTGTTTTCAAGAATATTGGTTGGTGCAGATTTATGTTAATAGGGCTCTGCTGCCCTACAGCAGGGTATTGAGCTAAATCTTTCAAACTTTCAATGTACGTACATCAAACCAATGTCGAATAAAACCCTGCAAATTATGCGAAAGCCAGTAAGGTGATATCAAATCCTCTGTCCCTTTTCGGGCTCCACAAACGGAATTTAATTGAAACCAAATATATCAAATACCAAGATGATTTCAATTTAAAAAGGTATAAGTTATAATAAGATTAAGTCTATTGTGCATGTTGCTACATAGCATAAATCGCAAACTGATGTTGTTTTATTATATTTCTTCAAAGAATTACAAGTTTCGGAACGTTGTTTTAAATTATTTGCCTTAGCAGCAGGTAAAATTGGAATGGTTTGAATCTCTAACCTAATAAGATTCAGGGCAATTTTAACTTTAGCTTGAAGCGTGGGTTTTCCGATTCGAGTTTGAATGTGCTTGTCCGCAAGATCCAAACTAATTCTTTCAAAAAAAAGTTTTCTTTTTTCAGATCTTTTCTTGCTGAACCACATTAGTTGACATATGGCAAACATTCTATAAACGGCAAAACCTGCCGAGTCCAGACGATTATAAAATACTATTCCCTACATCGGTTAGTTTTTCGCTTACTACTGTATACGGTCACCATTCGATCCAGGCTATCAACCCCACCTTTTGTTGTGTTTTAATCGAAGAATACTTTTGGTTTATTTTTAATTTCATCTATGGTATCTTCTTGATGAGTAGTCGATAGCATTAGCACATTTTTTTGCGTGTTGCTTGCATAGCTACATAATGACACACACCGTGAGTAGCAAAAATTAGACGCAAACTTAGCTCTAGTCCTTTTGAAGTCTTTATCAGCTGGTGTAAAAACCTTTGGTAGTTGTGGCTTTTTTACTTTTTACTGTGCCGACTGTTGTTGTTCTTCTTGTCATCAAGTCCAGTGCTAATGGCACTGAATGAAATAATTGTCCGTGGTAATGTTGTAGCCCTTATCTATTGATTGAGAGTTGTGATATACACTCCGATCGATTATCAAACTGTTGCTGCCCAACATATATTTCTTCTTGAAGGGGGTAGCTGACCTTAGCATTCACATTGTAAAATATTTTAACAACATACTGTCCTGCTTTATTGGGCATGTACATTTTAAATGGGCATCCTCCTCTTGTGGCAACAAGTTTTCATCGATAAGTCGTTTTGAAACAAGTTCCACATATAAATCCTAAACATTATTATTTGTGAAGATTTAGTAAAATAATAGACTAATCTAATCATACCCTAAGGCAGCTTTGCTGTCGGTCGAGATGAATATATCCAGGAATGTTACTATACAACAACGATTTCGCGGTCGTGGTAAAACATGGAAGGAGAGTTCTGAACTAAGATAACTGAAAAAGATACTGAAAAGTTCGAGTTCTGACCCATAGGTTGTTATCGTGATGGAGCCGGCCGATATAGGAAAATTTGTTTTTGAGAGTATATAGTCTATAGCTGTTGGAGGGGAAATCTAATCCACAGATTGAGGACTGATCAAAATCAACTCTGGTGGATGGCGAGATTGCATTGACTCTTGCTAACACAAACTTTGTTGTTTGACAAGCATGGTCAACTTCGCGTGAGTTCTTGTTCCGTGAGCCGTATTTTTTAATTTGTTTATTTTCTCGTCAGTGACTTCGGACGAGATAACATTCTGTATGTGTAAAAATATCCTAAATTTATATAATAACAATTAAAATACATAATCAATTTCAACTTGTCTAAAAAAGGTTCGGTTTCGGTTTTGGCCGAAACTTAGACCGAGGCGAAATGTTGGATTACGGTTTCAGTTTCGGTTGAAAATAATGTTTCGGTTGGATACTACTTCATATGCGCCCGTGGGCTTTATGTTTCGCAAGTTATCTCGCTTACGATCTTTTTTTCTTCCTAGCTATACGTATTGCAAAACCGGCAAGCCGGCGTATGCCGAAACCCGGGCCTGAAGGAATACAGCAGAGTGTGAAGCTTATGATGCCTCTTGTCCCGAACAAGATGTTGAAGTAAATCACTTACTTACTAACTTAAGTTGGCGTTACAGTCCGGGGTGGACCTGTGCCTCAACCAACAAGTGCCTAAAGCCAGTTTGAACTTTAGCTAGTTGCCTCCAATTTCGCACGCATAGTTGGTTGACGTCCCTCTTCACTTATGTGCGTAAGGTAAATCAACTTACTTTAAATGAATCCAAACAATATTGGTTGAGTTCACTGACTTCAATCGAAAAAAAATGAATTCACCGCTGACTTCAACTTATCCTACTCAAGTTCAATTGATTGCTAAAAATTGAATGCACTTCTCATTAGTTTCAAAAGAATGGAGAATTAAGTTTTTTTTTTTAATTGAATTTGATGCAATTACACCATTCAAAAGTTTGAATTCATTCACTTAAATAACCTTCCCTTAGGAATGCATTCTGATATAGAAGCAATGACATGACCCTTCCGTTGTATTGCTTGCTTGCTAAAGCTCAAATGATCAAGGTACACCCAAATTAAATTAAATTTGCAAAAGCCAACAAAATCTCCTGTTTTCATTAATTCAATTGTTTGGGCGTCATCAGTGGAGTGTGGGGTGAGTGGTGTTTTCTTACATCAAAAACTGTTATGTGGTAATGTTTCTTTGAAACTTTAGCTTTGTTCCTTCGTGGCTGAAAATTATAAAACATTGAGTTAATAATTTAAAGAGCCGAAACATAGTTTCCAAAAGTTGAATGAAAATTGCAAACGAAAGCACGTCTAAGTTTTCTTTCAAGAAAAATGAAAAAAAAATTATGAAACTTTGGCTTGATGTATTAAAATTGTAAAAGAAAAAGAAACAGAAGGAAATCTCTTGGGACCCAAACGTTTCCTTTCGAAATTTTGCTTTTCTTTTGTTTTCGATATTTACAGACAACGAAAAATTGAATAAAATAATAATTTCCAATTAAATGTAAACCTTTTGTTAAGGATTAAAATAGTGAAATGTTTATCTTGGATTCTTACTCTTAACCTTTTTTCCTTTAAATAGTTTGTTCTGCAGATGTCCTAGTTGCTTAAGCTCCTAAGTCCCTCTGCAGCGGAATACTGTAGCGCCAGAAGTAGTTACACACTATCTCCCTATATCCTGCAGATGACAATTAAAATGGTGAAATTCCTTTTTCCCTTGCTGTTATGATTATTTATATCCTTTCATATTTCTTTATTACAAAGCATTGCATCCCACTTCGAGCTCACCATAAGGTATACTTCTTCATATCTCCCCATGCACCTTTGCAGAAGAATGCAGCGAAAAAAAGAAGGCAAACTTCGAAATTCAAGGATAATATGCTTTGAGCCCTGGTGGGCTTTATTCCGCTTATGCAACCACATCTCACTCCAGCCAAATGTTTCCCTCGTGAGCATGGACAAAAAAATAATATTTATCAGGACCTTACCGGTAAGGGAATGAGAATTACTCAGCAGGTCAACCCGAGAGTTAGTTGGACCATAAAGTTAAACCAAAAGTACTTTGTTGTATGCCATTAGTGTTTGGTTAGTACAGAAAAAAGAACGAAGGACGAAGGGCGGGCGACATGGAAAACTTTTCGCCGAAAAGTAAAGAGGCGAATATACTCGTATAAATTTAATAAGCACTTGCTACGTGACTTTTGTCACAATTCAATGCGGAAGTTATCCTTTCATTCTGCAGCCGAAAAACAACAACAGCATGATGCGATTTTCTATTCTTTGAAAGTTGAGTATATCTCTCCGATACCTCTGAAGATCCCAATTGAATTCATCTGCAGTCGTGGTATCTCTTCGGTTTTCCATTCATTATATTTAACTCAAAGGACTTTCTAATAACACCGTTAACTTTACGAAATCTCACAAGTCTCCAAGTCTCCAAGTCTCCATAGTTGGACACTTGCGTTACGTATGTCGAGGTCGAAAAAACTTTTACAGATACTTCCGCCGCCAGGACCCAAGGACGAAGAAAAAAAAAACAACAACAACATAAGTTTTGGCTTTTCTTTTCGGTTTCTGATAGTTTTGTCGTAGCTTGTTGTTCAAGTCATGTTATGATGGTGTGAGAGAAAGTTGTCTTGTTTTCTTCCATCGTTCTGTTGTTCACGTTTATTGAAAAGAAATTGCGGTCCGAAGGACATTGGCTGTTTGGGAAACAACTGAGAACAATTTACGCGATAGCTACTTTTGGTATCTTTAAAAGGAAAAACAATAAAATAAAACTTTTCCCAAAACTTTTCCCACACAAAGGAAAGTTGTTATCTTTTTTGTTGTGTCTTTTCTTAATTTAATGGAAAAAATGTGAGCAGATCTGATATATGCGTCCTTTTTTGCAGCTGGCTAATTCGACAGACAATGTTGTTGTCCTTAAACGAGTGACACTCCAATCGACTGGCCGTTATAGATGTGAAGTTTCCGGCGAGGCGCCATCATTTCAAACTGTTTCCGGCCACGAGGACATGATTGTTGTTGGTGAGTACGCGCACTGTGCAACTTCAAAAATAATTCCCAACCCCCATCCTGGTCTCATTTTGATTAAATTAATTTCCATGTTATTACTAATTTTCCGTTATTATAATTGTTGCCGATGAAAATAATGCACAACTTAAGGATGCGCACAGCGAGAGAGTGAGAGAGACAAAAAATTAATTATAAATTTTATTAGGATTCCAAAGCTAATAAAGTTTCCTTAAAAGTTCCTCAATGAGCCATTGCCTGGCGTTGCTCCCAGGACGACGCGGCGACGAAGACAACCAGCCTTTCCATCGCTTGGAGAAGCAGAACAAAATTTCATCTTGCAGTGCGGACGGAACTTTGGAACAAGGAATGCATTTCCATGGTACAATCATTTATTTAGTATCTTTTGGGGTTGGTTCTGTTGGGGGTTGTGAATGAGGGTTTGTTTTCCTGTAAAACAAACCAAAGATGACAAAGATGTGGATGTCTTGGCGAAAGGATTCGTTTGGTATTCAGAAATATTTATAAATGGAATTAAATGACATCGATCACATTCTCTTTGAGTGCTGTATTTGAGGGTGGAGGTTAGTTTTGTGGAATTGTTGTTTTTGTGTGGGTGCTTAAAGATGATTAATGGTTGCTCCTCGATTACCATTAAGAAGGATTGTTGAAATTGCAAACTCTGTTAGTAAGAGATGTTTGAGTTGATGAACTTTGGGTAATTTTGAACTCCAGAGGATGAAGCGAACAGTAGGAGTCGAATACTTCGTTTGCTAACATTGATCGCTCATAAAGTTTCAATAAGCATTGAAATTAAATGAATAAATTTTAATAAACTGGAATCAATTTGAATGCGATTATTGAAGAATTAAAGAATGCAAAGATTTTGTTTTGTTTGATAATTCAGCTGATCAAGCAAGTGCCTGAGATGCCAAAATGATAACCAAAGCGAAGACGAAGTGGCCCAAGAGGAAAACTACTGGAATATAAGAAACTATCCTCACTCAGTATAAGGCTCAGGCTTATTTGTCTTGGTCTAAGAGGTACGCTGAATGGGATCAGGAGTGGAGATTTACATATACGCCCTAACCACTCATTCAAAAATGACTTCTTGAACGGAGTTTCCAGCATTTCCATACAAAGAATGATCTTCAAAACTGTGATTTAAAAATTTAAAACGTGGCCGGAAAGTCCATCCACGATATGAAAAATAAATATATTCTGTATAAGAGTATTTTCAAAAGGGTAAAAATGTCAACTACAACTATCCAATGATAATACATTGTAGCCTACATAGGGTATTTTAAATGAACAATTGTCCACCACAAATGTCAAGCAAATGTCGTCAAAGTGCCTTTATATAATTCAGGAAATAGTCGGGATACCCGAGTCGTGCAAAAACTAGAAGAAAACGAAAGAAAACCTCGAGCAACAGGCAGAGTACAGAGCTAGACAGGGAGCAGAGACAAATTGCTGTGAACCCCGCGATCTTTCAGCTCAATAACAAAGAAGAGTGGAGGAATAGAAATATAACTCAGAGTGTATGTTTTGAGCTAGAATCATCTCCGATGATAAAATGCAGTCCTTGTGACTTGAAAATATAAACATTTTTAACAAGAGTTGAGCTAACATAACTAGGCCTTATCTACCCGTTGCTCAGTGGGGTAATATATCCCAAAAACTGTGATATCATATCATATCATATATAAGAATTAGTTCTAGTTACAAATTTGGTACTTATTTTTTATTCGCATTTAAATTGAATAAGTTGCCAGGTGTGAGTCTCTAACACGAAAGGTTCCGCGCCCATACATCATTATGTATTTTTGAATTTTCGATTTCTCATAGCATCACACACAAATGTTTAAGATTAAGCCAGACAAAGTAAAAGCTCGACATTGGTTTCCTTGTTATGCCAATAAAAACAAGAATTTCCAGATGGGAAATTAAAAAGTCAAAACAAATAAGGATTTAAAACGATCGCAAGATTAAAAGATTATTTGATGCAGACATACTGTTGACATGTGTGAATCAGTCAGTCAGAACAAAACTTTTTTAAGGCAATTTCGTGACAAGAGTATTTCTCAAAGCGAGTGCAAATTCGTTTGGAATTCGTTGATGAACGACAAATTGTAGTGAAGTTAGTGCGAACCTCAATTTCTCAACCAATCCTATTGAATATGCTTGAATATCTAATGATTTAATTTTCTTTACTTCGCACCAATCTGTTTTAAGTGACTAATTGAAATGCTATATCAATAATTAATAATTAATTTTAAAAAAAATGGCATTGTAATTAATTTTTTCGAATTGCGACGAATGCCAAAATGCACTTGACGTGACACTTTGTTTGGTTGGATAAATACATTTTGACATTCCTTCCACAATTGCAGAATTGCAGAATGTTATTGGAATTCGAGCTCTGACATTGTTTTGGATCGACAAAATGATTGCTTACTTTCATAAGTTGTTAAGTTGTTCAATGAAACTTGTTGTCGCTGTTAGGCGCTTTGTTGAGTTGCGATTTCATGAAACACTTTCTTTGAATGAAGACCCCATTTATTTTTAACTTTATATCATTTTTATTATTTGTTGATGGAGCGGCAATAGCAGTACAGCACCTTCTGTGAAAATTGCAAGTGTCTATCTATAACATTTTAGGAGGTACAGCTCTGTGACAAACGGATGGACCACCTTTTACCCTTTAAGAAGGGATCCCTGAAAATTAAATAAAAACCTTGGTACAATTAGCATACAAAAAATAATTAAAATTTTTAAATTTTTTTATTGATGGAAAACTGTTAGTATAATTTTGTAAAACATTTGACAAAATGTTTGTGTATCACATTACACATGTTGTAACAAGACTAAAAGTAACATGTATCCGATCAAGCAACATCCTCACTTTCAGTATTGGAATTCTCAGTGCTCATATTTTCGCGGTAAATATTTAATTTTATTTTTTGCGAGCTGTCAGTAGCAGTTTGAAATTACCACTAATACTGTATTAAGTTTATCAGTCAAATTTGTATCGTCACCCAAAGTTTCGGATCTTAGGTTGATCAATTGTTAGCCCCAATCGAGCTTTGAAGTCCCTTATATGCACTGTCTTCTTATCGTGCTTGCTATATTTTTATTAGAAACTTATAGCCCACATGCGAAAGGCACTCAAAAGTTCAAATCCAAAAATTGAATACTGATAAACACAATGACAATGCTTACTGGTTTGTACCATGCCGACAAATTCTCGGGAACTTGTGTTACAAACTGCTTCTTAGCCATTGAAGTTTGTGTTGACTCGTTGGTGTAGTTTTTTTTATTGGACGGCAATACTTGGGGGACGAAGGGCGCGGATTTTCCCAGATTATTTTCTTTTTATCGAAATTCCCACAAATCAATTGAAGGAAACACGCACTGGAATAATCAGCACTCATTCCAACAGATTTTTCCTTATATGAGCTGCTGTCAAATCCCCACTTTGAAATTGAGCTCAAATTCTTTAGTTGATCACTTTCTTATGTGCTAATGACTTCTTTTTTTGTGAACTCTCGCTTGTTTACAGGAGTAATTGCATAAATTTCGCAACCAATCGATGTTTCAAGCCATCCTTGATTTTTTTTCTTTGTAACGTGATTCTTGTCGATCAGCTTGTAACAATTTTTTTGAATCTGGCAAAAAAGATGGAAGTTGTACGATTACGTTGTTCCAGCTTATCAGCAGTCAATTAGTGCAGTCTTGAAGGTGGTTATGAACGAATACTTTAGCACAAAATTTATTCTTTCGGCAATGCGAAAAAAAAATTAAAAAATGTGAGCATCAATTTTACTTGAAAATACATACAACATACATACTTATGTCAAGTTATAGAAATATGAAGAAATATACTTTTGAGATAATAATTTCGAATGACTTAAATTTATTTTGAAAAAAATATGTATGTTTGCCTAAAAAATATAAAGTATACACACTAAGCAGTCGATTCCATTCTTAATAAGAAAATGATTTTCCAAGTGAACAAGTGGTGACAAGTGGTCACTAATCCGTGTTTCAACTTAACATCAGATTGTGTAGGCATGTAACAAAGTTATTTTTTCCCAGCCTTTGATATGGTCTGCATGATTGTGCGTTAGTTCCATATGTCCCCTAGAAGATCTGAATCGATCGATCCCTGTGAGTTTTTACATAATAAACCTTCCATCTGAAAGTTCAAAAGGAATCAGACTCCATTGATTCTAGAAGGGTGTCTGTATCTGTACACGTAAGTCCATGCTGGTATTTTTCCCGCATATTTTGGGAATTTCATTCGAACCTGGAAAAAGAAAACTTTAAAAAGTTTTTCATTTCATTCAGTTGTTTTCGTTTTTAACATTTTTAGTGATAGTTGCAACATGTAATCATCGATTAATGTGACTTTTCGGTTTAAATCGTTATACTTTCCTTTCCAAAATATTACCCTTTCTTATCATTGCTGATAACACTTTGAACCGAATTGGGTAGGTGTATCTTATTACTGAACTAATGAGCCTTAAACTGCTTGTAGACGAGTAACTAAGTGCTTGAATGAAATTTAATCTTCTATTTAAGAAATAAGGTTTTTCATCGCGTCATCTGCGTGTCATCTGAACTGAAACCGTTCACTGAAGAAGATCCTCACGTGTTTGGTGCTGTTCTGTGGCGCTATTTCTTTGCCTTCTGGTAAAGCTGTTCTTAGGTCATGGCACTGAGTTGCTTCTGTCTCGTAATGCTGAGAATCAGAATTTGTTGTCGTACTTTTGTTTCGGTTATTTCCAGGGAAAGTGAGGCAGAGTATGAAACGAAGTCAACTACACACAAAAGTTTCTTGAAGAGAACAGAAAGCTTGCTGCTAAGAGATTATGACTACCCTCATAATGCATTTTTTTACAGAGCGAGGAGAATTAAGAGTCTGAGGAGTGGTTTGAAGCTCGGGTGTGTATTTGGTTTCAATCGCTTCATTGGTGGAGTCCAAAATTGAACATCAACTTTTTTGCATGCACTTAATTCACAGCATTTAATTGAAAATAAATGTATGTACCTCAAAGTTGTGATTTTGGGAGATAAGTTATCCACATTTCTAGCAGTATTATGCCACAGTAAAACGAATGGTAGATCATCTACGCAAACAATTATTTTTGACAACACGAAGTAAAAAAAATGAAAATAAGACCACCTCCACAGCGATAGCGCTGTTTGATCAAGATTTACTCTACGACCCGATAACTGTTTCAATAGAAAGGCACCGGCTTTACCAACTGCACCATTATATCCTGCACCTGGACAAAAAAGACTTTTTCTGTTAACGACTTATAGAGAACTTTTAGCAGGTGTTGTAGGAGTCACATTTGCTTATATTTTTTTTTTATATGAAGCCTTTAATCCAAACACAAAGACCTTTACAATGTCAGTTTTCCAATACAGCAAAGAAGAAATGTTGGCTTATAGCCGTTGATGCCGGAGCTGTTCATTTTTTTTCTAAAATGGACAACTTTAGGTTTTTCAAGGAGTTAAGAAAATAGCCACTATTGATGGAAACACAAAAAAATCTATGACTTTCTTTATCTTACTTTGAAAAATCGTCCAAAATAATGAAGTCCCAGTCACATAGGTCAATGAAACACGATTGCTTGGAAATAATTTCATTTGGTTCAATGAATTCGAAATGTCTTGTGACGTGTTTGTAATAAAAATACCCACGCTTGTAGCAAAGCCCTCTTACACTGACAACAAACATGTACAAATATTAATTATTGTCCTTGCTTCGTTGTCATAAAAAATTATATCGGGGCGTTGAACTTTCTTCCATGGAAATGACTCATATCAAATTCAGATCAGTTTTGAACATTAAATCAATTATTAATGCCGCCACCATCCTAAGAATATTCCAAGGATAATACTAATTTATTCGACCGCCAACTCTGGAGTCGTATCTGGTTTGTTTACAAATTTTGTTGCTAATGAGAAAGCAATTCCACGAAGTTTACTCATTCTTTCAAAACTGTTTAGGGAAATCTCCGACATCAGCAGCACTGGAAGGGAAACACTCTTTAAAAATAAGAAAATCAACCGAAAAGGATACGCGTTCAAACTCACACCGCAACAGCAGCGACAAGGATGATTATAAATTTATGGATAAAATTGTTGTTTTTTTTTCGTTTGGAAATGATTATATCCTGACATGATACATGAATAAAAATATCCTTTGCTTTCCGAGTGGCAGCCATACTGTGCGTGCTTTGTTTTCTACAGCATGCCATGTGCCAAATTGTGTGCTCTCCTTGACAAAATATAATAAAAATAAAAAAACAAACAAAATAATAACAAATCCGATGACGGGGCGGGTAGATTGGACACTTGTCCTCATTCTTCTAGAATATCGATTTTTCTGCGGCACATCTGGTGAGTTCAAGTACGCGTTCGTAATTATCTTCCAGCAAGGACATCATTCTCCTGTCGGTTTGGAATTAATGTATCGTATTTTCTATTCGTAGCCATCCCAAGACAGTTGTGCCTTCAATTTGAGGTAATTGAGGTGAAATGTTAGAGCTGAGAACTATCTCTTGGGTGTTTGGGGCCAACTGGAATATTCGCAACCAGGACGTCAACCGCATCGGAATAAAAACAAAGACTCGCAGTTGCAATATGTGCACATGATTTATATACTCGAAGGTACAATGTGTGTGAAGAGTGTCCTGTGGCACTATAGGGACGACATTGAATGACTGTGTAAATGTGCACAGCCTACCCTTACTGTACATCAGATGCAATCTAACCTTAATTCATCTAAATGAATTTGCGTAGAGAAGGTAAAGAACGAAGGTCCTTGCTTTGCTTTGTTTACCACAGGTGAATTGTCTTGCGTATTGAGGTTCTGTTGGTGTATGTGTGTTTTTCTCACACAGCTTTTTGTAATCCATCTTCAACGACCGACCGCATACGTTTTTCCATTGCCATTGTAATATATGTCTCCTTGGGCTTATCTCTCACAGTCTTAATGGACACTTCTGTGTAGTTCCACTTTCGGTAGTAGTCCTTAGAACGGTATCGGATTGTAGGCCATTAGAGGACCCATGCAGAAGGACCCATTTTCTCTGGCAAGGGGGTGTGATGAATCGGAACTGAAATGATAGTGATTTGTGGTACGAAGAGCCGACATAGTCGTAAACGAAGGCACAATTGGGGGTGGGTGAGTAATTAATTTGGTTTTCCTCATTTATTTTTTCTTTCCTTTTTCACCTTTTTCGTTTTCTTCTTATTTAAATGAGAAAATTGAGTACGGTGATGATGGTATTCCTTCGTCTTTGCTGTGAGTGCACTTCCGTTTGCTTATCCTTGATGAAAACGATGAGAAATGTGTATACTCCAGGGGATCCTTGGGTGTGATTGTACTTGAATGTTGCTCGGAGGTTTGGTGGAGACTAAGATTTATTTTAATTTAATGTTGCTTCTATTTTGCGTAGATTTGAGATTGCACTTAATTTGTAATTGAATTATGCACTTGAAATAGTTTCTTTGCCTTTGCGATATTCGCAAGTGGGTGAAGGAAAAGTTGATTGAACTATGAAGAGGGAGCTTCTAGCCGCAGAGAAGATTGAAAAGAGTAGGCTGTGCTTTTATATGAATTCTTTTCGATGTTATTTTTTCTTGTAAGGATGTTTATTTTGATTGGTGTGATGCAAATCCATCTTTATAAAAGGCGAGGGGGTATATTATAAGGTGAGACTGAGATTTAACATCACTAGGGTTTGCCCTTTGGTTGTTGTAAAATAGATCTAATGGGCCGATAGACCTTAAAGACTCAAAGGCTCGATTGACGGACAAATTGGTGCAGGTATGCGCGGATTTTTTTACGACAAAGTTCCAAATTTTAGCTTAATACCCAAGTTCTTTTATAAACAAGGCTTTTTGGATTTGGTCATTTGGCTTAGTGATATAATTTTGATTTCGAAAAAAATGAACAAAAAAATCAGAAAAAGAATTTTATCAACAGAAATGTTCAAAAAAATAGGTACAAGATACAATGAAGAATTAAATCTATATTTCTTCAATAAACAAATGTATTTTATTAAACAAAATATTGTGAAATATTTTTTTTTAATAAAATGAATAAAAAATCCTCAGCGCAAGGATTACGCGTCCAGATCGAGAAACTAAAAGGCGATTTCACTGCAATGGATTCACGGCACAGGAAGACACCAGTTTTACGAATGCATCAGCAGCAAAATTGAGTAAATCAAATAATGCAGAGGTGATCATTGAAATGTTTTGAAAATTATAAAGCCAATTTACGAGAGTTTATCATCAGAGGAATTATTGACTCAATTTTAAGGTTCAGAAACTGAAAATAATAATTTGATTTGGATTTTCGATCCAAAACATATTCATCCCGGACCTAAGATGGTAGGGATAGCGACAATTATTGCTGTTTGTATTTTTAATGAAGGCTTCATTCCTATTTTAAAAATTATGAAGCTTATGGGAATGAAAATTGGCCCGGAAGCTCATTCATTTGCTGTGTAATGAGACAGCCCCCGGATTGATCGCTCCGAGATACGAACATCCAACGCATCAAAGGAGGCCAAAATTGCTCGATATGAAGCGAGAAACGCGGAAAATAGTTTTTTCGAAGCCGAGGAAGGTCCGATGTATGAAGTAGGAATGGCAGAATGAATAAATATAATAGGACTACCGGTTGAAAACGTCGTTATTGCAGACAACTTCATATCTATAACTCTGAGGTGAATTTTGACCATGACAGCTGTCACATCAGAAACTCCATGTCATTGTCTAAATATTTCAGTTTTGGTTATTGGTCATTAGTGAAAACACACAAGTTTTTGTAAAGCCGTAAAATGTCAACATTTGTGCCATCAAAACAACATTTGCGGAAAGTTTTAATATGCTACTTTCATTTAAAGAAAAAAGCAACCGAAGCGCATCAATTGCTTACCGAAGCTTACCCGGGCTATGCTATAGACGTTAGAATGTATCAGCGGTGGTTTAAGGGGTTCAGAGATGGTAATTTTGACACGGAAGACAAAGAACGCCCCGGCCAGGTAAAAAGGTTGAAGACAATGAATTGGAGGCATTGCTCGATAAGATCCGTCACAAACGCAAGAAGAACTTGCAAACTCACTTGGCGTTGCTCAGCAAGCCATTTCCGATCGTTTGAAAGCAATGGGAACGATCCGAAAGGTAGGACATTGGGTGCCATATGAATTGAAGCCACGGGCCGTCGAACGCCGACTTTGCATGTCCGAAATGCTGCTTGAACGCCACAAAAAGAAGTCTTTTTTTGCATCGAATCGTCACTGGTGATGAAAAATGGGTACATTACGATAATCCAAAACGTCGGGCAACGTATGGATACTCCGGACATGCCTCAACATTGACGGCCGTTCAGAATATTCATGGCCTGAAGGTTATGCTGTGCATTTGGTGGGACCAGAAGGGTGTTGTATATTATGAGCTGCTAAAACCGAATAAAACAATCACAGGCGAGGTCTACCGACGAGCCGAGCACTGAAGGAAAAACAGCCGGAAACGGTCGCAAGACACGATAAAGTTATTTTGCAACATGACAATGCTCGGCCAAATGTTGCATATGTCGTCAAAACTTACATTGAAACGATCAAATGGGATATCCTAACCCACCCACCGTATAGTCCAGACCTTGCGCCATCCGATTACTATCTCTTCCGATCGATGCAACATGGCCTGGCTGACCAGCACTTCTGTCATTTCGATGTCGTGAAAAAATGGATCGATTTGTGGATTGCGGCCAAACCGGTCGAATTTTTCAGAACGGGTATCCATGAATTGCCGGAAAAATGGGAAAAACGTGTGACTAGCGATGGGCAATACTTTGAATATTGAATTTATATCTATTTTTCCTCCATAAAGCATTGATTTTGAAAAAACGACATTTTCAACCGGTAGTCCTATTAAGTCTACACTATCATTTCATTACTTAGACTGCGTAAAACTTTACGCGAAACTTTAAACAAACTGTCTTTTTCAAAACAATACAATACAGTATTTTTCAGGTTCTACTGGACCGATTTATCCCCATCCCCAAATTATTATTACTTTTTTTTTTAAATTCGAAACAGTACCAGTAAAATGTGGTACAAAAATATTGTTTTTTTATTTTTCATTTATTTTATTTTATGATTTTTTTCTTTATTCTTGTTATGTTAGTAAATAACTAGTAAAAAATTGATTCTTTAAATATTGATTGCCTTTTTTTAGTGACACTTCAAAAATTAAATGAAATTCATGCCTCTAGACTAGAATACCCCCTTTAAGAAAATTAACAAAATTCCAGTACTAAACCTGCTACATTATATTGAAGACTTTTTATTTTGTGGATTTTCCTTTCGATTTTAGAACTGCGTCACATCTTGCTAGTATAGAACTAATCAATTTTTGGCAAACTGATGTTGGGATTGATTCCCATATTTTTTTTACTTCTAACCAAAAATCTTTTCCTATTTTTTTCAATCTCGTGTTTCCCAAAGCATCCTAAACATACTTCCAAAGGTACTCGATTCAAGTCCGGGCTGGCCAAGCAAGAAGATCAACCCTGTTCCTTTCAAACCATTTTCAAGCAGCCGTAGAAGTATACTTGGGATCATTGTCCTGCTGAAACCTCCAAATGAGTGGCATGTTTTCCTCGGCATAAAGTAACATGATATTGGCCAATAAATTTACATACACGGATTGATCCCTTGTTTCCTAAATCCTGTGAATAGGACCAACACCAGACCAAGAAAAACATGCCCACACCATAAAATTAGCACCTCCATGTTTCACTGTTTTCTTGGTATATGCAGAAGAAAATTCTTGATTTGGAGGACGTGTCAGAGAATGTTATTCCATTTTCTTCACCTCTCCAAGAATGTGTTCTTTCGCAAACATTTTCCGTTTCTAGAAGAAAGGAACGGTACTTTTCTGGCTGCTCTTCCATATTTATTTAGAGTCGGCTAATCTTCTACTTATAGTTCTGTCCGATACACTTTCTTCACCTTCTAATATATTCTTTGAAGAAAAAACGGGTTCTTTTTTCGATAGTTTCGCAATTCGACGGTCTTCCTCTATTCTCACGAATATTTTTCGACTTAATTGACTTTACTATCATATTTGCAGATCTTCGTACTAAAAAAAATTAAATTATGAATACCTGCTACCAGAGCAGTTGAAATAATTCTGCTTTTGCCAATGAAAGGCAAAGCATGTTTGAAAGGCTTACTTTAAAGCGTAAAAACCCGATCATCGAAGAACAGCGTCTTCTTCGTAACCATCAGTTTGGATTCAAAATTGAACACTCGACAACTGACGAGATTAAGAGAATAATCGAATGTACAATACTTCCAGCGTCTTCCGTGGCGTCTCTTAAGCCTTCGACAGAGTCTTGCATGAGTACTTAAGGTATAAGCTACGAAAGGTTTTTCCGATGACATTGGAAGATGAATCCTACAGACTCTTACATGCAAAATACCGAAATGATTACTCTGGTCATTGCAACAACTGTATTCTCCAAATTTTGGACATGTCAAATCGGTATAAAATCTCACTGGCCCGCCACAACTCCTCACTATGCCTTTGAGGCCTTTAAGCTATTCACATAAGCAAATATACAACAAAAAAAAAAACTTTTCAAGGAAACGACCGTTTAAGCTTTCGTCTCTGGATTGTTTTTATCATATTCTTAGGGCCAGCTCAGCTATTTTCCAAGCATTCAGTTCTAAAAGTTTAACTTTACATAGAACTAACTCTGCCTTTTGACTTGTCAGGTTAAACAGATAGCAAATTGGTGTCTGGAATGCAAACCACTATTATCAGAGGTGCAGTCTTCATACTACCAATCGTGATGCACGATGATGACACTTCTTTCTGTCGCTTCCGGTTTTATCCATCTTTTTTCCATAACGTAAAAAATACGACAGAACGCCTTGGGTCTTATTCCATTGGGAAAGAATGTTAACATTCTCTTCTCGAGTAAAAAAATTTGAAAGGTCTTCAATAGGTCTACTGAACCGCTGCTAATAATAAGATTCTCCATCAGTAAGTTATACCCTTCCTGCTTTAAACGTACAGCCTAATCCCCTTAACCTGGTAACGAATTCAGCAAAATAAACACATCAACCATACGAGTATGGCGCAGTTGAAGAGCCCATTTCCAGGAAAAGAAAATGCAATCTAACAACATAATTATCCTTGGCAAGTGACAATTTTAATTTCCCCAAAAATTGCCTAATAATGCTAATAAACTTCCATTCTCAGGGCATTTGTTGTCACAAAAGATGTGAAAAAAAAACCTTTTACAATTTTAATGTACCTCCACGGCTTAATTTTAACGACTAAATTAATTAGTAAATCTCTCCGGAAAGGATGTCTTTCCCAAGAATAAAATCACTTCCATGAAAAAGGAGACACATCAACTACACTACACCCGTCTTCCGTAAGCAGCAGCAAAATATCTGCAAATTTACGGCCGCATTAATTTAATTCATCCGCAATAAATTTCACAAGAAACCAACTCAAAAAAACTGTCAAGAAAACCTCGACTGCCTTCTATGGCAGCTTTTTATCCTGAAATTTTTGATTTGAAAAAAAAAACAAGAAAAAAAAATTGTACAAAAGGACACGCAATAAAAGGAAATGTAGAACATAAGCTTGGCTACGCTGTGCGTTTCTGTCAGCGCTTCCTTGCTGGTGTTTTTTTTTAATTAATTAAATTCTTTTCATTTGTGATTTTTAATTCCTCTCCAACCAAAATAGGACATAATTATAGACTTCAGAAAACAGTAAGGACACCGAGCAATGGCATAGCAAAAAGGCGGCGCGCATACATTTAATGGCGGCCGTTAAACAAAATGAAGCACATTCAATGTTTATTTCGGCAGGAGGCAGATGACAGTTTGCCTTTGGCTCTGACTCTGTGACTCTGTCTATGAGAAAAAAAAAAGGACGAATTGTGTTTGTAGAGGTTGAAAATTAACAGCTCGCTTCATCACTACCCATTTCGTGTCCTTTCCTTTCCGTCTTTTTAATTCATTTGAAGAGAAAGAATAATGACTGCCGGCTGAAAGGAAACGGAGAAGAAACATAACAAACACCCAACACACACACACGCATCTATACTGCTGTATCTCAAACTCTTTGCAAGGACACATTCCATACATAGAAAATGAGGAAGGGACATATTTTGAATGAAGTAGGCGGGAACGGTGAACGTCCTTGTAATAAATTTCCGCGATTCCCTTTGCAATGGAATTTTATTTATGCTTGCCAACACCCTGCTCCCCGTACTCTACAATCAAGAAGGTAACGTACACGTTCGGCTCACGTTGTCACTTCCACCCAGTCACAGAATATATCCAGAACTACTTCCAGCGATTTTTAATTGAATGAATAAATCTTCATTTAAAATTCTGTAAAATCTTGTGAAACAGTTCTGCAAAGGACGAAGCCTGCAATACAAGTAGGAACACTGAATATTACGTGTTACTTCTTGCAAACTACATCTGGTGTAGACGAGTCAAAGGATCAAAAGCAGCAGGATAAGGCAACGCCAAGGGTTTACTATTAAAAATGCAAAATCCAAACGCTCTCGGGCGGCTAATGCCCATGCTTTGGCACCGAAACAAGGAACGCCCTTAAAAATGCAAAACAAAAGTAACAGAAAAAAAAATAAATAATAAAAATATATATCCTTTCGAGAACGTATCGTATGCCATGACGAATGAGTTCACGCAACCGTCTGAAGCAATACAGGACATCTGGTCGGGGGTTACGCGATCGCCAACCAACTGCAGTGGATGATTCGCAATTAGGCGTCTCTGCTGCACTCTAAGTTATTGCCGACTGCCATGGAAAACATAAAATTACTCTGGCAAGCTTAAAGGATGTTTGGCGTTAACAGTTTCTATTATTTTTTTTCTCTATTTTATTGCAATTCTTCATTTCATTGCTCTTTGCGGAGCTTTCTGTTCCTTTTTTTGCAAACTTTAATGAGTATAAATGGCGGGTAGAATTTCATTTAAATTTTTTATCGGACTCGCTGTATACGTAAAGACGGTTTTTTTTTCAGGACCTCGTTCCTTACAACTAATTAGCGAAGATAAATTAAGCACATCATAGCCTCCGGATTATTTGTTTTATTAAAATCTATTTGGCGGAAAAATGAACACATCAAACCCTCGGAAAGTCGATTAACAAGCTTTGAGGTCATCCTCACTAGTAAGTCGGCACGTGTCCGTTGCCATGATTAAACTGGAAGTTATTTCAATTAATGGGCGTGTTTTTTTTTATTTCTTGAAAAATTAATGATATGGATTTGTGAGCTTTTGTGGCTTCAATGTTAATGTGGAATTTCCGACATGTAGTTCCCGCGTTTCTTTATGTCCAGTTTTGAGACCCACTCGCCTTTTCTTGGTAGTAACGAGCCGAAAGTTAGTTCTTATGTGGACTGACATACTCCCACAAAAAGCAGTCCAAAGGTGTAGGCTCGTATGACCTATGCGACCAGTTGACAGCTCCAGTTTTGCGTTGATGGCAAGACTCGTCGCAAGGCAAATTGCGCTATCCTTCTGAAATCATTTTAACGATGACTACAAACGTATACAGTCAAAGAGCAGTCGTCTTAAAATCGAGGCCTGTGGTTCTCCATGGTGAACTTGTACCGAACATGAACACTTGCCCCATTACAATTCCTTAGTTTCCCGCTGAAAGAAAAGAGTGGTTGACTATGTCGAATGCCATCCACAAAAAAATCTTGATAGTCGAAAACCTTTCCAATTTCCTGATGTTGTAAATATCATGGTGAAATTATGGATTACGCGTGGCAGTATGTTTGGAAGCAGGAGTCTTACACAAATTTTAAGTGAATTCGTCAAATCCAATAAAGTTCGCTTTGACATCTTTTTAACATATAGTATGAATATCACATTAAGAATCGCGATTCCATGTTGCCGTTTAGAAAGCCAGAGATTTCATATACTAATGAAAAGATGATTTTAGAGTTGAATGAGGAGATTAAGATTCGGGAATTGTTGAAGAGATTCTATTAAAAGGTGATATATACCAAGAGGGGGTCTTAAGTCCTTTGTCCACTAACTAATATGAAAAATCATTGTGACAATTTTGGTGCCCCAAATTTGGCAACCATAAAGCAGTCAGTCATAAGACATGTTCAAAGAATGATCTCATACACAAAAAAGTTCTTATAAACCCAATATTGACTGCAGCATAAGCTGGTATGATTCTTATGTTTTTTTTTTCTTGCAAAATTTAATAAGCCTCATGCCCGACGTTACAGTGTAAGTATAAACTTTTGTTTAATACAATTCACATGCAAGTTTGATTGAAGTATTTAAACCGTGTTCGTCTCAACTTCTGTTTAACATTAACGGTCTGTTTTGCATTGTTTTGTTAAATTGTTTCTTTCAATCATCACCGTGGACGTGATCCAGATTGGAAATCCTTACTTTGACAAAACATTTGAAGAAAAATATTCATTAAATTTTTCCACAAGCCAATCAAGAGGTTTCTGAAGATGACATGTACGAAATGTAAAGAGGCAGTGTGTGGTGAACATAAACATCACAACAACTGTATATTACTATTAATTTTTTGTATTTTTTAACAGAGTTGAGATGTTATGATTACTTTGTGCAGTTGATTACAAGGTTAATTACAATTATAAGTTATTGGTAATTGAACGTATTCCGATTACAATTGCAAGTAATTGTAATTGAAAAAATGCAATTACTCATTACTCATATAATTAACGATTTTCAATTACACATTTCAAATACTTGAAAATTTTTAATTACCCGTTGCAAGAAATTGAAAAAAGTAATTAAAAAAAACATATAGTCCATTACATTTTATTTTATGAATCAATTAAGAATTAATTCATTATATATCCATTATTTGACAAATCGAAACTGTAAACAAATTACAAAATAACAGCACGTTCCTTAGTAAAATAAAAATTGATAACACTACATTTTTCGTTTGCCTTCAAATAAACTAGCATCTTATAGTTCGGGTCATGAGGGTTTTGTCTTCTAGGAGTAAAAATAAAGCCAGCAAGCGAGAACAATCTCTCTGTTGGCCGAAATCAAAAAAATTGTATTCAAGGCAGGCATCGTCTCTTAAAGTGAAAGTGATGTCTAAGTGATGTTTTCGGAAATATACTATATGTCAACAGAAATACTAATACATCTGTGTGAAGCATACAGAAATACTAATTCATCTTTGTTAAGCATTCAAAGTTGTTAAGTGTGGTATTAACAGGCCGTAATACATCCCTTCCTGGCCTTGTACTAATCAAATATTTCTGCAAACGGCTTCATTATTTTGCGGTATTCTTTAAAGTATCAAATGTCAGTGATGGAATAACGTCTACATCACAGCGCTGTGTAAAGTTCTTATCACTTTGATATCCCCGTATTTTTAACAAACACAAGCACTGTGAACACAAACTCTGCACTTAAAGAGACCTGGACAACGAATGTCTTTCACACTGTTACATCTAATAAAAACACACACAACACAAAAGTCAGCCGCTTTTTTATCGTATTCATCCTCCATCCATCACCCGTTCATGTACAAATAAAAGCATTAGTGCTAGTGGACTAATTATTTCTTATCAACCTAATAAAATCACTGTGGTACGATATCTTATTATTTTGGTTGTTATATCTATAAAATTGTATATGAAAAATAAGTATTTAATTCCACTTTATGTAATGATTGCGAAAAAATGTATGCATTACAGCATTTTGAAAACCACATTTCCTGAGTCAATTAAATGAATGTAATTGAGTTGGAAGTAATTGAAATTTTCAATTACAATTCCATGTAATGAGTATTTGAATACTTTCAATTACATATAGAAGTAATGAGCATTTAACATTTCTTGTAATCATTGCATCCCAACACTAATTTTTAAATAATTTACTTGCTTACTTATAATGTAACAACTGAAGTAATAAAAGAAAATATTTATTTAATTTTGTAAAAAGAAACGTTTTATTTTTATTGTGCGCCTCGTAGGCGCATGTTTATCATTTCAGTATTAAAACAAAAGATTCTTTCGAGGGTCAATTGTATCACAAATAATCGCTCTTACGATCTTTATATCTTCGTAGTTATATTTATTGCAAAGCCTACAGGCAAAGGCGAACCAGTAGGGATGCAGCAGATTGTGGTCACTGTTTCAATCACGACTCACTCATTAATAAAATTAGCAAGCAGATGCTTATTGCAAAACTACATAATGTTAAACCATAAAAAAATACTTTGAATAAATTTTGGTTGAATTCACTGGCAGGTGACTTCAACTTAACTTATGTATGTAAATACAACTGATTTCAGTTCCCAAAAGAATGTTTTCTTGTAAAATTCTAACATTTGCAGAAAGACTTGTTTAAAAAAACAAGTTAACCGCATTGCTGCAATGCTTCAAAAAGTCTGAAGCATAAATTTTCTCATTGGTTCGATGACATTGAAAATATTGATCTCGAAACATGCATATCACAACCGATACATTTTCAATACTTTATATGTCGTAGATTTGTACACACCACAGAAATCTCCGGATGTTTTCAACATGTCTACGTTAAAAAAAAGAACGGGGAGTCAGTAGAAACAATAATATATAATAATATTATATTATAATATATAAATATTTTTTACCTGAAGGACTATTTTTTTACGAACCATTTCGTTAAGTATTCTGTTAAGTCCTCAAAATAAAATATCATTTGAGCAGTTTATCTCACCCAAAATCTAATGTGGACTTCTGCATCTCTCCTTTCTTGAAAATTATTTAACCTTAGACAATTTACTTTTGTTCGTCATGTGTAAAAATATATTAGAAAACGTTAAACGTCAGTTTATAACTATTATTCTCGGCCATTAAAGTTAATCTCGGTTAAAACTATCATTTTGAACTGCTGTTTAAACGTGGGTTGTCGAAAAACGAAATGTAAATCGCCATTGCACAACTGACCTTTAGAGTGTTGTAAACTTTTAAACCTAAATACAGTCTCTAAATTTAAATTATTATGACAGTATTCAAGAACTACTGAAAAACGATTATAGTCGCACATGTTTTGTGTTCTTATGCCTTAGCTTGAATATAATAAGCCAATCATAAACCAATTTACGATCTAGCTTGGAAAAGTACGTCAACGTCAGGCAGAATGCTTGCACGCACACACATAAAAAAAAACCTAATCAATTTGAGACCATCCCTCAACCAGAAAGCATACATACTATATATTTGATGAATCAAGTATGTCCTTCCGATAGTTCTAATAATAATAATAATAATAATAATACTCATAACCATAATTCCATCTGTGCACGCACTCGTGTGTATGCACTACATTATTAATTTTGCAGTAACCCCCAAACGTGGACCACAAATCACGGGCGGTCAGCCGCGCTACCAAATCGGAGACACTGTCCGAGTGAATTGTACCTCAGCACCATCGAAGCCAGTATGCCATCTCAGTTGGCTCATAAATGGTGTCCATGCCAATCGATCATTCCTTCGGCCGTATGACAACATTATCGTCGGACGTGAGGGATTAGAGGTGGCAAGACTCGGTCTGGAATTTCGAGTACGTGGGTGACATTTCAAGCATGGCGACATGAAGCTCAAGGTACGTTGCAATACATACAGTACGAACACAAACACGCACTCTCGCCACATCTGTATTTAATTGTTTATGGACGGTCGAGGACGAAGAGGGCGAACTGTTTGATTGGGCATGGGTCACTGAGTCCAACCACAGATAGATCGTCCTTTTTCATATGCCCACCTTGTAATCAATTAGATGTGTATTAAGTGGAGTTAGTTCGCTCTCATTTTAAGAATTTATTTAAGTCCTGCATACACAGGAGAGCTCCTTATTTAGAGCAAGTGTGTTGGAGCGTTTTATTGATTTTACGTGTACACTCGTAATTTGCTTTTTATTATTATTTGTTTGGTTTTAGTGTGTTGCAAAGATATCATCGGTGTACTGGCAGAGCAACGAGGAGAGTGTGGAAAGCGATAAACACCAAAAAATACCAGTGCTAGAGTCTAGAGAAACGGTTGTGCCCAAATCTCGTCTGCTCGATAAGAAGCTCGAAGGTGAGTTACAAACTGTCGAAAACTAATCACACCATCATTCGCAATGAAATCAATTATTCTCTTTTCTTCCAACTCCTCTAATTCGCAGATGATACGATAAAGGATAAGAACAGCATCAGCAGCGGTAGCAGTAGCGATGACACCAGCAATGGCAGCAGCCGGTGTAGTAACACCCCAACGCTAAACTTAACCTTCCAAAGGATATCCTTTTACGCTCTGCCAATTTTAATAGCTCTCTCACAGCATGACATCATGTCTTATCAATTCATTAGTCTTCATCGGAGATAACAAAAAAAAACTGTAATCGATTCGAATTAAGTGAAATTTAATTGTTGCACAATGAAGGAGGCAAACACCGATCCGATACTCAAAAAGATTACAGGATACCTGGTTAGGAAGCAGAGAAAGGAAAGAAACTGAAACATTTTTAATTGTTATTTTATGAAGGACGATTGCCGAGGCGGCTATGTTACGTTTATAGAGTAAGCATTGAGGTGGTGTTCAAACGAAAATGTGATGTACGAGTATACACAGATATAAGGAGGTGTTTTCGACTTTTGTAAATACATATATATCATAGATACATGCAAGTTGTAAGGATACGTTATTAAATAGAAATTCTCCTTTTAATTGTAACATAAAGGGACAGTGCAATTGATGTAATATAATTAATTTCTTTGTGCATTAGTGAGTGTAGAATAATTAACTGATGCTGTCACAACATATTTCAAGCAGGATATGAAAATACTTTTCTAAGGAATGAGGAAAATTTGTTAACTTTGTGGCAGAGCGGAGTAAAGTCTGGAAAATAATGACTTGGAGTGAAATAAGATTTTCAGGACTGCCGGAGACTTAATCCAAACAAAAAATACCAGCTTCAGTCTGCAACATAGATTATATCCAAAGATTTTAAACTTTTTGTAAAGCAGGTGAAGTGAGGTATGTGACATTTTCAAAGACGTACGCCACACCTGGAGCAGTTCATATGCAGAGCAGATGAATGATATTTTCCTAATTCTATTTTGGAAGCTATTTAGGAAGCTATTGTCCAGGATTTTAGTCAGAACAAATTTGTTAATGAATACATCTTGGTTAAACACCAACTATTTCTGACACGACCATTTTTCTTAAGAATGCCTGGAGGTACCAAGGTGAATTTAGTACCAAATTCCTATGACTGCGGTTCCTCAATAAATAATAAAGTTTCCAAATCGGTGAAGTTAAAAAATACGGCTGTTTACTGCGCATATTTATATTCGCAAGGGAAAACAAAACCTATGGGGTATTTACCGTTGGCCAAGAATTATGATTCAAATTTGCCAAGAAGCACAAGTAATAGCACAAGTAAAAGGAAAATTGAGAAAACCATAAATTTGAAGTAAAATCACAAAAAACGGGTCCCACTTGGCCCATTCTTTTTATACTTTTCTCTTGCTCTTTCAGCAGGCTTATTTAAGTGAATAACCTGTACTAAACGTTGGCTGAGTTGGGTAGATAGTACTGTAGAATTCTGTACCATACATAGTGGCCTAAAAGCGATCAACCTATCGATCATTGGGACCAGTTCATCGGTTCAGAAAATAGAATCAGGATTAAGTCCATTGTTTCGCACGTCACCATCTTTGTGGCGACATCATATGTATGAATTTCGAATATTAGATAAAAAATAGTCCGTAATTATGGACTGATGACTCCGCCAGCCCACA
Organism: Orthonevra nobilis; assembly: GCA_963555765.1. Lineage (NCBI taxonomy): Eukaryota > Metazoa > Arthropoda > Insecta > Diptera > Syrphidae > Orthonevra > Orthonevra nobilis. The sequence continues at coordinate 149,445,461 of OY743224.1, forward strand.
TACCGTATAAAACTATTTAATTTCTGTAAGTGATGTTCTGCTTTGATGCGGAAATATTGTTTAATAAAATGTCCATTAATTAGAAAAGGGTCTGATCAATATACAAAAGCTTGCAATGAAATGCGAACTTGAACTCAGTTCATGCAGAGCCCAATCAGTGAATACGAAATTCTAGAGAATGTCAGGAGGCTTTAATTCATACGGATGGTATTTTGTTCTCCTTTTAATGATCCTCAAAGAAAGTGCACCAAGATGTTGCATACGACAAGCCAAGGTGCATAAAACTGTCATTTCCCGATAGATCACGGACATCAAATGTCCATATTAATGTCCAACATGACGGAAAGTATCAAAAAAGCGGCCAAGTGCAAGTTTGACTCTCACGCGAAGGGTTCCCCACCTCCGTACAGTATACAAAATTTTATATTTCTTCAATGTATGAGTTAACCAATTTACGATTGGTAATGTTGCGGTGCCACGCGATACCTGGTAGTGGTTTTCTGAACTTTATCCGACAGTTGAAGTTCGAAATCGGTTTACCTCCAATTCCAATAAGAGAAATAAAGAAGATCACTTTTTAAACGATCATTTATAAATTAAAAGTACCACAGTTGAAATTTTTTCTGATGCAGACTTATTGTATAAATGTGTGAATCTATGAATTCGCATTTTTGCCAGTTTCATGCGAGAAATATGTTCATATGAAAGCGACTGCAAATTTAAATTCAATTGCTATTTTTAGAAACAAGTGTGTTGTTTATATGTTTGGAGCTCTTTCCCTTATTTTTACCTTATATCATTTACATATCGGCCATTGTACTGCACATTGCAAGTATCTACATATTATGTTTCTGAAGACACAGCCCTCTAAGCGACAGACGCACTACGGAGGCTACGTAATAGAGTTCCGATTTCCCCATTTGGGTAAGGCACCCTGAGAATGAAATTTGTTTTGGAAAATTGCTTGTTCCATTGTTCCGATTTTAAATTGCTGGAACCGCATGACAATTTTATTCACAACATTTAGATTAGATAGAAAAGATACGTCACAGCTTTCTACAATCACAGCTTCGACACGACTTGCACTTGAACTGTATTGGTGTGACCAGCTAGCTCGCCGCATTTCAGTTTTTTCGATATTTTTTATTATACGGCTCTAGGCGAATAGGTCATAGGCTGCGAGAACTTATCGTCCAATGTTTACTACGACAAAACTATAGACAATGCGGTTAAAATAGTCCAAATCGTCATCAAATTGGTAGTTAATCTTCAAATTGAATTGAGATAAAATTCGAAAGACCGGTTTATTAACTGAAAGAAAAACTTTGAAAATATATCTTCTCGCTTTAAAGACAGCGAAAAATAGTTTCGGGTAAGTGTTTTCGGGCCAATCTGTACTTAAGTTTCCGCACTACAATTTTTGAGATAAGATGTCTTAACGATTTTTTCAAGCTCAAACCTTATATTTAATTTTAGTCATATATTTTTCGTTATGAGCATGTTCACTATGTGTAAAGATTTGCTTCAAAGCCAACGTATAAAAAACTAAAACGATTTCATCCTTGCGGTTCAAAACGTCCCCAAAAAAACGAGTATAAACAAACTTCAAATAAAATCTAACTAAACCCCTTTAACAGGATAAAAAGTTTCTCTATCTACTTAGCTAAATTGCATAAGAAAAATGTTAAAAAAAAAATCTAGCAAAAATTACCAAGCTAAAATGTTTGTAAAATGATAATTGTAAATAGTATTGAATTTTATTATATCAAAAATCTTTTGTAGAAAAATTTAATAATAAAAAATCTAACTAATGCATATCTTTGTACATATTTATTAAAACTAAATGTATGCAAGTAAGTGTGGAGTACAGAGATGATAGAACTTATAAAATTGTTGAGTAGAAAACTGCATATCGTTTAATATTCTGCAAAGTATGTCTTTTTCAAATTTAAAAAAAAAACCTACAACCAATGCGAAATTATCTACTACAGAATAAATATCAATCATTGAGTATATTTGGTTATATTGTCAAATCATTGCTATAAATAAAACACTCATGTAAAATTTTAATAAATAAATATAAACAAAGAAACTTATGATTCGCAGCAAAATTGTAAACTCATACAATTAAATCGAAAAAGCATTGAAAAATAAAATAAAATACTTATTTTTTCTGAGTAACCTATAAGAAAAAAATGAAAACAAAAAAAGGTGTCTTGGTTTTTGATTTTAATGATGGAAAAAAAAGAAACGCCTCTTATATGATGGATCAGCAGCTGCTGCTGGACCATTTGAACGGTCCGAGGGTCGAAGTTCGAGTAAGTCTCAATATTAAATCTAGTTTAGAACACGGTCCAGGCCCCATTGGCTGAAGGAATAACGGAAGTGGTCTTCCAGCGATATTGAACCTATTAAGTTGGTAGCCGTACTTCATTTACCGTAAAATGAAAGGTTTGTAAAGGGTGATTTTTTAAAAGCTATAGGAAAGTTTTTCAAAAAAAAAACAAATAAAATTCAGAAAAATGCATGAAATCTTTATTTGAATCGATAGTACGGTCCATATAATTTAATGTTTGAAGACTAGTTCATGCAAATTTTGACATTGACTGCGCCTCAAATGGTCCATCCGCTTAGTCCAATTTTGGCATACTCTTTCCAACATTTCGGCCGGTATCTCGCGAATAAATTCTTCAATGTTGTCTTCCAATGCGTCAATTGAAGCGGGCTTGTTTGTATAGACATAAGCTTTAACATAGCCCCACAAAAAATAGTCTAAAGGCGTTAAATCGCATGATCTAGGCGGCCAATTGACCGGTCCCGAACGAGAAATAAAATGTTCATCGAACTCGCCTCTCAATAAGTCCATTGTTGACCATGCTGTGTGGCATATGGCACCGTCTTGTTGAAACCACATGTCATGCAAGTCAAGCTCTTGCATTTTGGGCAAAAAAAAGCTGGATATCATCTCACGGCAGCGCTCACCATTCACAGTTACGTTACGATTCGCATCATCTTTGAAGAAGTACGGTCCAATGATGCCACCACCCCATTAACCGCACCAAACTGTGACATTTTCTGGATGCATTAGAAGCTCTTGCAATGCTTCTGGCTGATATTCACTCCAAAATCGACAATTCTGCTTATTTACGTACCCATTGAGCCAAAAATGAGCTTCGTCGCTGAACACAATTTTTCGGTAAAAAACTGGATCTTCGGCCAACTTTCCAAAAGAGCCCAGTCATCAAAAATTTTACGATGCGGTAGGACGTTCGGCTTCAATTCTTGCACCAGCTGTCTTTTGAAAGGCATCACACCTCAATCCTTCCGCTAAATTTTTCACGTTGTTGAGTAACAGAGGCCCAATTGCTGCGAACGGTGACGAATCGAAAATTGATGGTCACCATTAACACTGGCCGATACAGCTGCGATCTTTTCTTCAGTTTGCACTCTACGTAAGCGTATTGGTGGTTAAATGTCCAACAATATAAAAAATTTGGTGCGAAATTTAGTCACAATAGCCCGAACAGCCGCTTCAGTGGGTCGATTAAGCTGACCATAAAATGGAAGAAGCGAATAAAATTCAATAATTTGCAATCGTTGTTCGTTTGTAAGACGATTCATGGTTAAATTATAGACCAATTATAGAAGATGTTTGACAGTGAAACAAAACACGAAACGTGCGTCAGTTGTTTAAACCAGTGTTGCCAAAAAGATAATAGCTAAAAAATCACCCTTTATAAGACTGACTTCTTCTTTGGCTTTGTGTCCTCAACCTTTCATGAACTTGACCCTCAATTTTGAGTTAGGGGACTTGTAGGGAACCTCTTGACTTTACAAATAAAGACCCAAATAATGTTCTCGTTCAAAACACAAGCATTCCGCAAAGCAGTGAAAGCTTTCATTTACAAGGTATATGCATATGCAAACTGAAACTGTTGATACATAAATGTAGTATACCACTTTCCAAATGTAGCACGGAAGTCAGGCACATGTGCACATTACCTTACTCATCGAAAAAGAAGATAAGAATGTCCTAGACTTGTGCTCAGCTCAATGGCAAATGATGGATTTCCAAATTGTTTTTTTGAACGAGGACTTGGGTGTTACCAGGACTTTGAGATATTGTCTGTCTTATTTCCAAATTCCTCGTAGTACCAGGTCTATTTTTCTTCGCTCACGTTAGGCGCACATTCACATCAACATTATTTTGGATCTGCTGGTTTTTAACTGCACAATTTAAAACATTCCATTACAAAGTCGGTGTTGAACTGAAAAAGCTGAATCATCTAGCACAATGGTACGCGTAACCACAATTCTATTGGAATCTGACTCATGCTTAAGTTAAGATTGGGTTGGTTAAATCAAGCTTTCTGGTAGATTGGTTTCCTATTTTTTCGGGGACTCCGAAAATCTGTTTCTCTTTTCACCTTCCGAACATTCTTCTTTGTAGATCTCATAGCGTTCGCAATTGTATTGAAGCAACTAGAGTGGTGAATGAAAAAAAAACACCATGTTCAGATTTCAACCGACTGATCGAAAGTCTGATGGATAGACCTGGTGAAATTTCATGTCTCATGAGCATTGATTGCACAGGGCTCCAGGCTTAGTATAGGTGCGCGAATCAGAGGCATACTAAATAATAACTTGAGCCTGGAAAATATGAGATTGAATGAAAAATCAGCCGAAGTCAACACAGTCAATTTCTTACGACCTTAAAAATGAGTTTCGAAAACATTGTTTTACATCCAGGATACTTCAAGTGGCATGAATGACGACCAAAGTGAACTTCAAGTTGAATTTTTCTACGATTGTTCAGTGAAATAGTCTTAAGATTAAATGTGCCTAAAGGGGTCACATATAATTACGTGAGAAAGGGACTGAAGGCTTTCCTCATCATGCACCATCGATTTTTGTGTTTTTACGCGATATCTGCTTTGTTGCAGTCTTAAACTGCGCTATCAAAGCCGAGGTAATCCGTTGGAGTATATACGACGATATTCTTCAAAGCAAAGAGTAAGGAGCACGAAAGATCAAGGCTTGCCGGAGTGACGAAGAGCATTGAGCTAATTAAAAACAAACACAAATCGCGAGTTGTCAACTTTGAGTTTCATGACTTATTCTGAGAACACAAAGAAGACCACGTAAAACTGCAAGAATATTGCAGAATGAAAATAATTCGTTGGGTTATTTACTTCATAAAATTCAACGCAAGTTGACGAGGAAGTGAACAAATTTGATCTCAAACTCAATATTACCTACTTAACTTGCATCAATAACTTTAAGGTTTAAAGTTTCTTCTTTATCAACTGTTTTTTGGGAGTCGAGTTTGATTTTTTTCCAAAAATCTACAATTTTCGTCTGTGAAGTCAAATCAAAGGTTTTCGAATTTCACAAGAGAGTAGCTCACATTTTACCGTTGCAAAAAAACATCCAATCACTGTCAACTGAAACGGTAGCGATTCCGTACTCTTTGTACTATCCTTTGATTACAGGTGTTTGGTTTCGTCGGTTTGCTCTTGCTCTCTCTTCGCTTCATACTGTATGTTAACGAAGTCTCAGAAGAGCCGCCTATTCATTGTCCTCATAAAATTAGGATAATAAGCTTCGTATTTCGAAGAATGTGTGATGCCAAGTATCATGGTGGTAAGTATCATTGCGCCCTTAAAAATAGGAAAGCTATAAGACATCGCCTCTCGAAAATCGAAATCTTTTTACCTAAGCTTGGTTGGAATGACACAACGAAATCGAATGGGCTGCTCCCAAAAAATCTTGGGAAAGCAAGTACTTAAAGGTTTGCTAAGATATAGGTAGATACAAATTTAGCCAGACCCCAAGCTATCTGACTACGTTGTGTCCCATTGTGTACTCTCGACAGAAAACTTTCGTCACTTTTGTCTTCACCACTTGAATCTTATCCAATTCATGAAGGAAAAGTCTTGCAATAACCTCAACTTAAAAGCCTACAAGATCGCTCTTAAAAGAAGTGAATTCGAATGGCAATCAATCGATCAGCGGACAAAATGCTTATAGATGATGATATTAAAAAAGCTTGTATATCAATGCTTTGCTTAAGCTCAGGACGACTAAGTCCCAACAACCAAAAAATGTCAAACGTCAAGAAGGCAAAAATCCGTGCATATTCCTTAGCTTCTGCTCCATTGGATATCTGATCCCAAAACTTATTTTGATATCTAGAATCAAATATGCGTCCTCAACCCATTTAGACATAAATCTATTGATAACTTTTCAAAAGAGCTTGCAGAAGAAGACTTATGGCCATGGATTCCCTGGTTTGGCTGTGCCCTTATATTTTTTTGGAAAAGGTCGCAACACCGCTTTTCTTCAATGTATCGGAAAGTGAGCATTATTCAGCAAATTGTTAATAAGGATAATAAATGTCTACAGATTTGATAGGGTTTTATATACCGTTGATTTCAAAAGATTTCAAATGGCGCTCTGCCTGAAGGTTGTGGCGGGGTGATCAATTTAAATATTAAGGCACCTTATGAAGTAAGTATTCTTCCATAAGTCCGACCAGAAGCCACGTCATAAGGGCCACAAATCTGGACTGTGCAATTTAGACTAATATTCAAATTGTTATGGTTCCCGATAATGTAAGCGATTAGGTTGAGATTTGCCATAACTACCGAATTATAAAACCATTCCAGTAGTTCAAAAAAATAAAACTTGTTGGGGTGAACTTTTCACCAATCTGGCATGTCATGATAGTAGGCGATATAAGGGTCGACTGCGTGACACCCATTTTTTCCACATTTACTTAAGAACATTCTGCTAGTTGGATGATCAAATTATCCTCATACAACGTCACGGTCAAGCCCGTGGTAAAACGCTTGTTATATCATATTTTATATTCTAATGTATTATCTTTTTGCATTTTGAAAAGAAATCACTTTTTTCATATCAAAATTTAATTGAAAGATGTAGATTTCGCAGGCTCTCAAAAAAATTGAGCAAATAAATCTATAAAATTCTGCGGGCGACAGCTTTTTCTACAATGACAAATAGCCCCCACATTATTCGTTCATATTATTTTCCGTTCAATCCTCTCATATTAAAGTCCATTTGTTAACTTTATGGCTTTTGACAAAGATTCCCTGCGGATAGTACCCCCGAATAACAGAACACAGAAAATAACTACCAATCATTGTAATGTTATATGAAGTAACAATGCTTCGGTTTCGAATACCCGGCGGAGCAGAAAAAAAAAGACAAAAACAATTCCACGGTTTCCAATGTACACTGTTGTGACATCAACTGATATAAATGAAATCTGATTTAAGCCCTTAGGAGGTTAATAAAAAATCCAAAATAATACAGTGCCCTTACAGAAACCCACAACAGAATTGATAGACTGTTTCTGATAAAATACAAAGAAAAAAAAACGGCTGCAAAAACCAGATAACAGCCTGGGGCGATCACAAAGCAGCCCGTCCAACAAAGCAATAAACCGACACACGAATGGGGTTGTCATGGGAGACACTACCCGACAGCACCACATCACTCATTGGGGACGAAAATTGCCCAATTCACAGACCAAAGGGCCTTCCAATTAAATCAAAAGCAACAAAATAAAAAAAAACTGAACAAGAACAACACTAAGGATGGGCATAATTCAAAATATACAAAAAAAAACATTGTTTATTTATTTATTTTTTTTTATTATTTATTATTGCACATTCAACACAGTGCTCAACAAACACACCCTGTGTGCCAATAAAACTTTAATGCATTGTGTGTACGCCTCAGAGTTATCCGTAGTTAACATTATCGCCGATGATTTATAAGCCTGCAGTTATCATTTTTATTGTTGATATTCTGCACACAACGCGGTTGGTCAGGGAGGGGGCCGAGGGTTGACAGGTCCAGCCGGCTGTAGCACTGTTTAATGTGTCCACACTTGTGAGCCGCATTAACCGGAGGACGGATTGGTGTCCCATGCATGCGATTGTTTTATTATTGCTGAACGCCTTTTTTTTACTATCGTTGTTTTCTTTTTTACAATAAATTTTTTGTTGATTTTATTATTTTCAACTGGTGGTGCACATTGTGCAGCCGTAAGTGTAACTTCTGACAGAAATGTCAGCGTTTATTAAAATCCGATTTCTATAAACAGTGGTGTGCAAAATTCATTTTCACTTTTTTTTTGTAAAATAATAAAATATTTTTGTGCTGTTCTCAAATGAATACTTTAATTCGAGCCAAGATCAAGGAAATTTTCAAAATTTTTTGTTTCGAAATTCGTATACAACTTTTGTAAAAAAAACAGTGACTTTCGAATTTCGCTTATTCTACTCTTGATTTTTTTATTGTGTTTACAAATGTGCCCAGAATATGTTGGCAGGATCAGAAGGTTTTAATTTATTTTTGAACGATACAAAGTTTAAGCGTGTTTTGATGGGCTTGCCAATTTTTGGTTTTTGAAAAAAAATGGATCAAAGAACTCATTGCACTTGAAATTTGGCGTTTTGACGAATCTGTTTCGAGCAAACAAAAAAAGTTTGTAACTGGAGCAAGCTCGTGACAGTAGGTCCTGAAAATGTTAGATACATACAAAAAGGACATTGAAGTTAAGAAAATTGTCATGGAAAATCGTCGAATCACCGCTTCGTTGTTGAATATTTTCTACGGTGATAATGGCACTGTGCACCAAAAGGTCAATCAGTCAATAAGAAATCTTTACTTAAAGTTAAGAAATACAAAACGAAGAAATCGCCCGAATTTGTGGCACAACAGTTCTTGGCTATTGCATCACGATGATGCTCATTCATCGTCGCTTGGTCTGGATTTTTTGGCCAAAGGAAATACTGTAGCCACCAGTCAGCCAGACTTGGCCGTTGCGACTTGCAGCAATTTCCAAAACAGATAAAGCTCCCGAAATGACTGCGTTTTACCATGATTGCAGAAATAAACACCGCATCGTTAGAAAAGCTCAAGACCAAACCAAAACGTGCATCTTAGAAATGCTTCGAGGATTGGAAAAAAGCTAAATTACTTTTAAGAGGACAAAATAGATTTTTTTTTTTATTTTTATTTAAGGTACAAGGGCAGATAAATGCGGACTTTACTTCAATCCAGCTTAAACTGAATTAATTTCGTTCACCGAAAAATACTTTATGTCTTAGCTCAAGCTGCTGAAATTAAACGGAGCAGAGCTGGATATAAAACTACACATGAACTTAAACATACAGGGTTTTTAAAAGAACAGTAGAAAAAACTAATGGGCTCGAACCCACAATGATGCTTTGGCTTTGGTTGATGATGGTCAGACCCATGCTTATTTATAGGACTCTTGTCTGGTGGAAAGCAACCCTCAAAACAACGAGCCACATTACAAAGAACTACAGATACTCTACGCACTACCCCAACGTATACTGTAAAAGATGAATGGCATCTACATGCTAAAGGAATAGCAGTATGCACTGACCTAAGACAAAAACACCGGTTCTGAAACTTTTTCAAAAACCTCGACTTATGAGTCTTCTCAAGCCAATTGGATGTTTGTAACGCGTTCCAGTTTAAGCAGTTATTGAGGCTGCAGAACTGCAAGAAATGAAATCGGTATCTAATTGGGTGAAACTGTGTTGGGTGCCCGGACACTTCGAAATCTACCTCCGGCCAATAGTGTTCATAGTAAACATCCTGCATAACAGCAAAACGACAAGTGAAATTCTTCGGCTATTTTAATAGGATACACCTGAAGATGGCGGTACTCATAGCTCTTAGGGAAAAATGCAAGGACATTGAGTGTCTCGATCCTGCTTGGCCTTGAGTGTCTTAGAGGATATTACTAATATATTAAAGAGTAAAGCCCGAAGCCCGAAAAACGTATAGGCAGCTATTTTTTTGGAAATGCAAAGGAAGTTCAGAGGTTGGGCTGCTGCTCCATACCAGGAATCGCAAGACAGAGTTTGAAGCTGAACTTGTTTTTAGTCTCAAACATGTAAGCAAAAGACTTACTTCAGGGCTGATTTCAACAATGCTGATACTGCTTCATTATTTATGGAAATGTAAAGTGTTTCGAGGTCTTCGGAATCGATGTTCTCTCCACCAGAGAGTGTTGATATCGACTTTACAATCTGTGGCTACATTAACGCCGTAAGGACTAGGCTCCAGGATTTGGTCTGGTTGTATTCAACTTGTTTAAGATTATAAAGAAACTTACCTGCGGATCGCCCTGATGCTCCCCCCGATGATAATTTTTTCCTTGTGTTATGATCTTAAGTTATTGTTTTATACCTTTAATATAATACTATTCTATGTCTATATCCCTTCTAGTTTCCAATTAAGTTATGGACTATGACGCTTTGCACTTGAATTGGGCCAGCTGCTAGTTTGCCATCAAAAATGCAAGTCGATTGCTGTTTTTTTTCAAATATCGTTGGCTACAAAATTAGAAAGATAATGCAGAAAGCTCAATCGTTTGGCAGTTGCCTTTCGCTTGATAGGAACATTATGCTAATGTTGTCTTAGCACATCCACATATTCAGTACAATGACCCCAATTTGTAGTTAAAGCGTGTCCTTAGTCACTGCAACAAAGCACCAAAAAGAGCAAACACGACACCTAGAAAGAAAGATTTGGCACAGCTTAAAACTGCAATGTAAGACCGACGCCTTTTATACGCCTCTTTATAACTATTTGGCTTTTGGCATGCTTCTTTAAAATTAAAGATTTTAACCCTTTTAAATAGTTTACCTAAACACGAAACAATCTTTTTGTATTTTAGGTAATTCTGCAAATTGTCGCCGCTGCAATTTTGCACACCACTGTATGCACCCGAGTGTGTATCTTTTATTTTATGTGTGAAATGTTTTTTTGCACATCAATTAAGTGAGTGAAATAATGAACGAAATTATGTGGGGTTGTCGCCTTTGTTGGGTTATGGTATCGTTGGCAATGTGCGTATATCAATTGTGCGTGTGAATCTAGGGTCGTTCCCACAGGGATGCTCACTTTCTGTGCATCCCTATTTTTTTGCTGGTGTGGTTTATCTTTTACTTGATTTTTTATTGTGTTGTTTTGTTCACTAATGGTGTGGGTTTATTGTAGGCGTGTGCGATGGCATTAATGGTAGATGCTGCATTTGTGGGGCATACTTTCCCTGTTCGGTCGTTGATGGTTATTTTCAAAGAATTATCCGTGCCAAAGCCCCTCTAGTGATTTATAATTAACAATTGTTTAACTCTGCTATCGGTAACCTGTAATTGCCTGAAAAAAAATATTCAATAGCACAGGTTGGTGTTTTGAATTTATTGTTTAAACCCCAGGTTCGAATGGGAAAAGAATGGCTGAGTGTTTGTTATTCTGATTTAAAAGAAAACTCTCAAATAATTTTGTTTGTTTCTTGCTGCGTCTTTTGGGATGAAAATTTACGGCAGTTGTACACAGAGATTATAAGTTCGGCCGTCAATGTCAACCTCACCGATATATCTGATGCAAAAACGGTTCATAGGAAAGGCAATGAACTGTCAGTTAAGTCCACTTTCCTATTATTTCTCAATAAAATGTAAGAGGGAATCAACATGATCAACTTGGAATAACGACAGGCGAAGACATTGCAAGTCTGTGCTTAGCACATCCGGAGCGGATACTTTCAAAGTCATCTAGGGTATTCAAAATACCACAAGATTGTTGCATCTGCTGTAGCCAGATATAAAAATGAACGCAATGTTTGGCTGTAATACTGGAAGCTGCATGTTTACCAAAACAAAGCAGCGAAAGATTTAAAAAGTCTCATGCCAAACAAATTTTCAACTGAAGTAGGTTATTTGTAATTGCGGATGCAGGTACTAGATTGATAAACAATGGAACTTATTTAAATGGTTGTCTGCAGAACCGTGAAACTAAGCCTAGGCAACCATTCCTACTACGGTTTGTCGAAACAACAACCGTCTCAACTCCTAACACGAAGGACAGTATTATTGTATTTGCTGATTTTGCCAATCCTACTTTATGGAGACGAATGCTGGATGTTCAGCTAAGTGGCAGAGAGCTTCCTACGAAAGAAAAATTCTTCGCGAATGGATAAGAAGGCCGCTAAGCCTTCCTACTCTTCGCGCTGTGCAATAATGTGGATCTAATCCGGAGCCGAATATCCGTCGCGGCAAAGTCACATTGAGGAAAAGACAAAAGCACTTCAACTAAGAGAGTTCTCAAATCAAAGTCATCACATTCAAGAAGAACGCGAAGACGAAACATTAAGTTCAATGATCAAACAATCGCTAGAAAGCTTGTTCAAGTAAACTCGAAGCAGCGTGCTCAGGACCGTCAAGCCTGGAAAGCATCTTTATCTCAGGCTCTGATACTTCCATGATCGTTGGGCAAATAAGTTAATTAAGTAAGAAAGTGAAGTGGAGCTCCTTCGATACGTACATCAATTTTTCAATATATGTTATTAAAACCGGGCCATAATTGGTGCCAACTTACAAGGAACAACAAAAATAATTTAAAAAAAATGCAGATAATGAACTAAAAGCACAAAAAAATAATTAGGTACCAGGTACCAGTCACCACACAACTATAATTTCACAGTTTTTGCCACGATACGAAATCTTGACTTTGGTACTTAAATCACGACATTTAGTTAACTAAGTCCTTTCCTTTGATTAGACACCTCACAATGGTGTGAGTGTGAAGGAAGAAGGTTTACAAAGAAACATCAACTAAAGGATATTTTAAGCGGACCGAATCTACACCAGGATGAGGATAAGAGTGATCCTTCTCCTTATTCTTTTTACACAATCCCTCAAAGGATACTCCTTTGTAAAGGCTTAAAACTCAGATGGATTTTGGTTTCGATTACATATTGGTTGGAGTCCTAAATGAGATGGTGAAATTAATATCGACTTATAGGCTTATTATTATTATTATACTCACCTTAGCTAGGGTAGCTTTTGGGTTTTGGAAATCCAAAGCTGAAAATGGAATGGAAATGGAATGGAATCATTCATTCAATGGCTAAAGCTTACTTGACGTCAAATAGCCAGCTTCTGTGCGAGCCACTGAAAAAATTTGTTATAAGAAGCTTCCGCATCGAAATATACAGAGAAAAAACCAAAATATACGAAGAAACCAAATATCAGACAGCTCGTTTAAATCTCGGGTTTTCAAAAAATAACAAGAGGACTCAATAACAATTTGATTTCCATTAATACAAAATTTATTAACTTCCCATTTAGTTAAATTTAAATTCTTATTTTCCAACATCAGATTAGAAGAATTATTAATTTTTAACTGTGCAAGTTAAAGAATGATCTTTTTTGTATTCCCTCCGTCCTCAGACAAGAAATTCAAAAATAAATCGTTAAGTAATAAGTTCTTGGGTTGAAAATGAGTAAATTAATAGTATCTATGAAAAAAAAGCATTACTCTTTTAGGGTAAGTGCTCGTTAACCTCAAGCGCAGCGTTACGACAAAGCTTTTGAACTAATTATGAAATGGCATGCAACAGTCTCACTAGTATTTTATCGCTTATCTCTGATATGAGTTAATTCGAAATGCATTGTTTCTAGTGGATTTCGCATATTAAATAATTATTTAATCATCGTGGAATTGCAAATAAATCGATTGGCAATCTGAACACAATTAAGAATAATTGCAAATAAATAACCCGAAGAATGTTTTTTACCCGCCCAAAGCTCGAGCTCGTTTTGCCGTTGATCATCCAAGTTTGCAATTATTAACCTTTCACGCTGACTGACATTTTTTGTATTCCATGCATATTTGGATAAATGAAATTAACTTTTTTGCTCCAAGTGACATCAATCAAGTTTGAAGTAAATCCCACGCGTATCTGCAAACATCCCTTCTTTATTTTCCACTGAATCACAGGTCCCCTTTGGTCGTTTGATTTTATAAAAACAGGTCACGAATCCTTGTGCAAACTCATGCGTATTTTTCGGTACAAAAAATATATACAAGACTTCCATGGGTCACCCGCCATACCAGAGTCCACACTGGTCGTTGATTTAAGAAAATGGAAAATGGAAAGTATTCCCAAAAGGACTAAACAAGCCCACTCAATTCTGCACGCACTTCAACAGGGACTTGCCAACTGTCAACGAAAAACTGCTCAACCATATCAACCTTACCAAAGCGGCACGCATTCATTCATTGAAAGTGCACTCGTGTGGAGTGACCACTCAAAGGCAAAAAAAAAAAGGGACGCAAACCTTTCGATGGAGTCAAAGATCCGTACTCGTAGACGTTAATGGACTACTGCATGGAAAGTTAATTAAAATAGTTTTCTCCGGCAGGAGTGTGGATTCAAAATGAAATTTCCCGACTTTTGCAAGATTTCTAAAAACTTTTCGAAATCTCATTCTCGGGGGTCGTCGAATGGACCTTTTCAATTGCACACATACCCATGCTCACGTTTACCCAAAGAGTACAAACATCAAATCTTTTTCCACTTCCCTCTTGGAGGCAAATCAGATTTGCTTCAAAACTTACTGCATTCCTATTTCAAATGAAACAGAATATATGGAACGCGAATGACGACCTCCGGCTAAGATCGTTTTACTGTACAACTTCGAAAGCAGCCTTCGCCGCTATACATCTTTTGGGTGGAAAGTTCCTTCTTCCAAATTCGTTTTGCAATGAGAACTCACTTTAAAGTGGATTAAATCCTTAAAGATTTTCTGAACAAAATTTTGGATATGCATATACGGAAATGTGGGACTTACAGTTTGAAGGAGGAATGGTCCTATCTTCGAATGGGTTCAAAGCACTCTCTGTCTTTCGGATTTTAAGTTTGGATATAAATATCATGGATATCCTTGGAACTGCACTACAGCCATCGAAATAAGAGTTGATTTCCAGTCGAGCGGTTTCTACAAAAAGGGTTCAGAGTTCTTCAACCAGAAACCTAAGACCAATACTTGCAGTAGGGTATGCAAGAAATCTAAAAAATAAAGATTGAAACATTTTGTAAAAAATTTTCATCATGTTTGGGGATGATGCATTTTTTTTGTGGCACAAGAGCTGGGTCGCGCGGTTTTTAAAGCGTGTGCCACTAAATTGAACGGTTCCAGAGTCAAAAAGTCTTGAACTTTTATCAAGTTTTGGAATCTGTCGGTCAATTTATGATTTCCATGCCGGTTCGTTTGAGTAATAGCCAGGGATCGAATGAGGGTCTTCCTTTGACAAGAAGAAGATATTTTTGCCGACCACGTATCGCAATATTGTATCCAATCAAAATCAAGCGCAGAAGACCATCAGCCAACGAACAAAACGTATGGTTGACGAGTGCAGGCGAAATGCAAACAACTCAACAACAATCAACCAAGAACGATTCATCCCTCGGCTTCTCAAAAATGTAGAAGAATTACTACGAGAAGCACGGAAAAGCATGGAAAGGTTCACTTTAATATATGACGTGAAATCAACTATAAAGTAAACCGAACATGCAAAGATTTTGACTCAAAACAAAATCATGTATGGACAGAGATGTTATCGTCTAGTACAGACGCAATTTAGACAAAGTCCACTTCTGCAGAGAGGACTAAATGGTATTATACATGTTTACGTCACTTGACAGCTTCAACATATCAATTAAATTTAAGGCCTTAAAGGTAGTCTACCATGAAATCTCACAGAGCTTTTGAAAAAATTATGCTGGCACCAAATCGAAGTTTACCATCTGTCTATAAATTTTAAGGCCATGTAAGGCCAAGCTGATAGTTTCGGCATCTATTGTGCGGATGACGATGGAGTGAGCTGACTACTTCGTAAAGGTCGGTGGTGATTTTATGCTAAAACGAGCCTTACACAACTCGAATCGTTTTAATTTAAAATAGACGATTAGACGATATTGAAAAAAGACAAAACACTCCATTGTGTATGGCATATAAGGCTAAGATTCTTGAAAGTAGAATAACACGGGCGGCGATTAGCAAAGCAGATACCTCTGGCTCTGGTATAGAGATATTAAGCTAGCTCACTTACAACTGTAAGATCACGCTTGTCAGGCTTATGAGTACGGCTGCCCCGATCGAAAAGATTTTGGTTCCTGAAAGGCAATTGCCATTTCTTATGGAGAGCTCCAGAAACCTTGCGACGGTGGATAGTTCTCTAGGAAGTCTTATCTGAATTCGCATTATAATCGAAATTACTTCGATGATCTCGCATGGGCTTTCTCGGACTTACTTTGGCTTTGTTCCTTCAGAATCCTTTCTACATTTCGATATGTAATAAGGGTTTGATTCCTTGTTGCAAGTCTCTCTTGCCCCCGGTTTAGTGTAGATAGGCGACTAAACTACAATCAAGAAGTAGCTTCGAAGATTGCCTTGGTTTCAGCGAGGTGACATCAACCCTCGATTTGACCGATGTGTAGAAGCACACCCATCAATTTCAGTGCCATTTACGAAATTTGTTAAAAACAAAGTCGTGAATTTCCTTATATTATTATATTATTATATTATTTAATATAATAATTGTTTAAATAATTTTTTAGTATTTTTCAATTTGTACAGGGTGGCGCCAAAGAAACGTTAAGATAAATCTTCACTTCTGATTTTATTTGACCTTGGCATTTATTCAAATAAGGATTGTGGTTTGGAAATATGTTCATATTATGTTTTTGAGATAATAACTCTTAAATGGTGCCCATTGATCTTCGACCCGACGTGCCATTACTTTTGTTACAATTTCAGGTCATAGCATCCTTATTTCTTCGCGAATATTGGCCTTTATCTGTTGCATGGTTCTTCTCTTATTCGGAGTCTTGTCTTATCTGGAGTCGTTAAAACGAGCGAACTCGGTGGCCAATTAAAATCAGAAAATTTCCTTCAGGAGAGCCATAATTGAACGAGCTGTGTGTGAATTTTCTTTTAAAATGTGCTAAGCATTTTCTTTTTTTGATTTCGGATTTTCTTGTGAAATTTTTTCAAGCCCTTAAAGTAGTTTTAGTAGAGTGAAAGAATTGTTTTTTTTTTGAAATAGTTAAGATTGTAAAAGGAAGTGATTTGTCTTATGGTAAATTCGGTGAATGATCCCGCAACGTGCTGCCGGCAGGACAACGAGGGACGAAAAAGTAAAGGGTGAGTCACAAAAGTCTTTTTTATAGTATTCCTTTTTTTATTTTTTTTTTAAATATTTGTCTATAAATTTTAAATTCATTTTCATAGGTTAGGTGTTAGTAAAGTATAATTTTTATTTTCCTTTTTTTTATTTTAATGATACGGAATTTTGTATCGAACAAAAGAGTGGAGTAAATAAAAAATAGTATTGGTGTATGGACCCACAAAATTCGGTTTTTATTTTTCATAGAGAATTCGCAACAAGATGTGCGAGTGAGTTTTTGTTTGTGAGTGTGTGTGTGTGTGTGTGTGCAATAATCGGAAGGACGTCCATTCTCTGGACTAGGATATTCCCACAGGACAACGACGAGCACCAAACAACGAGAACGGACGGTTACTTTTTTTGAACTATGTCCCCTTTGGGGCTATCTCCCGAAATCTCTGGGTAGGGAGATAGCAAAGGCCTATCCAGAGATATCATCTCATCATCTCTGGGCTGGTCGATGGGGGGGTGAGCCCCTGAATGATGATCGAAGTGTAAGAATTGGGACAATTAAGCTAGATCACCTTAGGAAGGATAAAGTTAGTTTAGGCTTAGCTTTAGTTTATTATTATATTTTTTTTTTTAGGTTTATCAAGGGTAGCTAGGTTAGTTAGTTGAGTTCGCCGATAGGATTGGTTTAAGGTAGATTAGTATTAGGATAGTGTTATAATAGTTTTAGTTAAGCATAGGCATAGACATAGGATAGCTAGGGTAAGTCCGTCCCCGGTTCTTTTCACTAAGCTCACCTTTCAAAATGTAACCCTGAACACTGCTTTTTCCCTCTCCCTTTCTCTCTCCCTCTCTTTGGCACGAACTTTTCTTTGTTGTTGAGCAGGATATGTATGGAAAGGCGGACAAGAACTACCCCGTCCGACGAGATCAGCCGAGCAACCACAAGCGTGCCGCCGTCCTTTTGACCTAAATCAAAGATGCCTCCTTGGCCTTCCATAGCTCACAACAAATGGCTTCATCTTGTTGGCACCACAATTCTGAATTGTTTCCTACCTCTGGTCTTTAAAAAAATTTCAAACATTGCCAGGTATTGAAAGCAATCCACATTAACCGCAACTTATTCGTCGATTTCGAAAAAATATGGTCCAATGACTCTTTCTGAGGTTATTCCACACCATACTGTGCATCTAAGTTCAATAATTATTTTTGGATTTGCGATATGGATGCCCCAAATTCTGCAATTTTGCTTATTCACGTTACTGTTGAGGTTAAAATGGACCTCATTGCTCATTATGAGTTTGTGAATAAACTCCTTGTTAACTCGGAACATGTCTTGAAAACGCCAAGCATACTGAAAGCGTAATTGTGGATCATTTGTTTTCAAATCATGAGCCAATTGAATCTGCTTTAAAATTCTTAGCAAAGACGGCCTAGACATCACCAACTGCTTAGAACATTGCCTGGTGGAAATTTCGGGGTTTTCCCCAATATTTGCATGCGGAAGATTACAGTCAGCCCCTTGTTTCTAAAAACGCTGGATCGATCGGTGAATTGTTGGAGCACTGGAAAAAAAGCTTCGCAAACAAAAAAAAATATTCTATTATTTAAATTAAACGGTTATTATAGTCACGCTGTTGTTTAACAAAATGTCCATAAAGAAAGTTTTTTTATGCAAAAAATAGTTTATAATTATTAATTAAAGGAAAAAGAATGAGTTTTAAATTGAGCTTATTGTGCCCGTACAGAGCCATGTTCAGCCATATAAGTTAGTTTAAGCTTCTTTTCCTTGTTTTAAAGTTGTTCTAAAATAAACTGTGAATTAAATTAAACTTTGAAAAAAAATTTAACCCTGATTTATAAACCATTTCATATTTTGTAAAGAGTAACACTATCAACTTGTTGCACCCACTGTTAAACTACACAAAACTTGTAAGCGTTTTGATTTTGGTTTTTCTTCCTAGTACCACTGCCAAAGTGCTAAACAGTTGAGTGTTCTGGTAAGAAGAAAAAGGAGCAAAAAAAAAAACAGCACGAAAAAGTACTCGAAGGAAACCATGGTCTATACTGGATTGTGTGGTAGCAGTGGTGGCATGTTTAAATCAACTCAAAGACCAAGGTTAACAGTTTTGAACAAAGTTACAAAACAAAGTTAAGGAAGGACTTTCTCATGTATTGCCAGTTTTTTTTTTTGGAAATCATCGCCAGTACAATTTGTGTAAGTATTTTTGTTTTTGCTGTACAATGAACTACCCACCCCACGTATTCTAAAAAAAACAACGGCAGGCGCTCTATAATTAGAAGGACACGATAGATGTGAACTGAATTAGCGATCATTTATGCATAAATAATAATGGCAATTTCCAGCTGTACATTGATTGATGTTGATAAAATAATAATTGGAAGTGAGATTGATAATGAGCTAAGCTTATTGTGTGAGAAGGTGTAAGGGCGAGATATTGAGTAATGTTGGACAAAGTGCCTCCTCGGGTGCTGTTGGGGTGGCAGTGGGCAAATCACAAAATCAATACACGAATATCCAGTCCGGAGATGAGGTCTCCTGCGATTATGATGAGTTCTGCTTTCGATTTCGGAGAACCACACTTTTCGTTTATGAACTTGTGATTTGATTTGATTGAATTTCCACGAAACTGGTGTGCATGATTAGATAACGCCCTTATTAGTCTTACACTGCAGACCTAAGTGAATGTAATTCGAGGAATTATACTTTTCATTTGTAATTCGAGAGTGTATGGAATCGAAAATGGAAAAATCTTTTCCAGTGAATCGAGTTTTATAAACCATTTCAAAAAAATGTTCGCCATCAGTAAGAGACAATTCTCTTTTTCTGGGAAAATAAAGAGGAGAAACAGATTAAAATTTGGTTAGAAATGCAAATTGTTGTTGCACATACTCGCTATTCAAGCTTTTCCTACGCACCCCAAAATACAACACCTGGCATTGCACTAAACGCATATGAAACATGGACTTACACATAAGAGTGCTCCTTTTCTCCTTAGTCTATAGAGTGGCCCAAAAAAACTTACTCGAAATTGTTTTTATAGAAAAAACAACGATGTTTCATAATTTTTTACCTGACCGTCACAGAAGTAGGGCTATGTTTTTCGAAGGTATATACTATATATAGTATATATATGCACAATTCTTTAGCTTGCCCTATACCCGAAACGGCTTCATGGATTTCAGCTTGAGATTCGTCTTTACTGTGAGAGTGCCACAGGATGTATCAATATTAATAAACCTAAAATATGCGGTTTTTTGAGTCACGTTATATGTCCTGAACATTTTTCTTTTCATAATAATTATCGAGTGGTGTATCAAAATAAAAGTTTTCATAAATAGCTTGCAAAATTTTGTGGATTTCAGGAACTTGTGTGTTAACATGTCATTAGAAATGAAAAATGATAAAAAAAAAAACAAAAAATATTCAACGTTATAAAATAAATTCTTATTATGTGCGGAAAAAATAACAATACTAAAAATAAATTCGAACGTTATTATTGTCCACCAAGTATTTATGGCAGACAACGTTTTCAAATATCAGACGATAAGTTATTGGCGTTATTAATTCCAGTGCCTTAAGAGCCTTAAAGTTAACACAAACAAATTTTCACAAATTTGAATTTTGTTTAAATATATTTACTAAAACCTAGTTTTGGTGAAAATTTTTTACGTGAAATTATTAATATGATAAATTTATTTACTATGAAAACTAAAAATATTTAAATGAAAATATTATTGAAAAATCAAAAAAACTATACTGCGTTAACTGAAAAATGTGTAGGAACATCTCCAACTACGTATTCTCTTGGTCTATTCAAATCATGCCAACAAAATCAAAAGTCATTTAGAATGGAACGTTCTGTGGATGTTTGAAGGCTCCGACTGCGTTTGTGAACACTATTAACCACGATCATTCCAATTCAAAGAAAATGATTTTTCAACAAGTTTTTATTTTGTTAGTTCATTTATTAAAGGATTTTGAAAATTTTAACTACACAACACAACCGCACTCCGTTTTTTTGTTTTTTTTTTTCAACAATATTTTTTATTATAAATTTATTTGAGCCCTTTTCTGTATTCTATTCTAATCTCTATTTCAATAAACATTTGGACTTCTTTTTCAGAGTTCTCGTACGTTCTGGTGAGAGCATCGATTGCAGGATCTAACACTCTATCATCTAAATTCCCCTTAAGAGTTACAAGGCTCTGTGGCTCAGACATGTGCCCTAAAAATAGCCCGAAGAACCAAGTCTGCAGCGGTTCAGTCAGCCAATCTTGCAAGCCAGTGCGGAATGCCGAAATGTAATGTCTCTCAGTACTATAGAATCAATCTAAAAACTTTATGAAAGCTTGTTAATTGTGGTCCTATACAATACACCAGTCACAGGAGTTAGGTAGTATATAGTCTAGCTTCCAACTCACATATGTAAGACTCACTCCGCCGTTTTTGACGAATTATCTTATCTCTCTGACATCCATTTCGGATATGTAAGTTCATCTTACTTATATGCACGCATGGTTTGCAAAGTATATCTTCATCTAAGGCTCAGAAGAGAATGAGGGCAGTCTTAACACGCGTCGTTCGCGACATTTTCAGACGTCGGTGGCATACTCCTCGAAACTCGTTGGCACTTTGAGCATTCGAGTGCCTCTTTGCTTTGATTAGAACAACGTCGAAATTCATGATGCGTCAAAATGAGTGAGAAAAAGGAAATAGTCACCAGCATTCTTCGATATTCGATTCCTGGCTTGTGGACGTACTTCGTAAAAATTTAAAGAAGCAGGCACTTGCGGGCATTAACAAAACTATCAGATGCGGTGATCGTTTTGGATAAAACTGCACCCATGACTTCCACCTTTTTCTCTCACTCGTTCACTATAATACCACGTGAATCTCTTCATCTCTTGACTCGTGTGTATAAAGTGTGACTTCACCAAGATGTGCCCCAAAAAGCCTAAAGATTATATATTGGATGCCAGGGAATATAAGTTTAAATACATCTAAGAAGGAAAAGCTGATGAGCTCGCAAATCAGAGAGCAGATCGGGCCAATACGTCCACCCTGCCTCATGTTAGATTATTTACCAGCAATGCCCACTGGAAAATTGGAGCGGAAACAGCAGCCTTGTATGCCTTGGGTTCGAGAATATACCGCAGACGGAAAAATATCCAATGATATCATTCGTGAAAATACCAAAGAAAACCAAATCGTACCAAGCACAAGAGAGAGGCTTTCGGGAGATGGAAGTCAAGAGAGCTATTGGCAACTTCTCGTCGTTTTACAAGGATTTCTAGATCGATCAATTTAAGTCGACTTTCGTACGGAGGCAAAATGTATCTATCAATCCAGGGTAAGCTGCATAAAGCAAAACGGATCTGCATTGGACTTCTTCGATTCTGAGGGAATGTGCTTCATAATAAGGGGACCAAATTTGACTGGCATATTCGACAAGTGGTCGGACAAGGATAGAACTCTTTCGACTATCGTTTTATAAAATCAAGGAATGAAATTGAGTTCTCTGTCGCAAAGAACACCAAGGTCACAAATCGAATCAACCAGAACCAATTCAAATCATTTTGAAGTAAACTATGATCAATTGGGGATGATATGTGTTCAGAGATTCTCATATCATTAGCATAAATGGACAGGTCAGAGTCTTTAAGAATGTATTCAACATCGTTGATAGTGAGAATAATGGGTCCTAAATGACTACCTTGATGTACTCCAGAGGTTGAGACTATAGGCACTGAGGATCTGAAAAGAACCTTATACTGCGGATTTTCTAGATAAGATTTTAATCACGAGATGAAGGATGGAGGAAACCCAGCGGCCTGTAATTTCAGGTTAAACAAGCTTTGTAGACTGTTATTTTTTATAGTACTCTATCTGTTTAAGTAAATGTTAAAATTGTATTTTTTTTTTAAACTTCTTTCAATACCCTAATTGCGCTTAATGTCGATTTTAAAAAAAAATTAAATATGTACGTGTATTTTGAATGTGAATGTTGAGCTGAGGTATTTCAAAGACTCAGTCGCCCCCTTTTTATCACTTAAAGAGTTAGGTCAATATTTAAGAAACATCACTGACTATTGATTCTGCATCATTGATCCGGAGGCATCGGTTTACCAAATCATAAGTGGTCAACAAAATTTGACTTGCTTGAAAGAAGAAATTATCACAACCAAAACATTCATTTGGTATGGAATTGATTCTGTTTTCCGGTGGTTTTCATCAGACTCTCCTAGTTATTCCACGATCATCTGTACCTGAAGAGCTAAACGCTTAATTTAAATCATCACATTTTTCGCGGCACTCCGACCTGACAGAAAAATCGAAGTCCAGATGTCTTTTCGAAGCAATTGCTGAGTAAGGGTAATGAGAAAATCTCTGTGAGCTGATTCGTTACTTGACGGAATCGAGGGAGAAGTTCATTCGGTGTGTTTTACCGAAACATAATTGGCTGAACGGACGAGCCATACTGGTGACAAGACACAAAGATGTCGATAATCTCAACGCGATCATTCAAACTTTAGTCTTGCAACCGAGAAAGTTGTTTTACATCAAATCGGTTGATGTTTTCATCCAGAGGAAGAGGAAGTCCACTATCCCACAGAACTTGTAAATTCATTGAAATTGCCTGGACTACCACCCCAATAATGTCGATCTCAATGAATTGCAGTTAAAAGGTTTATAAGGATTGAAGCTTGAAAATATAACTTTGTTGATTCCTTATGTCGCACATTGAATTTGGCCATCAAAGAAATAGAATGACATGTGTTCTTCCAAGCTCGTGGGGATTCTGTGACGTCAAGTTTGAAAGTCAGTTCTCACGCTCAGCACTTAGCAACAACCCTATTTTTTTTTTTTTTAACTTCCCAAATCATGTGCTCTTCATGCTCATATTTTCTTCTCCCCCCATTCAACATCACACAAGTAAAACAAAAGCCAATACATTGTTTCATTATGTTTTCCTCCTGACAAAGCACGTTCCAAGCCATTTGTCTTAACAACTTCATCCACCACAATTTTCGCCCTCCATCTCATATACACTCTTTTTTTGTTTTTTTTTTTTTTTTTTGCTGTTTTTAGACGGCAACTCAACTTTTCATCCAGAGTCGGAGATGGTGGTGCAAAATGTTGGAACAAAGTGCCACCCATGAATCTGTCTGACAAGAAATACATGCATACTTATATGTACATACTTTGTGTGAGAGTTTTATTGCGATTAAAATGTGAAAAGTTTCCTGGTTCCCTGGAGAAGTCATATACAAGTGAACCGCACATAACCCCCGAGCCCACTAACTACACCCAGTCCAACCTCAACACATTTACAATCGTCCTGCAGGCAAATGCAGTTGTATGATATGGAAATTAAAACAAACCCATCTGAGGGCAACAAAAAACAAAAATAAATATCTAGAAGGTGGCAATACTTATACAAATGAGGGAACGTGATGTTTGCCATCGCATCAGTGAAAAGTGGTCAGAGGAGTGAGTTGCGTGGTCCTAAAAACGTTTAATACTTATCACTCGCACATCACGTCTCGCACAGGGAGCTCAAACATGCAATGTTTGTTCTTCTTCAAAGCACATAACACACAAGTCTTCACGGCGATCAAAAGTAAAGATGCCACATCCACTTAAATCAGGTATCGTATGAGTCTCCCCGGCTATACCCTAAGGCAACTCTTTTCTAGAGATCTTGCTCCTTGAGAGAAAAATAAAAGCAAACTTTCCGCGATTCTAAAACCCGGCTCGTTGCTGCACTCATGTGTGAAGTTTCTCCTTGGCTAAATTACTCATTCACTTAGTCGAGCACTAACCCGCCGCCACGTTAGACTAGACTCCTTATCCGACACCGCGCACCGCATACGTAATCCTTGACAAATGACAGGACACGCGATGACTTCAACAAATATTGTCCATTCGCGCGCGCATAACATCAGTCATAACACTTTTAAAATAGATAACGATTCGTCCGTCGTCCTCCTTCTTCTGCAGTGCCTTTGTTATATGGAACAGGACCTATGAATTCACACATGAATCAGCTATAGCGGACAAAGTTTATTACATTAATTTCATTTTATCTCGTGCATACGAAGGACTTGAATTCCATGAACTGACACTGCATGCATGTATCCTTCGCTTGGTTGTCGCTTTTGTTTTTCTGGCACTACTCTCGCCTCGAAATCTTGGATAAATTATTCTCCCACAGAGTGAGAAATGGTGGATGGCCAAGATTTGGTTAGGAATTTGCAAGGATTTTATGGTTATCAACCTTCCCCCCTCGTAATCCCCTATGTTGAAGTTTTCATGCTGTTTTCGTATGAGATATTTACTTTGTATGCTTGAGATACTTTTGTTTTGTTGAGTTTTCGTTGCGGCGATAATATCGGTCTCTTCGGAGTGAAATGGTTTTCCAGTTGATTCCTTAAAGTTCCGTCAAGCTGCTTGTGCTAGAGGGATATCAAGTGGTATTGTGGGAAGTA
Source organism: Orthonevra nobilis (assembly GCA_963555765.1). Taxonomy (NCBI): domain Eukaryota; kingdom Metazoa; phylum Arthropoda; class Insecta; order Diptera; family Syrphidae; genus Orthonevra; species Orthonevra nobilis. The sequence continues at coordinate 149,471,006 of OY743224.1, forward strand.
GTGAGCTGAGCGGATAGAGGACTTAAGCGTGTCCTTGTTGCGCGAAAGCGATTTTCAAGGCTAATTAAAAAGGGATTAAAAGAGGAGCGAAGATCATTTGAAGAGATTTCGTTTTTATAAGTGGAAATATTTGACCCGACAAAATTGAAATTAAATGGCACAGTTTAATAATTTTTAAGGACCATTGAGGTTTTTATTCGATTTCTATTTGATAATGGTATTGACGATTCTTGTTGGAAATTTAAGCTCCTTTATCGTTTTTTAAATCGCGTCGGTGATTGATATTGATCTTGAGAGCATGCAGAGATCCCAGAGAAACAGCTTCGAGCAGTTAAATTCGATCCTAGCGTTCATTGCAAATTCTCAAACAAGATTTAAAATGTGCTATTTGTTTATAAAGTGGCGTCGAATGCGAACACGCGACTCGTTGACCGAATTGCGGACCGTTAATTGATAAAGCCGTGTGAATTTCCTCGCCCGGTATCTTATACAAACTGGGTCCACTTGAAATGTCGCATGACGTGGCCGGGTACTCGTTCGGTTGAGAATGTCACTGTTGTGACTGTGGATAACTATGAGAGTCGTTGTATCTCTATCGTTTAGTTTAACGTGGTTGGGGTGTCAGCCCAACGCACAACCGTCATACTGTACAGAAAGAGAAAGTGACCATTTGCCTAGGTTACTCGCTGCATACATAGTTTCACTTTAGCAGGTGGTGAGATAGCTGTGGCGCCACGTGGGTGCTATATGCCAGCTTGAATAGTCCAGGGACATTGATCGTATCTGGCTTCCACATGATTGTCAGGAATCATTCTATGCCACTGGATGAGTTAAATTCTCCATCAAAATACTGATTTTTGCAAGCTTTATGGAGTCGAACGCTGCACCCTATTTTTTTTATATCTGTGTAAGACTGCGGTGAGTTATGGGTATTGAAGCATATAGACAGCATAGAAACAAAACAAATAAAGTGTACTGTATCACTATACATAAAGGACCGATGGCACTTCTGGCCGAAGGTGAGATCCTTGAATCTTGGTCGGTATTTGTGTGTGACAAGTTGGTGCAGTAATATTTTCGTGAAAATTAAATTTCACAATTGTTTGTGTTCCGTGATATAAGCGTGTGTTGCGGCGTGTTTTGGTTCCACTATCCATGCAAATGTTTGTGTGAAGAAAATCAAAGTTTTCCTTCATTCCTGTGTGAGCACACATGAAGGCATTTTGATCTTGCACTTTGTTTGCATGTAAATTTGTGAAGATTAGAAAACTTTGTGTGTTATAGGTTTTCTACTTAGAAAGCTATTCAAGTTGTATTTTTCTTCGATTTCAGATTCGGAGTTGCCATTGAACCAAAAAAAGAACAACTTAATATAGTTTAACCAATAACATAAATAAATAAATGTAGGATTTCGTTTTATTCACTTTAAGGAAATAAAACACTTTCCTTTGCGTAATTATTTTGGCTTAGTGGCCGTAATTTATTTTCCAAATATACTTAAAGGTTTATTTGTTGTTCGCTTGGTGGCGGCAGTTTAATGACTGACAAAATACAAAATACATACATCAATGGGCATTTCACTGGAAGGAAACTGGAAAGGGGATGGAGAAAAGGTTTTGCGTACGTGTCGAGTAAATGTGTGCGTCTGTCAATTTCTTGTCTGGCTTTGTTCAAAGAGTCCGTAAAAGAGTTCGTCCCACATTCGGCTGTCCTGACGTTTCATTCGACCCGAATGAAGATTTCAGTGGTTCCACCTTTTCATATACTCAGCCACAGTTGTCGTCGTTCCAGGTCCTTCGTGATCTCCCACTTTCTGAACGTTATATCTTCCATGGTTCAGCAATTTTGTCACCTTGTACGGTCCGAAGTATTTAGGTCTCAGTTTCATACCGCTTCCAAACTGCGTTCGCTTAATGGCTACTAGCTCGTCTAGCTTATAGTCCGGCTCAGGCACTCTCTTCTTATTAAATGTCCTTCTATTTTCTTCTTGCATTTTGGCAATATTCTCCCGGACTTCTTCCCTCATATCTTTTCTTTCTGCGTCCAGCTCATCTAAAATCTCTTCCCGAAGCATCTCTTGAATATCTGGGTACTCTGCCATACGCATCTCTCGACCGGTGAGTATCCGAAACGGTGAAAACTTCGTACTTCTGGGCGGTGTATTATTAAGTACTTGTTGAACGCGATCAATATGCTTATACCAATTTGCAGACTTATCGGCACAAGCTTTGGAGAGCATCGGCACGATCATTTTGTGAATCCTTTCCACTTGGCCGTTTCCACGCGGAGCCCCGGTCGCAATCAGTAGATGTTGGATGTTCTCCTCCTTACAATACTCCTCAAATGCTGTCGACGTAAAGGCTGTTCCCCTGTCCGTTATGACCCTTCTAGGGTTACCGAAGTATGCTGACTGCTTCTTAAGCCGGTCTACCACCTCGCTCGTTCCAGTGCTTTTCGTTGGATAGAGCCAGACGAACTTGGAGAAGGCGTCAACGACGACAAGTATGTGGTTATACCTTTTGGACGTTGACTCCATCGGTCCGACATGGTCAATGTGATAGGTTCCCAGCGGTTCGTTTTCCTTATCGATGGGCGTTAACAGACCTTCCTTCTTGCCACTCTTTGCTTCCGCGATGATGCATTTAACGCATCCTCGTACGACACTTGCTACTTTAATAGCTAAACTAGGGATAAAAAACGTCTTCTCTACTAAGTCTTGTGTTTTCTTAATGGAAAAATGACCTTGCTGGTGCGCGACACTAATTATCTCTTGTTCCATGGTCGTAGGTATCACTATTTGTTCTCTTGCTGGATCCTTGTACAGTACCCCAGCTTTGATGTAAAAGTCTTCGTACTCTTCCTTCTCGAGGATCTTCCTCACTGCTCGAATCCAATCGTCCTTCAACTGCGCTTCACGAATACGATGACTCAAAGAATCCTCTACCAATAAGCACGTCACTCTGCTCAGCGCATCCACATGCCTCATTTTGGAACCTGAACGGTGTTCGATGACGTAGTCGTATTCTTGCAAGAACATAGCCCACCTGGACACTCTCAACGGGACATCATTCTTCCTCATTGTCATTGCAAACGCATTACAGTCAGTGATGATCTTGATTTTCATTCCTAAAACGTAGACTCGCCACTTCTTTAGAGCTTGGATGATGGCTAATACCTCCAATTCGTATGAGTGATAACTTTCCTCCACCGCGGCTCATATACTGGATTGGGTGATACTGTCTATCGTCTGCGTCCCTTTGAAGCAATACTGCTCCATATCCGAATTTGCTTGCGTCCGTGTGAATTTCTGTAGACGCCTTAGGATTGAACAACTTAAGAACGGGCGCTTTAACGAGTGCCGATTTAAGTTGCTCGAAGGCTAACCCCTGTTCAATGCCCCAAACAAAATGTTCGTCCTTACGCAACAAATCAGATAATGGCTTGGCTACAACTGCGAATCCCTTTATAAACCTTCTAAAGTACGATACAAGTCCCAAAAAGCGTTGTAAAGCTTTTTTATCTACTGGAGTTGGGTATTCTCTTACCGCTTTCGTTTTTTCCTCGGATGGCTTGATGGTGTTATCGTGGATGATGTACCCCAAAAACGCAATCTTTTTTTTCAAAAACCGGCACTTCTCCCATTTGATCCGTAATCCGTATGCTCCAGCTACATCAAGAACCCTTATAAGTTTGTCTATATCTTCCTTTGCATCACTCGATGGAATTACTAAATCGTCCATATAAACGACTACAACACCTTCTTGGATTAATGTCCGAAAAATGGTATAAATGTATCGGCAAAAGACAGCTGGAGAATTCGAAATACCGAAAGGAACGTAGAGGAACTCATATTGTGCATCCTGTGTCACAAACGCTGTGTACTTACGCGATTCTGGATCCATCGGAACATGAAAGAAGCCATTTCGAAGGTCTAACGTGGTATAAACTTTCGCTCCTTGCAGTCTTTCGATGACTTCATCCATCACAACCATCGGGAAATTGTCTCTTATGATCTTCTCATTAAGTTTCCTGTAGTCACAGCAAAGCCTTTTTGTACCGTTCTTCTTTGAAACCAATACGATTGGCGAAGCATACTCAGATCTACTTGGTTGTATGATTTTTTCTGCTAGCCACTCGTTCACTTGTTCTCGCACAAGTTTTTGGTCCGCATACGCCATCCGTCTCGGTCTTTGGAAGATTGGGATTTCGTCCCTTAACAATAATTTCATCGTAACTGGTGGCTCTTCGCTTCCAACTGGGCGATAATTTCCAATAACTTTCAGCAACTTCGCCCTTTCGCTTTCCTCTAAATCGGTTAGTTCCAGCCTCGTTTCCCTCTCAAACACTCCTTCTTCTGCAGCAAGACATATGTTAGCAAGCTCTTCTCCACTCAGGTTAGAGTCAACTTCTCTGCACCCGACGGTATACCCATGGCTCCCCGCCAATCGATCCACTTCATTGTTATGTACGTCCAGTTCGTGGTCAACTTCCCCACAACCGGCTGTGTACCCTCGGCTTCCGTCCGATCCGACACCCTTCGTGTCCACTACCTCACCGCTGACTTCGCTTAACTGACCTTCGTTGGTCCTTAGCACGTCGTCACTGCTTGAGTTGCTTCTGTCCTGCTTGCTTTTGAACTCCACTCCTTCGGCTGTTACCACCAAATCCACCTCAGCAAGGATATCGTTCCCTATCACCGCTGAATATTGGATATCGCTCTCTCGGACTACGTGGAAATTTACCTTCAACTCAATACCATCCACCACTAGCTCTGTCCAAAAATTTCCCATTGTTATTATGTTTTGATTACCGATACCTAACAGTGTTCTTTTCTGCCCTCTAGGATCTGCTAAACCGGTCATTACTAATATATCATGTCGCAAAAGACATAAGTCGCTGCCTGTATCCAACAACGCAGACAAAACGACACCACCTACCGAGATATCTTTAAAAACCCTATTACAACCAATGGCCATGTTCACCCTGGCTACAGGCAAGGAGTCGGTTCCGCCACCCGTTGATGCAGTGTGAGCGTTACTGTCATCGCTTCTCCCTGGTTTCTGCATCCTAGTAACACCAACTTTGCATTCGCTGGCTCGATGGTTCGGTTGGCCACATTTAAAACATCTAAAGTATCGCGACCTGCAGTCCCTGGCCACATGTGTAACGTCTCCGCACTTAAAGCATCCTCTTTCCCCTTTTTCCACCTTCACCAATGCTTGACTGTCCCGGATAACTGATCTACTGTTTCCTCTTGTGCTCGTGGAAGAATTCTCCGGAACACGTACCTTTTCGTAAACTTCCAATAAACTCTTGAGTTCCCTTATGGACTTCGCCTGGTACAGGATGGATTTATTTTGTCTTGAATCCGGTATTCCGTCTACAAAATAATCGATCAAGCTCTCGTCCTCCAACGCTGCCGGCTTTCCCATTTCCATCAAGCAGTATAAATATTCTCTTAATGACTCGGACGATTTTTTACGACGGGCCCTCAATGAACGGTGCACTTCAGCCGATGACATTTTCTTCCCGAACTCCTCGGTTAGTGCTTTCTTCAATGTGCTCCAGTTCTCCACTCCTGCTTGGCTACGGAGAAATAGCTTGGCGGCTCCTCTCAGCAATTGCTTGGCGTAGATGAACTTCTGCAGATTTCCCCAGTTGACGGTGTGTGTGGTGTCTTCGAATTCCTGGATCCACAGATTGATGTCCGGGTAACCAGTTCCATCGAATGGCGTCATTGAATCTTCGATGTCGCGTAACGTGAAAGTCGTTCTTCCGACGGCTGCATATCGAACGGAGTTTACTGTTTCGGCTTCGAACTCGTCATCGTCATCGTCTTCAACGTCGCGGGACAAACCAAAGTGTTCAAGGAGTCTATCTTGTAAAGCAGTTTTTAAACCTGTTGTCGTGAGATTTAGTTGCGTAAGTCTTTCTCTGAGTCCGTCTACAGTCAAAGCTAAGATATCGTCTTTGTTCATTTTGAAATGGGTGGGAAGGGATACAATGTTGAATTTTATAATAAAATAATAATTTTACTAGTTAATGATTAAAATTGATTCCAAATGTAATGTTATAAATTTTGCCAAAATTAAATTTTAATTCAATAAAAACGAAAAAAAAAATGAAATGCCACTCATATGATTACAACAAAAAAAATATTTAATGCCAACCAACAAACAACTCACTCTATGCAAAAACAAAAATCTTCTCGAATAACGGGCCTCTTTTGCTTATTCTTGTACTTCTCGCTGCTGCTGTCGGTTTTCCTTCTAGTGGTACTTTTCCGCTACGGCTGTCGGTTTTTTTTCTAGTGGCACTCTTCACTACTGCTATCGGTTTTTTTCTTTGTTCGCCTACGAGCGAGTTCAGCTTCGTTGTTGCAACTGGTTTGGTTACGCAGCCGCACACTTCGTTCACAAAATTTTTTTTTTCTTTTTGGGTATGGGATATATTTAATCCGATCCCGGACGAGTCCCCACTTGTAGGATTTCGTTTTATTCACTTTAAGGAAATAAAACACTTTCCTTTGCGTAATTATTTTGGCTTAGTGGCCGTAATTTATTTTCCAAATATACTTAAAGGTTTATTTGTTGTTCGCTTGGTGGCGGCAGTTTAATGACTGACAAAATACAAAATACATACTTCAATGGGCATTTCACTGGAAGGAAACTGGAAAGGGGATGGAGAAAAGGTTTTGCGTACGTGTCGAGTAAATGTGTGCGTCTGTCAATTTCTTGTCTGGCTTTGTTCAAAGAGTCCGTAAAAGAGTTCGTCCCACATAAATATAAAAAAAAATTATTTTGACATCTATGATTATATTTTCGTTTTTCTTACATGTGCGAGGAGAGCGAAAATAGAAAAGGCATGATCGTGTTCTCTACGAGACTACTCTGGCTCGGCCATATCGAGAGAATGAACAATAAAGCTCCAGCCAAGAGAATCTTCGATTCACTCCACCAGGGTTAAAAAGAACGGGAAAACTAAACCTCCAGTTCAGAGATCAAGTTATCCAGGAGCCAGCAAGCTCAGCTCACGTTTTTCGTTCTTAGTTAACAGCCAGACTTCGTGTTTTGTAGCAGCTTCTCCTAAACAGGTGGTCATATGACCGATAAAATTTTTTTCAACTTGGTATTTTCAATTAAAAACACTAAAAGATAGATGGATAGATATTTAATCGTGACCAAAATATGTAACATATAATTTTTCTTTACAAAATATAGTTTGTACAAGCATTTGGCTTACAACTAAAATTTGAACATAATTATATAACAGAACAATAGTTTTGAAGAAAAATCTACTAAAAATATCTACCTTTATCAGATTTAAGTTGCGCAGGGCAAGAGACAAGAGGATTCAGATCAGTTGCTGAGAAAATTAGAACTTGATTCCAATTCCAATTTATTAATAAATAAACACGTAAATTAATAGATAAATATATACATGTAAGTGAATAAATAAATAAGTCAATAATTAAAAAGATAAATGAAAAAATTAATAAACGTTTTAAAAAATAAATATAAATATATAAATTAATAAGTAAATAAATAAATAACCTTCAAGTAAAGTTTTTCATGAAAACAGAGTTATGTTTTTTTATTTCTAGATAAATGGAAGTCAATTCACTTTTGTCTCAACTTATATAAATATATGCGCGCCCAGAGGTCTATGACTACCCTTATAAAGCTAGCACACAGTGCATGTGATAAGAATTAACAAAAAAAAAAAGGGAGAGTGCTTAACGTTCAAAATGTGTGGCTTAAAAAAGATTCCCAACAATAAATGCACGATCCAAATTGAACCTGTAGCTGATGAAAACGAAAAGTGAAGGAATGGAGCTGGTACAACGCTTATGAACAAAAAAAAAAATTATAAAATATGGCAGACTGCATATTTGCCGCCGATGATAGAACAAGTCGATTGATTCCGTAATACTCGTATTTTTGTCTCCTGCAAGACTTATCGTTCGATTTCACACCATGTCGAGTAAGCTCAAGAATGTCCTTGGAACCTGCCCAGACATGGGAGTAATGTTTATGAGTACTTTATTTATTGTAGCAAGGTAGATGGGTATATTTCTAGAGGTATTGTTCAAGACCTTGGTTATTTTGTACTATCTACCAAGGTGTTTTGAACACCCATTTTTGTGCGAGAGATTTTTCGGTTTCAGTACTTTAAGCAGCATTCTGAGGGTTGTGAATTTTTGAAAGCATGGTTGGTTGTGTAGTTGGTTTGTAAGAGCGAGCTTTATCAGTAGTTCCCTAAGCCTCCGCTGGAGACGTTATGTTTCCATATTTTCGGTCTGGAACAAAGTTTTGATTGAAAGGGTAAATGGATTACTATGAAGAGAGTTGGTTTCTGTGGTCGAAAAATCATTCTGATTCATTTTATGAAGTTCATGATTTCACCGGTTTTTTTCTTTTTCAGGAGAGTCAGATCTTGTTGTCTAGTCTAGCTAGTCTACAGTCTAGCTGTGCCTGGTCAGTGGCAGAGGTAGTAGCTCCAAATCTTCCACTTTCTCGTCACAGTAATCGCATATTGAGGCTTCTGTTGATCCGAGTCTTTATAAGTGCAGATGAAAGTCAATGCGCCCTATTCTCATTTCCACTATTAACCGTAGATTTCTCTTGCTGGATCTCAGGGCTAATAGATCTTGCCGTTCTACATGTTGTAAGTTTAATCCAGTGATGTTTTAGTTCCTGGATTACCCAATACTCTATTACTCTCTCAGAGGAATACTTATTTCAAGCAAGTGGTTTTTTTTCATAAACGAGAGGTTGGAGGCAGTCCAACCACAAACAAAAATTCTCACCTACTTTGGGACCTTATAAGTTCGAAAATCCAGCTCTCTTTGCCCGAAACCTTCCTTACAATTCCTTTGGCTTGATGGTTCTCGTCACCTATACATTTTCTCGCTGATTAACTGTCTTTTTATTCTAAGTCACCTTATTTAGTTAGTTAACAATGTGTGACCAAATCGTCTTGTCGACGCTGACGACTCATCTGCCGTACCTTCAGCAACAGCACAGGCACCTCTTTTGTCACGTGCCTTTCGAGTCTTTTCGAACTGAACCACGCAGAAAGACGGCCGGGAAATCTTAGCCGAACCACTGACGAATGATTCCGTTTAAAAATTGTCAAGAGCTTCACCAATATCACAACAAACTGACAACTACTGTCATTTACACAAGTATCACCAAATTTCGATAGAGTGATTCATTTAAGGCTTAAAAAGTTTATTAAAAAATTAAAGGAATCTTCTTTTTCCCATTTTAACGAGAAATCTTAATTCCTTAAATAGGAAATTCGTATAACTGTTTATGACATCTCCAATACAAAAGCCAAGTGAACATGTGTTTCCCTTCCCATGAACAGATTTCTTTCAAAACATTCCCAAGCTGGATCCGATTCCGACCGCAAACATAATAAAGACCATCCTTGGAATGGATGAAATTTTCCACATTCCGGCCGGTAATGATTCAATCAAACTATAAGATAGAGAGAAACAGCAGTAAAATTATATTGCCAAACAAAATCTTAAACATAATCCCCCCCACGACAAACTCATTTAAAAAGGTTTCCATTCCGTTTCGTATCCTTATCAAAAAATACCAATCAAATTGCCGAACAAATTGAATTGAAAACATCAGCCTCATGATTGACATACACGAACTTCCTCTTATTGCCCATTCGTTTACAGAGAAATCTTTATCTGGAAACTTCCCCGCCTACTCTCGTGGAGTTCCATTGTTAATCCACTCAGTGAAACTAAAAGTCAGAAGTTTTATTATGTTACCTCCATAAAAGTGCCACCATATAATTGTCCATTGAATGATGTCCCTTCAGTGTGGAGACTGATCCTTCAATCACACACGCGTTCACTTCAGATTCACACAAATGCAGAGCAGAGTCGTAATTTTGAGGACATTTCCATTTATATTTATGAGGAGATGACTGTGAAAGTTTTAGCTTTGGCTTTGGTTTGACTTTGTCCGGCTTCCCTCCCTACCAACAGTGGGGCATGGACAAATATGCAGCTAACTTCGCATCCGTATTGACCGACGAACAAATACGGATTCTGGTAATCAATCTTGACATAAAATCAATACGTGAGGTACAATCGATAGCTGAGGGGAAAAAGGATCAACGTACTCTCGTATATATAGTCAACTGTATGCGCTTTAAAGTCAGAATACTTGCCCCACCAGCCATTTTCTGGCTGTCAGAAATAAAATTCTTTGATTCTAATCAATGTCTGTCTGTCTGTTTGGAGAATTGATGGGCCAGCCTCGAAGCGTCCGGTCCACATCTGGCCTGGCCGTGTGTGACATTCATTGCTATTTCCTGGCGTTGCAGTTGTCGCTGTGGGTCTAACTAACGCCTGTCGGGAGCGAAGCAGAAGGAACAGGAAGTACCCGACAATGACCACTAGATAAATAGCCTTCAGATATGGAGGAGCGGTTCAAGTCAGAGAGCGACCAGTGTCCATTTAAACAGATGGGACACACATCATTTGGGATTAACTCAATTTGTTGCTTTTCATCTTGGCTAAAGGAGTTGTATCCTTGTTGTTGGTAACATCTCGGCAGAGAGACAGAGTCGTGTCGTCAGCAGTGTGCTCTTTGAATACACTACTCGTATGTAGATCTCCGAGACTCTTATAGTTTTTTTTCTCTTTTATTGTTGTTTGTTCTACCATGGTCAAGAGGACATGGCATTTAAGGACACGATTGAAGTTTCCCCTAGTAAATAGTACATCAATGGGAAAGTTTCCTTTTTGAATTTCCTCATGCATATTTGTGTACTTTTCCCTTTAATCCTTCCGAGCGCCGTGAACTTTCGAGAACTTCGTGGTTAATTTCAGTGTAAATTTGATTATCCTTGCTGTGAAGAGGATACTGATCAAAGTGTAAATAAAGTTGAAACGTGACAAGAGGGGGGTCGTTTCTTTGGCAACTGATTTGGATATGGGTTACGGATGAGGCAAATAACAGTTGCGGTCCTTGCTAATGTGTGCTGTGGTGTTAAGAAGATTCCAAAGCTCCATTCTTGACCTTCCTTTGCTTGGTTGTTAGCTGTAATTGCGGGTTTTGTAGGCGGCCACTTTGATGAGGATGAAGAGCAGAGAAGCACAAAGGCTGATAAGGGTTGAGTAAAGCATTTTAAGGCTTTCAGGGTCAAAGAGTATGGCCTTGGATGGGACACGATTTTCAAGTTTACAAAGGACTCGAATCGATTCGAAGAGCGAGATGATGACAAACTGAAGATAGTGCTTGGAAATCGATTTTTTTTTCGAGGGCCGCTTAGGATTTCATGGCAAATGTTAATGAAGTGCGGAAGGCAATCAGGATGTTAGGGTTTTGTAAGATAAGGTGAGCAATAGCTGTCCTTTTGCGATAAATTTGTATGGCTGAATGTTTGTATTGGTAAAGTTCAGGGATTAGATGGGACATTTGGTTTTGGGATATTGCTTGATTGACTTCTATTTGAATGAGTAGAGTAAAGGAGATTTACATAACGATCGGCTGATGAAACCTTGGACTTACGTGATTGAATTATTAAGATTAGCTGTCAACGATTCTTGAAAGCTTTTGGGCAATAGTCTGTGCAAACAATACATGGGTTTATTATACTTGCACTCGTTACTTGGCGGAGAAATGAGCTCGTTGACGAGGATGTTTCAAAAGAGTTTCTTGAGTTTTGAGAATCTTAGACGAACATCTGAGTCTGCATACCTTTGTTCTTCGGTGTGCCAGACTTCAACTATCATAAACCCAGAAAACCTACGTCCACATAAATCATGTAAATGAGACCGTCACGAGCTGAGAATACTATGGCCAAGTCGCTTCTCCTTGTAACCATTAGAATTGAAGATTTTGCAGTACCGCATCTTGTTTTTTGCGAACCGCAATCCCCGTACTGAACCGGTGATTTTCCCTTAAGCTGCTTGCAATGTCTTTGTTGTGGATAAGTCGCGTATTCACAATTTTCCGGGCACTGTGGAAGATTAATAGTACTGTATTTCTATCCTGAAAAAATAGAGGAATGCCTCCGGAGGAACGAAACTATTAATGCGAACTGTCTCGTGATACTCGTAGTTGGCGTAGTAAGCCCTGAAGATCAGGTTATTGCTCAAGTTGATTGCTCTTGCAACGTGCCACCGAAAAAGTTTAATAAGAAAGTTATCCACTCAGATTAGGTTGGCCCCGTTGTACAGGACCTCATTGGGATAGAATCTTTTGTACTGAGACTCTAGAGTTCTATATAATTGGCGACAAGCCATCAAGCCTGCTCTCACCTTTACCCTGACATCGAATTGGCTGCTGCAAAACAGTCTTTTTGGCATGGAATAGGCAGTTTTGGCTCATACCAGAGCAGCATCTTTATGTTTGTTAAAATATAGAAACTGATCTTGGCACACCCCAAGATACCTGACTACACTCCGACTCGCCACTGGCTGCCCGAAAGAGAGAAAGAATTGTCGTCAATTATCTGAATAATATCTACGTAAAATACACCCTGTTTCAGACCGTTATTAATTTAAAAAATTCCAGCAGAAGCTACATTGCCATTTTTCACAATAAACTGTCTGTTGGTGAACATATCTATGTTTGTACAGTAGTGGTGGGCTCCAAGTCAATCAGGAAAGCACCCTTGCCTTGTTTCTTCCCTTTGTTCCATTAGATATCCGATATCAGTTAAGACGCGGCATGCATCCGAAATAATATTTTTATCCTAAGCCCACTCGCTCTTTCGATCACTTTTTCAAAAACCTTGCTTATGTTGAAAAGAAGACTGTTCCGCATCTGTTTGCTATTTCGTCGATTGCCACAGAATTCTTACTAATGAGTGAACCGAAGATAACCAGGAGCTCTTCCTTTGATATAAATAGGGGACATGTCCTTTCCTCGTGGATGACGTTAAGTGCCAGATTATCATCATTGAACATGAACAAAGTAGTAATCTCCGATCGCCAGGTCACAGTATCATTTTGAAGGTCGGAGTAGTATAAAAGGTACCGATCTTCCAAGACATGGTTCGAGCGAGTGCTAACTTTCACCTTATACACATCCTGAAAGGTCGCACCTATTACTTCAACATTCTCCTGAGGATCTTCACAGGTACTTGCTCGTTTAGGGGCGCTTCAGACACGGAAGCTCATTCTGGTTATGTCTCTGAAAGAATTTATTTACTTTCGCGAACATACTAGAATTACTAGCTTTAACAGTTTGAATTTTGGGGATGTATCAGTGTCCTAACCTGCAAGTTTTGTTGGTCAGTAAAACGTCTGTAAAGGAGTTTAAGTCTCGTAAGAAGTCTGCTTTTTTGTCGGTGTAGTGCGTTGATCATTTTATTACGGTATATGTTTATTGACATTGTCGGTCAGTTCGTATTTTGGTATTGTTCGATCCACTGTTAGTTTGATGTCGATCTCCTATCTCGACAGACTTCTATTAGACGGTGAGTTGAGCATGTTTGAGGAGAGTGCTCTTGTCATAATTTAGGAGAAGTGTATCCAACGCGTCCTACTGTAATTGTAGGAATACGTTTGAACATACTTCTCCATTTAGGCAAACTTGTTGAAAATAGTAATTTCGGCACTAAATTCTCAATGGTCACTGTCATACATGAATGTTTTTAGAAAGTTTTTCGTTTGTTGGTCCATATCAGTCATGTCAACAGGTAGAAGCCTGTTCGCGGAGAAGACGGACTATCCATCGCCTTCAAATCTAATCTATATTCAACACTGTTCTGAACCCACCAATTAAGCAGTAGGTCCCCTCAAGTATTGGCTAAATGATTTCTCCAAAGTCTACGTTTGGCTAACAATGGTCTAACGATGGTCTAGAGGACTCGCGATTGTGCGTTTTTTATTTCTCAATAATTTTCCAAAGTTAGATATCATAGATCCAAATTGGCTGTAGGATAGTTTAAAATTGTTTTAATAATCATAAAAATAGTTTTAAAATTTAACCTCACTTGGCAGTCTAAGCTGTAAGGTTTTGACAAGAAGCCAGCGAATTTAAGTAATTTTTATCCTCGCTTTTCAACTTTTATTTACTATGGTTTTATTTGTTCGTTTATTTTTATTGGAGAGCAGTTACCTTTCCTGTGATTTAAAATAATATAAGAGCTCTTTGAGCTATTGACTTTGATTCGCCAGGCCACAAGCCACTTCTCGACTTGTTCCATCTAATTTTGAAGTGATCTAGTATAGAGTAGATACAGAGGATATACAGATTTGGGCGCAGTACACTTGCAAGATAATGATGCGAAATATTTTTCAAAGTTTTGCCATGGAAACGTGGATTTAAATGTAGTTAAATGAGCTTTGAAAAAAATTAAATTGACAAACTTGAGAGAAAATTCGAAAACGGTGTCCAACACAAAAAGACACATATTTGTATATCTTTCAATAAGCCTCGAGATCTATTACATTTAAAAACATCAATAACTTCAACAGAACATGAACAGCTTAAGGATCTAAACGCTTTTTGAATCTTAATTTGAAAGATTAAGCCAATTTCCCCAGTTAGAGAAAGTCGCAAGGCCTTTTAAATTTTCTCAAGTAATAGTGCTTTCAGTTCTCACTTGCAGTCTCATTGATTGATCTTCGACACCAGACAAGTCCACGCTACGCCTCATGACTAATAACAGTAGCTGCTGATAACATTTATGTAAGACCCTTGACATCTCGCCCACAACTAAAGTTTACTGAACTAAATCAGCATAATCAGAATCTGAGTTTAAACTTATTTGTCAAACAAGAACTTACGCCAATGAATGTTTTTCTTAAATTGAGTTCGACTTGATTGCTTCTAAACATCGTTTTCTATTAACGTGTTTGAATTCCCTAGCTACTAGTATTATTTTTAAAATGAACCCATATAGTCAAATTAATTTAATTTTTAGGAAACAACTTTTTGCCATCGTTTGTCCAACTTATTTTTTAATCACAGCAATCAGTGATCTTTGCATTAAAATTACCAACTTTTACCCCACTTCCCCCAGGAATCACGGCACCGTTATGATGGTCTACACAAGCGGGCGAATCCAGTGGAATCCGCTTCCTTCCATTCTCGAATGAACTTTATTAATTACAACATAAAAATTCAGCACACTTCTTAACCATAATCGTAGATAAAATTACATTGCTTAAGCGGTTTTCATCGGCGGGCGGCGCCACTGTATCCTGTATCCTTGAGTCAGTCATTCATGCCACCCATGTGTGAAATGCGCGAGCGGAAATCTACTTAAAACAAAAGAAAGATTCCGAGCTACCAGTGTACCATGTGTACTTTCTTCTTGTTCCTCCTTGTTTCACATCAACTTGTACATTTAAGTTTTTCTCTCCAACCAAACACCATCAAAGCCGCAAGCTATGACTATTACAAAAAGTTATCCTTTCTCTCGCACAGCAGTTTGATTCCGTGCTCGTGGTGTGGGTTTCTCGTCCTTCTTGGGTAGAGATGGAAGATAGGATTTTTCCATCACATCAGTGAAAAGTTTCGGCATTAAAAATCAAGCCACACGCACCCACACATACACAGGAGAACAACGCAACCTCTACTTGATTGCTACTTTCAAGTGTTGGGCCACCCGCAGATCCTTTTTACATTTTTCTTCTTTCTTTTTTTTAAGAGGGGAAAGAAACGCGGTAAAAATTGCCAAAGTTAAATGAAAACCTCCGGGAAAATCAAAGCGGAACGATCATTAATGTCATGGGGTAAGGTTCACCCACTCTGAAAAAAGGATATAAAAAGTTATGTTACTGCCGCAGGTAAGGGTGCGAACTCATGTAACAATAGGCCTGGGTCATTCTAGAAAATTAGAAGAACAGGTGTCGACCAAAGTTGTGCCCCTCGAAGGAACTTTGTATAATTTACATCCATTTTAATGATCCTTTTTCTCGTCCTCTCGAACGTATAGTTGTCTTGGAAAATTAACTTTGCAATGATAAATTCATCCGGCAACCGTTTCCTTTCCGACAATAGAATTTGCAATGGCCTCATTCGTTGTTGTTCTGCAGTGCAGGAGGACGATGACGACAATCCTCCGAAAACAGGAAGCATAAAATTAGACCTCTTCGTACGTGCTACGTTTATTACCTTTCTCCACATATTGTCCTTTCGCACTCGTGTTCACTCGTATGCGAACGAGTATGGTGGAAACATTCTCATTTGTAAACAGTAAACGGTTGAATTAAGACCAAGACTGGCTGCCGCCAGGATGAAAAAGAGACAGCTACCGGAACGCAGTCATGCAAGGCTCTCCTTTCTGGAATCCTTTTGTCAGAGATCTCTGCAACAACATACGCGATTCGTGTCCTGGAGGGTGTTCGTTCGTTTCGTCTGATATTGCACTGGCTGCTGTGTCGTTCTTTGCGCTTCTGCTCCAGGTTAATGAGAAAAGTTTTATGCCTTTTTGGAGGAGGCTAGAGCTCCATTAAGCGTATGCACGTCGAGCTACATTCGGGGCCAAGTGAGTTTGGCGACTAAGGCGAAGCGTGAAAATGAGTGTTCATGTTCAGTGTTCGAGCCGAAGTTCTTCCTGCATCAGTCGTTCTGTTGTCATTCTTTCTTAGTTGGCTCGTCTGCTGTAGGGCGCATCACCATCCTGGTGCAGTGCTAAATATTGCAACGAAAATCCAGGATAATTTACACACTTGCAAATATGAATGGGCTAAGTATCATTGAAAGGATGCACGGTGTATGGTAGTTGCTGCACCGTGCAATGTGCACAGGTCTAGTACCTCGTCTCGTACTTTTTGACGGAGGACAGATGTTAAAGTTTTCACTCTATTTTTTTCGTTTTCCTTTATTTTCTTTGGCTTGTATGTTGGCAGTGTTCACTCGTCCCTGTCGTTAAGTCCTTCGGCTGTGTATAAAGCGATGAATGTCATAATTTGTTAAGAGAACACTCTTACACGTATCTGGCTTGTGAGTGAAGGGCGGTGAGGCTGATGTGTAAGGAAGACTTTAAAAGGTGCTTCACGGGAACAAGTGCTCATTTTCGTAATTTCGAAGGACTTCCGATGATAAAGTTTTCACTAAAGTGAATCCGGATACGCTTGGGCTAATTGGGCTCCACGGAAGTGGTGACTTGTTCGACAAATTGCTTCCGGGAACTTACCGTCGCGGCGCATAGTTTTCTTCACATCATGGATTATTTTCAGTCTTTGTAAGCTTTTTTGAGAAATTGCAAATATGTGCGCAGCAGAGCAGTTCTTTTTTTGGCAGTGCGCTTATTCCAGATAATATAACTGGAATCCGATAACTGGAATATTAGCAAAATCCTTTGTCTTGTTCTCTTACGAGAATTGGTCTATTAACCTTTATGCAGATGATGCACAACTTCTTTGTAGCTGCCCTCAAATGCAAATCGATGAATGTATAGTACATATTAACGACGATCTACGAAAAATCTATGATTGGGGAAAATCGAATGGTCTTATAACAAATTCTGAAAAATCAAAGTGAAGTGTTATTTCAAAAAGAAAATTGCTAGATCTGTCCCACTTTTCTCGAATTCTTCTCCTAGTGCTCCAAAATAATATGCTAATACTGTGAACAATCAAGGTATCGTTTTAAATCGAAACTTAACTTAGGATGACAACATAAATAAGACAAGATAAATAAGATAAGAAGCACACTGTGGGTCACTGAGGACTACACCCCTTTAAAAGCCCGAAAAATGCTTGGAAAATCGCTTGTGGTTCCCATTCTGACGTACGGTTGCGAGGATTTTGCAGATTCCTATTCAACAGGCCGAAGGAAGCTCAATGTCGCATTTAATAAAATCGCACGTTATATTTACGGCCCGAAGAGAACCGATCACGTATCTAGTTTCTCAAAAAAAAAAAATATACTGTATGTCTTTTTAGAAATACAGAACGCTTTATTCAAAATCACGCCATCCTTTGTTTCTTCCTTTTGTATCCGAACGACAGTTTTTCATAGAAGCCGCTCGGTTGTGGAATAGTCTCCCAAATCATATCAGAGAAACGGGTAGTGAAATGAGATTCCATAAATTCCTTTTTTTTCTGAAATATTGGCTTTCTTATGTGTATTCTACATAAAGGTGTACATATATAAATAAGATATTGTATCTTCATGTACAAGAATACTTAAGAACAAATAAATAAAATAAATAAATTCCCCTTCTTGAAGTCACT
Source organism: Orthonevra nobilis (assembly GCA_963555765.1). NCBI lineage: Eukaryota > Metazoa > Arthropoda > Insecta > Diptera > Syrphidae > Orthonevra > Orthonevra nobilis. The sequence continues at coordinate 149,489,178 of OY743224.1, forward strand.
TCAAAGATTCGTTTCAGTGTATCGAGTGCATTTGCGAACCCTATGAGGTGGAAAATTATATGAATCTAGCTCGTGAGAAAAGAATCTTATCGCTGCAGCGAAGCTCAACTTCGGATTGCAGCAACCAAGTCCAAAGTTTCTAGATTTTAGAATGTTGACTTCCTGTTGTTACATATTTGAAACGCTCTTGTTAATGAAATGGCCAATTCCTAGTACATAATGTTCATATAAGTTTACGTTGATTATCAATGCATATATTCATATTATTAGAACTACTTAATTTTGTTGTTATTGTTAAAACTACCTTTATTTCATTTATTTGCCTGTTTATTTATTTATTCAAATATTTTCTGATTTATTTATTTTTTTTTATTTAATTAATTTAGTTGATTTAGTTTATAATAAAAATTTATATAGCTCTATTTAAATCAGGTGCCAAATATTAGTTTAATTTTGCTACATTTTTCAAGAAAATACTAAAAATGATGGCTTACGTTTATATCACTCGACGTACGACTTGCAAAAGAGGGCTGGTGTTGAATTGGTTTTTGCAAGAAAAAGATGCACTTAGAGCACTTATGAAAATGTGGGTTATTCGATGATCACCTCATTAAACAAAGCTGCTTATTGCTAGACATATTTTATTGTTACTTTAGTCTGTGAACTGTGTTTTTTTTACATATTTTAAGTTTTGTATTATTTGTCAATATATTTACATTTATTTATTTTTGCATATAATAATTTTGTTTATTTTTGAATGTTTTTAGGCGCTAATTAATTTATTTATTCACGCATGTGTTTCGTTCAGTTTTCTTTTTGTTTTTCATTATTTTTGGGGTTTCGTAACCTGAAAGGAAATCATCAAACCCTGTCTGCCTGTGACTGTCTGTGAAGACACTTTTTCTCAGGAATGCCTAAAGGTATAAAGCTGGAATTTATATCAAATACTTGAGCTGTCTTTTGGAGCTGTGAAAAAAACAAAATTTCTAAACTGATGCAATCAGAAGATACAGCCGTTTATGCCTCAAATTTCAGAAAATACGCAAGGGAATCAAAACCGACAGGGTTCTTCCCGTAAACTAGGAATCTTGAAATTTGGTAAGAGCAACGTCTCATAGCACAGATAAAGGAAAGATTTTGAAAACCGTATATTTTAAGTAACATCATATAATAAAAATATTTTTAATAATTTAAAACTTACAACCCCTTTCCACATTTGAAATTCATACCACATATTAAGGTCTTATTGCCTTTAAGTTGTGAAAATAAAACAAAACTGTAAGTCGACGCAAACATGCAAAGGTACAACCATTTATACCGCATATTTTGAAACTCGCAAATACTCGCACGGGAATCAAAGCCTTAATTAAATTACATTGTTAGTTTAAACATAAACCGTGTTTTTTTTTGTAAATCTATGGGCAATGAGTCAAAAGCTTTGCATGTTTAATACAACAAAAACAGCAAAATCTCAACTGCTTGGGACAGTGATGTCCGATAGATGCCGATAGTCTTAGTTATTTTGTCCTACTGTCGTAAAGTCGCTTATAAAAAAACACGCCTAAAGCTCATTGCGGAACTTTTCATACCATTGTCAGATAATGATTTCATTTTGCAACAAAAATACCATAACTATTACCTGATTGTCGTTTGGATGAACTTTTACTTAGAACGACTCGCATTTGGCCGGTTTTTTTTATAACGGGTCCGCTATTTAACGTTTTTTTTTTTTTTCAAATTGTGCTTATTTCGTGAATGGTAACACTTAGCTCATGTCTGATTTGACAGATAATTAGTTTTATCCTTCCGCTGAACGAATATGGTTGTGTATACGCTCAAACAACGCTGTGAATTTGCGACATTATTTTGAAAATCATGGTAATGTGTGCGAAAATTGCGTACGGATTTTGGAAGAAGAGAAGCACCGTCAGCTCCGTATGTTCGTTATCTTGTGAAAAAAGTGAAAGAAACTGGCATCCTCATCGATAAACCAAAGCGTAAAAAGCCGTATTCTCGTATACCCGAGAATAATGCTGCTGTGGCAGAAAGTGTGCGTAAAGCGCCATCAACATCAATTCACCGTCGTTCTCAACAATTGACCATTTCGGAGACATCATTGAGACGAATTTTGCATAAAGACCTTGTTATGACGTCATACAAAGTCCAATTGGTTCAGGAGTTGAAGCCAACTGACCATCGAATGCGTTTTCGCTTCGCTAAGTGGGCCTGCGATCGACTTACAGAAGATGCCGATTTTGCCAAAAAAATCATCTTTCCAGATGAAGCTCATTTAGATCTTGGCGGGTATGTAAACAAGCAAAATTGTCGCATTTGGGGCACAGGAAACACGCACGCATACATTGAAAAGCCGATGCACACAAAACGAGTCCCTGTTTGGTGCGGATTTTGGTCCAGAGGCATAATTGGGCCATTTTTCTTCGAAAATGAGCAAGGAGTGGCCGTTACAGCCAATGACGATCGTTATCGGGCCATGTTGAATGAATTTTTGTTCACAAAAATTGAAGAGAAGGATATTGGCAACATTTGGTTTCAACAGGACGGCGCTACGTGCCACACAGCCGAAGCTACACTCGATGTTTTGCGCCCTGTTTTTGAAGATCGCATTATCAGCCGCAGAGCTGATATCATTTGGCCAACTTGGAGGTGCAGTTTGACACCGTTGGACTATTATTTGTGAGGTGCCCTCAAAGATAATTGTTACACCGACAAGTCAGAGACAATTAACGCTTTAAAGGACAATACTCGTTAAGCCATTGGTGAAATACAGCTGCACACAATCGTTAATGTGCTTAAAAATTGGACCGATCGTGAAGGCTACTGTATGGCCAGCCGAGGCAGCCATTTGAATGAAATTATGTTCCATTATTAACCGGAAGGATTGTACTTTCAAATAAAAAAAGAAATTTGAGAAAAAACTTCAGCAGTTGTTTTTATAGCATTTTCAAAAAAAAAAAAAGTTATTTGGCGGACCCTTTATATACTATATATTACTTTTGGTAAGAAGATGTTGATTGAATTGCAAATTACTTTGAAAATATTGCGCACATCAGCGCTTCAATTTATGTTCATAAATATAAAAAGAAATGATGTACATACATATATATTTTTCTGTTAAGGGTGATTAAACGTTTTATTGACCTTGGGCGCTGTGTTGCGAAACTATATGTTGACGTAGCTTTTATCAGAATTTACGAAACAAACTAACTCAGTCATATTACGACCCTTCGTAGTCTGATGGTAATTGGGCTTGTATAATCAGTCTTCTGGTTCTGAAGTTATTCCTTCTTGCCTTTGATCATATGTTTACAGGACAGCGTTAGGCTTCTTAAATTTATCATATGCATTTCACTTAAATTTATATGAAGAAAAGCATTTGAAAATAGAAAGCAAGAGAATTTCTTTATTTGAAATCTGATTCATTTTATTATATAAGAAGTGAAGTTATGTACTTTTTTGCAGTTACAGTTTTTTTTTTTTTAATTAAACGATTGAACCTAATTTAACGAAAACCTTTAAATTTTTAATTCTGCAATTGCGCGTCGCATGAAACTTGCCAGATATGCGAGAAGAAAAAATCCGCACCAAAGTGAGTAGGTTCGCACATGCATTCAAAGGCATCCTTCAAAAGCTATTAAATCCAATCCCAGGAGACCTCCCAATGCGGAGATAAGACTATGTTACAAAATTACGAGAGACTGAATGAATGAATGAAACACAAAATACTAGCATTTTTTCATATAAATTTTTTGTATCGCTTTCGAAGTAGGACGCTTTCGAAATCATACCTTTATAATAACGCATACCATTTTCGATCGCGTTTTTGGAATCAACTTTAGTACTCACCATGAATTTGGTTCCCACTTAGTTGAAAGGATCCATTTCCAATTTTGTTGAGTTATTTCCATGTCAATTTCGAAAACAGGTTACAATGCGTTTTATGATTCTGGGGACGCAATTGACTCGTTTTATCGTGGTCCTTAGGCAGTAGTCAGCAACGCATTTCCTAGGCCATCTTTTAAAATGATACAAATTGATTCGTGAGACATCGAAAATTCAATGGCTTTATGTCTTAGACTTAAACGACAAGTTTCAGCCACCATTTCCTTTACTTTGAGTTCAGTTGAAAGCGTTGATTTGGCGCTAGAAATTCCATTTGCAATGCAAAGTTTACTCTCGTTAAGACATACTTTTCTTTCCCCAATTGAAATTAACTGACAATATGCCGCACTCTCAACAAACTAAATGACAAGTGCTTCCACAAAATAATTAAGGACGTGTGTTCTATTTGAGCGACGAAAAGAATTTCGAAAATTCTCTATACGGACTTTTTAAATGATCGATTCTCGGTTTTTTATATACAGAATGAATGTGTGTCGAAAATCGAGCTTCCGGGAACTAGTCAAGCTAGGAAAAAGCTAAACCAAACCAATTTCGAAAGTGTTGAAAATAAACTTATTTGGAAACAGTTTTAATCGCTCGTCGACAATTGACGCCTTGTAGGTGGCTTACACAAGAATATCAATTTCAACTTTTAATTTAAGCTTCAAGTAAAAACAAATAATACCAAGTTGGTTGGAAAAAGCAAAAAAAAAATATCCAGGCCGCACATTTCCTAGATTCAGTGATAAATTTCGAATAATATTAACACAACCTTTCGCTGCAGTCAGATCCCATCAACAATTGGCCTCTGTGCCCACACACGCCAACGCCCCATGAATATGCAAACCAAACCATTATTTTCCAACAGACGATCCTTATTATTTTTACCTTATCTATAAAGTTTACTTTTTAGCCCAACTCTCTTTCACGAGTACACTGTGGCGTATACCTACCATTTGCATCGAATCCATCCATATTCATGCGGCTCCAAAAGAGAGTAAACTTACGCCATCCATGCCCACATGCCTGCTTCAACCTTATTCTGTTGTTTCCTGATCTGAATACAGTAATGTGCCTTAAATTCACCCCTAGCACGGCACCAATATATTCGCCCATATCATCATCATCATCATCATCATAATCACAAGGAACAGGGGAGCTTCTGAGCCGGTGCGGACTCATATCTTGCATCCTTTTGGCGGTGCAAATGCACAGCATTAAATGAAAATATGCTCCTGCAAAAGATGTGGAATTCCATTGCCAGATGTTGGTCATTTTTGTAGCCTCGAACTCACGGTTGGTGGAGTGCACTCGCACATAGGTTAATGGGGGCGAAGCGAAGGATGTCTCAAGGCTGCACTGTGAAGATTCCCTTGAAGGTGAATTTATACTTCCGCCCACTGGTAGCCTGCAGTTGGGCTTTGAGGTTTGGACTTTGCTCTTCATCCAAACCGGAAGGAGATGCAAATTCCGTTGTTGCCGGGGTAAATACGAGTATGCTCTGTTTGTGTTTCGCTAGCAGTATTTGCGCAAGTTTCAACAGTATGGTTTTTAAGGTTTGAGATTTCTGCGAAACGCCAACCTAAACGAGGGTTCGAGGGAACGAAAAAAAAAATAACCCACAGCACTTTCTGTGAAAATATTATTTATGGCCTCAAAACGAATTCGGGTTCGCCTTTGTTCGTCGCTTCGTAAAGGAAAAAGAACGTTGGAAGTATAAGTTTGGTTTACTGTACACTCATGTGGCGGCTGCCTTGGCAGCGAAGTTGTGAGTGCCAGCACACTGTATGCAGTTTTTCTATTTGTTTTTGTTTCATTCACCCACACATCAATTATGAATTTCAATTTGGAAGTGCAGGAAGGCAGAGTGGGTCGATTGTTGAATTCGGGATTCAAGAAGCCAAACTCATAAGATTGCAAAGTTTCATTCCACATTTACATTTTATTGAATTTTTAATTCAAATTCTTTTCTGTTTCGAGAAATTAATGTGAAAGAGGAAACGAATAATTGGAATCGTTTCAAAAACGTGCAAAATTGGAAAATACAAAACGGCGCTGCACAGAAGGATGAGAGTTGCTCGCGAGCTCTACTTGGAGATAGCAGCAGCTTCTCACAAAGAAAAAGAGAGATCTTGAGAAGCGCGCGATCGAGGATGTTCAGAACTCAAGAAACAGGAATGAGGTTCGAAAAATTTATCAGCAGGTTAAACGAATATTGCAGGCTTCCAGACCACGAATGGAAAATGGAAACATCGTAGTTGAATCGTAGTCAATGCCAAGGATATGGAAAAACAATTTCTGCAGACTGTATAATGACCATGATGACTCAAACTCAATACAATCTATCCGACCTAGACGAAGCAAAGACATTAATATATCAACTTTATAAGCCCGCTAGAGCAAACGCTTAGCTACCGAATGTTTCAAAGTGGTGGCAATGACTTGGTTATGAGTAAGCACTAACTTATCTGCAATATATGTTCGGAAGTAAGCATGTCCATTGAATAGAACCTCAGTATTGTTTGCCCGTTCCTGAGGAGCGTAGATCCTCTAAGTTGCGACAACTATAGAGGTACTAGCCTTGTTAACATTGCTTAGCAGATATCTTCTGTGTAAACGTCTGAATCCATTCGTCAATAGGCTGACATGTCTATATCAGTGTTGTTTAAGACAAAACCAAGCTCACGATTCACCTACAGGCAGATTTTGGAAAAAAATAGTAGTGTCAAATTGACACACATAATTTTTTCATCGATTTCAAGGGATCCTATGACGCCGAGAGCGCCCCAGCCTGTTTCGAAAGAAAAGTTGTACGTTTGATCTATGGTCTTGTTTGCATAGACGGTGAGTGGAGGAGAAGATTCAACGACAGACAGTTTGGGTTGTACAGTGACATCGACCTAGTCAAATGAATAAAAGTTCAATGGCTGGGATGGCTCGGTCATGTAGACCGCGACTCAGGTGGCGCAAATAATTGGACGAGAACCTCAACATACTTTGCATGCAAAACAGGTGACAGCCAGCTATTGAGACCCCGATCCACCCTGGACTGTAACGCCACATTAAGTAAGAAAGTAAGTTAGTTATACAAACTCCTAGGGAAAATTAAACTTTTATGCCATTTTCAGCTCCTTTAAATCATTTGGATGGGTGGTGAATGCCCATGTATACTAATACAGGTTTTGGAAGTACTAACCATGTGACTTGGAAAAATTCATTGATGCAACTTCTAACAAGTAACTAAGCTTAAAAAAGTTAACGTGCTCTTCACACCAAAAGTTGGAGGCCAATCTTAGTGCTGCAAGACCTTCAAACACATTCAATCTTACTGGATTTCTAGACTGGAAATCTGGATTTCTAGACATCTTGAAATGGTTTCAAGATGACTCCATATATCAGAAACCCGATACTAAACTCAAAAAAATACAAGCCTCTGCGAAATTCCCAATTATTATTAGGGAATGAATAGCCTGGCATGTTGGTTTTATTTCGAATCATACGTTGTTAAGACACCGAAACACTATTTTCATTTCACAAATTGGATCGAATATTGCATAAGATATCGGATTATTCCAATTGTCTAAATCTATACTTATATTATAAATAAGTAATGTTTGTAAGTTTGTATGCATGAGAAAAAATTATTCCACCAATACTCTCGACGGACCTTCAAAATGAACAAAGGCAATAAATATCCCATTATCCCATTCAAACAAAAGGGTACTTTCGTGGCAACCTATTAGTTTAGTAAAGTAAACGCAGAAGTTTTTTTTTCGAGCGCTGCCGTTACTATAAGAATTATTTCCTTGCTTTCCAGAGAAAAATTTTAGAACTGAAAACCTTCTACAAAAATGTTCGCGATGACATGTCACTATAAGGAGTGCAACAGTTCTTGAAAGTCAGGGCCTTGTTTCACCATTTGTGTGAGCGAGAGGTGGGGCCGTACAAAAATGACAGATATTCTTTCCAAATTTAAGGCTGTGTTCTCTCACTTAGCAGCAGCCGCGCTTACCACGGAGATACGGGAACTCGTCATCCCAATTATATGTTTGGTAATTTAAGCAGATAACATTCTTTCTATGAATGTTCGAAGCTTTTGTATGTGTTTGTGTTAGTTGATCCCTTTTCACCGAATCAATGGTGCACATATTGATGAACTGCCAATTATTTTTACACACGTTAAATGAGCAAAGTCCAACTGCATTGGTGAGTTAATTCACATACATGAAAAATTGTATTGCCCTAAATATGGATCCTTGCGGAACTCCAAACGGCATATGTAGAAATCTTTACATGCTCCCTTGGATAGATGGTTTAAAAGGTTTGCTTGGTTTTTTACATGGTAAAATATTGTTCACGATTTCAAATTGAGAAGGATCAGTTTGTTTCGGTCAAAATCTTTTCGTATTTCATCGACTGTGTGCAAAAGTGCTGCCGCTCGTTCTCAACGGAGCTGTAGTTGAAAATGAAAACCCTTAGTATATAGTTCAATATATATGATATATATATATAAATATACTATATAATATTTATATAATATGTAGTTTAATAAGCTATTGTTGGTAAGGTGTTTTTGAGTCTGCACAAGGGTTGCGTTTTCATACACTTTTGAACACTTTGGCCTGCAAGCTGTTTGTCTGCTTTTATGATGCTGAGCATCCGAACAAACAGATGCGAAAACATCTGAAATTGGTTGTCCTTTCTTACGAAATAATCTTACGTTATCTGATTTTCATGATTTTTTTTTCAGCAAATTTAATTCGATCGAAAGCAAAGCATTCCATGCTTTAAGCCAAGTTTAAGATTTACTCTTCTGTCAATTCAAATGATTCTATGACATTCCCAACTAGACATTCTTAATAATCTCACCCAATGTCTTTCTTGTTTTAGGGTCTAGCTTAATCTTTATGTTTCCTTTAAAAATTCCCAAAGAGCTGAAAACAGTTTAATCGTTAAAACATACAAAGGGCTTTGGGACAGCATAATAGCTGCAGAGTTTTTCTTCAGCCTTTCAACCTTAATGTCTTTGAATCGTATAAGTTAACTTCAAACAGTATTATCATTATTAGCATACTTAAGCTTGACTATCACTATATACTTATTAAAACCATCAACGCAGCTAAGCGGCTTAAATTTATCTTGGGTATTGCGCAAGTATATGCTTTTAGAATCTTCCATAGAGGATCGAAAAGACTTCTATCTGGAAGACAGTCTTTCTAGTCACTGCTACAGATTGCTTAATATGAGAACTTTCGAAACAGATACCAACTGCAGAGGAGCGCCATATTAAGGAACCATTAGAGTATGGAAATGAAAAAGTGTTTTTTGACTTGAAGAAAATATGTCTAAAATTATTTGATTCCGAGCGGTTCGGAGACCTCAAAGACCACACCTTTCTGACTTTAATCAAGGAAAATAACGGCGTAAGAGAAATGGATTAAAAATCTTGATTATAAAATGTGACGACCAATAGAAAGAGTCCTGAGGTCTGACTCTTCAACCGTACAGCTCTAAAGGTAGTTGCAAAACTATCGATTGCAAAAAAAAAAACATTTACACCACATTTCCCTTACATTCACAAAAATCATATCGTTCATCTCTTTGACTCAATAAACTCCTTTGTAGCAGATTAAAAGCAAATCTCACAATAATCTTAAACAAACTCGTCCACATGCACTGCGTTGAATCCTCGTAAGCTCTTAATTGAAAACTGAAAGCAGCCAAGCCCTATCCGACAGCTTAAAAGTAAATCAATTCGCCACTGCTTAGAATAAAAATCAATGTTCCTTGCGATTTGTTAATCCGGCACACGCCATCCGCTCTCCTTACACCTTCGCTACCTGACTGGCATCAACAAGTTGGCATCAATTCCGCCCCAAACATCATTCCGCTCTCATCTCTCTACCTGATGTCATTAGATCAAGATATTTCATCCTTAATTTAAGCAAAAGCGAAGGAGACACAACCCAGCGTCCTCGGGGAGATATCACCTCGACATCACCTAGTACCGTATTCTTATCTATGTCCTTTCATCGTCGCCCCTCTTGAGCCATCGTATTCGTTCGTATCCTCGTATCTCGCCTTCCCTATTTGATCGAATTCCCTCTGGCGGAACCTGAAAAATGAAAATAAAGCCACGAACACCGACAAAAGAATGAGAAAACGAATTTGTCTCATGGCCCTAATAGCATCCGGCTTATACACAGACAGACACAGTTATCATCCTTACAGTGTTCCTTTTTTCTTTGCCTTGTTTTCTTCATATCTATAAAACATCAAGCATACAGCTCAATGAAATTAGTAGTAACCAAGTGCATAGAGGGAGTCGAAGGGATTAAATTACAGAGCAGGGGATATGAGGATGAATTACACAGTCACAATTTCACAGGTGCCATTTAGCGCCTGTTAACGCGCGGCATTGCTCTACTCCATGTAGTTGCGACGAACCTTGTGTTCACGGGAGCAGTATTCCTAAGCATCGCAATAGGTGAGCTTCAATTGACGTGGTTGAATGCTACACTCAACCTTGACTACAATCGATTGATGATCCTTTGGATTCCGTGTTTTATGTGGAACAGAACCCAACTAGCCCGTATGAATCGATACTTAACGTGTTTTTCTCGACTTCCTCTGAGGCAGAGCCAAGTAGGAAAAATGATTTACGAGTATGTTGGAACTCGGAGCTGTTTTCCTGGGTAAATTGACGGAAATGAAAATTAATGCGCGGTCTCTGAGAACAAAAAAAAGAACTCATAGATGTGTGAAGGTTCTCGTGGTTTTTAAGGTAACTTCATTGTTTATTGATTTGAAGAAAAGAATCAATATTTTAGATTTAAATGTGCTGTGAATTTAAATAGGTCTTAAGAGGGGTTCGTCAAGTGTAACATTTAAAAAATCAGAACGTTTTTTTTTTAACGGGTGTCCATCTATTTGACCTCTAATTTTTCTCGAAACCTGCATGAAATTGGAATATGTTATCAGGAGTAAGTCATTCGTTTCATTTACAACCACCTCAGTCGTTCATCAACTTGTTGGTACAATGCTCTTGATCTCAGCAGACTTTGCTGTCTTTGTCGACCTAATCGTCAACGAGTTGAATGCCGAAAATATGATAATAGTCATGCCTCTAAAATCACTTACTATTTCTTAACTCCTATAAGATTGTAAAGTGAAGTAAAAGAAAAACACCAACAACTTAGAATAAACAAGTGTTTTATTCGACCATCTGCACTGTGTGAAGGCCGGGAACCGAATGCCCCCGCAAACAACTACGAAGGTATGTGGACCGGTTATACGATCTAGGAAAATTATCTTACATCTCGGCCATCCTATCACAGATCATGTCCTCAGGATCCGAACCATCGTCTACGTACTTGAGGGGGTCTTCAGGTAGCTCGCACCATCTCTTTATCTTTTCCGATGCCACTACGGTGGTAAATCGTCTTTGGTTGCGCTGCATACCGGGGATATCTTCTACCAGATAGCGGTCGTTCGGCAACACCTGCGTGATCAAGTAGGGTCCTCGGTAAAGTGGCTCCAACTTACGAGACGTCCCGGTCGCCCCCGGTTCATTTTCGATTAGCACCAAATCGTCAACCTCGTAACGAATCGGCTTACGATGCGTTTTATCGAAGCGAATTTTCTGGTTTTGTTGACACTGCACGATGTTCTGCATGGCTTCATCTCTCCGTTGGCTCATTGATTCTGCGTCGACTAAGGTCTTCCTTCCTAGCTCCAACAACAGCTTATTTCCCATTATATCCCGCGGTGTGTACGAGAAGAGCAACTCATGAGGACTCGCCTTAGTTGTAGAGTTCTTACTGGTATTCAAGCTCCACTGAATCATTCGCAGCTGACTTGCCCAATCCTTGCCCTTCTCGTTCGTTTGGGCGCATCTTAACGAAGCAAGAATGGTACGGTTGAAGCGCTCCACCTGACCATTCGCCCTCGGTGTCCTCACAGAATTTTTCACATGCTGTATCCCGTTCTCGTTGCAAAACAGGTCGAATGCTTTCGCTGTAAACGCCGTGCCCCGGTCGGTGATGACCCTTCTGGGAGCGCCGAAATAGCCCGTTATATCCGTCAGTATTTGCAGGACACCTCGGGTATTGGTAGTCTTTACGGCTCGTAAAAAAATATATTTAGTAAAGTTATCTACTATTGCCAAGACATACCTTGTTCCTCCTTTGCCAATCGTAAATGGGCCGAGGTGGTCCAGGTGAAGGGTATCGAAAGGTAAAGGGATTCGTTCGATGTTGTGTAGTTCTCCTTCCGCCATGCCACCCTTCCTTTTCGAATACGCACATTCAACACAAGATTTGATGTACGATCGAGTAAATCGTCGCATCTTTGGAAACCAGTAAGCATCCTTCAGCCGCATCAAAGTTTTTTTCGTTTGCCTGATGTCCCATGTTATCGTGACATAACTTGAGAACGCGCCACCGAATTGCCTGTGGTACCACCCACTTGTCCTCGCCATTTACGATTCGAAATAAACGACATCCCTTTATGTTATAGTCTTTCAGCAGATCCTTCTTCGTCGCTGTCGTCTCCGTGCCCTTCAACGTTGTTATAATGGAACGTAAGCTACTGTCCTGCCACTGCATCGTTGCCAACCAGTCCTCGTCGCTAATGTTCACATTCAAGATGAATGAAGACGCCTCCTCCACCGGTCGTTCTTTCTCGGATGGATTTCGGCTTAATGCATCCACGTAGGCTGCCTTTCTGCCTGGCTGATGTACCGTCTCGAACGAAAACTCTTGAAGCTTAAGCCACCAGCGGCCCACCCTGGGGATGATCTTCCGCTTATTGCTCGTTGCCACTATCGCTTCGCAGTCAGTGACGACTTTAAAAGATTTACCAAGCACATACACCCTGAACCGCTCCAGACTTTCGACTATTGCCAGGACCTCCAACTCGTAGGAGTGGTATTTGGCTTCAGCATCTGTCAATTTTCGGCTAAAGAAAATCACTGGTCGCAGCTGCTTGTCCTCTTTTCCTCGTTGCAATAGAATTCCCGCCAACCCTACTGAAGAAGCGTCGGTGTGAACCTCATGTTCGCATTCCGCATCGTATATGGCGAGCACCGGGGGATTGGCGAGAAACTCCTTCAGCTTGGTGAACGCCACGTTCTGTTCCGCTGTCCACTGGAATTCACGATCGGCTTTGGTTAGGTCAGTTAGCGGCACCGCCCAGCAAGAATAATTTTTCACAAATTTCCGGAAGAACCCAGTAAGTCCCAGAAATTGACGGACCTCGTGAACATTTTTGGGTTCTGGGAACTGCATGATTGCTAAGGTTTTCCGTTCGCTGGGTTGGATGCCTTCTTTTGTGATTTTGTATCCCAAGAACTCGATCTCCTGCTTGAAAAATGAGCACTTGCTCAAATTGAGTGTGAATCCAGAATCCCTTAACGCGGCAAGAAATCTCCTCAATTTCTCCATTCCTTCCTGTACGGTTCGGCTCGCAATAATGGTGTCATCCAGATAAACAGCAGCATCGCCCTTTTTAAGGCGAGACTTTAAAGCATTCATGCTGGCTTGGAAGTGGGCTGGGGCGTTAACGAGGCCGAAAGGCATCCTATTGAACTCGAAGGATCCCTCGTCAGTTGAAAACGCCGTATATTTTCGACTTCCCTCTTCCATTGGGATTTGATGATACCCAGATGTCAAGTCCAGTGTCGTAAAGAACGAATTACCTGCCAATGCTGTCAGGACTTCCTCAATCACGGGCATTGGAAATTTTCTCTTGATGGTGACCTTGTTGAGGGCTCGGTAGTCGATACAAAACCTGTCAGTGCCGTCTTTCTTCTTCGTTAGCACGATTGGAGAACAGTAGTCGGAGATGGATGATCTGATGATCCCTTGCTGTAGCAATTCCGTGATCTTCTCTTGTACAATAATTCTCTTGGCGAAAGGCAACTTGTAAGGTTGAACACAGATGGGCTGCTTAGTTGTCAACTCTATGGAACATTCACCCAGATTAGATTCGCCTAACTCCCCAGCATACTTGGCAAAGCAATCCCGAAAATCGTTCACGAGTTCTTCGAGGGCCTGCATTTCCGATTTATCCATGTTTCCAATGTCCAACTCGCTTAAGGTTAACTGATTCAAGTCTCGTAACGAGGCGGTGTTTTGAGTGGGTCCACCAATCACAGAAGCCTCCTGTTGGTCCTCGATTGTGCGGTCCCTGATCGATAGTTGGTTAAACGATTTCACCACTATGACTTGCGGCTGATCCAGTAATTTGCGCCCAATGATCATTGGATAGGGCTGCGAATCATCGGGCACTACAAGGATCTCACACCAAGATGTCAACTGCTCGACCGAAACTTCAGCGTGCAGAGCGCCAAGAGTAAAACAGCTTCCTCCCCCGAATCCCTTTAGGGTTCTGTGTGTCGAGTTGTATTTCAATCCTCCGGCATCAGCATTGGATTTGCGCAATGTTACGCAGTCACTCCCCAGATCGATGAATGCTTCGATGTCATAGTTGTTGATCTGCGCCATCTTTATATATTCCGTCTTCTTCTCCTGAATCATATGGATCTGGCCGTATGTTGGCTTCGCCTTTCTGTCGTCCCTGGGATGAGTTGCCTTCGATTTGGGGCAGTCGCGCCGAAAATGGCCTGTTTGATCACACTGAAAGCACTTTGCTTGACTCTCCACTTGATTGACACTCTTATCCTGCGGGTTAACTTTCTCAGCCCCACGTCTGCTACTCGTTCGAAGACTGACTATCCAACGCACCTTGTCTAGTACATCTTGTATGGAGACGGGTCTACTCGCCCGAAAAGCATCTCGACAGTCCGTATCTGCTACACCCTGGACAATATACTTAACGAGTGAGTTTTCTCCAACACAACCTCTCGACGCGATGCTTTTCATTTCAAAAACAAACTCTTCAATATCTTCGCCTGCTCTTTGTTTCCTAGCTCGTAGTCGGTCGTGTATATCTGCATCATCGTCCGTGGCTGGAAAGCTTCTGACAAGTGCATCAAAGAATTCCTCTAAGGACGCGTGTGACCCACTACTGCTCCAGAGTCTTGCAGCCCCCGCCAACTTCATCGTCGCCGCCATCAACACAAGTCTCTCATCTATCTGGTAAATTGTCTGCAACTCCGTTATCTTCTTCCTCCACCCCTCCGATGATAGTCCATTGATGTTTCTCGGGTTGAATTCGGGTATCATATCCGCGACATCGCGGACCATATAAG
The DNA here is from genome assembly GCA_963555765.1 of Orthonevra nobilis. Classification (NCBI taxonomy): domain Eukaryota; kingdom Metazoa; phylum Arthropoda; class Insecta; order Diptera; family Syrphidae; genus Orthonevra; species Orthonevra nobilis. The sequence continues at coordinate 149,504,290 of OY743224.1, forward strand.
AGTTCCTCGCTGAACTCCCCGGCTGCGCATCTGCCATTGTCCGAGACCCTAACGATATGGATTGCGATGTTTCGGCTGCATAGCTGCTAGGAACAACCAGTCGCGAATGTGCCGCCGCAAGCTCAGCTTTCATCCGCAGTAGTTCCTCGCGTAGGACCTCCACTTCTCCTGACTTTCCACTACCATTTGCTTCGTTGCCGCTCCCGTTGCGTTCCGACATAGTTTCACTAGTCCCAGACTCCGGGTCTTGCACTAACCGATTAACCAGGTCCTCCTTGACTCCAACTTGGTTTAGATCACGAGATTTTAAGATCCTCTAAGCTTTTCCTTATCCATCTTATGCTGACTCACACTTCTCCCTCCGAGCGCGCTCCCAGTATCCCTATCACTTGCTGTATCGCTGGTTGTGGGCGAATCAATCATCTGTCTTCAATTCACGGCTGGTTCCGCCAAGCTCCGATCGCCGTCGCTGAAATGCCGCAAAACAAACTCCGAACCCAGTAATCGTCTTTCGACCAAAAATCCAGTCGGGAAAAAAAAACTTGTCTGATCCGCTAACTTTGCGGCTAGCAGTGGGCTTTTTTTTTTTCTTTGGAGCCTTAATAATCGTGCAAATTAAATACGCCGCTTGTTATTCTATTGCAACAATAGGGTCCGCTACTTGAGGACCGCGAAATCGATCGACAAGAAAACGACAATTCCGCTAACTGAGGCCCCAGCGTGTTGTTTTGTTTTGTTTCCTTTTTTTTTTAATCAGCCGATCGAGTAGGAAAACAAAAGACGGTCCGAACACTTTGCGCTTGAGTTTTAGAATCCCACTTCTGATATTGTAAAGTGAAGTAAAAGAAAAACACCAACAACTTAGAATAAACAAGTGTTTTATTCGACCATCTGCACTGTGTGAAGGCCGGGAACCGAATGCCCCCGCAAACAACTACGAAGGTATGTGGACCGGTTATACGATCTAGGAAAATTATCTTACAAGATGATCTGTCAAGGCTCTCAAAAGGTGCAAAAAAATTCCTTCATCTTAATATAGAGAAATGCCAATCTGTGATTATATATGCAAACGTCCACAGCTTACTTCATAAGCAATGAACCCGTTTCTCCAGTCTCTTACCTATTCTATGATTAGCAAAGCGGACTCTGCACATGGCTATGTTAAACGATGGTTCAAGATGTATACTTTTATAATACTTTTTTAAAGACCAATGCTTCTCAGGTTTGGTCTCTTGAGAAGGAATCACCATTCTCGCATCGCTTGCAACTTAGAAATTTGCAGTCCCTCGACGAACGCCTTGACTTTTGTGATATTCTATTGATCCACCAGTTGCTTCTAACTGGTAATATCGACTACCCCGATCTGCTCCGATTGATCTTAATGAATTCCAATCTTCGCAAGCTTTGATCTGCGGCATTCCGTACAGGTGGCTCCTAGGGACCGATATCCAGAATGTTGGAAAAAGCTAATGCTGTATAGACGATTTTTGATCTCCGCTGCAGCAATTTTATTCCTAAAAATGTCGTTTCTAACCGATTAGGAGGTGAGGAGGGAGTGAGGAGGTCACACATAAATTATTTTTAAGCATTATTCATAAGTTTAGGAATTTTTTGGAGCTTAGTCATAAAAGTTGCTTGTTTGTTTGAGGTCATCCTAAGGGCTATAAATAAATAGAAAATCAGCCCCACCCTGCTATTCTAATATGCGTCTTTTAGATCAGTGGAATTGCTGGGCAAAAAGTATTTTTTCTTTAATTTTGACAAGATCTTATTGATAACACCAATTCAAGTCGTTTGGACAAAGTTTAAATAATTCGTCGCCAACGATTTACCCGAAGATATTTTATGTCGCTTAAACATTATCCACGTTAGGGGTGAGACCCTATTCCCTTATGTCTTAATCAACCTCTTTGAATATGAGGATAAACAAAGCGGTTATCGATACATGCGAATTCATTTTTAGCCGAAACGGTAAAAATTTGTCCATCAGCCTTCTGCCAGCAACAGAGAATAAAAAAAAATGGTATCATAGCCAATTTGTGCAATGGTCGCCCGAAGACAGCGAATGTTTCTCCTTGAATTGTGCTCCAGAAGGATTTGCATACCTTGACAATAATAAAGCTACCGACGATACGCAAGTCGCAAAACACACGCAATGATATCCGCAATGGCTGCGCTAATTTTTATAAAGATTAGACAATAAGTAGTCTTCAATTTGTTACCGGAAATTTCTCTCTTCTATGGATTTAGAGTCCCAAATTTTTATATTTAATGAGATGAGCTTATTGACGCCGAGGTCGAGGTATTCCAAGGCCAAAATAAATCAACTGTAGCGAAGCGTGTTAAAGCTCACGAGTTATGGTGCCCACTTTCGGTAACAGCAACAAAAATTGTTCGTCGATTTGACATGACGAGCGCAAGCGGTAATATGTTCGTCAACCAATCAGCTAAAATTTATTTTCAAAATTCGTACTGTTCTTCAAAAACAGTGTTTTGGAAGTGGATTTCCAGTATCTTGGAATATTTTTCAAACGTTGATCGATCAATTTCATACATCAAAAATATAATGCCTTGTCTCTATCAATTTTTAGAGGGTAAAGAGCTGTCTATTTCAAAATAAGATGTGATTTAAAAATCAGCTGAACCTTTATTCATATGAGTAATAAAATAATGTATTCTTTTCAAAATCCACCCATGGACTTTTAGTCAAACAACTCAAACTTTTGACTGATGCAACTGAATTCAAAAATGATTGAGAATTCAAAAGACTTTAATCACCATTCATTTGAAAGTTGTGAATTCAATTTCAAAATACTAAAATACTAGAACTGAAATCAAGTTGAATTCACTTAAGAAAAGTTGAAGTCAGCGATAAATTTTTTTTTTTTCGAAGTGAATTCAAATTTTATCGGCTGAGGTCAGTGAATTCAAGTTGAATTGTTTGAATCCATTTAAAGTAAGTTGATTTTGTTTAACATTATGTGGTTTTACAATTAGTTTCTTCTTCGTCATTTTATCAGCGAGATCCGATCGATACAAAACAAATCGCACCATTCACACTTTGATGTATCCCTTCTGGTCCGCTCTATTAAGATCTTGATCAAGCTAGAAAGATTTAAAGATCATTATACAAAATTTAAAAATTTCGTATTCTTTTTAATGCCTGCAATTTTAATGTCCACATTACAATTTTACGAAAAGGGTCATCAAACTATACCATACATCGGATTGAAAAACATGCATTTGGTTAGCTATGGCAAGTGTATTTCGCTGAATTCGCAACACACCACCGAAAACTTATTTCAGAACACATAAAATTCACTTGGATCGCCTTGCCAAGAAATTCGGCTTGGCTGGTCTCAGCAACATTCATTTGTCTGGCATATAGCTCCTCTCATTCATGTTCAAGATATCATCAGCTCACTAAAAAATCATTGCTTCACATTGTTCCCGCGCTCAAAAGATTTAAGATTGTATCTATTGAATTCTGTGACTTCAGTTGATTTTATGCGATTCACGACGGATTTCAACATTCATCAAATGTTATTGAAAAAAAATGCACTCATTTGAATTAGTTCAATGATTGGTTAAAATTGAACGGTCCAATAACTGGCAAAAGAATGCCGACTTAAGTTTTTTTTGTTTAAGTCCCCATTCATTTTTAACAAAATGATTACAAATTTCAAATTAATACATCTGTTCTCCCAAAGAATATATAACTTTAAGTCATTAATTGTCGGTAAGCTTTTCCTTTACTTGAGTCAAAACAATTGTCCTTCAATTACAGTATCTTAATCCGAAGATCACTTCTCTTAATTATAATCAATATTTCACGTACTAAAAGACTGATTTAAAAAACTGTCTGTCCTTAACGACATGTTTCAGTCTGCCACATTCCAAATGCCTCAAACAGACAAAAAAAGCTCCAAAAGCTGTGCCCATTAAAAAAAACTCGACAGCCTCTATCGTTGTAAATACTCCCTAATTTGACAGCTCAAATTACATTTGGTTGCATATTTTCTCAAATTTGAACAAGACTTGGTAAAAAAAACAAGCAATATCTTCAAAGTGTCCAGGCTGTCAATTTGCATTTTAATTTGAACTAAATCAAGTGAACAGCTTTCGCCTAGCCACTGCCAATACCGCTGGCATAGCTCCTGCCAGTTTCATCAACATTACGCGCAGTCAACCATAGCATACAGGCCCATAAATTCTAAAACCAAATTACAATCTAACAGCATTTCATATTTGATTCCCGTTTATGTCCTTTGGCAGGATTTATGGCTTTCGCAAATATTTCACCAATAATTCCCTCGAAAAAAAAAAACAAAAAACTTTGCGCAGAAACTTTTGCTGGACAAGCGTAAAGTACCTCTGGCTGTCGCCGAACGCCTCTTCGCCCGAAACCTTTTATAAAATTATTATTTCGCTATTTTTATTTTACCATCCCTTCGCTCCCCATTCGAAATCATTTGTACGTTCGCCGTCGGTTCTGATTTATTGATTGGCCGACAAGTCCGCCCATAAACCAGTACACTTCATTGGCCAATAAATTTTCCATCGCTTAACTCGACATGCGACTATGGCTCGAGTGTTGTGTACGAGCAGCACTACGGGTATGCCATCAGGACACTAGACGCTTTTGTGCAACCAGAACCGTAGTTTCACTGCCCAATACTATGGACACTATCCACAGTACCGATACTGGTAACAACTCTACGAAGAGCTTCTGGGGCACAGCTAGAGCTGCATCAGTCCGCTGCCGCGCCTTGCCAGCAAAGTGAATGCATTTGTAAATATAAAATAAGATCCACGTTGAGTTTTTAATAAAATTCCCTCTCAATTATTTATGACGTCGCATTAGGACGCTGTCTGTAGGGTGGGCATGGGATCTTGGGGTGAATTTGATGAGGATTGAAGAGACGTCTGAAAGGGGAATTATTTTCGTTTTCAAATTTTTTTTTTCAGTTTTGTTTTTCTTTTTCAAGTGGGAGTGGATGGGAGAACGAAAGAATAAAAAAAAATAGAAGAGTCCTGTGATTTAGGAAGGAGGCGGGTAAAAACTTTTGGGCAAACGAACGAAACGAAAATTATTATTTTTAATAAACCACCCCCGGGGAAATCTAGACAAGAGTATTTAAGGCAGAAAGGGTCGACTAACTGCCGGAAGTTGACGTTGAAATGGAAAACACTGTGAAATCAAAAGAAGAACAAACACCGCGGGGGATGTAGCTGTTAAAAAAGGAGAAAACAAAACAAGTGCCATATAACAGTCGACGACCCGAGAAAATGAACCCAAATTCACCTCATAGTAACCTACTACATTGGCGCATTTTTCTTTCATCTTGGGCGTAAAGTTATACTTGTGCATAGCTTCTAAGGTTTTGGTAAAAATTCCAAATGAATATCCAAGAAAAAATAACACTAGGTCTTAGTAGGAGGGAAGGAATGCTTCTTTGATAATTTGAAAAAAAAAAATTTAACATACGAACTGCAAGTCAGGAATGCTTCTTTGATAATTTGAAAAAAAGGTCAAGATATAAGTGCATCACCGTGTAAAAAGATGCTATAAATGTTGCTATCATTTTTTTGATGGCAGTGCTTAGTTTAACTCCGAGATTAATAAGATTGGAGCCGAAGATAAAAAAGATTTGAGCCAAAAGTCTCTGCCGCTTTTAAATTAAGTTTTAATAATAGATATTCGATTTATTATTGACAGGTAGGTAGGTAGGTAAGTGTGATTGTCGTAGCTGAAAGAGTTGTGACCCCCACAGATCCTGTTCGGATCTATTATGTTATGACTAACAGGATTGATACAACGATTCTCATTGGCCAGGGGGATTAACTGATACACAAGAAATACATGTTGGTATCGAAGTGGTCTCTGCAGAGATTGCCCACTTTATTATCGGTTTATTACCAGTTTGTTTTCTTTATGAATTTTGCTTTATTCTGAATCTTGATGTCTGACATATCTTCTAGGTTGCCGAATAAATAGTTTTCTATCGTGCTTTTTCTCGTTTTTGCGAGGGCATGGCAAATGCCCAGATAAACAAGTATGCTTTCTTCTTCTTCCTCATCCCTGCCGCTCCTGCAAAAGTCGTTGTAGGAGGCTTTCATTCTTAATTCGTGTGTGGCCTTGATACAGTGACCTGAGGTTATTCCTAAGACCTAACTTATTATATTCCTGGTTAGGCTTAGAAGTGCACTACTTACCGGGAAATGTGCGCGAAAAATGTAAGCGAAATTAAAATGTTCCTTTTTTTCGTGTCGCATATCTTGAGAACAATTGAAGCACACGAATCCTAGCTGCAAAAAGGCTTCCGTTAAATTTACTTAAGTGGAAAAAACTGACAAATCGACCGTTTCACTTGTCAAAAAATGTCAAGTTCTTTTAAAAAAAAATTTGCAGTTAAAAAAGTTTTAGGCTGAAATTTTTTTCCCAGAAGAATTCAGGAATGTACTTTTCTATCTCGTTATTAAATTTTATTGTTAATAGCTTAACCAATATTGTCAAAAATTCGTCAAATAATCAAATCAAATTAAGTTAAAAAAAAGACTTGTGTGTCAAAGTTGGTTTCAATCACGTTGTCATCAAAAAGTCCACCTTATACATTCAATCAATGGACTTCTGTCTGTTTGATCTCAAAAGTTTTACATTGTTTTACGAAAAATTCTGCCCAGTTGGTCTCAAAACAATTCTATTAGTTGAGTTCGGATGAACAGGCGAAAAAATTTTTTTCCATAATTTTCAAGTAATTTGATCTGTCAACTGATTGTCAAATACAAAAGGTCTGTCGAAGACAGCAGAAGTGGCAGGTATCTTTCTATCCTACTCAATTCCAAGATTCTTGGAAAGTAGTTAAAATCATCCCAATTATGAAAAAGCCCAATGATAGTTCCATTTCTAACTTCAGGCTGATCTCACTTCTTTCAAACGTCGGAAAAATACTAGAAAGACTAATCCTCAAAAACAACGTCTCACCTGAACAAAACCCTATTGATTTTATGTCTGATTTTCAGTTCGGCTTCCGAGCGGGTCACTCAACTGTCCACGCACTGCTAAAATTACATAATGACGTCACAAGTAATTTGAGAAACAAAAGATGCACCGTGGCCTGCGCACTCGAAAAGGCTTTAGACAGCGTTTGGAGAGAGAGTCTTCTCTTCAAGATTCTTCAGATCACCCTTCCCCTATATATGTTTCATCTCATAGACAGCTTTAAATCAATTAGGAAATTTTTTATTCAAATACAGGACACCAAATCCGTGTTATCCAACTGCGACAGTGGAGGGCCCCAAGGAGCTATACTAGGCCCGCCTCCGTATAATAGCTTTCTTTTTGATATTTCCCACACCCATTTGAATGAAGGAAATATTACCTCGCTCGGCTTACTCTGCGCAGACGATACTTTAGCATATTCTTGTGACACCTACCCGATCCGGGTCCTCCGCTCTTTAGAGGAACACTTAAATGTCGTGAACGCTTACTATAAGTCCTGGGGTATCAGAACAAGCAGTAATAAATTAAAACAAATCTGCTTCCGTAATCCAAGGGGAAAGAGAATTGATGGCGTCATCCTTGAAAGCAAAAATCTATCACTTAGGTTGGATGACAACCTAGTGCACGCCAAAAACAACCTTAAGTACCTAGGAGTAAACTTCAACAATATTTTCAAATTCACACACGCTGCTTACACCCTAGATAAATCAAGGAAAGCATCAAACATCCTGCCCCCTTCTCCATTGCAGAAAGTTACAAATCAGAACTAAACTGCTATTGTACAAGACACTCATACGGCCAATCATGATTTACGCATTCCCGGTTTGGATCTCCATCTCGCCCACATTTTCTGCCTCAAGTCATTTGAGAGGAAAATACTTCGTCTTTGCTTCGGGGAAAAATAACGAATCCAGACCCTTAAGCTTTCCGAATAGTTTCTTTTACAATAATGTAAACATAACTCCATTCATGAGATACCACTGATAAAGAGGAGCATCTCCAGGTTTGATCTCATTGACAATGAACTAATTCAGGAAATAATCCGATCACATCATAACACGAACTGGAGTGATGAAAGATATGCTTCACCAGCGGTGTCCTGCAACTGGATTTAGACTCAGCTACCGACGGGTCCTTGCCGGAGTTCTACCTTTCGGCATCTCCCCGTCATAATCGAGGCTGATCCTCTGCGCTCCTGCCTTGGTTCGCGACCTCTATCGGCTTCTCACTATGACTCCAATTACATACTTACAACTCTTTATTAATGAATCCGTAGTCAAAGTGACTTCGATTTCCAATTACTGGCTGAGGTTAAGTCTGAGTATGCTATCGACTCATCTCTTTCCATTAGGTAAAGTTAGAGTAAGATTAAGTTTTATTTTTTTGACATAAGTCAAATGTAAAAGCAGTACCATGCTCCGGGAGCAAGAGCAGCTTCACTACTATAACAATGTATGCCAAGGGGTGATTAACCTTTGCACAACTAGAGTAAGTAGGCCATACGAATACAGCCGCATTGAGTAACAGATAATTGTTTATCTTTTGTAACTGAAAGAAGAAAAGACTCAATAAAACTAAAATTCTAAAATTCAAAGACATATTCTCCTACTGAAAGACACTTCTTCAGGTCTACGTTACAAAGTCGATCTTCATGTGCCAGAAAATCCAATTAACGGGAGGTCCTGCAACCACATTAAGACATGATTTAAGTAACATGCACTCCTAGTTTTTTACTAAGCATGTATACTCTCTGATAAAGCACCTTATTGCAAGCTTAAATTCTTTCGGACAGTTCACAGACATACAGTAACTAATTTATCAGCACTCAAACTACAACCCTTCGTAGGAGATGAAAAAACATAACTTAAAAGAATTCCTAATGCAAACGTATAAAGTAATATTCAAGTACCCACTTCAGGTAATGGCAAATAAATAAAATATCCCCCCATGCACATTCAAAGGACGATTATTTCACTACCCCCAAAAGAAGAATGTCTTCTCGAAACTATGGGTGGTGGGTTTCCCTTTACTTCGGCGCTCCTTGTAACAACATCGCATTAGGAGAATGGCAAATGCGACGCTGCATACAAATGTTTACATTACAGAGTCCGGACGGAATGTTTCTGCAGAAATACAAACTCCTTCGGGGAGAAGAACATTCTTCAAAATGGCCCCTTTTGCCAGGAATTCACCGGCCCTCCTCGCTGGTTTGTTCTTGTCGACGACGGCTCCCCTATATATTTTCTTAGAAGTTGTACGCGAACATGTAACGAAGGAACTCTAGTGGCAGGGTATAGATTGACTCACTTCATTCCAAGTCCATCCACCCCCCCAACCTCATCCTTGCCCAATCCGTCGTACATTTTAGAATCAGTTTGTTTGTGTGCATTTGAAAGTTTTGCCCCTTTGCTTCGAGGAGCGTGCTTCAGGAAGAAGACACAAAACTACCAAAACTGTAACTCTACTCGAAACTACCCTTTAATATTGCCTTTCGAGAATTCATTTAGTTTTGCGGCAGTCGTGTGGCCCGCACATACATCCGCATATGTATATGTAAGTGAACCGCCCCAACTTTCTGTCATATATCATTCCGGGTGGATGCGCCTCGAAACGCTAACTTTAGGCAAAAAAAAACTTTTAACATAAATTTGTGCATAATGAATAAATTATTATGCAGCGCCACCCTGTCCACCCTGTACACCAGCCCGCTCATTCCTTCGCACGTCGCGTCGTCGTCATCAAGTAAGCTCGCCGAATCCCTTCGTTCTGGCATTTGCACCAACTAACTTCTCGTTGCGCGCTCGGCTGGCATCACGTTCCGCCTTTGAGTTGAAAATTCAGCTTTCGATTCAGCTTGCCGTTGCTTCCCGTTAGCCCCAACTCACATATCTGACTAGGGCAACAGCAAAGGACTCATTTACCAGAGTTTTCATATTTTTGGTAACGCGATGCGCATTTTCTGAAAACAACCACATCGACGCGTATTATAGTCAGCTGGTGGCTGGTTCCGGGGGTGTAATTCCTGATGGCATGGCACAGTGGAATGCCGCCTAATGCGAGCACTTGCTGCATACACTGCTCGGGATTCTTATGCTCCGCATTGGAAGCGCGATGATAGTTTTGACTGATATACCCGTTCGCAAGGATAAAGCCGGGGTAAAGGATGAGCCGCTAACTGGTTACTTGAAAGCTTCTACAGAGGGAGTAATTTGTAGGTGTGACTGGATAGCATGCATATTATTGTTCCCTCGCCCTGTGCGGTGATGGCTTGTGCATTTGACGGCCATGTATTTTAAATGCGCGATCCTTTTCGCGTTTTTCGTTTTTTTTTAATGGTAAAAGCTGATTGCCTTGTTCGCGCGAGGCCTTGACGTTTGACAAGTCGATGACGCTACGGAAAGATATTGCGATGGGAGTGCTTTGAGTGGAAATGACACAAATGTTACGTTCTTTGATGGCTCTATTCGCGGCGAATGCTGCCTTAAATATGGTGGAACGTTCTGTTTGAATGATGGTTTAGTAATTGAGTTTCGAAAAATTAAATGCACAAGTTTGGGGAGGTTTTTGGCTAAAGTCATGAACGTGAAAAACAACATAAACTCGATTAAAGTTAGGGAAGAGGTTTCAAAACTAATGAAGTGGATAAACAACAGCCGGAAGTTTCCAAAAGTGGAATTTGAAGAGGATTGAGAGATCAAATTTGTTGGGAAAAGCAAAATGGCATTATAAACATTCGACCAAAGACGAATTCCTTCATTACATTCAACTTACCATTCGGACTGTTCAACCAGGATTGAGGACTTTTAGGAAATTGAAACTCAAGTGAATAGAATGGACGATTTTTTTGCTGGTTGTTTTTTTTTTTTTAAAAAAGGCGCATGAATATACACAAGAGTATGAAATTTTTATTTTTTTATTAAATAAATCAATACTTGCCACATGCTCCACATCCAACTGCAATTAACACTGGCTTTTTATAAAAAATTTCAATTGTCAAGTCGCGCGATCTTGTAGGCCGATTCATCAATTAATGGCAGAGGACACCATCCTTTCTAACGTTTTTCATAGTCGTCTTTGTAAAACTGTCGATACTTTTGCAATTTTTCGATAAAAAATGTGCCTCCAACTTTTCTGAGGCACACTCATCAAAAATTCTACGCTTTGACATCTCCTTCGACTTAGATTGTTGTACTTGTATTGTGCGAGTTTTGAGACCAAGGTACTTTTTCGTAGTAGAATAACACAATCCCAATTGCTGAGAACGGCGACAAATGGAAAAATCACGGTTCAATAGCATGAAATTGTTGAAAAATTAGGTAGCTTTAGCTTGCTTAGTAGTTTGGTTATGACGGACGTTAAACCTTTCGGTGCAACATAGCAATGCTGAGAATGTTCGACCTTACAACATGTCACAAATCAGGACCACGCTGTCAAAAATAGAACACTGGAGAGCCAAACAGCAAAAGAATCGAACATACGAAATTTTAAACTGTTTTACTCGTGAAACTAGTGAAGGAGTTCTTGAACTGATATACTAGAAAGTTGTATTTTTGAAAGATTGCTTCATCATCTTGCTGTCTTTCAGAGCAGGGTTAATTATAAATCCCAAGCACGAAATTGGAATTCCAGTATTAAAACGTAGTCTAGGATTTGAGTGTTTGAACTATTTAAAGGCAGCCAACCACAAATGAAGTAGATCCCAGAGCCATATCTTAGCAAGATTTTTCCAAATGTATCAGCCTATTTTACGACTCGCAACTTCAAGCAATGAAAGATATGTATCAGGACTGAGCATATGACTGCTGCTTATGCGTATGGTTTCGTCAAGAAGGATGTACTATTGAAGTCTAATTTAATCCATTAAAGATGGTATGTTTTTGCTCAATTCAATTGCTGATTACTTACAGCATGAGTTTAGTCACAAGTACAAAAAGTATATCAGTACCAACCAGGTTGACCTGTATAGCTTGCGTATTGCAGAGGTTCGTGCGAATCGCGCCCTTTTCGAAATAAATTCACTTTTACACCTCAACCGGCCCAACATGTTTCGAATACACTTGAACACTACTAGTAACAAAGTGGTTCAATTTGTGTGTTAAACAATTAGGCTTTAAAAAAAATTGATTGTATGATTCATATTCGAATGTGAGAAACAGTTTGAAACTGTCAATTATAGATCTTTTTTGTTGAATAAAGTTCTTGAACAGCTGATGACAAGTTGGTTAAATGAGTACAAAGAAGTAGGTGAAATACTTAAATGATTTAAAACTTATTTAAATCAACGAAACTAACTTTTAGCATCGAAGTGAAGAATATATTATTTTCAATGGAGTCCCACAACTATCAATATTAGGATATATTCTTTTTCATATATATGCTAATTGCCATCCATGCATATCGTATATGCAAATGCAGATTATGCAGTCATTGTAAGCAGCCGCAGAGAAGTTAAAGAAGACGATGTAATGATACATAAGAACTTTAATTGGAGAAAAATTAGGTACCACATAAGCTGTGATAAAAATTAAAGTACATGATAAAAATTGCTTTCACAACGCTAGTAAAAAAAAAAAATCAAAAGATTATAGCTGCACATGTAGTATAAAAAACTTGCCTACTAAAACGTACCTTGGACTCGTTTTGGACTACCAAGTGGAAATATCGAAGATGTTACGAAAAGCCGCATAAATGCCCTATTTCATCTTGGTCAGATTGCACCTTAACCCTTTGAGTCATGCTTTTTTCTACTGCAAATTTTGACCTGAAATTTTTTACTCGGTGATTTTTGGGGTCGCTGATCACGAATTTTTATAATTTTCAAATCCAAGATGCCGGACCATATTTGTGAACTTCAATCAAATTTCAATTTCAAATTTGGAATTGCAAAATTCAAGATGGCGAATCCAAGATGGCGGCCTTAATTTTGTGCAATTGAATCGTTTAGACCAACCGATCAGACATAATTCTATTGAATATTTTGGTCTGAATTTTTGTACTCGATTGTCCTTTCGAGGTAACTAATTACAAATTTGAGGTTAGATTTACAGATTATAAAATGGTGGATCAAAGATGGCGGACTAAATTCGTAAAATTCAATCAAATTTCAAAAAAAATTGGTTTAAAGCGGTTATCAAGGTCACAGATCACGAGTCTAATGTTTCATATCCAAGATGGCGGATCCAATATGTCCGACTGTCAGTAATACATATTTTGTTTATCGACATATTATCGACTAAAATATGCAGTAGAATAAAGTTTGATTGATTTTAATTTCACACATTTTTCCGCCATCTTGGGTCCGCCATTTTGAATTTTGCAAATATAACTTTGGTTTTGTGATCTACGAACCTGAAAGCCCTCGTGTACAAATATTCAGACCAAAATATGCTGTGAAATAATGTTTGTCTGGTTAGTCTAAAATATAAGTTCAGTTTGACATATTATGCCCACAATCTTGGATCCGCCATTTTGAATTCCGTCAATATAACCTCAGATTCATGTTTAGCGACCCCAAAAACTCCCGAAAAACTTCAGACCAAAATATGCAGTAGAACATTTTTGACAGCGGTTTAAATAGGTGGTGCTCTGGCAGTACCACAGTGACTCAAAGGGTTAAATGTTCTACTTTCAACGTATAGAATAAAATTTAGCTTGGGAAATGCCTCCAAAATGAGCTCAAAAAAAGCAACAAAAACTAGGCTGAACGTGACTTAAACGTACTGCATATCAAATATCGGTTTGAAATTTTCATACTAACCAAGTTCTGTGCAGTTAACACCTTTAAAACAAGACCACTCCAATGAATTACGAACTTAAGGTTCGAATACGGAAGAAGAAATTTTAATGTTTCAATTCTGACTACATTCAAAGTGAAATTCCTTAGCCCCTCCCGATCTTTACTATTGAAAAAAGCAAAGAAGTTCTTTGCAAGAACATAACGAAAAAGCTACGAGTGACAAGAAGTACGCGTAATTCACTTTTAAACCTGATGCAACACTCAAGTAGACGTAAGTCACTTGTCTAGACAGACGAATCATATTTTTCATTTTGCGTTTGATCACTACCTTTCTTTTAAATAAAGTTTCTGGTAAAAAATGTGCAACACCAACAAAAACTAAACTTTAATCGATTTAAAGTTGTTTCAAGCGTAAACAATATTCGCCTATGGAATCAGCCCCCTTGTGCAACGCCCATCCCTTATCTATGAAATAATCAATCTCACACCCCTGATTGCTCAAAAAGCGCATTCGACCATTCGACTTACGTTTCCCCTGCACCAAAATGGAGCCAACAATGAAAAACAAGCAAAGTCCCTAATGGCTATACACTTCAATTCCAAATCAGAACATTACCATCAAAAAACAAAACCCCGCACCCTCCCAGCAACTGCATTGTAAACTAGAAAAAGTGGGGATAAAATCCGAGCACAAACTTGATAACTCAACTTAAACGAATGCCCTCGAAATGCACTCGCACACTTGAAACGAATTACCGTATCGTGCCAAAGTGAATATATCCGACCGCTGGATCCACTGAAATATGTAACAGTCAAATGTTCCCCAAAACCTACTACCCCAACCCACTGGTAACTGGGCGCTCACTTAGTCCCCCATGCTGCTATTTGGCCAGTACCCCCCCCCCCTTTAAAGTTCGATGGAATAGCTTCGGGCATGCCCGTTCCAACTTCGGCAACCAACGAACCGTGATATTTTTACGCGCTCGCCGTCTAAACAAAATCGGCAATGTTTGAGTGTGCGTTTCTGCAGACACAAAATGCTACACGTCTAGCTGGATACTAGTTGGCCTAACAATACAGGCCACTAAAACAAACTACACCGAACAGGAAATAAGCAAAAAGGAATCCTTTGCGTCAGCATTTAGAAAGAAATACTCGCCGTGTATATTTGACGCAACAGCGCAAATAAACGCTGCAAAGCGCTCACTCACTGAGCACTATGCCACGGGTTTTCATCTATGAGCCAAACACGATGGGCACAAAAAAAAACAAAAAAAAAAAAATAGAAACAGGGTTAACTTTGGCCCCAAATGGGTGGAATATTGCATTTAATGAAATTTCGCAGGGAATTATTTATTCCCGTCTGGATACAAATACCTCGCGAGCTCATATTTCACTTTGCAAATGCGGGCTTCGTTGTACGCGGGTCGATTCGGTGCCTCGTTTCGCTTTGCATTTTACCTATAACGCCGAAAGAATTCAACGCTTGGCTACAATGAGGGGTAAGGTGCGAGAACCAGAATACAGTTGGGCTGACAGAAAATGAATGCACAGCGACAAAAAAAAAATGTTACGTATACGCCAGAGAAATTAAAATAAGAAAACTAGTTTTAAGGGAGTATTCTAGTCTAGAAATTAAAAAATATCGATTTTTTTTTATATTTTCAAAGTCAAACTATTCAAGAATATATCTCAAGAGGATTTTTCGAAATTCCAATTATTTTGGGAGATATCGGTATTTTGCTGACACGGCATCCAAACTGGTTCGGCCGGAACCAATCGAACAAAAGACAATATTGATTCTCCGTCTACCCGAATCCATATTTCTCAGTATAACCTTTTCTCCTTTGTATATATATATAAGAACCCAAGGTGATTTGTATCTTTTATATTTTGTGTTCACTAACGTTCAGCTGCTAACACTTGAATTCTTATCTTCAAACCACGTGGACGTATATATGTGCTGTCAGTGAAATAAAAATATTTTGAAATATTTTTTTTTTAAAAAATGGATAAAAAATCCTCAGTGCAAAGGATTACGCGTCCAGATCGACAAACAAAAAGGCGATTTCACGGCAATAGATTCAAGGCACAGGAAGACACCAGGTTTACGAGTGCATCAGCAGCAAAATTGAGTCAAACAAAAAATGCCGAGGTGATCATTGAAAAGTTTTGAAAATTAAAAAAGCCAATTTACGAGAGTTTATCATCAGAGGAATTATTGACACGATGTTTAGGTTCAGAAACTCAAAATAATAATGAATCTCTAAACTCTTTGTTTTGGATACAAAACATACTCATTCCGAACCTAAGATGATTGAGATAACGACATTTATTGCTATTTGTATTTTTAATGAAGGCTTCATTTCTATTTTAAAAATGATGGAGGCAACCCCCGGATTAACCGCTCCGAGATACGAGCATCCAACGCATCAAAGGAGGCCAGAACTGCTCGATATGAAGAGAGAAACGCAAAAAATAGTTTTTTCGAAGTCGATGTCCGATGTATGAAGCAGGAATGGCAGATTGAATGTAAGTCTACAATATCATTTCATGACTTAGACTTCGAAAAACTTTACGCAAAACTTTCAACGTGTTTTTCTTGAAACTGTCCTTTTCAAAACAATACCCACGAATTCTCAGGTTCTACTGGATCGATTTACCTGAAATTTTAAGAGGGTCTTCTATACAGAATTGTCTATGTCCATCCCTATCCCCAAATTTTTATAACTCTTTTTTTTAAAGATTCGAAACAGTCAAAAAAAGTTGTACAAAAATTGTTTGTCGCCATTTTGTAAAAAAAAAATCTTTCCAACTGTTCCGTAGTTCCAGACATTGCGACATTATTCATTCCATTCATTAACTGCTTATTTATGAAATTTTCAACTTTTTATATTTTTTGATTTTTTTCTGTATTCTTGTTATGTTAATAAATAACTAATAAAAAATTGGAAACTAAAAATATTTATTGCCTTTTTTTATGACACTTCCAAAATTACATGAAATTCATGTCTCTAGACTAGAATACCCCTTTAAGATGATCGATATAAGAAAGCTTCGGTCCCGTCAAAGAGAATTGAAAAACTAAATTGGAAAAGGCTAAGTGACGGACGTTTTGGTTCAGGATCGGTCATGTGGTAACTTGGTTGCAGACAAACAGAGATTTTTACTGCTTACCGTTTTAACACTTGGCCAAGTGAACTTTGCGACCGATCATGAGTCTCACATGGATCGAAAGACGAGTCTTCTCGTGGCAAAGAAGACCTTGTGTTCGACTTAAATCTTTTTCGAACATATTCGGTTGCGATAAGTAGATGAGTGCTTGGTGGAGCACAATAATGGTCTTCCAGCAAGGAGATCGAAAGTCGAGGGTAAAACGAGGTTTCTGTTCTGAAATAATACGAAATTTACTGTCCACGATGTTGTTGCATGGATCAATTCCTTTTATAGTGAATTGACATTTTCTGCGCATCCCAAAAGCTAAAAAAAATTCAGTGCAAGTCTAAAATAAGAACAGGGTTTTTGATCCAAACTTGACAAACTGCTTCTAAAAACGGGACAGACTTGGCATAAGTTCTTTTATTTTTCGCATTTTTCTGCATAGAAGTCCAATTTTATTTATTTGTTCTTGAGTATGATTGTTAAAACTAAAACATAAATTACAATTAAATTCAAATTTAAGGAATGAAAAGAGAAAAGAGTGAGTTAAAGGTCAAAGTATTAATGTTGGCTTAGTTAATGTTATGATTCTTCAAAGAGGAGGAAAGAAAAGACTGCAGTTTTTCACGGTAAACTTCCTCTTAATCTGATTTGATTCGAGAGACTATTTCATAACCGTGCGACTTTCACGAAGAACTAAGGGGGACCAATGCTTAGAATTGAAATCTACTAAAGAGGTACGAAGGTTGGCGTGATCTGAGTTTATCAAAAAGCTAATTTAGCGTTCTGTATTTCAATAAGTTGTCAAAAAGCATTCTATATTTTTTTTTTGTTGAGAAACCAGACCCATGATCGAATCTCCTCATGCCGTAAATGTAATGTGCGACATTAGGCTTCCTTCGTCCGACTGAATCGCAATCTGTGAAAATCTCGTAGAATTGGTACCGCAAGTGTTTTCCAAGCATGTTTCGGGTCTTAAAAGGGATGAAGTCCTAAATGAATGATTGTTTGCATTATTAACATATGCCTTCGGAGCACTAATGAGAAGATTTGGAGGAAAGTAGGATTGAAATAGAGATTCCTTTTTCGATAAAACATAACATTTTGATTTGTAAGGATTCAGTACAAGACCATTGAATAGATTTTTTTGTAAATCGTATAAATATGTATCGATTTGCACTTTGGGGCAGCTACAAAGTATTTGTGCATCGTCAGCAAAAATGTTTATGGAGAGATAGAGAAATATCGTTAAAGCTCAGATAGAAGAGCACTGGACATATTCTGGAACCCTGCGAAACCATACATTATACGGGAAGAAAATCCAAGATTTTGTCTCCACAAACAACAACTTGTTATCTACCAGATAGAACTGGGGTTAGAAACAGTAAAATCAAGCAAGCTATTCAAAAAGATTGAATGGCTTATGGTATCAAAATCCTTGTAGAAATTGAACAGAACTAAGAACGCAATATAGTCTTCATTAATAGTGGTGCAGCCGCGTTTTGCACGAAAGCCTGAGTGACAAGCGAAAAGCAATTGATTTTAGCTTTAATAATTCTTTTGGTATAGGAATAACATTTGCGACTTTATCTACTTTCGAATGCTACGAAACAAGTGATGAAGTAAGGACCGAATTAAAAAGGTGCGTTATAAATGGCAAAAGCTTCGGGAGAAATGTTTTCAGGAGCACCAGATGAAAACCATCGAGGCGCACAATTGGTCATAAAAATGTCTCTTGATTACATCGTTGACAGAGAAGACGTCCAATAGCGTACGAGGTTCGTTGCAGAAATAAGTTGGTTAACGACTGTTAACTAGATGCAGGTTAAACGTGTTCAGAATGTTTCAAGGCTGTTTGGTGGCAATTGGGGTTTGGTTGATTTGACCATCTGGGTGAACCTTTCAGTTGTCATTTGATGGAATTTGCTTTAAAAGACTTATATGAATCTTATTTCATGGGGGTTGTTAGCATCATCGCAGGAGGCCTGTGCAATCATGATATTGACGTTATAGATTTCAGTCCGATGCCTTTGACTGACATGTTTCCCACACTAGTTATGTAAGGATAATATCAAATTGCTTAATAGCCCCTGGGGTATACAAAATTCCTGCATACAAGAAATATGCTCATTTATCCTTATCCCTGTTGCATGCTGTTTCGTGTGAGTTCGGGGACACGATTGGCTTCCAAAGCATCTTGTCTCATATAAGCTGTACTGTTTTCCAAAATAATGAAATGAAATTAGTTCGTTGCCAAAATAACGTAGCCATATAGTGGCTGCTATTGAATTGCCAGAGCAGGGACCGTGTCTGTGATGGTTGTAAGAAATCGAAACTTTTTCTTTGTATAAGCTCATCAAAGCCCAAGCAGGATTTAAGCTCTCCAACCCACCAAGATGCTCCGGAAAGCAAAAAATAATTATCAGTGTAGGAATAACCGCTCGCCAATCGTCAATGTTCAAACAGAATAGTGAGTGGAACAAGGTCTTAAAGACTTGCGTTCAGGCGAACCAACCCTACACTGCACTGTACATTAAATATGTCTAAATCTAAATCTCTAAAAAGGGTAATATGCAAATGAATTAATATTTTCTGCAAAACAAGGAGTATCAACCTCATGCCAACAAAGTTATGTACAATGGAAACATGAACACAATGCTCAGGTATTTTCAGGGCCAAACTTCAAACTTCCATTTTCAACATTTCGATAATGGAGTTTCCTACATGTTTGAAACTTAAATTACTGGTTGAGATTGACCTGCTCTACCAGAGACGTTTCACGAAACTATGTGCGAAGTCTCGGCAGTAGGTTAATGAGTGATGTGAAAAATAACTCTGAACGCTTTTTCAATCAGAATCGAGGTATAACAAAAACAAATTGTGGCTTATTTTATGTGGTTAGGAATTCTTGCAAAAGAGGTTGTTGAAAAAATCAGGAAAGTAATCTTCAGTAGGCTGTGCAACTTTCACACCATCAAGATTGGATTGACGGCTAAATAGCTTTTCATCATTTTGCATTCACAATTGAGTTAGACTGACAAAATTGCAGATCGCGTTACGAAGATATGTGAAGCTATCAACGTGTAAGAGATGTTCGGCAAGCCATGCCGGACGTACAGACGAAATTTAATCCTGAAAGTGACGCGAGGATTCAGAAATTTCGCAGTTTAGTTTATAGGATCGATGAGATAGACAACCGCTTAATCTTAAGATTTAATGCTGAATGCAACACCAATCGTTGGTTACTGTAGAATAAGATAAAAAGCTGCCTTTGGATAGACAGCCTCCTTCAGGCATGCATCTATTCTTTTGTATTGGAATGCCTCCATTTGAATGATGGAATCAGACTTTATCTTACCCACTTTGGTTTTTGTAGGAAATTTAACATCAATATGCCTGGAAGAAAGGATTGCCACGAGGATGCTAACCATTTACAATAATGTATCCAATACAATCTGATGGAAACGGCTGATGTTCGTCATACCGGAATCATGGCTATATTATAGGTCGGAGAAATGATTATAACAGACAATATTGTTGGCAGCCAGATCACTTTAGTAAAAATCACAGTTTGAAAGAGAGAAAACAGAGTACCTACGATATCCGCTAAGCGAATATTCCGCTCTATCCTTAAGAAGAAAGAATACAAGCAACAAATATTTATGTGACCACAATGGTCTGAATTGCGGCCTACGCTATTTTAAAGCAAGACAGCGAGGTTTTGCTGTATGTCTGCAAGCTCACATATAACTTATCTGCCTTACCGAATAACAACTCTTTTAAATTATAAAACTAGATCCTTAAGGCAACTTTCTTTTCGTGTATACTGTCCCCCATACACAGTCTCATATTTGAAACGTTTTGATTTTTAGCCCGCCACCATGGAATCTACATTTTTTATGTTCAGTTTAATTTTTTCCCCCAACTCGGGTCAGGATAAAGTAATTTATTCGCATATGAGTTGGAATTTAATCCTTTTTACACACATGCCCTCTCGCATGACGGTATGTGGTGCTAGCTTACCAGCATATCCTGTGGAATAAAAATTTATCGCTAAAAATTTAGAATCAATGAACTGCGCTCTTTAGATTTGCATTGCATACATTCTGGTCTAGGGAGTGAAGTGGAAGTCCACATATCCTTTGGGGTCCGAAGGACTGTTGTTCGCTTTGAAGTTTTTTTTTCTCTTTCTTTGCATATTTCGAGGCGCAAGGACTACAATCGTTCTATTAAACAAACAGTTGTATAGTGCGAAGGATATAATCTAGGGATACGAACTCAACCATTTTCACTCCTTTCATTTCAAGGAACAACGAAGAGAATTGTGTACAACACCAAACTCTCGATTATATGGGACAAGGTTTGAATTAAGCCGAAGAATTGTAGCAATTTGTTCGCATCAGCAACAGCGGATATATGTATGTACACACATGTGTGTGTATATGAATAAGGACATCCTAGCGAGCTACGGGAAATCAACGTATTTTTCCGGTTGTTTCTGCCACTGTTATGTGTTCGCTTCATTTTGCATGTTCACAGTGAATGGTGCGTCTGATGACATGAGGCACATTAGAATGTCATAACGTTTTAATTAAGCCCCAGCTGGCAGAACCTGGTAGCTGACCCATTCAGTGTACGTAATTGGAAAGATGAGTTTATTTAATTAAGTCGCCAACCATTGCTCGGAGTTTGTTGGCCAACAACAACAAGGACGATGCAAGTGTGAATAGATACGAGTAGTGGCTGGGATACGCAAAGTATGTGAACGGGGACGACCGAGGTACATGTTGAGAGAAAATTGACTGAGCCTTGAATGAATGGCTAAGGATTACTTTTATTTTACAACATTCGGCCAGCATAAGTTCGACGTTAGGGCCGATGTGAGTTATATGGTCTAGAAACGACAATAAAAGGTGTAGTCGTTCACAGGAAGCAAGAGTAGGTTTTCCCTTGGCCGTATGTTTAAGACTACAAGTAGTTCGTTCGAGAAAAGTGAAACTGATTTCAATTGCGATAAAATAAAAGAGGGAAATCACTTTGCTTTTGTAGTTGATGGAAAATCGGTCCAGACATGTCAGAGAAATGCAAAAAATATTCGAATCCCCGAAGTTTGGGCCAAAAATTAGTCAATCGGCATATCTTAAAAGTTGCTGACTTAACTCAAGTATTGATAGCTTTTCATCGTGAAGTAGCTGTATGGTCAGAAAACTAAGCTGGACGTGTAAGATACCGGGCCAAGAGCACTTCCTTGTGGATCTCCAGTGGAAATCTCTTTAAATCCTTAGTAACTATTTTCATAATTAATACTGAAAGCCTATTTCCTAGCTTTTCTACCCCATATAGTGGCATCGTTAGAATCTGCTGCTGCATATAACTAAAGACTTCTTTCCTATTTTTATCAAGGACTTGAGATACATCAAGAAAGCACACATTTATATATTTAAGTCTTCTTTTTCAAGTTGAAATTCTTAACTTATTTTCTCTTATTTCTTATTTGTGTTGTTTGGTGATTTTCAGGGTCTAAGACCCATTTTCATTCCCTCGAATTTGCACTTATTTTGGCGAATCCTAGAAAATTTGCCCAATTTTCAAACTTCTTCATCTTGCTCGGCGAATCAACATTGCTTTTTTTCTGATCCAATTTATGAGAAACATGGACTAAACATTCGAAAAACCGCATCCAGGCATATAGTAATGATAAGCCGAACAACAATTTCGATTTATTTTGAATTTTTTTTGGTTAGAACTATACTCATTTTGTTAAAATCTTTCGAAGTTAGCCCGCACGAATTTTCGGTGATTGCATTGCAGACCTTTCCATCTATCATATTCGGTAGCATCGTATTCTTGACCGGAACACTTTTGTCTAAGAGATAGGTCTCATTCTATGCAGATGTTTGGCTCTCAACAAGTTTCATTTCTCTGACCGAATGGACGAGGATTTTGCCACAAATTTTTTTTTAATTGTTTGAGCGTCATGATACTTACTGAATAGGTACGATAGAGGTTAAAAAATATAAGCGTCTGAAACGTTTGACTCGGCAAAACGTTGCTCATATTCGCTCATTCTCGAGCTTCCATCACAATCCCATTTGGATATAAGGTGAAGGTTGGGCATTTCATTTTAACAACAACCTCTTCAATCGACAAACTCTGAGTAGTGTGATCAAGTATGTTTTGTAAAGGCGATTCTGCAACTGACTGGGTTATGTTCAAATTTAAAGGATAACACATTTTTTTCTCTTCTGCAATAGATTTATAGCTAGGATATATATTGGTATTGTGTTTCTTGGCCACATCTCTTATAACATTGTATTGAAACTTTGTTAATTTGGCAAGTAGTGATGAAGAATCTAGTTTTCCCTATTCCCGATGTTTCATTTAAGCAGCATAGCATTACTCTTGGGGTTCAAACTTAGAACGTAAACTTTCAGGCTTTTGTCTTTTTGATCTTTCAGTTAGCTCGACAAAGTCAGCTTGAGGCTTGAATTTCAAGCTCCAGACAGGTTTTATTTCTAAAAGCTTGGTAGTTTCTTAAGGAAGCAAACCATCGAACTTTATATTCAGATACAAACTTTGTAGAAATATTCTAAGTTATCTCTGAGGTTACTAAGGTAAGGTTTTTAACTTCTTCTGATAATTTTTTTTCTCTTGCATCTTAAGATGAGCAGCTCCTAATGTTTGCAGTAAGCTAATTTTTTGACAGAAAAATAAAACCTGATCAAAATCAACGGAAAATATTTCATGCAACAAAATCAAGTTCTGTGTTTTTTATATCTTCCAACATATCAAAATATCGTAATATTATATGGTCATTAAGGGTACATTTCAAGCTAATTTTCATAACAGGATTCCACCAGAATACTTTTAATAAATTCGCATCAAAAATTACGAAAAAAAACATCTTACCACAAAGCACAGAAATTTTAGCCACGTCATCTGACTAAACATAGCAGGATTAATTAATTTGGTATTTGTTAACAACTAAGAATACAAAAAAAAAACAAATTGGATTTTTTTTTATAGTTTTGGCCATAAATTTAGGAAAATCTACCTGTGTGCGACCCTAGAAATATATTCATAGTGAATTAATGTAAATGAATTCATACTATACTAATGACTTCAATGAAACATAAATTCACTTAGGACTTCAACTCATATTTAGTGAATTCAATTGATTTCCAAACACGATTTCGATCCCTTGAAGGCTTAAAATTTAATGCTCCAATTTTTGGTTTCAAAAGAATGGCAATTTAAGTCCTTTTAATTCGCGGTAAATTTTTTAATTCAGTTGTATTTATTAAAAAAATGTAATTCAAAAAAATGCATTCTTTCATTTTTCCGTTTATTAGTACGAATTTAAAATCTACGCTAGAGAAATAACTCCCTTGGATGTACTCCATTGTAAAAGACACTATCAATATTCCAAAGCAAATCTGTCAAGTGGCAAATACTCTTCCAACCGAATGACGGACGTCGTCTTTTGCTTCGGGATATCTTCGCAAATAACAACAACAAGAAGCTTTAATTCAATCCTAGTCTCTCTATTCACAGACCGCTGCAATCACTTCCCATTATAGGGTCAAAAAAAAAAAACTTACCTCCTATTTTCCACCATTTTCCGGAAAGAAAATAGAGCTCTTCACTTTGAAGCCGTTTATGTCCTGTCTCAGTTATTTTTTCGAATTTTTCATTTGAGATATGATTTAAAAAATTACAATAAAAAAACACGAGGCAAAACAAATCCATATTTGAGAGGGGTTGCCTGGAAAGTCTAAATTATTCCGATTGCACGTTGTGCATAATGAGCAGACGAGAGCGCCTTTAATGGATTTTAAATTAGATGGACCCACGGATTTTGTAATTAAGTTGCGGTCGCGACGAAAGACCGCAACGAAGCCTCCTTGCGTCTACCCAAAGTGATTGTCAGAGTTAAAAAAAAAAGGACCATTACCTTCAATACCACCACCCACTTGCGGTTACTTTATATTTTACCGACGCGCACCTGCTAAAGGATCTCTTTAAGTAAAAAATAGGAAATAAAATGAAAAAATTCGCGGAAAAAAATTAAAATGCAAATTTCATTAGCAGTGGCGTAGGTGATTTTTATTTATTTTTGTTTCAATTCTACTGCGAGCATTTTTAGCGCTCCGACCATCTTTTGCAATTTGCACGTATTTACATTTACTTTGCTTTAAGGATCATTGAATAAAATTTTTTTTTGTTGTGTTGTTGTTTTAATTGGATACCATTATCCTGGTAACAGAACCGAAGGAGAAAGATAGCTACAAAGTGTGGCACGTGAGGATTTTTCAAGTCCTTTTCTATGTTTTTGACTGCTCTTGTTGTGGTTGCCTGATGACAGGATTGAACATTTGATA
Organism: Orthonevra nobilis; assembly: GCA_963555765.1. Taxonomy (NCBI): domain Eukaryota; kingdom Metazoa; phylum Arthropoda; class Insecta; order Diptera; family Syrphidae; genus Orthonevra; species Orthonevra nobilis. The sequence continues at coordinate 149,529,569 of OY743224.1, forward strand.
TTATTTTGATGAGTTTTTAAATGATGATGAACTCTGGCAATGAGCTGGGCTTCATACAATTTCGTCCTTTTTTTAATAATTATAATTTGGGGAAAATTGAGTGTGGATGAAGGATGATGATGATTTTTAGATTTGTTGTGCACGAGAAACTTCGACGTAAATTTATTCAAGGAATATGCAAAATGGAGATAATTAATAATTCTTGTTTCTTTTGCGTTTGGGAAAGTTTTGTTTTGATGATTTCCATTGCCGGAAAAGTTTGTTGTGGTAAACAGGCGTGGGTCAAGTAGATATGATTTTTTTTTGCCGTCATAGAAGGCAGTTAGTGTTTGTCAGTTCAAGTACTCTTTTAATATGATGAAAGTTAGAAAATAATTATTTATTAATTATCAAAATGAAAATTTGGTGGTTCGCGTTTGGTTTTTTTATTTTCGATTTTTCGAATTGATGGCTGGCCGATGGCATCATTTTTTATCTTTTTGATTTCAGAATGAGAGTTCCTTTGAATATTTTTTCTCCTCCTGTGCTTATTTTTTTTAGTAAAAGAGCATCAATTAGTGGCACGCGATGCGCAATTTGCAGTGTAAGGCAGTGAAAGTCTAAAGGGGAGAAAATGTTAGTGCGTGCTGAGCAAGTGAAAATCATAAATAAATTGGTTTGTTGGTGGCAAGTTATTCAGTAAAGACAATTGATGTGAAACTTGTTAACCCTTCGGAGCACGGAATACTTCAGAGAGGACGCTGTTATTTCTGAAGCTGTCTATTTCTATATTTAAATTTAAATAACTAATAATTAAACTAAGAAAAAAGATTAATTTTAAGAAAAACTTAGTATGTACTCATTAAATTCCGATATTAATGGTATACTATCATGGGTCTCTATGAATAGAGTGGAATTTAATTCCTCTAAACCTCAATGCTGTCTTCTGTCACTAAAGCGAAACTTAAACCCTCGACCATTATCCATGAATGGCAATTGCATTGCTGAAGCCGAAAAACTTTCAGTACTTGGTACGTGTATCACCAACAGCCTCGTTTGGAATGATTATATAACCGTTTTCGCCAAAAATGCTGCGAAATTTCCTGAAGCGATGCAAGAAATACTTTACCCGATCTGATCTGGCTTCCATATATAAAGCGTACATTCGCCCGAAATTGGAATGCAACTCCCATTTATAGCCAGGTGCTCCAAAGACCATCTTGAGCCTGCTTGATAGAACTCAAAATCGAGCGATAAAACTCATAGGTGAGTCAAGCCCATCTTCGCTCGTAAAGGCAAGTTTATATGGAGATTCGTTTATTAGCTGCACAATACGAATGTGGAACGCTCAATCACGCTCGGTATTTCCTACTATTTCCTCCCTGATCACTTCCACTCGCGTTATGTACCAACATTTAAAGAGTAGTCATAACCCCTTGTACGCGCGTGATCTCTTAAAAAAATCATGGACTATCTTCCACAAAAAATGATTAAATTTGGCGACTTTTTTACTTTTCACTTTCTTGCGATATTTCCTTTAAATTATATTATTTCTTTACATCTTAAAGCTTATTGGGCCGTCTGAGAATGGTCTAATAGGTGAACGTCTAAAAACTTTTTAGACGCAGATGATAATGACATTGTCGCCCGAGAAAACTGTGGTATAGCCGCGAGCACTGGGCTGCATGAGAGGTTGGATGGCTGGCCCGCTTTGGTCAGTTAAAAGTGCCCTTATTTCCTAGCCACCAGGTCAACGAAAAAGGTGTCCGAGTTCGAAATGAGCACGTTTTTCTTCATCCCGCAAAAGGTTTGACGTGATTTTGAACTCAATGTAACTGATATTATTTTTTATTCTTGCGCCCATAGTAGATCCTATTCAGTGAAAATTTCAAGTGTCTATCAATTACGGTTTAGAAGATATAGGCCTGTGACAAACGGGCTGTGACGGACAGTGGAATCTTAGTAAAAGAGTCCCTTTGGCACCCTTTGAATACGCAACCCCAAAAAGAAAACAGTGTTATTTGATGTCGTATGAATGATTTTCGACATGAAATCGAGAATACAAAGTTTCTTCTCCGAATTCCTAGATGTTCCATCACGCTTCTTCTTTCCCATAACCAGTCAACATAAGTTTGTCCACATTGCTCTCATGGGTCCTTAATCCCATGCAAGCCAATTTTCTTCAATTCACATTTACTACGCACATCACGTGCCTGGGATCATCTTTACCATCTGGACCACGTAAACTAAAAACTTCTAAAAAACTTTTATCTATCCAAAGACACATAACGAATTTGGGAAGACGGAAAATAATAAACGTCAACCTTTGAACTTGCCTCGACAACTCAACTAAATTACCCGCATCCACTCATTTAATTAACCATCCCGGACAATCTAATCTCCCTGCACATCTGATAATGCTTTCATAATTCTTCTCGCTCCCTAAATCACCAAAAACGGTCCCCATTGAGAGTCTCAGCACGTCGAATGTTTAGCATTCAATTCGGTGGTCAGTTATACACCGGCTGGTTGACTTGGCTAAATCTCCAGCGGTCACTGTCAAAAAACATTACCAACCAACCAACCAGCTGATATATGCACTATCCTCAGAGACCAAGGACGAGAACAAAAGATTATACCGAGTAACGTGCAACCACCACATCGTCGCCACCACCACTTCCAACCGCAGCACTAGCAGCAGTTCCCGGACGGACAACCAGCTCACGTACTTTCATACTGTAAGTGCTGGCATGATATCCTGCCAAAAAAAAAACTACCTACCCAACTCACACCATCGTCCTCGAAAGGTAGTTCGTTCTCGCCATAGAGTCAGGACTCTATGCAGAGTCACGTAAGCCTTTGCGAGTCTTATCAGATATATATTCTGCCTTGGCACCGGGCAAAGGAGCATTACACCTGTTCTACATCGCTTTGGGAAGCCGGCAGTGACTAAGTACAGGACCATCGATACAGGGAATCAGCCGACCAGTACGTCGTCGGAACAGCATGCACACACCGACCGTAGCGTACGGATAGTGTCCTGTGGATTATTGGGCTGCCAAAGTCGATCGCATTTTGGGGGTAGCATAACCGGCAGACAAAATGGCAAACTTGTGTGTCGGTTGCTGGTGGCTTGCCAGACTTCCCCGAAGGTGTAGAAAGGAAGAGCTATATTGTTAGGGGAGCTTTTCCATGGGACCCCGTGCACATGGTGTTTGTTCCAGATTTCAGCTTTGCGAATGATTCATTTTGGTTCTATTGAAACATTTTCTTCGCGGCTATAAAAATTTTGTGGCGTTGTTTGTTGTTCCATTCCCCTTTTTTTCCTCCATATTTTTTGGCTATTTTTTTGGCCTCGTTTTTCCTTTGGTTGGATTTGCCGGATAAAGTTGTACTGCGGTTGGGATAGTGTATGGTTGGTATCCTTGAAAACGGATTTGCAGTTGAAATCAATATTGCTTATTTGGGCCAACGGGTTTTGTGTTGCGAAATTTGATTTATAATCGCTGTAAAATCAGTTCCGTTGTGCATTTGTGGGAAGCTGTTTGGCACTCAGTTGCATTCCTGCACCAGGCTAATCACCACCATAGAGGTCATGATGAATGACGAACTATTTGATGGGCATGTTTTAGTTAACATTGTTCAATGGATCTATTCGAATCTTTTATATACAAAGGCCAAAATTTTAGACTGACTATCTAGCAGTGCCATTTGGGTAGGGATTAGAATTTACTCGAGCTAAAGTAGACCAATCGATCGATGTAAATCCAGGCACCGGATTCGGAGTGTGAGTGTTCAAAAAGTGCACTGATCAACTCAAAACTGTATACAAGTCCAGGTGGCAGCGCATTCTTACTGGAATATCCACCATCTACGGAGGTTGGCTCTACGGCTTTTGGGGAGAGCCGATTATCGCGTTTTGCTAACCTATTTTGTGAAGAATTCAAGTGTAAATCCATCTCAACCATGCATCCCGAATAAGATTTATAATAAGTAAAAAATTAAAATCCTAAAGATTTTACGACTTAGTTCAAACTACAAAAGGAGGCTATCTTCTCCCAACTTGTTTCTATTTGTTTGAAAAGCAAATTTTGAATTGTCTTAAAAATATCTTCGAAGAAAAAAGTCCTACCACTGACAATCAATTCGGTTTCAGGATCAACAATCGACGATATACTATGTTTACAGAATAATCAACGAAATTTAAAATCCATTCGAAAACAAAACTTAATATATACAAAAAAAATATTTGTACTATATACTGAAATTCAAGCCTGTTATAAAGGACAACAAAAAGGCATGTGTAGAACTCTGGAATCTGGAAATGATTCCCTTCGTCGAGGTTCTAAAGAATGTGTCATTTCGCCCGGTGTTTGCCAAACCTGGTAGCACCTAGCCAAAGGGGGAGTGTTTCCAAACTTCGCAGCACCTAACGCCAACACCAACTGTCAACGACGAAACCGGAAAATGAGACGACATTAAAAACGGTAACACAGCGGAGCGGTCAGCCTGACCGGACACTAGTTGTAAGTTAAGAAAAGATATGTAAGATATGTAAAATTAATATTATTAATAGGAATAAAAGTTTTTTAATTTGGAAAAAGTAAAAGGCTATTCACATTTTCTTGATTCCGGTTGGGCTAACCGCTACAGACCGGTATTGTGCTTATTAGAGAGATATCCCTCGCGAAGAAGGCGTCAGGATTGTGGACGATTAGGATTTTTCAGTCGGCGATGCTACAGTCGGGTATGCCACTAAGAAAAATAGATAGATGTTTCTTATGTCGTTTTATACCATAATTGTGCTTTTTTCGTTTTGCCGAATTGTAAATGTTTATAAAAAAAGGAAAAAAAGAGGAAAAAATTTCAACTTACGGAAAAAAACAAAGAAATTTAATGCTCATATTCAGCGTTGCCAATTAAGTGCTTTCAGCGTTTATTTCAGTGCTCAAAAAATTATTTCAGTGCCCAAAATGTCATTTTAATGTTTGGGCGTTATTTAAGTGCTTTCCTTCTTTTAGCTCCGTTTTTTTAACGTTGAAATCTACCAAAATCCTTATGCAAACATTTGCGAACAAGCCTTGAAACAGCTTTGTTTGCCACATTCCAATGGCGATGTTGAAAGGGTTTTCAGTCAAGTATACCTAGTCAAAAGTAAAATTAACATCTCCAAACAAAATGAGTTTGGAGATTTTAAATGTAATTTGCAAATTCGCTTTGGTTTGCAAAGAAATAAAAAAAGGCTGTAATACAATGGTTACAATTTTCCTGAAAGCGTGATTTGTAAAATTGGAACTATAAAGTCTGAACTTATTTAAAGGCACATCTTTTTTGCTGTACCTAAATACTTGAATATATTTATTAATTATTTTTATTGATAGTTTAAAAAAATGCAATAGTTTATATATAAACAAGCACTTATTTATTTCTAGAAAACTCATATGTTACCACTTAAAATACTTATATTTTCAGCCGTACCCAATATTTAGTGTGTCTCTTTCAGGTACGCTCATACAGTAATTCCAGCCAGGAGCCCTACACGACTCTTTTGTCTAGCAGCATGGTATATAACGAGAACATTGCTCGAGTCCGACAAGCAGTCATGTGCGTCTAAATACAAAACAAGTAAGGTGGTATGTGTCCCTTTTCTAATGAGTTTGTAAAATATCCCGGGTTAGGATAAAACAATCCCGATATGAGTTCGTTCTCAAATACATTTGCCGATAGCGTAAAATGATTCCTCAGAAAGCCCAGGATAACTTTGTCAATCATAGACACTCCGGAAGCATCCAATAATCTTCTGTTTTTTGCTCATGCCGAAAGTCGGAATAAGCGCTTCTTTCAATCTCACCTTCTTTCGAAAACTCTTTATTATGTTCCACCATACTGGACTCACTTAGGTCAGAATTGGACGCACAAAGGCTTGGTAACACTTATTTATGACTAGAACTAAATGAATGTTTTTTTTTGAGAAACTGGAGAAATAATAAGGTATCAAAATTAACGCTGAAAAAATTAGAAACGGTGTTTTGGCTCAAAAAAAAAACTTCGCAACACTGCTCACATTCGTCAACTTCAACACGTTCTGTTTTAGTTTACGTTTTTGTTCACTGCTAGTATATATTTCAATGGCACTTATTTTTTATGACACTGTATATTCTCTTTGACAGCTCGGTGCTTCTTCATACTGCGAAAAGCTTCATTTCAAGAATGCTGAGATTTGTTCACAGGATCGCAAGGTAGTCTTCCTTTTTCAAAGCGAATCGTTTTATTTACTATTGGGGCAATATGCCACCAAGTAAAATATCCCCGCACTGTAAGACCCGCTGGTTTAAGATGATGTTTTTATTTATTTTCATGTTATGATGCGCTAAATTAACCGCGCATCCTCATCTAACATTAGACTTGCCCGATTTCCGAAATTTCGTACAAGTTTCAAGTTTCTTTATTTTCTTGATCAATAACAGTGGAGAGTGACTGATTTTAAATTTTTTTTTTTTATTTTTTTATTTTTTTATTTTTTATTTTAAATTTTTAATTAATATCTTAAACACACTTTTAACTGTAAATTCAAAAACCAAAATAGAAAACTAAATTTAAACTAACAAAACATGTCAAAATCCAGCGATAGTGGTCTGACTAAGTTGTTGGCTACGCTGTAGCGATTTCTTGGTATCTGCTCACGCTGACGTTCCAAACAATTTTTTTTTTATTTTGAAGAAAAATCTTCCCAAACATAAAATCAACTAATAAAGAATAAAATACTGCGAATTGCGCGAATACAAATTATCTGGTATCAATTCAAATTATGGATCAAACGAAACCGAAACATATCCGAATTTCAAGTCAGTACACAACTGTTTAATTCTTCTTCCAATTGTTTTGCTCCCTTTGTGCAAAATACATTACAAGGGTGAGCAACCAATAAAATATACAAAGTACTATACTACATTGTATACTGCTATTATAAAAACTCCATAGTATAATAATACGCACCACGAATTTGAAGTTTAACATGAGATCCATTAGAATTTACGGAATTCTACAAATCAATCCTCTAAGAAAACTTATTCCAAAAACATGACTTCAATTAGCTGTTTATTGAAGGTGATTCAAATTTTGTTGATGGTGTTGAACTTCTTTTCTACAGTGCTTCTTAACACAACTGCACAGTCGAAACCATCAACGTTTCTGAAGGACATGATTTCTGTTTTCGAATTTCTAACGTTCGTGACGAAACTCTTTCTCCGTGCTTCGTTCGATTCCTGTCCAAGGTAGCCATTCAATTTTGAATTGGATACAAAATTCTTACTGAAATTGAATTGGCAAGAACAACCAGTTTTCAATGCTCAACTAGAAACAAATAAATTGACAAGTGAATGGATAAAATAGAAAAAAACGACAGCAGACGATAATTTGAAATGTTCCGTGTGCTTGGTGTAAGGATGCGATGCCGTGTTTCATTGTGTCCTTATTTGACACAATTCGATTCTTAATGATCGAATGCAACTCTTTTTTCGACAATACACTTACGTTCCTTATATTTTGTCTGTTGATGCAAGGTACAAAAAAGTAACTTTGTTGATTTGGTTTGCTTTTTAACGGTCGTGTGCTTGCATAAATAAGGGACTATTTACGATTTAATTAGAGAACGTCAGCTATCGTAGTTTGCAATAACATTTATAGTGTGTCTTCGTAGCCTTCTACGAAAATGTCTGCTGGCAAAACCTATTGACGTGTGTTATTTTGCTTTATTACTATTGGGATTTTGGCTGGATATTGTTGTTATTTGGTTAACAATCTCAGGGTACAGTACGAAAGTTAATTCTTTCAGCGAATGTCTTGAGATGCTACATCTTAATAGCTATTCCGAAAAAAGTTTGAAACTGTTTCTTTTATCATAGAAAAGGAAATTAATAAATCTTCTGTGAAAAACTTTCCGTAAAGATTTATTAAAAATATTTTTAACCTATGAGAATATGAGAATATGATCCTTACTTAAGGGATCATTTCCCTCCCTTTCTACTTATTCAAAAATAGCCCCAATGCCGGCTTCCCCACTTTGGCATTAAAAAAAATCCAAGAGTCTCTTCGTTTTCGAATGTTTTCCCGAATCTTTGAACTTCTAATTTATTCAAGGTTTACATAAAGGTGTCGTTAAGTTAGGACGGAAAATTGGATGACCCATCCTTATTATCCATGAGCATCGCTTGGCCGACAATATATCCAATGGCGCATGGCCTGTGATATTTTCAGTGAGTGGGAGTATGGCAGATATATTTTGCGCCCAAAAGTCCCTAACTCCTTTTTTGAGGTCAGTTGAGGCCGTAATATACGAGTTGTAAAGTATTTCACACTGATGAATTGCTTGCTTACAGGACTTGAAACGCCAAATTGTACTACATTCTTCTTGTCCAAAAATGCATCCAAGCTCGAAGTCCTTTTGGCCGCTATCGCTATGACTGTTGATGACGATTTGAATTTGCTGGATTTCTACCAAAATTATTATCTAAGAAAGGGCGATCTGTTTGAAAAAGGGTTTTATTAAGCTTGCCTTTTTTGTAGAAGTCAAATCTAGTAAATGAAATTCTTGGTGAACTATTGATCTCTCGCCTTAAGTTCTAACGGTAACAAAATTATTTGTATTCAGAATCATTGTCAATCCAAGATAGCAGACACAACAAAATGGCACAAAATGAAAGTGCTTGTTTACGAAAATACAGCACACCACAGGTAAATACGATGTCCTGGTCACAGGTTATTTTCATCATCCAAGAAAAAGCAACCCAATAGATTCCGCGCGGCCTCAAAGAGGCCACTTTAGTTAGGATGGGTTCCTGGTCATCATGGAATTGCGGACGAACAAGCCAGGGCTGGTTCAAAAGATGCGTTCACTGGTCCGGAACCTTTCTGTGGCGTAAGCTGGACTACAGCCACAGGACTGACTAATAAATGGGAAACCAAGCAGACAAATTGAATAATTAGTCGATCCTTTCTCTTAAGGTCAACATGAAGAACCTAAGAAAACTTGTGAGCCATTGTCGCTTGGGATCACATCTAACCATATAAGGACTCCGTATAACCACCGAATGCTGACTCTGTTTAGAAGACGCAGAAACTGCTGTACACATTCCTTGTAAATGTCCAAGTTTAATTTGGTTAAGAAGGCGTATCTTCCTAAAAGAGAAATGCTCCCTATTGGATATTAGACAATCCAATGCTAAAAACATTCTGGCTTTCATTAGAAGAATGGAATGTCTGTTAGCCTTAACTAAGTCCCCAGGATACAACAGGTCTATTCCCTCAGACCGCAGTGGCCGCCACTTCTGCAGGGGTTTGGTTTAAAAAAAAAATTCTCAACTCCTGACTGATGTAAGGAACCTCGAAATCTACTCCAACATTGAACTTTCTCAGAAAAGGACGAAAAAAGGCTAACAGCTTTACGAATGTTAGAAGTTATCTTGTTAACCCCTTCAAAGTACAAAGCACAATAGTTTTTAAGGCCACGGGGACCACTTGACATGATTCCTTAATATTTCCAGCTGCTGTGCTGTCAGGAGCTATTTATTTTTATACAGATAAAAAAAATACTCAAATGCTCGTCCTTCATTGGGAGTCCTAAGGAGACTTAAAACCTGCCAACGATTCAGTCGATTATGGCATCAAAATCCAAAAATACAGTTCTCAAATAGATTCTTGTGTTAAGGATGAAAAGTAGTGAGAAATTCCGAGAAATTATACAACGCAATCAAGACCGAATATTAATATATCAGTAAATATAGATTTGCGAGGTGCCCCCTTGAAGCTATAGGCGTGAAACGATTACTTGCGACTGAGTTATACGCGATGTTCTGCAACTAAATAAAGGATGGGTGGAAATAATATTTTGGGTAGCAGGGCACTATTAGAAGAAACTACGTTTTATCTGGAGTGATGTGGTCAGGTCTATTGAACGCACCATATTTCTATTTTATGCAACCAATTTGCGAAACAAGATTTGAAGATAACTCATATTGACGTATCATAAGTGTGGGAGGAACGCAAGTTCCTATTTTTATTAACTTCTAGTGATTTGATGACGGGAATAAAAAAAGGTGTTCCGCAGATAGATTGTTCCAATGGATTTAAGACTTACTTTAAGGAGACTGTGGGAAGATGAAGTCATACGGGGAGAAGAATGCTAGAAAAAAAAGCCAGAAAAGAGGAAACAACTAAACGACAAAAATTGAATGACCTATGACAAGTGCATTGCACGAAAGTCTGAAGTTCTTTAGCAGAGACTTCAACATTTTAAGATCACGCTAAATCCAGAGATATGCCAATAAATTTTAAGTCAATATGCACCGACAATTCATCGACTTCAGAGTTGCAACTGGACTATACAAGGCTATGACCAGATTCGGAATCATGGAAAAACTCAACAAAACAAAACTCATTCCATTATGTCACACAACGCTCGAAAATATACAACCAATAACCGTCAATTTATTCTAGACTTTCAGCGGACTCTAGAAAGGAGTTGGGCTATCGCGTGATTTCTTCAAAAGTATCCTTAAAGAGAAATTTCATCGCGCAGGTGACAATATGGAAGACGAAGTCTACCGTGCTGTCAAGTATTTAAGGTCGATAAAAGAAAAGACCAAATAGGTTGTTCTTCGAATAAATGATGAGAAATCTAATTGTTTGATGTCCACCAACACCAACTGGAACAAAACAACTAGAGTTAAAGTTCATAACATACAGGATCAAAATTTGGCTTTTTGAAATACGCATCTGGCCAGTTTTTCCAAATCAAGCGGACAGAAGTGATTTTAGTGATCTCCGAAAAAATGGTGCGCCGGATAAAAGGTCCAACTTGCAAAGACGGCAATTCAGTCGCATCAAGCGGATGTGTCAAGATTAAGTAAAGAGTGTCCTTAAATTCCAACCTCCAAGCTCACGAAGAAAAGATACTCCGAAGTTTCTTTTAAAAACGAAGCAATCACGGAAGTCAGAAAAGAGTATGCCTGGAACCTGGACAGGATGGAAAGCACCTTTATCTCTGGTTTATATCCTCCAAAGATCGATGGGCTTATTATTAAGTTAGCAAGTAAATAGTTAATTAAGAACCTCAAATTATCCTCGAAGCACGACTAGCATCCTCCGTCTGAGGGCACGTATTTTTATACTCATCATAAAAAGTACCACTGAAGTAATCACAGTGCGGTATACAATTGTAACTAATTGCAAACCTAGCGCAATGATACCTGTAAAATATGCACTAAAGAACGATGCCTTCAAGGACTACATTGCAAAGTTAAGGCAAGCAAAAATGTGGGATATTCTAAAATTTATGAAGAACCTTTCACATACTACACTCAGCGAAATAATTATATGGGACAGTCATTTCCATTTGCATTTTCCCAAAAAAAAAAAGAAAAAATCTAAAGTACCACATAATTTTTTTCAGTGTGTTGAATGATGGTGTCTGGTTGTAAAACATAGCGGTACTTTTAACCCTCTCAATAATATTGTGTTCTTGTTTCGGGTAATTCTTTAGTGCGCTGTTAGTTTTCCTGTGCGAAATAAATATAGCATACACGAGTTTCAGTCGTACGTTTGAGTTTCTAATTTTTTTTTAAACGGACAAATTCAATTTTATTGGTATGTAATTGAAAACATCTAATGTGTTTAATTATGTTTTAATCAAATAATCCCTCTTCTTTTGTAACCAACAAGAAATGCCTAGGGGAAAAGCACTGTCGGTGGACGAGAGGATAGGAATCCTAAATTTTAAAAGAAACGGTTTAACCATTAGGCAAATCGCAGAGAAAATGCACAGAAATAAAAACACTGTTCAAAATTTCTTAAAGGATCCCGATAATTATGGGAAACAAAGGAGATCTGGTCGTCCACCAAAAGTTGACGATAGAGCTAAAAGGCAAATTAAACGCTTAGCGATTAATAAGCAAATAAGTCCTTCCCAAATTAGGCTCCGGTTATCTCTCCCAATATCAACAAGAAGAGTCCAACAGCTTTTAAAGGAGGATAAATAGGTTTTATGTCAAAAGCGCTTACCGACACCTAAGCTGCTCCCACGGCATAAGGAGGCAAGATTAAGTTTTGCCGAAAAATATCAGTTTTGGATCACGGAATGGCAATCCGTCATTTTCAGTGACGAAAAAAAATTTAATATGGACGGTCCTGACGGAGGACAGAAGTATTGGAGAGATATACGCCGAGAGCGTGAAACTTGAAACTCGAGAAACTTTCAAGGAGGCTTTCTAATGGTATGGGCTGGTTTCGGCTACAGAGGAAAGACTCCGATTTGCTTTGTTTCCCATAAAATGAATTCGGAAAAATATGTGGAATTGCTGGACAGCGTTCTTATAGAGTTTGGTGAACATTTTTGGGGAGAAGACTGGACGTTCCAACACGATAACGCTGCCATACACGCCTCGGCATATACAAAAAACTTCGTTAAGTCGCGTAACATCCCCACTCTTCGTTGGCCTGCAGTAAGTCCTGACTTAAACCCCATAGAGAACCTATGGGGCATACTGTCGCAGAGGGTTTACTCAGGTGGACGCCAATTCGAATCACTTTTGCAGCTTAAAACCGCTATTGAGGAAGAATGGTTAAAAATTGACATATCCACACTACAAACATTAGTCGATTCAATGCCTCGTCGCTTAGTTGCAGTTATAGCAAAAAAAGGGGGAAGAACAAAATATTAAAACATCATTTTCATAAACTTTTGCTCAATTTCTTTCAGTAGAATGGACTTTTAAGTTCTTGTCTGTTATACTTATTTCGTTTGTACAAAATACACGTTCTGTTTTTCTAATTAAGTCGCAACTTTAATTTTTTTAATGGATTTCTTTCTTGTGTTATCTTTCTAATTTAAATAAAATACAGGTTCAAAATAAAAATTGAAAAAATGTGTTTTTTTGAAGTTTCTTACTTGTCCCATATAATTATTTCGCTGAGTGTAGTTGATAAAAGTGAACGGCTTAAGGTATCTCGGACTGTCAAATCGCATACAAACCAATTTCTTAAATCCGGTTTTCGATTTTTTGTAGTACACACGAATAATTCGTCTTTGGAACTGGGGATGAAAAGTCTTATAGATAATCTAACATCGTAGAATTTAACCAGAATGCACACCAATATACACATTTTGTTCCTTATATCCTATCCTGCTAGCAATGAAACATTGAAAGAATCTTCGAAAAGTCTCAATACCCGTTTGCTTGAACAATCAGTTACACATTCTCTTACAAGGATGCTTCCCCAACATGATAATCGCCCATCGCTTTCCAATCCGAACTCCTCTTCTACCAAAAGGAATCAAATGGACCCTTTACCAGCTTAAACACTTCACAATGAGCAATCGCCTCCCCTGAACTCTTACGCGACGGAATAGTGTTAGCCAATTTGACATAAAAAAAAAAAAATAACCAAGACTATCCAAGGATAAAGCCTTCAAGAACCTTTATCGGTTGTGTATGTTTGTTGCAATGTCATGTGGACATGTGCAGAATGAACACTTATGTGCAATTACTACTTTCTCCGCCTGCTTGTGGGCCCTCTACAAGGCGGACACAGGTGAGTTTGGATTTGTTTCCTTGAAAAAAAAATAAAAAAAAACTCTCCTTTGTTGGACTGAGTCACTATCTCTAAGGATATCGCCTAGCCAAAGTTGGTGTGTTTATTATTTATGGGCCATTTGATCACTCTCGGAATTCCTGCCCCACCATCAGTAACATGGGCAGAAAGGGAAATTTGTGGATAGTCATCCAGTGACACATTCCCGGTCGCCCATTATTCACCGTTTGGGGTGTAATTCAATAATTGCGTTGGTGAGTGCCAGCTTTTCCGATGTTTTGCCATCGAGCAATAAATCACAACGGGCCAAAAGGGGTTGATTTATTGTCGTGGCCCTCATTCGCTTCGTTTTGTTAAATATTTTATTTATTTATCTCTTTATCTATCTGTTGTTGTGTTTTGTTTTTCTTTTACTTTGGTTGGTGCTCAGATCCTCTGGAGTTCCCTTCTATTGGCTTGCTCCGGATGCTCATGCGAGGACATTCGGCTACAAAAGGATGCTAATATGTTTTTGGAAGCGAAACGCATTGGAACTTAAGTCATTTTTTTATGTGTCACTTTATAAGTCTGGCTAGGACATCGACATACACTCTTATGGGTCAAATTTCAAAACGGCAAGATACCGAAGAGGGAAATGTCGAATTGTTGGACATGTGTGTTGCCCGGGTTGTGAAATGGATTGAGTTACTTTTCAGGGCATTTGAATATTTTTCTCTTTTTTCTCGGTGTCATCCATTTTCTTTTTGGGACTGGAGCGTTCAGTAAGAAAATCGCTTTGTCATCATGAAGGGAATTACGATAATATTGGAACGCATTGCAGGCAATCTGACTTGTTAAACCATCGGAAACGGTTTGAAAATGGGTGGATTTTGTGGGTAAGCGTTTCTCCCAGGATTTTCTGTTCATTGACAGTGATTTCGAAATGCTTGTTTTTTGTTTATTTATAAAATTCGTTGCTATTGAAAGAGATCGCAATTTTAAGAGGCTCGGAACTCAAAATTTTAACGTATGTGTAAAAAGTTTGTGTATGCATGTATGCAGAACATTAGCTTTCGAATGCTTACTGATTGCATTCAAAGCGTAATTGAATGATGAACCACGAAAAGAGTTACGTTTAATTTGGGTTAGGTTAGGTTAAGAAACAAAACAAAACTTTTCAAAAATGTAGACAATTTCACTTAGGATGCACAACAAAAATTTGATAGTTCGTTTTCTACAATTTTCAAGTGTTTTTTCTACATATAAAAATAAATATAAATTCAAACACTGACTTTCATTACTTTCCGGAAAGCTTTTATTTTTTCATTTTATCATTAAAGTTTATTGCAAATAGTTTCATCAATATTATGTTTATTTAGCCCAATGTTAATAAAATACATAATATTTATAATAAAATACATTTTCGTTGAAAATCGATCTCATGCTTGCTACTTCTTCTCCAAATTTTTCTCGTTTGATATTGTACACTGATCTCGAACCTTATTGTGAAGCTCGTTCCGAAATAGCTCTTTAAAAATGAGGTCGAATGGTTGAGCAAGCCCTATCTTTTTCAGTTCAGATTTCCTTGGCAAACCTTGAAAGTATATTTCGGATCGCAAGCCCGATTATAAGATGCGATCTTCTTATATTTGTTTAGACTTTTCTTTATATAAGTCGATATGGATGAGGTCTGCAAAACCGGTGGCGGATCAAACATCCTTAGTTTGGACAATACATAATTTTTCTTTAGTTTATCGGCTAACTTCCAACACAACAGAGTTGTCAAAGAATTCAAAACTTTTAATCAATGCAATTGAATTTAAAAAAGACTGCAAATTTAAAAGTCTTAAGTCATTTGAAAGAATGACGCTGAGTTCATATTTTTTTTTTATTATTTGGTAGCTCTTCAAGAGGATATTAATACTCTTATAATGCGTGTAGCACAGAGCGGAAAAATTAAGAGGAGAATGAATGATTCTTGTAGTGGTTTAAGAAACTCAGGTTTATTTGGTTTCAACTCTCTTCCGTAGGTGGAGCCCGAATCGGGACGGAGGGTTTTGATATCGACCTACTAGCTTTCACCTAATTCGCAGGACTTTATTCGACATAAGTTTGATACATGAACTTTGAAAGTTTGAAAGATATAGCTGGACATCCCGCTGTCAATGTTATGCCTTCACAGCAGAGCCATCTACACATAATCTGCACTAACCACTATATTAAAACACGAATTAGGTATTAACCGATACAAGAATCACTCCAACAACGCCGGACTACTATCGCTGGTCGACCAATCCAGTGATAGTGCCCATTAACTTAATTCCAATGGCAAATGGTGATTGGACCAGATTCGAAAAACTAGCCTGGGACCTGTCAATTGAATCAATTGAAAAGTAGGCGCTCTACCAACTCCACCACCCAGCTGTATATTATCCTTCGAAGTATCTTTCAATCGGTTTAAATCAGTGAATTCAATTCAAATTTTTTGAATTCTTCAAAGTAACTGCACACATGTAGTTCGGCTCATTCATATTCAAGATATTTTCCGCCCAGCTGTTCTAAAGAAATAAAATTCTATATTTTGACTTCAATGACTTCAGTTGCCGACTTAAGTTATCATAAATTGAATTCGACTTAATTTAATGACTTTTTAAGATTGAATGCTCCAATTCTTCAATTCATTTATATAATGTCACCCTACATTGGCTTGGCAAGAGAGAACGGAATCCCCGAAAATTAAGTTCTTTTAGAAAATTAAATCAAAATAGTCCCTTATACGTAAAATTTAGTTATTTCGATCGATCAGAGGTGAATTTCCTTAAACCATCAGCAATCTCTTGGAATCTGACCGGCAGGAATTATGTATCAATATATTCAAACCATTTCTTAAATAGTCCAATTGTCATTATTTAACAGAAGGGACAATATCCTCAGCTGTAACCAACCTCTGCTGTGAAACACGATTCGCAACTTCATTTCTAAGGCCACCTTGAAATCATCTTGACTCCAAACTTCAAAGCAAATTGAATGTTATATTAAATTTATTCTACTCGATATTATGTCAAAGATAAACTATAAATAAAACATTATACATTTTGCAGATTTTGGGGAAAAATTTAGGTCTGAGTCTTTTCTTTACAAATATTTATAATAAAGAGGTTATGTTTATATGTTTGCATGTTTGAAGTTATCTTAGAAACTATCCATCCGATTTCAGAAATTCGTCCAACAATACTCACAATGGACTATAAACTATCCCGTTTTAAAAAAATCGTCTTTCGTGGCGACCAATTATTTTATAAAAGTTGTTGAAAAAGTGGTAGTTTTCTGCGAACGCTGTCGTTACAGTATGGGATATTTATTTACTTGCTTTCTAAAGAAAAGTCTTAGAACGGAAAAGATTCTATAAAAAAGTCTTCGATGACATATCTGTATACATACTACTGTGTCCAAAAACTAAGGTGACATTGTATTTATTTTGAAAATTCTTTATTTATTCTTCCAAATCAATTTCATCCCCTTCAAAGTAATCCCCTCCCGATGCAATGCACTCATGCCAACGGATTTTCCAATCTTTGAAATACTGGTTGTAGTCACTTTCCGGGATGGCCTTCAGTTCCGTCTTCGCTGCGGCTTGAATCTCCTCTATCGTATCAAAACGGTGTCCCCGGAGCGGTCTTTTGAGCTTGTTGAACAGCCAGAAGTCGCACGGCGCCAGATCCGGTGAATACGGTGGTTGCGGAACGATATGGGTTGAGTTTTTGGCGAAATGATCACGAATTACGAGTGCGGTATGGGATGGTGCATTATCGTGGTGTAAAAACCAAGAATTGTCTTTCCACAATACCGGCCTTTTTAGGTGGATAGCGTTACGCAAACGACGCATAACGTTCAAATAATATTCCTTGTTGACTGTTTGGCTGGTTGGAAGGAATTCATAAAGCACAACACCACGATAATCGAAGAAAACAGTCAACATGACCTTGATTTTTGAGCGACTTTGGCGCGGTTTTTTTGGTCTCGGCTCTCCTTTGGCACGATATTCGCTCGATTGATCGGTTGTTTCGGGGTCTTAAGCATAGATTCAAGTCTCATCGCCAGTTATAATGCGTTTCATGACATCCTGGTAGTCGGAAAGCATTGTTTCACACACTTCAACGCGACGCCTTTTTCCCAAAAAATGCAATGTTTTCGGTACCAGTCGAGATTTGACGCGCTTGAGGCCCAAAGCATCCTTCAAAATGATATTGACTGAGCCTTTCGATAAGCCAACTTCATTAGCAAGGTATCTAATCGTTAATCGATGGTTTTTCAACACCAAATCTTTGATTTGTTGGACGTGAGCTTCATCGGTTGAGATTGATGGTCGCCCAGAACGCTCTTCGTCTTCGCCACGTTCACGGCCGGCTTGGAAATCACTATACAACTTGTAAACATTTTTTTTAGACATAGCCTCATCATCAAAGGCTTTTTGCACCATCCTCAACGTATTCGCAGCAGGAAATTGATTCCGCAAACAAAATTTAATGCAAATTCTTTGCTCAATAAATTTCGACATCGCAAAAAACGAAAAACTCACTTTTAGTAGCTCACAATTTCACATAGATGTCACTGACAGTACTACCAACCTAAAAAGAAAGAAAAATTTCCAAATCCTTCGACGCGCGCAGTTTAAATTCATATGTCACCTTATTTTTTGGACACAGTAGTATATATACTACAAAATATATTTAAAATCAATTCCAATCTGTGTCTAAAGACGTTGAGTAAACAATTTTTTTATGCATACGAAACCTACGCAGGTGAAGTCGCGGGATGGCTTCTTTATAATTTGCAATTTCTCCAAGACAATAAGAGTAGTCATCTTACACAGAGCGAGCAAGTGATAAAGGAAAGAATAAAGTCTTTCGACTTCCAACTGCAAGAATTGTCCAGAAGAGTAATCTTCCATCCTGACAGGGTACTATTATGTTATATATCAAGATATAACTTAAATAAACATTAGTTTATTTGTCTTAAAAAAAATAATTTTATTTTTACTGCTCTGTTGGGCAGAGCTTCCCCTTACAAAAACTAAAATCAACTACACAAGAATTTTTCTTAACTTAGCTTAAATACTAAACCATCTGCTCCATATTCATCACCTCGCGACGAATCGTTCCCACAGGTGTCTTCCGATTACAGCTGCTGGACATCGTTCCCACAGTCGTCTTCATATTACCGCTGCCGTACGTGATGGAATGTTGGAATTTGCACAGCATCATGTTATTCAGACGATCGTGTCATCATTCGGGTGCTTAGGTGTTTGCCGTTATTTGAGGAGAATAACTTTGGATGATTTTTGAGTTAACTCCTCCCCGCTTAATTTTCGAACGTCCTCGTTTGAACTCTTTCTAGAAGAGTGGAATTTTGTTCAATCTGGAAACTCTT
This sequence comes from Orthonevra nobilis, assembly GCA_963555765.1. Taxonomy (NCBI): domain Eukaryota; kingdom Metazoa; phylum Arthropoda; class Insecta; order Diptera; family Syrphidae; genus Orthonevra; species Orthonevra nobilis. The sequence continues at coordinate 149,548,544 of OY743224.1, forward strand.
GGACTCTTATGCTGGCCATTGGTGGTATCCTCGCTTGCCCCTGGTGCAAGGTTTAATGAGTGAGCTTCTGACGGATTCACTGATTGTGGTTGAATTACAATCTTAGTGTTCTTGGCTTTGCGTTTAATGTACAGGTAAACCATAATGATGATAGCTATGATGATGCCAATTGATGACAGGCCAAAGTTTATGAATTGCTTCTTGGTGTTATCGCTATTTATGAGTCCTATGAACTCTCTGTTGGTAAGATGGAGCTCTTTTACCATTTCTAGGGATAGCTTTTCTTCCACATTCGTTATTGGTGATGATGGCTGCAGTAGAGCGGGAATCGGTTGAACAATAGAAACTTCTGTTGAATGCAATGTAGCTTTGCCAATTTTAACTGTTGAGTTCTGGAATTGGAGAATGAAGGACCCTGTGAGGTTCATCTTGTCGTCGTCAATTTGAATAGTGCCATTGTACTGGTTTAGAAACAGTGTTCCACTATCTATCTCTTCCACGGTTGGTACGTGTTGATTATTTATGATGGTGCATGAAGATGGTGAATTGTTGAGGAGCTTTGGTAGACACGAAGTGTTACTTATATCTATGATTCTATTCTTATTACATATTATAAGGTCTTCAAATGAATTACAATTATTAAGTATACCGAATATTGATTTCTTACATTTTAGTATAGTATTGAAGTTAATTTTGTTTATAGTATTTCCCCTTTTTATAGGTCTCACAATTAATCTTTTACACATTTCTTTTTCAGTAGTTGGTATATCTATTATATATAGAATATTGAAATTACTTATCGCTATTCTTACGTTACTAAATTCTAATATTTGTTCTATACTTTTATAGGGTAACTTATTTTTTATAACCATATTTTTCATTATTTTTTCTTCGAAATTTGTTAGTATATAGGAATTTATAATGTTGGCTTTAGCCCATTCTATTGCATAATCAATGTTTGTTACTTCTTCTTTTATTATGTCTATTTTACTTCTTATTACAAGTGCGTATTCTTTTTTTAAATTATTTGATGCCTTATAGTCTTTTAAAATTTCGTTTTCAATTCTAGTTAAATCGTTAAATTTCTTTTCTATAATATTATTAATTAAAATTTGTCTATTGTTGTTTTCTGCCAGTTCATTGATTTTTGATGTTAAAATCTTCGGATCGTCATGATCAGGAGATCCTGCCACCCATTTCCATGCAGAACCCAAAAAGTCTAATGAGCGTTTCGTCTTACTTATCGGCTTTAATCTGTCAATTTGTCGTTGGGTTTTCTCAATGTCATGAATCATGAAAGCGTACATCGGGTCTTTGTCACTGAATTTAGTAGTCACCGTCTTGTTAATTTCGTTCAGTATGTTTTGGTATAAGTCGATGTTTATAACGTGAATAATTTTGAAATGTCCGTTTTCCAGCATTGCAGTGCCATTGTCTAATGTCAGTAGTTGTGCGTTGGAGTAGTCAAATATTTGGTAGTCAGTCAGTACGTTCCCTATCAGTGTCACCAACCTATGAGTAAAACGGTTTAGTTCTTAATATGTGCTTTATGCACGATTTTACCTGACTTAGTTAATACGGTAGTAACCCTGTCTTCTGCAATAATTTCTTTTTTGTATCTTGCAGTAAGCTTGGACCCTAAGCGCCTATTTATTTTAACATAAACGATATCTCCTGTCTTATATGTCTTTATTGGTTGCTTACTCTTATTGTGATAGGTCAAGTCTTTGTCCTGCTTTTTGGTAATTTTCTTTATATTTTCTATCCTAGCTTTCTCAAGCTGAATCGGATCGGTGCTTACCCTTCTTCCAAAGAATACTTCAATTGGTTTTTTTCCTGTGACCGAGTGTATTGACAAATTATAGGCGTAGACTGCTTTTTCTAGAAGTTCCGTGAAGGAAATTTGTATGTTCTCAGCTTTGAGACATCTCATGATTTCGCCAAGTGTTGAGTGAAATCTTTCGATTTGACCGTTTACGGCACTCATATACGGCGGTGTTCGGAACATTTGGATTCCTAACTCGTCCTCGATCATAAAACTGATTGAAGCTGAACTGAATGTTTTTTCGTTATCAACCACCACAGTCTTAGGTAGGCCAAAGGCGAAAAGAACTTCTCTCAGTGGCTGTCTCACATCCTCTACGGCTTTTGAGCTTATAATTCTTACATGAACGTATTTGGAAAATTTATCGATTGCAGAAAGGACAAGCTTTCCTTCGGTTGAGAAGATATCTATATGAACTATTTCTCCGGGATATGTCGGAATGGGAGTAGACTGTAATTCGGGCTTATTAGGGTGCCTATCGTACTTATTTTGTTTGCAGATGTTACATGTTCTAGTAATTTTTTGAACCTTTCGGGACATGGCTGGAAAGTAGTATTTTTCGAGAATTTGGTTTTTGTTTTCCTTTTCATTGCGGTGTGCTCGTTTATGAACTTGGATGATAATGTCTTCTTGCTCCTGCTCGTTTTTAACATCTGTAACTTGGACCTGTGTAAACCTAACCCTATAATTGCTGAAATTAGAAGGATATATTTCCTGAATCATTCCCATGATATGTTCTTCAGTTTTGATTGCGTTAATAACTGAGGGATTGAGAAGCTTCTTTAGAATTGTCTTGAGTTTTTCTGGGGTATATTCTGGTTCGATGATAGTGTGTCGATGAAAAGTTGGAAAGATTATTTCGAATTTGTGATCTGATGGCTTACCAATTTGAAGAAAAAGTTGGTTTTTGAAAGCATTAACCGGTACATCAACGCTAGGGATCAGATTTTGTGGTGAACTTTCGTCACTGTGAATTGTGGATGACATGGAATTTAAGAAACTTTCATGCGGTGGTCGAGAGAGTGCATCTGCAACTATGTTGGTTTTACCGGGCTTATATTGGAGTTCATAATTGTATTCCTCCAATATTGCCTTCCAACGTTTCATTTTTGCGTTATTGTTCTTGTTGCTCAATGCGTAAGTCAGAGGTTGGTGGTCGGTATATATTCTGACTTTGGCTCTACCATAGAGGTAATTTCGTAGGGATTTCAAGGACCATATTATTGCCAGCATCTCCTTCTCATTTGCGGCATAATGTTCCTCTGATTTATTTAAAGTTCGTGATATGAAAGTAATTGGTCTGTCTTCCTGCGAAAGTACGGCGCCAATGGCATAGTTTGACGCATCAGTAGTAAGCTGAAACTCTTTGTTGAAATCGGGATATGTGAGAATTGTTTCTTTTGAAACGAGACTTTGTTTTATTTTATTGAAAGATTCTAGGGCTTTTTCATCGAGAGTTATTGGATGTTTGTTGGATACACTTTTAGAAACTTTGCCTTTCTCTCCTCTTAGAAGACTCGTCGGTGGTTTTGCTATTTTGGCATAGTCCCTTATGATTCGGCGATAGTAGCCGGATAATCCTAAAAAGGATCGAAGATCTTTTAAAGTTCGAGGACTTGGAAATTTAAGAATTGCCTCTACCTTAGACGGATTTGTTTTAATGCCATTTTGAGAAACAATGAAACCGAGGAATTCGACTTCACGCTTGAAGAACTCACATTTGTCCAGTTGGACTTTCATGTTAGCTTCTTCCAAGGTTTTGAAAACTTTCCGAATGTTTTCTGCGTGAGATTCTTCGTCTTGACTAAATATTATAATATCGTCTATATAGACGTAACATATCTTGCCGATATGTTCGCGAAGAATGTCATCTAAGGTTCTTTGGAATATGGCGGGGGAATTTTTCAATTTCAGCCCAAATGGTAATCTAGTGAACTCGTACTTACCGTTGTTTACTGAGAAGGCAGTCTTCTCGATGTCTGACTCTTTAAGAGGGATTTGATGAAATCCGCTTTTTAAATCTAGGACACTAAACCAGTTATTTTTGCCGAGCTGAGAAAGTACTTCGTTTATTTCCGGTATTGGATAACGGTCAGCTATCGTGACTGAGTTTAATTTCCTATAGTCAATAACTAGGCGATACTTTTTTTCGCCGGATGCGTCCATTTTCTTAGGCACGATCCACACTGGAGAGTTATAAGGTGACCGTGAAGGTCTTATTATTTCATTATCGATCAAATCTTGAATTTGTTTCTCCACTTCTGCCTTAAGGGACATAGGATAGGGATAGTATCTAGAATAAACAGGATTCTCATCCATCGTCCTGATCTCTCCTTTTACCGTAGTGGTAAAAGTGAGTTTTTCATTTGGTTCATCAAATAGTAAAGGGTGAAATGCTACCAAAGAATTAATAGCTTTCCTCTGCTCTTGAGTCATGTGATCCGTTCTGATGTTAATTGAATTTACGTCTTGAGAGGGTTGGTATTTTATACGGATTTTAAATTGGTTTTGTATTGTCATATAGTCTTCATTAGTATGGATAATGGCTGACAATTCCTTTAAACTGTCATGTCCGAGTATTCCGTGAAATGATTTGAGTGTAGGGAGCAAGTAGAATTTGATTTTGGATTGGAGGCCGAAAAGGTTAAGATATGTGTGGTGAGTGACTTGGATACTTCCTGCTACGGAGTTAGCATAGAAGCATTGCTCGTTTGGGAAAGATTTATTAATCAAATTGGGTTGGACGTAATTTTTGTTGGAGCCTGTATCAATTAAGAATTTTAACATTTTCCCGCTCTCCGTGCGGCACTCGAAATACGGCAACGAAGAGCTTGTTAATCTAAAAAATGTACGTCCGTAAAGTCGGTAGTCTCTACAGGATTATTGGTTTCAGGAATGTCTTGAATATATTCTTCCAGAGTGTTCTCAAATTGATTGTTTTCAGAGATCATTGCTTCATTATATTCAGTCATTTCTGGGTCTGGTTCTATATAAAAATTTTGCTGTTGGAATTGGGATGGATAGGAGTTTTGTTGAGGAAACTTTCCTGTCGCTCCTGCCTCTGCAGGATATTGTTGTCTATTGTACTGATTTATTCGTCCTGTCTGAAAAGAACGTCCTTGTGTAACTAATTCTTGCTTAACCTGTGGTTTCTGTGAGGATTGGTAGGGATTTTTATGAAAAGGTGTAGGGTATTGATTGCGGATGAAATTTGGTTGAGTCTGTTGATTGTAAGGCGGCGAGTTCGCTTGTGCTAAAGGTAACTGATATACTTGAGGATATTGTATTGGTCTGTTCATGTGTGCTTGAGGGTATTGTACTGGTCTATTCATATGTGCTTGAGGGTATTGAACTGGTCTATTTGTGTACGCTTGAGGATATTGTGCTGTTCTATTCATATGTGGAACTGAACCGAAACGATGCGGCGAAAATGTTTGCGTGTGCGATGAAATGTGTGGTTTTGCATACGTATAATTTGTACGAAAAGCCTGATTTTTGTTCGCGACATGGCTCCTAAAATTTTGATTTTCCAATTTTAAGCATATATGTAGTGCTTGCGGAAGATCAACCGGTTCACGGATTGCTAGGAGCTTTGGGAGGTCTCCTTTTAAGCCTCGAACGAAAGTATCCAGAGCCTTGTCTCGATACGTTTGTGTTAAAAGTCTCATAGCCTCATTGCCGATGTCTAGACAACCTATTTTATTTAGTATGAGGGACAGGTGGCTGTAAACTGCCTGGTAAAAGGTTTGGATTGACTCATTACCTTGTACAAGAGAATTGAGTTGGTATTCCAAGGTGCCAAGGTCTCTTTTGTCAGCGTAATGCATGACGAGACATTTAGAGATGGATCTCCAATCTAGCGGGGTGTTATAGGACTCTAAAGCTATATCTGCATTCCCCACAATTTTGTTCCTCACTACGCTGAGGATGCCAAAATACTTAGGAGTGCCACGTAGAGGTTCATATAACTCGAAAATCCTGTCCACACTCCTTTTCCATGATATGAATTCTCCGGGGTTTCCAGAAAATTCTCTGAGGCAACGGACAATGTCCGGAATTTTATCCAAATCGGCTAGATTACCTTTGTGTTCCAATGAGATTGTTTGATCATTTCCGCTAAAATGATCAGCATATGGGTTCAGAACGCTTTGAACCAAAGAGGGACCTTGTCTTTCCAGGACACTACACACAATTTGTGTGATCAACGCGTCTAACTCTGGGGTTGACCCGACCGCTCTATTCATGTCCACGCGGGACGAAGTTGATTGAAAGGAGCAGTTAGCATTACTGCTGGGGTTGTCAGTACTTATTGTAACCTGAGGGTTTCTGATAGGAGGGTTTGGTGCTATGGATTCGGGCGAGTAAGTACCTGATCGAAGGTCTGGCATTATTCAATTTTATTTCAGTAACGGGAAGGAACAAAATTTGATTTGAAATTTATTTTAAATTTATTTTAAATTTATTTTATGTATTTTTACAAAAAAAGGGATAATCTTTTTTATCTTTATTGTCTAAGAATTTAATATAATTATTTGAATAGTTAATTATTTTCTTCTTTTTAATATTTTTGCAATTCTATTTTAATATTTTTTATACTCTTATTATTTTTATTCTTAAATTCTACTTAATTAATTTTCTTACATCACTATCGTTGCGGCGAACATCCCACGCTGGTGAATTTGACAGTCTTCCGGTTTGCCTTGGCTACTAAGGTATCTCGTTCACACTTTATGGTACGTGGTTCTCTTGGTCTACAGACCTCCAGTGATGTCACCTTATGGGTGGACCCAGGAACAAGGAGGACTAGTGTTATTGTTTAACGGTTGGTCACGCGCGGCGAGCTACTTTAGGTCGGCTTATGCACTGCGACTTTCTTTATTAAACGCACTAGATGAGTTGCTTTTTGCTACTTCGCGGCGAGTACTTAAGGTCGACTTAAGCGATGTAACTTTTTCACGAGTTTTATTTTTTTTTTATTTTAAAAAAAAACTTGTTTTCGCGATGCAACTGTCCTTAAACCGGGTCCAGCTGCTCGGGCGCCACTTAAATAAACATTAGTTTATTTGTCTTAAAAAAAATAATTTTATTTTTACTGCTCTGTTGGGCAGAGCTTCCCCTTACAAAAACTAAAATCAACTACACAAGAATTTTTCTTAACTTAGCTTAAATACTAAACCATCTGCTCCATATTCATCACCTCGCGACGAATCGTTCCCACAGGTGTCTTCCGATTACAGCTGCTGGACATCGTTCCCACAGTCGTCTTCATATTACCGCTGCCGTACGTGATGGAATGTTGGAATTTGCACAGCATCATGTTATTCAGACGATCGTGTCATCATTCGGGTGCTTAGGTGTTTGCCGTTATTTGAGGAGAATAACTTTGGATGATTTTTGAGTTAACTTATATCCCGCGAATTATAAACAATTTGTGTGAACATGAAGTCAATCTATCTTGGGCTTCTAAACCGTCAAGGCAAACTTTCAAACAACTATGAGAAAAGGAATCTAAGCACTAGGCAACAGAGTTAAGCCAAGTTAAGATACCGAAAGAGTTCTCAAATTCGCACAAATTTACAAATGGTTCAGAAACTAGTTGATTAAATATAACTTGTTTGCAAAATTGATTGATCATTTATTCAACCAAGGATATGTGCATATCAATTTACCGTTATAATCACCATCATATTGGAAGTTGATGGTTTTAGCAACGCAAAGCGCAACAAAAGCATCTCTTGACAATAATTTCGCCGAAATTATGTAAAAACAAGTTAACTTCGTTGCTTAAATTCTATGAACTTCAAACACGGAATGCAAGAAAAAAAATACTTTATTGATTTAAAAAAAAAAAAATAGGAGTACTCATGTCATCTCGTAGTTCATTCGTAGTTGGCGAAGTTTCTTGGTTTCGAAGTATTCATAATTTCAGAAACGTCATTTCCAAATGTTTGTGAATTACGAAATTTCTACTAAACTACGAAAGTAAAAAGCTTCATAAACCCGACGTGTGTACTTTCGTAGTTTGCATTATGACAGCCAAGTTTAGATGCCGAAAGATTGGTTATGGAATTTGAAAAGTGTTATAACGTGTCCAATAATTATTGTTTTTCACTTTTGTGTGGCATTTCTATTCTTTTTAATTATTTGTTGTAGAGCAGAGCAAATTTGAAACATTAATACAAGAAATGTGAAAGATTTATGCCTATGCGAGAAGAACTATGAAACATTTCGTGTATGGTGTTCGTGGTGATGCACTACGAAACTCCGAAACTACTAGGCTATGAACAAACAACGAAGTAACATGAATCCCCTAAATGTTTCAGTAAAGCTTTTTAAGCCTTCACTTCTAAAACAATGAGCCGATAATGTTTCTTTTTTAGAATGAAAGCTCTTTCATGTAAAAATAAAACTTTCAAACGAACCATCAGTTTAATCTTCTCAGGTTCAATGGTTATTAAAAAGCTGATATCACAGCTAAAAAAAATTGGAAACTAAAATTCCATTTAATCCCACCAAGTCAAGCCAGCGCAATTTCACTAAACGCCAATCAAAATGCTGACATTCGAACCGTGAACGCATTTCTTCATGCAGCATTTCGCACCACATTCCAATCATTCAATCGACATTCACTTTAATAACGACCAAGTACGAGTAGGATACATTACCCATACCCATATGCAATGTCAAAGTCAGATGCATCCGTTCTGACATTCACGAAATCCAATCTCTTAACGAGGAGCACATTCCATTTAATCATAAACAGACAGCTCGTTAATTGAGATCGAATATGATTTCTTCTGCCTTGGAAGTCATAATAACTCATCAGACGTCTCAGACGCCTCACCAGAGCAGTGACATCCTGGAAATGGGAGCACAATGCGATTCGTCTGTGTGCCACACCCTATCGCACCGCTCATTTTCGTTCAATCACGCAACGTATACACGCGTCAATCAAGTTCGAGAGTGGAAACGATAATTAAATTATTAAATTCGAGGACTACTGTTCTTCTTCGAACAATGAAATATTCCCACCTTCAAGTGGTGGAGTTGGGCGTTTGTTTTGTCCTTTGAAACCAAGAACAACGAGGACTACTTCGACTTCATCGAAATGCAACATCATCGATCATGAAACTGGAACTCAACAAAGATAGGACACCTTGTGGGAGATTCACGAGTACACTAACGTACGGTACGTGACTGATGCCAATTTTGATTCCACGATAACAATAACAACGATTGCTATCGGCCCGACTTCCGGTGCTTGCCGCCTCCGCAAAAAGGGTGTCATTAGGCACTTAAATTATGAGATAATTACAGAGCTACCGAATGGCTTAGCCATCGAGACCCTCGAATGCACCTTTTTCGCCTCGAGCCACCGGAACAAATTCCCGAGTCGAAGGGCGGCAACACGACGACAACGTTTTCATAGACCGTCCTTTCAGTGAGTGCTCGAACCCCACTGTTTTCTTTAAGGTGTATGGGCTTCTGAGTGTGTCTAACTAATTGAAATTAAAGGGGTGTGATTATTGCTGCAAGGATTTCATCGGCAATGGTCTTGTGCTGTTTTGCGACGACGATGTTGAAGTTACATTCCACCACCCTCGCGACGGTTAACTTCGTCACCTCCATTGTCGGTGGATGAAAACTTTTCCTACTTAACTTTGATTGCACGGGAAAGGCGATGGGGTGGTTTCGTCATGCACATGACTTACGTCGTGCTCGTACAGTAGCATAGTCTCGGTGGCGATGGCTGATGGCGGATGGTCGTCGTCATCAATGAGGCGGTTCCGAATCCCAATTCAAAGGAGCTGGCAATTATGCAAATGAACTAGTAAATTTAAGAATTAACATCGTCTTTCATAGCGGTCCTGATTTACCGAGCCATCCAAACTCCATCACCAGTGAATTAAGTAAAGTTCAAAATACGAGAGTGGACGGGCTCAACATTACTCACCTGCTGTGCTAATGAATAACTGGAGGAACACGTACAGATCTCCCAAGGATCCTGATTATAGGTACGATTTAATAACTGGAAAATCCTTCAGGAGCCTCTCTAAAGTTTTGGCAAAATTACTACGCTTTTTCAAAAACTTGTTTAGAAAATAGATTTCGTGTCAAAAACGGAAACGATAATTGCTCCTCTAATGATATGGCCACCGTAGTTCCACAAGGAACTATCTTTGGTCCCGTATTGTGCTTATTGTACGCAAAAGTTATTCCTCGCGAAGAAGATACTACTATATCCATATATTGAAGCTGCCTATACAACAGTTGAGTCAGAAACTAAATAGATTCAAATCCAGGAAAAATGCAAACTGTATGGCGCAATATTTTTATTTCATATCATCATCGAACTTGTCCCTAATATGATTATTAATTTGTCCTTTGTCAAAGCTTGTTTTCATGTCACCTACGGCTATATTTAAAGAAGTCCCTGGGTATATGTCTGCCCAGTGTTCCTCGGAGAACTAAAGCTTTTTTTCATCCTTCACGGCACGCTCCCTTCAGTTTTATAGATAATGGTTATATGAACCCACGATGCGATTGACGAAAGGGACAGAGCCTTTTTTCGACGACCTTGATGCACGATCTAATGACACATAAGCTTGAGCGAATTTGTTCATTTACTGAATATGCTTGTTTTCCGGACTGAATTCTCATCTTCGTGCAGTCCGAAAAGGTATAACCGGTAGTGGCATGGAACGAGCTCAAGCATGAAAGAGTTTGCTTACAATCAAAATTAAGCATGCGGCAAACCAACCCGTCCATAAGCCAAGCTTATGGGAAAACAGTTTAAGTCCGATATCCCAAAAAACTGTATCATAAAAATCCAATTGGGTCACTTTGGCGTTTAGGTGATTTTTTGACGTGGCAACGTCCCACATGGTTGGACAGAAAGTATTTTTACGAAGTTTGCATTTCGAAAATAAATTCCTTGAAATTCCGGAACCTTGCGTTCTGAAATTTTCGAATTTTCGACTATCGATATTATACCTATCCAGTATAGAAAAGGATGGAAACCAAAGCCGTCATTTCGCGAACTCAATAATAAAAAATCCATAAAAAAAAATCGGTGCTGCGAAAAGTTTCCCATTTCAGGCCCAGCCTTAATGGATTGGTTGGCAATCTAGGAAGATGTCAGCGATTGTATTCTAGTGACCATGCAGTTTTGGATAATTCAACCATCCTTCGATGTCCCAAACAACTTGAAAAAGTATGGAAAGTGGCTAAACATACCTCAGATGAACCAATTGGCAACAATAAATTTGAACGTTACTAATTTTAAACTTTTTTACTGAAACGAAACAATCAAGTTTCATTTTTAAGGTTCCGTATCTCAAAAGGAAAAACGGAATTATCAATGGACCACTTCGTTGTGCGTCTGTCTTTTTATCACGACCTTTTTTTCAGGAATGCGTGGAGGTATCAAATTGAGATTTATACTTACTGCTAACGACTACGGTCCCTTAAAACTGTAAATCAAGCTTCTTAATGGACACAGTCAAGAAAGTTGTTGTTTGTGTCACATATTTCGATAATCGTAAGAAAATCAAAACCCATAAGGTACTACAAATAAAACCGGGAAAATATTCGAAACTCTATTTCCGCAGTGGACGAACCATTTCAAAACCTACGTTTTAATAATGGGACCTCGTTTCGCGATTTTGACTCGCACTTGCACGGTTTTTTGAATCATCATTACTAGAATCTCCATTCAGAAACGTCAAAAGAAATAAAATTAGCTTTTTTCCAGTGGTTTAACCAAAAGAAAGACGAAACTTGTAGACTGTAAGAAGGCAATGTTTTTGGTGGAATAAAAGCGGAATAATCCACTAGAACATAGCCCTGCATAACGTCCCTTACAAATCGACAATATACCAAACAGACTGATGCGGAATCACTGTAAACTGATCAGGTTTAACTTGATGAAGATCCGGCGAAGACCAGTCAATCTACGCTACTTCGGTTTTTGAAATCGACAACGGACCTTTGTTCTATAATTAAGGAGCAAAACGTTGGACGACAAGCAACAGGTAGCGGATAAGGGACCTCATGATAAACAAAGTCTCGTTCAAACACTAAGCACGGGATCTGTATCTGGCTCAACTTGTCCGCCACGCGCAGAGCCATATGGTCTTTCGACACAACTACCCACATATAGAGCTACCACATCAATCGCTCGCTGAAAGTGGCCGATATCAAAGCAAGGATTGGATCAAAAATCCGTCTGTCCATCTGTCCGTCTGTCCATCTATCCGTTTGTCTTGGCTGTTTTTTTATTGTAAATAATTATAACTTTAGAATCGCGTAAAAATAATATTACTTTTAATATTGACTGATTGCTTAGACTCTTATAACTCTCGCTTGTACATATTCTTACTCTAGGAGCAAGAGACTGCAAGATACTTATGAGAAAAATAGTGTCGAAGCTTTGTTTTAAATCGACATTTCAACGATCGATCATCTACTTGGAATATGTCCTTAAAATAAACTGAAAATATAATCCACATTAAAACAGACTAAAGAACAGCACACTTGTCATCATTGACATATCCTTGCATCTAAAACTCAGCAGGAGTCAAACAACAATGCAATCCTCAAAATTGTATTCAATTGCGTGTTGAGTGTGACTCCTCGTAACAGTAACATTCTGTCGATAAAAGTTCCATCCTCGGTGCCTATGCACATGTAAATATATCTGAGCCACTTAAGCAACATGTTACGACAACTTTAACTGCGACTACCAGATACGTCAATTATGTATGTGTGTGTGGTCTTTCCACTTCCTTCCTATACAAAAAATGAGGGAATATAATTAAATGCCAGTGGATTGCTCGTTCATAAGTGAGCTTTTGCTTTTTTTTATTTTCTGTAACACGCTCATTGCCAAGGATGGTGAGACAATAGACAAGGGAAAATAAAAAAAGCACAACAACACGAAAAACACCCGAACAGATGGGAAAGGACACAAAAACAAAAGGACGACTACAGAAATCAGCAGAAATAAAAATCCATCTACATCCAAACACGGAACAACACCAATGAAATTTATTGAGTTTATTTGTTTGGCGATTTCCCATTGCAATTTATCGGGATTTTTATTTCACTCATTCATTTACTCCTGAATCCTTTATTGGGCTCACGAATGATGCGAATGAATGTCGTGAGTGCGGAGGTGGCAGCGATGGAGTTGGTTGTTAATGCAATTTAAAATTCGAAGTCTGTTCGAGGATCACGTTTTTGAAAATTTATATTTTCGAAAAGAAGATCAGTTATTCTTTTTATAACTGAGACATTGATGAATTCAGATAAGAAGGAGGCCTTAGAAGCACCATTAGAAGATGGGGATCTTGATGAAGAACGCTACTGCCCGCTACTAAAAACGAGATAAATGCGAAAATGTCAACGGGCATCGACCTCGTATACATATCACGAGTATTATCAAGTAATTTGGAATACTGTAAGGACCCCATTGCAATACAGATTTTCCAGGCTTTAAGTGCTCCGACAGCTCGAGTCATCTCATTTGAATGCGCCTAAAATGTGCATCTTGGCTGTCAGTACGAAATATTCAAAATAAGGTATCGTCGCAACCGAAAACGAACGGACAAGACGATAAAAATGATGCAAGTGAAAAAAAGGAAAAGACCTCGGATATGTACCTAGAAGGTTATAATACTAAACTGCCTTCAAGCAGCAAAATAAGTCGCGCAGTTGCAGTGGCGCTGTAGAGAGGATATCGACACCACTCAATATCTGAAATAGAGTGGGCCAGGCATAAAAGCGGGCAAATTGCAAGTCGGACACGTGCATCGCAGGAATCGAGCCTTGGAGACATTTCTCGATTTTTTTTATGTAGTGCCCTTTAGGTTTGGAGTCCCTTGCGATTATCAAAATGTGTGGCATCAACCGAGAAAGCATTTTACTACAGAAGGATAAGATCTTCTCTGCCAGATTGTGTGAGTGCCGAAAAACGACTTATTGAGAACCTTGTTGGTCCATATCAGTACTCAATTCAAGCTACGCAGATCTTTGAAAAAAAGTATACTTTTCAGCAGTTTAGTTATTTAAAAACTCGATACAAAAGTGGAACCACAGTGAGTGAGATGATTCACGACACTAATCGTCTTGGTCGTGGTGAGGACTTGGTCGATTTCAGAGAAAAAACTTTCCATTGATTCACGTCCGACGAAGAACTCTGTAGGGTGTTCGAAATTCACGCTTAATTCGCTGCAAAGTTGGTGAAGAAAAGTGACCGTATTCACATGGCAAAAGACTTCTGAATCTGACTGTGACGTAATTTAGGCATACATTAAATACATAGCATAAAAGCTTAAACCAAAAGAGAAGACGATCCTCACGGTTTTTATGGGTAATAGAGGTTGTTACAACATTATCAGACAGTCAATAAAATCTCTTAACATGAGATGTTGCGGGAAGTAGCTCGGCAAATAGGACTGAATTTTTGGACAAACAACTCGTGGGTGTTAAATCATGACATCAATACTTTCCAAAAGACTTTGAATTTTCAGGATTGGGCTTCTTCCGATTTCATCTGCTTCGGTCTACTCATGAAACAGCTCGATTCGTTAGGATAGGAATAAACGCCCTTAAAATTTACTGCTCTTGTCTAACTCATGCTTTTTTCGGGGACAATCAACCCAGTTTACTTCTTGCTTCCTTGAATTAATTTTATTTTTAAAGTCAAATATCAAAAATGAAAAATTTCCACGAATGTATGTTTGCCCAAAAAAACCGACGACAAATAAAAATATACAAGTTTTGACTCAAGTCGTTTAAGTTGGTAGTTTTTGAGAGCTAAAATTTCGAAGTCAAAAATTTAAAAGAAGTATTTAATTTTCTCTTCAAATTGAATTTTATTATTATTATTATTATTCCAATATTTAATATTTTTCCGAAAATTTGTCTTTGAAATTTTAAGTCTCAAAAACGATTTACTTAAACAACTTGAATCAAAAAAAATATCAATTAAAAGGATTTTGGCTTAAGGCAACGTTAAACAAATTATCGTGTGTGTCTTTGCTGATTTTTGATAGTTTTTTTCCACTTTTGAAGTTTCAACGAAATTGCATAAACGGGAGGCGATAGACCCTCCATTCCTACACCATTTTTATCTTGTCTTGACCTAACCTTCTCGTTCTAGCCTTTTGTCGCATCTTATACAAATCACCCTGTATGTAAGCAATTTCATTACATCGAAAAGAATCCTTTAGGCTATGTCTGGCATAAAAATAACATACTTAACCTCCCCACGTCTAGTAGCAGCGAATCTGCTCGAAAACAAAAGCACAAACACAAAATAAGAAAAAAAGAGAATCCTCCGCGATATGAAAACATACAGATTTTTTAATGTTGCCGCAATAAGTCATTCGACTTCATAATTCATCCTGTAAAGCTCATAAAACAAGCTCTCATAACCGTGCTACGATACTGTGCACCAACACAGCACCAACTCTTGTTTTTTTTTCCTTCACATCGCCAAGGATCTATTGTTGGTGCCAGCCAGCAGCTGCCCTTCGTTTACTACAGGAAAAAAAAAAAATCTTAAAACGCCAACGGTAAATCCAAACAAACGCATTTTCCATACGCTTTGATTTGTTTATTTATTTATTTCATCCTTCCTTCATTTTTCCTGTGAACAGTTCAGTCATATACGCACACAAAGCAGATTCCTCTGCCAGGATAACAGATGCTGCTCGAATAACGAAAATGATTTATCAATGATATTATATCTAACTGTTGAATTGAAAGTGATACAAGGGAGACGCGCCACGCTGAAAAAAGGACACCAATTCCTATTACAGAATGCCAGATGGGCGGCTGAGTTTCTGCTGCTGCGGCATGCGGCAAAAAGCAGAAAGCTACCTAAAAACGCGCCATCGCAGTAACGCACGTACATACATCATCAGATGAAATGGTATGCAATGCATATCACTTAAACCTCTTGCGCTCCCGCATAGGGCTAACCTGTGTCGGCGAAGGTAGGACACCGATGGAGTTACTGCTGCGCGAGTGCTCTTTGCTCCTTAGTCGAATGGCGAGCAGGAAGCTGCTAGTTTGACTCCTATTCCTTTGAATGAGAAAAGTGGTTAAAAGCGTGCAAGCACGCAAACCCGCACATGACTCCAAGGCACAAATAAAATATCCTTAAAATCATCATTACTCACCTGGAGCTTGCTTTTTTTCCCTCTTTTTATTTGCCCTCGTAGCGGCGTTGGATGTACCGCCGCACCACCGACGACGGCGACTTCAGTTAAATTCCAGACACTGGAATGGAAATTTATGCAAAGGTACTGGGTAATTTTATGTTTTAAAGATTTTTCCTTGCTAAAACACACGCATACGCATGCATAGAAACATTTGCGGGGGCACGTAGAGCATCTTAGATGAATTTCGCGTTTCTTATTCTTTTGCATATTTTTTTTTTCTTTCTTGATTTTCAGCGCCAGGATGCGTGGCGAACGAAATGTGAGGAACTCGTTCATCCACGTGCCCAGCAGGTGAATGGTTAAAGAAAATATTATATTAAGATCCTTGCAAGGCACCCACCAAAAATTTGATTTACGGTGCCTCACATATAAAATGCAAAAATTTTCGCAAAGTTCAGTTCGAATGTGTGTGCGTTGTTTTTGTTTTATTCAATGGAATAGAGATTATTTGAGTTATGGTGCCATTGGCCCGGGGTAAGAGACGCTTTTAAAAGGTCCTTGAGAGAAATTATTATATTTTTAATTCGGTGCGGGGCTTCTGCGTAAATTAAATCAGTCGCTCTGCAGGTGGCAGAGTGGGGTTTCATTTAAGGATTATTATAAAATCGAAGGAGAGGACCGAGGATGCAGGAAAATGTTTAGACGACAGAGGAGATGCAAAGACAAGAATACATTATGATAAAAGGTGGAGTATGTTCAGAGCCCTGGTTTTCAATAAAACTCATTTTTTTTTTTTGCTAAATTTCTTCACTTGCGTGAGATTTTATTCCTTCGGTGATTACTTTTGATGAATGTGTGTGGGCTTTTCTCACAAATTCCTGTTGAACTCTGATAACCTGAATGGAAGGAATTGCCAAGGTGACTTTGGGTTGCTTTGTGTTATATTTTGAATTGGAGATTATTATATATAATACCTTATCATTAAGGATGCGAATAGGCCTTAAGAACTCTTTCACGATGCCGCCGTTACTTATAAACTCGATACATTTACTTTAAACTTCAAACTTTTAGTTTGAGCTATTAGACTGGTGGTACATTTGTATGAATCTGACTTCTGCTGAAAAGAGTTTCGATCTCAGTCCGAAATCGGGCTCTGAGTAGGAATCTAGGACTGTAGGATGATGCATATCTTATTTCCACTCGGATAAAGTAAGGTCTATTGTGAAGGGCAGCAGTCAGAGATAAGTGAAACCGCTCATTTTTACCACCAAGTTTGTGAATCATCTTCATCATCATGTATGTATGGCAAAGCAGTGACGAAGTAGGAGTCGAACACTGTCAACAGCAGAAAGCACTGAAAGTGCACTGTGGTTGTTCCAGGGAGAATTGATGTTTGTTATTTTCCAATTTGCGGCATATTTTATTAAATGAATTGTGACTTTCCATGTCTCGCCATTTTATCTTTTGCTTCGATTGCTTCACTCATACTGGTAAGACATTTCAACATTTTGAAACACCTCGTGATTTAACTTAGTTGCCTATCGGAGAAGATCTCTTGCAGAAGGGAAAATAATTTCTCTGAATGGTTCTTGGCTCTTCAATTCAATATCATAGTATTTTGCCTGAAAAGAAGTTCAGATAACTGAGAATTGAGTTCGTTTTATAACCTCTCTTCTATAAAATTATAAGTATAATCAACACTAAAGTTACATCCAGTTTGCTTAAAAATTTTGAGTTAAGATGATTACCACGTTCGTGGCATCAGTCGAGAGGTTAGTTAGGTACGGTTTAGCAGGGGGTTTGTTCTTTATGGCAAATCTTCTTTCGCCTGCAGGGCATATTACCGATGCTTATCGTTATAAGAATTATGAATTTTGTTGACTCTGCTGTGAAGACATAACACTGCCAGTGGGGTGATGAAACAATCTTCCAAAACATTTTACTGGTAAAATGACTTATGTCGGATAAAATTCTGCGAAAGTTAATAAGTCCAAAGCAAGTTCTCCATCCCATTTCAATTGAAACAAAAATTAATCAGCATTGTATAACCTTTCAATCGTAGAATCTCCTCTTAAAAAAATTTTAGTATCTAGTTCCTTATTTCTGCGCCCCATTACTTCCCCTTTCTTTATCTAAAATTTGAATATTTATACTATATATTATGCCACTAAGCAAAATGTTTTCCAAATAATTTTCACCAATCTTATTATACAGATATGTGTAGATATCGGATTGAATAAGATTGAGAAAGATACTTTCAACTTATAATGTTCTTTTATTGAATTCTTTGCCATAAATTTTAATACTAATTTATTTTATTTCTCTTTACAATTTTAATTCACTTGTGTCGGTGGCACCAATCTTAACTGTACTTTCCTGCACTAATGACTTTACTGCACTCACTTCTGTACTGAACTAAATTCTCTAGTTTCGTCTTTTAGGAAATCGAAGTTGGAGCTTAGGCATAAAAAGGCGGGAAACTTACGCACTTATTTTCAACCGGAAAAAACATGTGCTAAGCGAAGCCAAAAGCGGAGAAAACAAGCTGGGCGAAAATAAGAATTGCGTTCAGTTTAATCGTAAGGCTTAAGTTGGGAATTAGTATTAACAATATATTTCTTGCATATATGTCATCTCTTTTCTTTTCCATGTAAACTTGCTTTCCTAGTCAGAAACTTGGCTTCTATTAATTCAAAAATTTTGGCAAAGAGTGTGTAGAAATTGGGTCGAGTTTTAGTGCTAAGCCATACACCAACATAATCAACCAATCACCAGAGTGCTCCGGGATCTGATGCTTAAAGAGAATGGGGTCTAATTGCAGGAACTGTAACAAGAAAACTTGTTGAATCGATGACACTGGAAGCAATTCTTAAAACAAAATATTAATTTTTACTTTTCAGTAAGATATGTAAATTGTTTGGAATATAAGTGTACACTTAATTTTGACTTGCAATCGTAGAACTTTTTTAAATATAATTAAGTACTCTTATGTTTACAGTAGTGTGCAAAACATTTGCAAGTTTTTTTTTTCAAGTAATATACAATAATTCCGTTTATTACTTGACCTAAGTGAAGAATTTAAATGAAATCTTCAGTCAAAAGTTTAATTAACATGTACCCTCGATATTTTGTAATTCAGAAAAAAACAAGTTTATTCGCTTTTAAGCTGGGCAAAACATATGCAATTTTTTGTATTTTTCAAGCGCCTACAATAGAGGCTTCTTTAAAGCTCGGTATGCCCTCAAGTAAACTTCTTTTGCACATCTTCGCACTGTGCTTGCATCAATTGACAAGTTGAGGACGGCTAAAATTGCAATTGAAGACCGGAAAGGGTTTCTTTGGATTACATGTAAATTTTGTTTTTATCAGCTTGAGCCTCTGTGTTTTAGGGAAAATCACCAGAATAAAAATTTGCAATTGTTTAATTTTGTCGGAACTTTGAAATTATCCTCAGCTCAGCTATCTCTCTTTGCTTCGATCTGTTTCTACAAGTTTCGATTAAGATTTCTTTTGTTCGGGAAGCATTCCGTTTGCCAGCCATTTTTCATACACAAATTCAATGACAACGGAATAAAAAAACTGCCTATGAACATATTTTTTTTTTATAAATTACACTATTTTACCAACCTGATATGAATATCCTGAAAGTCTGATTTTACAAATGAAGAAGAAATAAAAAACTTGTATATGTTTAGCACAGCTGCATAGTTGACAAGCTAACGTTTTTTCCTGTTATAAAAAACCCAAGTGTACTCTTTTCCGTTTCTATGCTTAGACCGAAGAAAGAACTGTCAGTTAATGATATATCTTGAAATTTTTAAAATATTATCCTTCTTTATACATCTTTTCAAAAAACCTTACAATTCTTTTGCATACTACTGTATATAAATATGGAAGTTGAACTTTGTATATGTATCTGATGATGCTCGTCGCTGTGAATTTCATATAAGGGAACAAACTTTCAGACAACGACTGTACACTCACTTTTGATTCTGACTGTACTTATTGCATATTCACATATGTGGAGACAATTTTGGTAATTGAACATGTCTGCCACGTCTGCTGTCGCTTTTATCGTTTTTCCTTCAAACATCCTCCCAGCAAAATAGTAAGGAACATTCCACCCTTCAATCATCGCACCACAATACCATGTTACAAGTGCCAGTTAACGCTCAAGCCCGTTTTCGAAAGGAACTAGTATCGACTTTCCTTCTTTAGATGTTCAAAATTTATGTTACGTTGAAAAAGTATAAGGACAGAAAGATCCCCTAAGACGCGCTAGAGTACTTATTTAAAATTTTGAATATTTTGTGTGGCGAAACGTGACCAAGTTGGGCCAACCACTGTATTATGTTCGTCCTGGTAAGGCATAGAGATCTAAGGGGAATCATTTTTTCTAGCCTTTCTTTTCCGAATTCTACTTCATTTGTTCTTATTCTGATTTCAACTCGATGGCAACTTAAATAACATTACATCAGAAACCACATGCTTTTCTTCTATGTTATTAATACACATATTTCCATCTACGGTCCTTATCTCCTTTCCTCGGAAGCTCAAGTCTTTGTAAGAGCCTCATTATCAAGATATTTCAGCTTTGCACAAATTGAATTACGAGTACATTCGTGCATTCACACATTCCCTCATTCAATGTAGTGGCTTGCCACAAGTCATTCCTCATCCTTAGGAAGAGTAGAAGTTTGTAACATTGTCCATAATTCAATTGTCCTTTCATTTAACGCCCTCAACCGCTGAGTGAATGTAAACAATTACGCTTAAGTGACCGCAATAAAATGTTTGTCCGCTGTAGTACAGCTCGTTTGCGAAGCGCGGATGAGGCTCAAGAACTCACTTCAAACCGCCAATGCCACGCAACGTCTCCTGACTACCGCAGATTAGTGAGAACTTTTTATGTTTACGAAAGGAAACTAAACAATTTCCGGAAATTACACTCACAATGTAGTTCCGGCATGCATGCCGCCGCCCGAACATCATGTTGGACGCTTTCATCATCTCGCCGCAAAAATATGAACTCGAGCTCATCGAAAAACACAATCTACGAAGGAAAGTTTCTTTCGGGTCATTCAAGTCCTCCAGTCGTAAAATCACAAACTCAATGTATCTTCTGTTTTGCTATTTATGGTATTCAACTACAAGTCCTTTTCTAACGGGGTGCCGTCCCCCCGGTATACGATGAGAAAATGTATCCCGCCATCAGTTTGCCGTCCATCGTCGTCGTCGCTCGCAACGGCAATTTTCATAATTTAATTAAATTTCAAAATTGGATCATAAAATGGCTGACGATCCGCTGATGTCCTTTGCAATATACTCGTACAGACACAGCGACTGTTGTGTAGTGTCCTGTCGTCGTAATAAAACATGCTACGCAACACATACAGACATTTCGAATAAGGATGACACAAATTGGCGACAGTAATCAACACTCGTTCAAGTGTGTCACTCGTATTTTATTTCTTTGTGTCGTTTTCGCTTTTGTTGCCAAGGCGGAGTGGCAAGCAATCAGTTTTATTTTTCGTTTTGTCTTTCGAAGCTCGTCCTTGTTACTTAATTGATATTCCACTCTCTTGTCTGACACTGACAATCGGGATTGGAAGTTGAAATGATCCAGTTTCAAGTAATTGCTTTAAATTTTGTGTTCTTAGTCTTAAGGGAAATGGATTTGAGTTGACTTGACTTCCGCAGCTGCAGAGTCATGCCTTTTGCATTTTTGATAATATCAGATAAACAAGCAGAAACACAGGGTTGACTTATAAGAAAGCTTTGCATATGTTCTTTCAGAATCAGAATTTAAGAAGAAGCTTCCGCACAGGTTCTTCGAATATTAAAATGGAACTGCCTTGTTTTATTATAACTATTATTGTACTACTGTGTCCAAAAAATAAGGTGACATATGAATTTAAACTGCGC
Organism: Orthonevra nobilis; assembly: GCA_963555765.1. NCBI lineage: Eukaryota > Metazoa > Arthropoda > Insecta > Diptera > Syrphidae > Orthonevra > Orthonevra nobilis. The sequence continues at coordinate 149,570,465 of OY743224.1, forward strand.
GCGTCGAAGGATTTGGATTTTTTTCTTTCTTTTTAAGTTGGTAGTACTGTCAGTGACATCTATGTGAAATTTCATGTCAAAATATATTCATAGTGTTTGAGATACGCGTCGTTTTGTGAGCTGCTAAAAGTGAGTTTTTCGTTTTTTGCGATGTCGAAATTTATTGAGCAAAGAATTTGCATTAAATTTTGTTTGCGGAATCAATTTTCTGCTGCGGATATGTTGAGGATGGTGCAGAAAGCCTTTGATGATGAGGCTATGTCTAAAAAAAATGTTTACAAGTGGTATAGTGATTTCCAAGCCGGCCGTGAACGTGTCGAAGACGAAGAGCGTTCTGGGCGACCATCAACCTCAACCGATGAAGCTCACGTCCAACAAATCAAAGATTTGGTGTTGAAAAACCATCGATTAACGATTAGAGACCTTTGAAGGATGCTTTGGGCCTCAAGCGCGTCAAATCTCGACTGGTACCGAAAACATTGAAGTTTTTGGAAAAAAGGCGTCGCGTTGAAGTGTGTGAAACAATGCTTTCCGACTACCAGGATGTCATGAAACGCATTATAACTGGCGATGAGACTTGGATCTCGATCAATCGAGCGAATATCGTGCCAAAGTAGACCCGAGACCAAAAAAACCGCGCCAAAGTCGCTCAAAAATCAAGGTCATGTTGACTGTTTTCTTCGATTATCGTGGTGTTGTGCTTTATGAATTCCTTCCAACCGGCCAAACAGTCAACAAGGAATATTATTTGAACGTTATGCGTCGTTTGCGTAACGCTATCCGCCTAAAAACACGTACGTACACGTACACGTACAGACGAGTCTATGTGGCATACGATCCACAAAGACATTAGTGGAAAGCTCAGCGGTAAGAACGAAATGAAGGAATATGTAATAGTGCAAATTGATGCGTTTACAAAATTAGTTCATTTGCATCATACGTTGAATTTGTATGGTACAGACTATATCTCAAGCTTAAATGCTAATTGATAGGAATGCGTGGAATGAAAAGAAACGTAATGATCAACGGAAAGCAAAAATTGTAAAACATAGTGTTGGGGATCACGTCCTGCTCAAAGGAGAAGAACGACACCAGATCAAATTGGACCCAAAGTTTAAAGAGCCATTTGAAGAGATAGAGATTTTGGATGGTGATCGTTACAGTCGTTGTCTAGAAACAGAACATACAAGTATGCTCATGATACTTTGAAAACAATGCCGAATAAGAAAGTTTTGTTGGAAAACGATTTAAACTTTACTGAAGGTGAAGAGAGTGACCGACACAGTCTCAATGAAGATGGAAGAAATGAATGAACAGATGACAAACATGATCTTGTGGTGGCTTGTCGTGTGGGCAGTGTGAAATGTCTCGAAGAGCAGTCGGTGGAGGAACTGCTTCTTGTATTGTGGTATATACCAAGGACATTGTTATATGATTTTATGAAGTCGGTTTGATTTGATGAAACTTTTGTCTGTAATTGAAGTACGTTAAGTTCGAGTTTTTCTTTTGTTTTAGTTTTTTTTTTTTTTAATTTTGAATATGAATTTTGAGCAAGACTGGATACCAATGTGAATGATGTGTTATGATGTGAACAAACACACTGGGACGTGCGTTTATTAGGATGGCCAGTGTCGTAGATGAATAAGTGCGCCGTAGAAAGATAAGTTTGTAGTAGTACATAAGAATTAAAAGCAATAAACTTTGTTACTCTAGAATACTCTTTGTTTCATTATTAAGAGGCATGGAATGAGAGCGGGGCAGGGAACATGTTCCTCCGTGTTCCGTGGTGTTCTGCGAAAAACAAAAGAAGATGATCGATTCTTTTTTAAATGCGGTAGAGGACCGTGGAATTAAGATTTCAGTCTTAGTCATATCTTCTTGCGAAACACACGGAAACGAGCTCTACTGCGCAATCAGACCATGTCGGAAGATAACCCTTCTCCGTTGTATTAACAGAGTTTAAAATCGAGCGATCTAACAACGATACAAGACTCTTTCTTAACACTCACATTGGCCTACAAGTGCCGTCTTTTGGCATCTTAAATTAAATGAATTCAATATAAAAAAAATAGATAGGTGTCAGTTACATAAATGCTTATACTAGGTTAAATAATTTTCTGCGTCCGGTATCCGCTCGATGGAACTGCTGGCTGATGGTCTCACCGCATTGCGGTTTTCTGGAGAAGTACAAAACTGAATTAGAAAATCGAGGGGGGTACACACTTTGGGTTGATTTAACTGAATCTTCGTTTTTTTTTCTTTGCATTCACTGGCGACACTGTTATATTTTGAAGTAAGCTGGTTCCCGACCGAACTTGAAATTTTCAGGAATATACTTAATTTTAATCCACACGTTCAATAAACATAATTCGGAGATTCGGGGTACGAACTCCAAACTTCATCTCGAGTTTTCGAGAGTTGTACGGATCAGCTAACATACGACGAATACAGCAGGTCTTTGGCACGAGCTTTATTGAAAGACAAAGGATCGCCTTGTTGTTTTCTCAAACCTGACAGATGATCTAGTACATGCCCCTCACAAAAGTGGTTCTGTACTTGAATTTATCTGGTCTGTAGAATTGCTCATTGTGCATCTCTTTCAGGAAATATACCTCTGTAATAAAAATTAACAGTAAAACACAAAACACGTATATTTTAAACATTTATTAGACTTTAAACACGTCCGCTTTTCGGGAACGATCAGAACAGAGTGAGTCTACATATCAATGTAATCATGCGATCTGGTCTATGTAAATATCGATAGGAAATGTGGTGTGATTTTTAACGAAAGCATACTAATGCACTTTTTTATAATAACTAGTTTACATGCTCATGTACTTACATATATATATGGTGTGACAATTGACGAAAAGTTGAAACAATTTAGGAATCTTACACTTCTAAGCCTAGAGTTGGGTTGTCTTCCTTCCCAATTGCTCCTTGCAGCTACACAATTCAAACAAGAAACTACACAAGCCATTTATTTTATTTATTTTTTCCTCTAGATCTGAATTCTTTCCTTACTCGCTTTTTTGTACGGTTCTCGAAGGCATAAAGCCAATCAAGTACAGGGTGGACTAAAAGTCTACTACGAGTTTTGACATGGAGCACCACACAACCGCGCAGCGAACACAGATTGTAGCAGGTCGTTAATGAAAGAGTTGCAGCCGATCCTGAAACATCGGCACGACGACTTTCAACACAGTTAGGCATGACGCGTGGCACGATTCCTCGGATTTTGTTGTAAGAACCAAAAGTAACCAAAAGAAATCCAGTTGGACTAATAGCTCAATTTTGGTGAACCTGGAAAACGTTTGGTGTGCTGCAAGACTGTCTTTAACATCTCCGAAAATTTCCAAGAATTTTTAGGATTTGTTTTATGATTTTTGATGATTAAACAAGCAAAATCGCAGATTTTCAGGCACCATCTCCATAAGCGTCACCTTCACTCACTTCGTGTTACTATTTGGTGTGGAATAACCTAGCGTAAGATTTATGGGCCTATTTTTTCAAATGATGCGGATGCATTACAGTTAATAGGCATCGCTACGGATCAAGCTTCAGGACTTCTTTTTTCGACTCATGGAAGCAGACAACAATCTTGAGATAATGAAAATGGTTCTGTACTTCGAAAAATTCCGAAATCGAATTATCTTAAAACACTGTGATATTAAATTGCCACCGATTGCCTGATCTGTCTGTAGACTTTTTTTTATGGGGTTCCCTGAAGGCAAAGATTTACATTAGCAAATCACACACTATAGAGGATCTGAAACTCAACATTCAAGTTCAAATTTAATGGAAAGTGCTATCAAGAGCCCACGAGTGCCTGCCTAATTTTCCATACATTATAAAATAAATTTACATGAAATATACTTTTATTTGTAATTTATTTCATTAGTCTTTATCTTTTCGTCCAGATTTACAGACTGTTGGCCCGAAGACAAACGTTTTATGCATTTTTTGCCTAAAAAAACACTATAGCCTTGGTTAAATCTATATGTAGACCAGCTGTTCACCTTATGATTTAGACCAGAAAAACCAGCCAATTTTTGCTTCGAAAAAAAAAACTGTTTTCCTAAACAAAGAATGGTGTCTAACTACTTCACTACTTTTTTTCTCATTTCTAGTCACAAAAACTGTCGCTGACCACAGAATGAAAACCAAGGAACATTCCCCAAAACCCACATCGATATCTTGAAATTGCATGCCAATCGAAATTGCTTTTCGTCACGGTTATCGCTTCCAAAAACCGCAATCCACACAGTTGCTTACATACATGTCGATATATATGCAACGCACATTATTTTCGCAATCAAATTGATATATTTAGTTGCTAAAACGTAAACAAACAAACAAACAGACGAACAAACAAACGAATCGACCGTTAACATCATTCGATTAAAATTACGACTACACCCCGAATACGGGCCGCTATCGGTACCTCCATCAGGGTTCGACAACTCCATTGACTTGTGGAAACGCGCGTACATTACACAACCCACATGGCATTAGTCTATTAAGGATTGTGTTAGCAAAATATATGGCCAATAAAAGCGCCTTCAGGAGGCGGGTATACATCCAAGCAAAAGGGCGATCCTTGGCGAGATACGAGTATAGTCACCCGTAGCAAACGGAACGACACACAGGCAATAAGAAGAGGAGGATAATTCGAATGACCATTAAAAATTCGAAAAAGGACATTTATTCCAAGAGTGCCAAAGGACACACACCATGTATTGTACAACAAACAACAAGTTCGGGTGAAGGAATCAATGAACCAGAAGTGGGGGTTGTGGCAACTTTGTTCGCCCAACAACCTGGAAATGCCAATACATACATACTCGGCCGTAGTCGTACCTGACGTCTTCCAAAGATAAAACAAAAAAAAATAATGTTTTCTTCGTCCTCATGTAAGCTTCACAATTTTATTGAATTTCACATTTTCTTTCTCATTTCTTGGGCTATTTTGGTCCTGGCAATCTGTACGTTGTTGTTGGTTTCGATTTTGCTGTCATCTTTTGTGACATTATACCCCAGCAGCTAGGATATCAAAGAAAATCTGAGAGAACTCCAAGTCAACTGGTATACTACTGGGTACGGGTACCTTTCCCCATTGAACAGGAACAGAATCACACTCACAAGTGAAATTGACCAAGTTTCAAACGGCCACTGGGAAGAAATCGAAAAAGTTTTTCGTTTGGGTTTTTTTCTACAAATTGAGAACAGAATATGGTGGGGTGGACCTAAAGGATAAGAAACTTTTGAGCTTCTTGTTTTCTTGTGGTGATGAACAATTGCATGAAATCCCAAATCGTGAAATCATATCGTGTCCTGGAGGAAAAAATTCAAAGATTTACAATCGATTGGAGATTTGTTCGGAGTCACAGTTGTCTGAAAACTTATTTGAAGAACGCCTAGCGGAACGGAAAATTTCTCTGCTTGCTTGGCGAGCAATTTGAAGATGGAGAAAATATGTTAAATAACTCTTAAGGGCAGTAGGTATTGTGATTCTGATTTATTATTATCGAAATGTCCATGAAGCCTTTTAGCAAAAAGCATATGCCTGCTATACCTAGACTCTTTTGATATACACTTCTTAATTGATCACTATGTTTGTTTGAAACTTAAATTGCATTTAAATTCCATTTCTTTTTACTTTATGTATTATTGCCAATTTTTCATGAAACAACCTGTCATTTGATGTAAACCTGTTTTTATTATGCACTTTCATACTTTTGCTTTTCTCTTTTGTTCAATTGTTCTTATCAGTAACTTAATCTTGAAAAACAAATTCTCAGCCTCTTTCTCAAACCAACCACCAAGCTGTAAAGACCGATTCGGTAACAAGATCTAATTAAATAAACTTTATAATTATTTTTGCAGAAACAATTTTGTTTTCTTCGTTGCTGTTTTTTAGCATAATCCTAAACATTTTTTTGGTCCTTCTCAGCCGGATATAAGAACTATTAATCAATTAATTAATTCGTTTAATGTATTGTGTTTTTTTTTGTTATTTGATGTAAAAATTGGTGCATACCCAACGCACATGTTATCCAATCGTGTTTAATATAAATTTGATAGACTTTTGCATATTGTGTCTCGTGTTTCGGTCATACGCACATTGACAATCAAATTCCTTTGCATAATATCTAATCGTAATAAAAACTAAAAAATATTTGAGAAAAAACAAGATGAACTCAATAAAAACGAAACGTGGCCATGTGAAAGGGTGCTTAACTCGTTCGCGGAAAGCATCGACGAGCGGGTAACACTCGAATTATTAGAAATTCGCCTGGAAAAACTAGAAGAAGCATGGATAGAGTTTGTTTCACTCCATAGTCAGCTTCTTGAACATTCGGGTGAAGATGAAATAGTTGATCTTGACCAAGAGTTTTCTGATTACGAGGGAAAATATTTTATAGCACAATCCACAATCAAAAAGGTCATTCGTGAAAGAACGGCTAATTTAAAGCCAAGTGCAGATGAATCGGTAGTTGAAAAATTGGCAAGTCAGCAGGCTTCTATACTAGAAGTATTGGCATCGTCCCAACAGTCAGCTTCAATATCTTTGCCGTCGTTTAAAATTCCTGTGTTTAGTGGAAACTATCAAGAGTGGCCAAGCTTTCGCGATCTTTTTCTCGGTACAGTTGACGTAAAAAAAACTTTGACCCCAACTCAGAAGTTTCACTTTCTCAAATCTTTTCTTAGTGGTGATGCGGCAAATCTTATCCGCCATATTACGGTTTCAGACTCAAATTATTTAGATGCTTGGGATCGACTAGAGAAGCGATATGATCGGTCTAATTTCATTATACAATCGTACATCAAGTCATTTGTTTCGATACCTACCATGAGTTCAAACGGTGTAAACTCGCTTCGGAAAATAACCGACTGTGCGGATGAAACGATTCGTGGTTTGAACGCTCTTGGATCAACTGGTCGCGATCCTTGGGTGATTTATTTACTGCTGCAGAAATTAGATTATGATACCAGACACGCTTGGGCAGAGCACATAGGAGCTAAAGACGACAGTACAATTGATGACTTGCTTTCATTTTTAAGCTCTCGTTGTGATGCTTTGGAATCTTGCCAAACCCAACCTCGTTTAAACCAACCTCGTGGCAAGGCTCCCAAAGTTATTCAGTCACATTTCGCTGAGTCGAACCTTTGCTGTCCTCAATGTAAGCTTGAACATTCTTTAGGAAAATGTGCACAGTTACTCTCATATGACATTAAAACGCGTCGGGCTTTCGTTAAAGAGCATTCCCTTTGTTTTAATTGCCTGCGAGCAGGTCACTCATCTAATAAGTGCCGCTCAACCTTTCGCTGCAGAATTTGTAAATCCCGCCATCATTCCCTCGTTCATCTCAACCAATCATCGTCGAAAATTTCTGCAGACACGGAGGATTCATCTTTAGATATTCCAACAACTTCTTCGAACATTCACACAGGATCTAACATCTGTAACGCTGCACCCTCTTCTTCTACGACTTCGACAAATTCGTCACTTTCACTTTGCTCATGTGTTGAACCAATTCGTGATATGTTAAATAGAGTTCGTTACGATCAAACCATTCTACCTACTGCAATCGCACAGACTCGTGACAAAGAGGGAGCTTATCAAAGCATTCGATTATTACTCGACTCGGGATCCCAGGTGTCGTTTGTTACAGAACAGACAGTTCAGCGCCTCGGCTTATCCAGGAAAAGTGCTCGTATTCCTATTCTCGGTGTTGGATCAACAGCAGCTGGTGTAACAAATGGTTTTGTAACCCTTAAAATCTTTTCTCGTTTTAATAAGGATTTTGTTGACGTTCAGTGCTACATTGTTTCCAAACTTACTTCGCTGGTGCCCGCTTCTGAACTTACGATCGTGAATAGTAAGGCATTCTCTTCATTACAATTAGCAGATCCATATTTTAACAAGCCTGGTTCTGTTGACGTGATTATTGGTGCTGAAAGGGTATTCAGTGTATTCAACGGTCCTGCTGTTCAAGGGGAAAATGGAATGCCTGACCTAATACCTACTATTTTTGGTGTTGTCGTTTGCGGCAATATGAAAAGTCCAGTTTCTTCAAATTGTGAGGGTATAGATTCGTTCTGCACGAAGCTTGATAGTGAGCATTCGTTCGATCTCGAGCATTTTTGGCGCCTAGAAGAAGTTGACCATAAACCCTGTCTGTCCATCGAAGATCAACGTGCAGAGGACATATATTTTAATACCCACTGTCGTTTACCTGACGGCAGGTACATGGTAGAATTGCCATTTAAATCAGATGAGGCAATTGACTTTGGAAACAGCTTCAACGTCGCTTTCAATCGTTTTCAATCCATGGAGCGTAGGATCGAGTTAAATCCGTATTTAAGGGAGAAATATACAAGCTTTATGAACGAATACCTAAATCTAGGGCACATGGAATTGGTTCCTGATATCGAAATTAATAATTCTACTAAACATAGTTATTATTTGCCCCATCACGCAGTTTTAAAGGATGATAGCAGTACAACCAAGGTGAGGGTCGTTTTCGATGGTTCGGCAAAATCGGCAAATTATCAGTCTCTCAACGAAATGCTTTTGGTAGGTTATACAAATCAAATGTCTACACGATATCCGGGGACATTGAGAAAATGTTTCGCCAAATAATGGTGTCAAAGAAACATACCGACTTCCAGCGGATTCTGTGGAGAGAATCAAGCGATCAACCTTTGAAGCATTACAGGCTCTTGACAGTGACATACGGTACATCTCCTGCTCCCTTTTTGGCTGTGCGAACCTTGATTCAGTTAGCAAGGGACTCAGTCGCAACATACCCCCGAGCAGCGCAAGTATTACTTGACGACTTTTACATCGACGATGTCATGACCGGGGCAGATTCCATCGAAGAAGTAACTTCGCTGCGTACGGAGCTTATCAGCCTTCTTAAATCAGGCGGATTTAACTTGCGAAAATGGACCACAAACTGTTGGCCACTCTTCCTCAGCCTACCAGAGGATCAACGTGAGGTGTCCCCGAGAGAATTCGAGAGTTATAGCTCAGTTAAGTTACTAGGTTTACAGTGGTTGCCTGCAAGAGATACATTTTCGTATAAGGTTAATTTGAGTGAAAACTTCTCCTTTACTAAGCGAAGTATCCTATCAGAATCATCAAAAATATTTGATCCTATCGGCTTTCTTACTCCAGTCATCATAAGTGTTAAGATCCTCTTTCAGGAGCTTTGGCGAAAGAAATACAAATGGGATGACAAAATTTCCATTGAGCTTTCTGATCGATGGCGCACGATTCGTGGGGACCTACTTCAACTCGAAAGCCTAAATATACAGCGCCTTCTTTGGACATCCAAGCAAAACGTAGAAATCCATGGGTTCTGTGATGCATCCCTGGATGCTTACGCTGCGGTCGTGTATTGTAGAAGTGTGGACTCTACTGGCAAGGTTACCTGCAATATCGTCGCGGCCAAAAGCAGAGTAGCTCCAATTAAAGTCGTGTCTCTTCCCCGTCTCGAGCTCTGTGGAGCAGTCTTGCTAACACGCCTAGTAAATAAACTTAAAATCTCTTTACAGTATAAAGAGATGCAAGTTTACGCATGGACTGACTCTGCAATTGTCCTTCACTGGCTCTCAGCATTACCAAAAAGGTGGTCGGTATTTATAGCCAATCGTACATCGGAAATTTTATCAACCATACCAAGGCAACAATGGTATCACGTGCGATCTCATCATAACCCAGCTGATTGTGCCTCACGAGGTATTTCACCTTCTCTTTTAATACATAATGAGCAATGGTGGACAGGACCATCGTGGCTGAAGGACGAACGGGATCACTGGCCGCAATCGGCTTATTCTATCGACGAGATATCGGCAGAAGCTTTAGAGGAACGAAAAACAAAATCGACTCAGGTACTTGTGACAAAAATTTACCGCGATAACTTCGTAGAAAAACTCATAAACTATTGCTCTAGTTATTTAACCGCTATCCGTGTTCTCGCTTTATTCTTCGGTTTGTTTCGAATTCGCGTGTGAAATCAGAATCAACCCTTGTCCGCTGATGAAATCCAAACCGCAGAAATAAAACTTATCAAATTTCATCAGTCAACTAGGTTCTCGTATGAAATAAACAAAATTGTAAAAGGTGAAGATTTTAAAGGTGGTGATAAGTTGGCATCGTTAGCCCCTTTCTTAGATCGTGAAGGAGTTCTTCGTGTTGGCGGGCGTATACAAGAATCAAGTGAATCCTTCTCTACCAAACACCCTGTTATTATCGATAAAAACACTCGGTTCGCGGAACTAATCGTAGAACAAATTCACAAACGCTATCTACATGCAAGTGTTTCGCAAATGTTTGCTATACTCAGACAGAGATATTTTATCGTCGGTTGTCGCAATCTCCTTCGCAAGGTTGTTCACAAATGTGTTAATTGTTTCCGTCATCGAAAAACTGCATCCACCCAAATTATGGCTAACCTACCATCAGAGCGCGTACGGTTTTCGCGTCCGTTTAGTAAGGTTGGTGTCGACTACGCGGGTCCCATAATATTGCGATTAGCTCGAGGACGTAACCCAAAATTCGTAAAGGGTTACATCGCGTTATTTGTGTGTTTCACAACGAAGGCTATCCACCTCGAGTTGGTTGGCGATCTTTCTTCGAACGCGTTTCTTGCCGCCCTCGATCGTTTCGCGTCGCGTCGTGGAAAACCGGAACAGATTTGGAGTGACAACGGCACAAACTTTCATGGAGCAAAAGGACACCTTGATGAAATGTTTCAGGTTCTGCTGAGCCAAAAACACCATAAAATCTTCGCCGACCATTTGTCAAAGGACAAAATCAAGTGGAAATTTATACCACCTTCCGCCCCACATTTTGGTGGATTGTGGGAGGCGGGTGTAAAATCAGTTAAATTCCACCTCAAACGACTGGTCAAAGATCACAGATTGACATTTGAGGAAATGTACACTCTTCTTACCCAAGTGGAGGCTTTGCTCAATTCGAGGCCTATGTGGCCAACGTCAGATATGGATCCAATAGCTCTGACTCCTGCGCATTTTTTAATTGGTGAACCCTTAACAGCTGTTCCTCGTCCTATGTGTGATAAAGCAATTTGTCCATTTACTAATTGGTCTCTTTTACAGACGTTAAAGCAAGGTTTCTGGAAGCGCTGGCATAGCGAATACCTAACATCACTTCAGCAGCGCCCAAAATGGCGCAATACTAAAGCAGATCTTGCAGTCGATGATGTCGTCATGCTGAAGGAGCCCAACTTACCACCTTCCAAGTGGATTCTAGGCCGAATTACGAAGGTCCATCCAGGCAAAGACCAACACAACCGAGTTGCAACCATAATCACACAAACCGGAGAATATGTTCGACCTATAACTAAATTAGCTCTGCTGCCCTTTTCTGAAAGACAATAGTCTTTCAGGGGGGGCTGTATGTTTGAAACTTAAATTGCATTTAAATTCCATTTCTTTTTACTTTATGTATTATTGCCAATTTTTCATGAAACACCCTGTCATTTGATGTAAACCTGTTTTTATTATGCACTTTCATACTTTTGCTTTTCTCTTTTGTTCAATTGTTCTTATCAGTAACTTAATCTTGAAAAACAAATTCTCAGCCTCTTTCTCAAACCAACCACCAAGCTGTAAAGACCGATTCGGTAACAAGATCCAATTAAATAAACTTTATAATTATTTTTGCAGAAACAATTTTGTTTTCTTCGTTGCTGTTTTTTAGCATAATCCTAAACATTTTTTTGGTCCTTCTCAGCCGGATATAAGAACTATTAATCAATTAATTAATTCGTTTAATGTATTGTGTTTTTTTTTGTTATTTGATGTAAAAATTGGTGCATACCCAACGCACATGTTATCCAATCGTGTTTAATATAAATTTGATAGACTTTTGCATATTGTGTCTCGTGTTTCGGTCATACGCACATTGACAATCAAATTCCTTTGCATAATATCTAATCGTAATAAAAACTAAAAAATATTTGAGAAAAAACAAGATGAACTCAATAAAAACGAAACGTGGCCATGTGAAAGGGTGCTTAACTCGTTCGCGGAAAGCATCGACGAGCGGGTAACACTCGAATTATTAGAAATTCGCCTGGAAAAACTAGAAGAAGCATGGATAGAGTTTGTTTCACTCCATAGTCAGCTTCTTGAACATTCGGGTGAAGATGAAATAGTTGATCTTGACCAAGAGTTTTCTGATTACGAGGGAAAATATTTTATAGCACAATCCACAATCAAAAAGGTCATTCGTGAAAGAACGGCTAATTTAAAGCCAAGTGCAGATGAATCGGTAGTTGAAAAATTGGCAAGTCAGCAGGCTTCTATACTAGAAGTATTGGCATCGTCCCAACAGTCAGCTTCAATATCTTTGCCGTCGTTTAAAATTCCTGTGTTTAGTGGAAACTATCAAGAGTGGCCAAGCTTTCGCGATCTTTTTCTCGGTACAGTTGACGTAAAAAAAACTTTGACCCCAACTCAGAAGTTTCACTTTCTCAAATCTTTTCTTAGTGGTGATGCGGCAAATCTTATCCGCCATATTACGGTTTCAGACTCAAATTATTTAGATGCTTGGGATCGACTAGAGAAGCGATATGATCGGTCTAATTTCATTATACAATCGTACATCAAGTCATTTGTTTCGATACCTACCATGAGTTCAAACGGTGTAAACTCGCTTCGGAAAATAACCGACTGTGCGGATGAAACGATTCGTGGTTTGAACGCTCTTGGATCAACTGGTCGCGATCCTTGGGTGATTTATTTACTGCTGCAGAAATTAGATTATGATACCAGACACGCTTGGGCAGAGCACATAGGAGCTAAAGACGACAGTACAATTGATGACTTGCTTTCATTTTTAAGCTCTCGTTGTGATGCTTTGGAATCTTGCCAAACCCAACCTCGTTTAAACCAACCTCGTGGCAAGGCTCCCAAAGTTATTCAGTCACATTTCGCTGAGTCGAACCTTTGCTGTCCTCAATGTAAGCTTGAACATTCTTTAGGAAAATGTGCACAGTTACTCTCATATGACATTAAAACGCGTCGGGCTTTCGTTAAAGAGCATTCCCTTTGTTTTAATTGCCTGCGAGCAGGTCACTCATCTAATAAGTGCCGCTCAACCTTTCGCTGCAGAATTTGTAAATCCCGCCATCATTCCCTCGTTCATCTCAACCAATCATCGTCGAAAATTTCTGCAGACACGGAGGATTCATCTTTAGATATTCCAACAACTTCTTCGAACATTCACACAGGATCTAACATCTGTAACGCTGCACCCTCTTCTTCTACGACTTCGACAAATTCGTCACTTTCACTTTGCTCATGTGTTGAACCAATTCGTGATATGTTAAATAGAGTTCGTTACGATCAAACCATTCTACCTACTGCAATCGCACAGACTCGTGACAAAGAGGGAGCTTATCAAAGCATTCGATTATTACTCGACTCGGGATCCCAGGTGTCGTTTGTTACAGAACAGACAGTTCAGCGCCTCGGCTTATCCAGGAAAAGTGCTCGTATTCCTATTCTCGGTGTTGGATCAACAGCAGCTGGTGTAACAAATGGTTTTGTAACCCTTAAAATCTTTTCTCGTTTTAATAAGGATTTTGTTGACGTTCAGTGCTACATTGTTTCCAAACTTACTTCGCTGGTGCCCGCTTCTGAACTTACGATCGTGAATAGTAAGGCATTCTCTTCATTACAATTAGCAGATCCATATTTTAACAAGCCTGGTTCTGTTGACGTGATTATTGGTGCTGAAAGGGTATTCAGTGTATTCAACGGTCCTGCTGTTCAAGGGGAAAATGGAATGCCTGACCTAATACCTACTATTTTTGGTGTTGTCGTTTGCGGCAATATGAAAAGTCCAGTTTCTTCAAATTGTGAGGGTATAGATTCGTTCTGCACGAAGCTTGATAGTGAGCATTCGTTCGATCTCGAGCATTTTTGGCGCCTAGAAGAAGTTGACCATAAACCCTGTCTGTCCATCGAAGATCAACGTGCAGAGGACATATATTTTAATACCCACTGTCGTTTACCTGACGGCAGGTACATGGTAGAATTGCCATTTATATCAGATGAGGCAATTGACTTTGGAAACAGCTTCAACGTCGCTTTCAATCGTTTTCAATCCATGGAGCGTAGGATCGAGTTAAATCCGTATTTAAGGGAGAAATATACAAGCTTTATGAACGAATACCTAAATCTAGGGCACATGGAATTGGTTCCTGATATCGAAATTAATAATTCTACTAAACATAGTTATTATTTGCCCCATCACGCAGTTTTAAAGGATGATAGCAGTACAACCAAGGTGAGGGTCGTTTTCGATGGTTCGGCAAAATCGGCAAATTATCAGTCTCTCAACGAAATGCTTTTGGTAGGTTATACAAATCAAATGTCTACACGATATCCGGGGACATTGAGAAAATGTTTCGCCAAATAATGGTGTCAAAGAAACATACCGACTTCCAGCGGATTCTGTGGAGAGAATCAAGCGATCAACCTTTGAAGCATTACAGGCTCTTGACAGTGACATACGGTACATCTCCTGCTCCCTTTTTGGCTGTGCGAACCTTGATTCAGTTAGCAAGGGACTCAGTCGCAACATACCCCCGAGCAGCGCAAGTATTACTTGACGACTTTTACATCGACGATGTCATGACCGGGGCAGATTCCATCGAAGAAGTAACTTCGCTGCGTACGGAGCTTATCAGCCTTCTTAAATCAGGCGGATTTAACTTGCGAAAATGGACCACAAACTGTTGGCCACTCTTCCTCAGCCTACCAGAGGATCAACGTGAGGTGTCCCCGAGAGAATTCGAGAGTTATAGCTCAGTTAAGTTACTAGGTTTACAGTGGTTGCCTGCAAGAGATACATTTTCGTATAAGGTTAATTTGAGTGAAAACTTCTCCTTTACTAAGCGAAGTATCCTATCAGAATCATCAAAAATATTTGATCCTATCGGCTTTCTTACTCCAGTCATCATAAGTGTTAAGATCCTCTTTCAGGAGCTTTGGCGAAAGAAATACAAATGGGATGACAAAATTTCCATTGAGCTTTCTGATCGATGGCGCACGATTCGTGGGGACCTACTTCAACTCGAAAGCCTAAATATACAGCGCCTTCTTTGGACATCCAAGCAAAACGTAGAAATCCATGGGTTCTGTGATGCATCCCTGGATGCTTACGCTGCGGTCGTGTATTGTAGAAGTGTGGACTCTACTGGCAAGGTTACCTGCAATATCGTCGCGGCCAAAAGCAGAGTAGCTCCAATTAAAGTCGTGTCTCTTCCCCGTCTCGAGCTCTGTGGAGCAGTCTTGCTAACACGCCTAGTAAATAAACTTAAAATCTCTTTACAGTATAAAGAGATGCAAGTTTACGCATGGACTGACTCTGCAATTGTCCTTCACTGGCTCTCAGCATTACCAAAAAGGTGGTCGGTATTTATAGCCAATCGTACATCGGAAATTTTATCAACCATACCAAGGCAACAATGGTATCACGTGCGATCTCATCATAACCCAGCTGATTGTGCCTCACGAGGTATTTCACCTTCTCTTTTAATACATAATGAGCAATGGTGGACAGGACCATCGTGGCTGAAGGACGAACGGGATCACTGGCCGCAATCGGCTTATTCTATCGACGAGATATCGGCAGAAGCTTTAGAGGAACGAAAAACAAAATCGACTCAGGTACTTGTGACAAAAATTTACCGCGATAACTTCGTAGAAAAACTCATAAACTATTGCTCTAGTTATTTAACCGCTATCCGTGTTCTCGCTTTATTCTTCGGTTTGTTTCGAATTCGCGTGTGAAATCAGAATCAACCCTTGTCCGCTGATGAAATCCAAACCGCAGAAATAAAACTTATCAAATTTCATCAGTCAACTAGGTTCTCGTATGAAATAAACAAAATTGTAAAAGGTGAAGATTTTAAAGGTGGTGATAAGTTGGCATCGTTAGCCCCTTTCTTAGATCGTGAAGGAGTTCTTCGTGTTGGCGGGCGTATACAAGAATCAAGTGAATCCTTCTCTACCAAACACCCTGTTATTATCGATAAAAACACTCGGTTCGCGGAACTAATCGTAGAACAAATTCACAAACGCTATCTACATGCAAGTGTTTCGCAAATGTTTGCTATACTCAGACAGAGATATTTTATCGTCGGTTGTCGCAATCTCCTTCGCAAGGTTGTTCACAAATGTGTTAATTGTTTCCGTCATCGAAAAACTGCATCCACCCAAATTATGGCTAACCTACCATCAGAGCGCGTACGGTTTTCGCGTCCGTTTAGTAAGGTTGGTGTCGACTACGCGGGTCCCATAATATTGCGATTAGCTCGAGGACGTAACCCAAAATTCGTAAAGGGTTACATCGCGTTATTTGTGTGTTTCACAACGAAGGCTATCCACCTCGAGTTGGTTGGCGATCTTTCTTCGAACGCGTTTCTTGCCGCCCTCGATCGTTTCGCGTCGCGTCGTGGAAAACCGGAACAGATTTGGAGTGACAACGGCACAAACTTTCATGGAGCAAAAGGACACCTTGATGAAATGTTTCAGGTTCTGCTGAGCCAAAAACACCATAAAATCTTCGCCGACCATTTGTCAAAGGACAAAATCAAGTGGAAATTTATACCACCTTCCGCCCCACATTTTGGTGGATTGTGGGAGGCGGGTGTAAAATCAGTTAAATTCCACCTCAAACGACTGGTCAAAGATCACAGATTGACATTTGAGGAAATGTACACTCTTCTTACCCAAGTGGAGGCTTTGCTCAATTCGAGGCCTATGTGGCCAACGTCAGATATGGATCCAATAGCTCTGACTCCTGCGCATTTTTTAATTGGTGAACCCTTAACAGCTGTTCCTCGTCCTATGTGTGATAAAGCAATTTGTCCATTTACTAATTGGTCTCTTTTACAGACGTTAAAGCAAGGTTTCTGGAAGCGCTGGCATAGCGAATACCTAACATCACTTCAGCAGCGCCCAAAATGGCGCAATACTAAAGCAGATCTTGCAGTCGATGATGTCGTCATGCTGAAGGAGCCCAACTTACCACCTTCCAAGTGGATTCTAGGCCGAATTACGAAGGTCCATCCAGGCAAAGACCAACACAACCGAGTTGCAACCATAATCACACAAACCGGAGAATATGTTCGACCTATAACTAAATTAGCTCTGCTGCCCTTTTCTGAAAGACAATAGTCTTTCAGGGGGGGCTGTATGTTTGAAACTTAAATTGCATTTAAATTCCATTTCTTTTTACTTTATGTATTATTGCCAATTTTTCATGAAACACCCTGTCATTTGATGTAAACCTGTTTTTATTATGCACTTTCATAATTTTGCTTTTCTCTTTTGTTCAATTGTTCTTATCAGTAACTTAATCTTGAAAAACAAATTCTCAGCCTCTTTCTCAAACCAACCACCAAGCTGTAAAGACCGATTCGGTAACAAGATCTAATTAAATAAACTTTATAATTATTTTTGCAGAAACAATTTTGTTTTCTTCGTTGCTGTTTTTTAGCATAATCCTAAACAATGTTATAGCAATAAAACAAGGCTTCAGAATTTGAAGATGCTGTCCACCTAATTTATTCAATTTATTCTCCGAAACACATGCAAACTTCAGTTGAGTCACTTCGACACAGAAGGATGCAAGGAGCTTACACATAACGCTGTTGGAAGGGATCACGAAGGAAATAGAGCCAATTAATGATGCATTTTTTTTTGTAATTCCTGCAGATTGTAATGAGTAGGATATACCGAGTGTGGGAAACCGTTACACATTCGTGTTGGGCAGCTTATAAGAAAAAAGCCAAGTGAGAGTTGGCTCTCACACGAAGGGTTCTGCGCCTCCCAAGAGTATGAAACAATATAGTTCTTTAATTTTAATTTTCTCATAGCATCGCACATATGTACATATGTTGGAGTAAATCAGGCAAAATAAAAGCTCTCTAAAGGTCCATTCATAGCTCAGCGAACTGCGAATTGATAAACTGCGAACAAATCATTTTTAGTTTATTAAAAGGCACATAATTGAGAAACGTATTTAAGATTTTTTTACGTTTGGGTATTTGATGAGAAATTGATTCCCGAAGTTGAGGCAAATCCAGCAATTTACCAAAAGTCCGATAAATTGTATTCGGACAGATGCAAGGAAGAAGAGACTTGGTAAAATATTGTAAGTGAAGATCGCTGTAAGAATTAAAAAGACACATTTTCGAAGTATTACAAGACAGAAAAAAAAGTATTCCCAATGGGTCAGGGCCATCTGTGAGCAAAAAGCCATGGTTGTATTTGAAATAATGAGCTCTTTAATTCCTTTCATAGAGATGTCAAGGTAAGTTTTGCATTGATTTTTGTTGACAGTTTATGAAAACAAAGACTTAAATTTCTAGAACTATTGGGAATTTCCAAGAAAAGGAAAACTGCGATGGAACAATTTACCTCACACCTGGAACTAGTGACACGACATCAGACAATTTCATAACGTAAAAAAACAGAAGTGCTTGCATTCTGAAGATACTCGCAAGGTGGAATCCACTCTTAAAAGAAGTAAACGAAAAAGTGATGAAACGTACACGGATAAATGGGCAGTCCTAGCCGAAATAAATGCGCCTCCTGAGTCGCCACCGTTAAAAATTTTCCAATTCTTTTTTGTTTATCTCGAGCTTTACGTATGTTTAACCGAAACAAATTGTTGGATTGATAATTATATCATATATGTGAATAAATATTCGAGTATAGTTTAAACCGTACCTGTAGGCTAAAAACCTTTCCTTTATTACCAATTTATGCTCAGGAAATGGTCCTTAAATTGTTGGTTTTAGTGCAAATCCTTCGTCTCCTATTAACACGTTGGGGACTATTGCTGTAGGTCCTGGAAGTGGAGAATCCTCAGGAATATTCAATTTACTCGGACTATTCAACCAAGTACATCCGAAATAGGAATTTGAAATGAATGTGGAGACAGCATTCGTACCATATGCACCAACAAAAGGTTTTTTTTTATAATTAAAATAAAAGCATCAACTGTTCTTTGGTGCTAATGTAACGACATATTTTTCAAGTTTTAACATTGCAAAAATTCATCAGAAATTCTTAACCAATCTTCTTCTGCAAAAGAATCCGGCATGGCAATTTTCAGGCTGTTACAGATGATTGCAAAAATTATTTGATCAACTACTTTTTTAACTGTTGATACTCCGATCCAAAAAAGAAATGATAAGTCCACAAACCCTTACCTCAAAGTTATGTATATCTATCTTCTCTAGCGGACGTATCGTATCCTGTCTTACTCTTAAAGATTTGGGCTTCAAATCGAATTTAATAAGATGATAAGTATGATAAAATATTTCTTTGCACATTCAAAAGTATTTAAAAAACCGCGTGGGATCTTTATTCAGTTCACTAATGAGCGTACAAAAATGCTCCTTCAATATTTCTTTTTTTATTAATTAGGTGCACATGTATGACTTCGCGTTTTTTAAATCTCTTCGTCCATAAATATGATAAAAATATTTTTTTCTTAGCAGAATATGTTGGCTGTTTATCATTGTACACTTATATTTTTTAATAACACAACGAATGACAATTGAAATTCGCAGATTGCTGCGATTAGAAAAAAAATGACTGAATGATTTCTGAATATTCGCACGTTCAGATTCGCAGTTCGCTGAGCTGTGAATGAACCTTAAAGGTTTACTTGGAACATGATCACAATAATTAAAGATTATTTTACAGTCCTCCTGTGGAAATTTTTGAACCTATGATTCTGAATTTTTTTGCATGCAAGGAATTCATCTCAAACTGAGTTCAAATTCGTTCGGAATTCGTTGATCAACGAAAAATTGTAGTGTTGAATATGCAACATTTTTCTTCATTTTGCAACCCTCTGTTTTCAGTGATTTTTTTCAAATGCCGAAATTATCATTTCTTAAAAACACATCAAAATAACGTGAAATTCTTTCTTTAATAATTTACTTAAGGAAAATGACATTGTTAATAAACAACATTTAATTCGCACTACCACCATAACATTTTGACAATCGTTCCACATTGTTGCATTTCATTTTTCTTATTGGAATTGTGTTGGAAGGACGGGATCATTCACTGCTTTTAAGAGTTTTAAGAGTTTTTAGGTTGCTCCATGAAACTCATTGTCTACTTTTAGCTGTTAAGATGAGTTGCGATTTTATTAAACATCCCTATTTATGATTAGTGTTATCTCATTTTTGTTGTTTGTTGTTGCAGTGTCAATAGCAGAACACCCTATGTGAAGGAGAAACAGCTCGGTGAACGAAGGATTGAGGGTTGGATAGCGGAGGCTCAATATTAGGGAGCCTTTGGGAACTTTGGATATGGGACCCTAAAAACGAAGCTCTTTACTTGACTGTACAGCCGAAGTTGGAATTAAGTATGAATTGATTAAATGCAACTTGCTAATTCGCTGGAACACTGCTTTTGATAAAGGCGACAAAATATAGCCAAGGAAAATTGCGATTGTTGTAAATAAACTTTCCAAGGACGAAAAGTCTTTCACCTTCAGCAATGCAAGTACCATTTATGGATAATGGACAGCAGACACCATTGAGTTCACTTTAGTGACTTTAGACACCATTGAGTTTTGGAGTCATCAAATTCCACTCAGTTCATAGAGACCAATGTTAATATGCTGTATCGTAATTTAAGCTGCCGTTCCATGTCCACGGCCGAAGATAAAGGACGTGTATTCGAGAACGAATATTAAATCTGAAAATACAATCATCAGCGAATTAGTGAATTAGATGTAGCAGACAGAAGATAGTTTACGAAGATGAAAAAGAGAACCCTGAGGAAGACAAACATTTATATGGTGGATTGGAGACTTGATACCGTCCAATACTACTTGAATTGAACTGTCCGAAGGGTAAATTCTAATCCATTGAATAAGAGATTCGTCGATGCCATATGCAAACATTTTCGACCAAAGAGCGAGTTGCCAGACTCTGCCAAATTCTTAAGAAATATCAGCCGCAATAATCTTGCTCCACCAGAAGGAAGCAGGGAATGGTTCCACTTCTCAAATTACCGGTGGACCTTTTGTTTCGAAACCATAGTACCGATCATTGAAAAGCTTTCATGATGATTTATCAGCGTTTCTATGACTTTATAAGCAGCGACGTTAGTGCAGACGGGATGATAAACGTGTCATCGGACGGTGGAAGAGACACAATTTTTGAAATTTTTAAAGAATCAAAAGTTCGTTTTTTGCCTCAGTTTTTTTCGTGGGTAAATTTTGCGCAACGGATTTTGAAATAACATTGATTTCGTGCTTGTTTGTACCTTTCTCGAGTTTCCACAGATGGATTGGTTTTGAAAATTCACCATAGCTCTCTCAAACTGATAGCTTCTTTACAGCTCTATTTGCAAACCTCTAGTTTGATGCTTTCGCTATTAAGGAAGCATTGCGAGCAGTTAAATCTCAAAAAGAAATTGTTAAGACCGTACCAATTGGTTTTCTCATATTGCCGAACCACTCTCTTAAGAAGGAAGAACCAGTATTTACCAGTATTTAACTGTTTGGTTGTGATACGAGTGTTACCGCCGATTTTTCTCACTCCGCGACAACTTATGGGAGGTTGCTCGGCCAACTGCGGAGTCTGGCCGTGGGTGAAGATGTTAATTTTGGGTGCCACGCGATTGCCCTCCCTTAGGTTAACTCACAACTAAAATCGCGAAATAGATGTGAGCCTCGCGAATTATATCCCCGACTTCCGTAAACTCCGAAGAAACAAAATATCACCAAATCTCGCTTATCGACACTTATTACAATTTTTAATAAACCATGTACATATATCCTTAATTACTAAGCTTAACTAGTAACAATTCATTTGCCTTAAAAACTAACCTACACCGAAAAAAATATTATGAAATCAACAAAAAAAAAAACATTAAAAATAAAAATCCGCAACCGATGGACTCGAACCTGCACACACGACCGTGTCAACGACCCAACCCGCGCCACCAAGACCGACTTGTCTTTTTGTTTATATCACGGCCACGTCTGAACGACTATATATGTATAGGAATACATAGTTTCTCTTATAATTATGGGTATCTTCCAGGATGACCCTCACTTGTTTGTAGTCCTCGATGCGACCGAAGGTGCTCGACGTTAGGTGGTTCCGAGTTCGGCAACTCGCTTCTATGGATCCGGGGCTCCAAACACTCGCGTTCAGTGAGGCGTGTTTAAGGTCAGTGGGAAAAAAGAAAAACCTCCAACCACAAGGTAAAATCGTTCCTGTTGGGGATAGAGAGGGGTTCAGGTACAGATCAGGAAGAAGATGAGGAGATCTTACCTATGGACCTCTGGGACAAAAGGGATCAATATTCCTGGCTAGTTCTCTAGCGCACAAAAAAAAAAACAACACTCGCCTTGGCTTAAACTAGCACTTTATCTAAGACTGGGCTGCTCCGCTGTTCTCAACCAAATGTCCCTTGAAGCTAATCCCAACCTCCTAATCTCCCGATTTCATATTTATTTATTTATTTTTTTTTTGTTCTCTTCTTATGGCCTAATCGCTATCGCACGGTTCTTATGTGGTCCACTCAGGGTCCTACTTGGTTCTCGCTGCACAAGAGAGTCCCCCCCGCCTGCACGCACCTCTGCTGGATCACTCCCCTCACCCCAAAGGAATGCCCTTCAAACTCGACATTCATACATAAAAAGACCCGAGGCCGGGGATTGAACCCTGGTCACCTGTCTCTAGAGCAGTGAACGCCCCATCTGGGCCAAGATGATCACATAAGGGGGGTTGCTCCAACAACGCATACGTCCCTCAGGCTCAAATCAGCTTGAGGTGGAGAAGAAAAAAAAAACATATTGAAGTGGAATGGAAAAACGAAAACCTTTTCCACATAACACCCATAATACGAGGTTGCGAGGTAAGAATCAAGTGCAGGGTGTTGACAACATGACTATCGATGTCTGAAACCAGTGTGAGCTTATTTACAAGCTGGGTAAAATTACCGTAGCAAAGATGTCGACATTTTTTTCTTTGGGTGTTGTCCCTCCAGAATGTCGAAGCCAACCAGAGTTGTGTATTTTGATATTGCCTGCAATAACGATTTCAGTACGAAGATAATGGGAAACAATTCTTAAGATGAAATCAGAGAGCGCATCAAACTCGTTAAAGTCAGAATGAAAGTCAAAATTTTGGATTCTATAAAAAAAAAAACAATGGTTTATAATATACGGACAGTAAGTTATAACCACATGAACACCAGATCTGAACAGAGACTTTATTGTGGTATGATTATGTAGTTGACATCACTTCGGATATAAGCGAGACCGCGATGAAGAAAGAATAATGGCAATAAGCACAAACCATGAAGATTAAAGTCCCAAAAATCAGACTATGCAGTCACCTGGGTTTAACAAAATTCCAAAACATTTGGCATGTATTTACAGATGTGGGTGTACACAGCAAAAAAGCCGATCTCGAACCGCACCGAATATTGCGTGAATGTGTACTCGAAATTTCTCACTCATTACGCTCAAAAATTGCCTACTTCTCTTCCTTCTTAGGTATATTGAATGCCCTTTTGTATAGGCTCAGCAAAAGTGAGTTGATAGTGGGTATCCCTTGTCATGGAATGTATTCAATAAGAACGCATAATACAAGTCAGATGAGCTGACGAATTCATTTTATCTGTTTTCATCGTGAATTTTCCACAATAGTCTTGCGACTCCCCCGCACTTAGCCATGACTGCATGTTTTATATCGATTTTTCTACGCAGACCGTGAATTTCGCAAAGAGGTGGGTATGCGTTTGGACCTCTTCTGCTAGTCTAATAGTTCAAAATGTTGACCACTTTATCCAGCCATAATTTTCAAGTTTCCAATAACGTCATCCGCGATTTTTAATTTCCACCAATGAAGACGTTTGTTGAAAACGACTTACCGGAAAATTTTAACGAAAAGTCCGAAAAATTGTGGTAGCAGGCAAGACAAGAATCATATCATCGATGCCATACGAGATGTTTGGATTTCCAAAAATACATGCTTTCAGGGCATGTTTGACATCTTTTCCGAATTTATACTAATCTATTTTATGTAAATTAAGGATATTCAAATTTTTGGTCGTCCGAATGGGGTACTTTGTTATTGTCCCTTCAAAACAGTTGGTGTATTGTTTACGTCATTTCCTCTGCATTGGATCATTCTGATTCTTTGCCGCCGCAGGGATTCTACTGGTCAAGTTGAACTACACACGGCCATGAATCGTGTCTGCTCTTCGCCTAATTGAAAGCAAATGGCCCTGCAAGAGTGTCTCCATGCCAACTACCGACACCGTATTCTCCAAGCCACCAGAAGTTGGCCCTTCTACAAAATGCGTGGCAATCAAACATAGAACCAACTGAACTCCTGAACAAATTGAATTGGGACTTCAACTCTACTCATATTGTATTAACGAGATGCAAGGATATCGGAGTGCTTAATCAATCGCAATTTTCTTCGATTGTGGAACTGATCAAATGCAAAAAGATTTATCAACCAAATTTCAGATGGCGCAATTTGCGTGTGTCATTTTGTGTCCTTGCTATCCTTTATTGATAGCGGGTAATTTATAATATCAATATTTATATTATACTATATATGTGCCCGTATCAATTTGTAAAATCAAATAATGATGCTTGCTTTCATCCCTTATCCCATTGCCAGCCCCACTTTTCTCCCCAGAAACCTTTCCAAGGGGTTCGGAGGAAATTAGAAAAGTTTCCAAGGGAAACGAACGCTTCTTTTTTGCCTTCATTTTCTTTTCAAAAAATATCCTGCTCCTTGCAAGTGTGAGTGTATATTTTTTTGGAGCAAACTTTTCATTTCATTTCGATGCTACGGTTGCCATTAAAATTTCAATGGAACCTCCCATCATACGTGTGTTGTCGGATAGGGGAGGGTAGGTAGGGCAAAGAATATATGTTTAAATAAAATTGCCCAAAAGAATATTACAAGGGTAATATTTGCCCATTTTTCCGGGGGGATGGAATTCTGGCCGATTGGCGCGGAGGTGCGGAAGCAAATGTGTGGAAATGTTTTTTTTTTTGCTTGGAAGAATACCAAATAGGTCCTGAATGCCAGCGGGCAATTTATGCATAAATTTCCGTGGCATGCAAACGATGTTATGTTTGTTGTTTTTCGAACGGTGAGTGATTGCTTTTGATTTATTTAAATCAATTGGATGGATGTATTTTTCTGACAGTCTGGGTGGTTGGTTCCCATGGGCTTCATGGATTCGGATAGAGGGACCAATTTTTCGGGCGTATTCTTCGATTTGTAGCACGTGGTACCTTTGTGGTATGCAAATAATTTTAGACCGGTCAGACGAATTCTTATCTTTTTACGATTTTCAGATGACATAGGTCTGGAATGAGACGCCTGTAATAATGAAGAGGTGGAAATGGAAATTTATACTTCCAGCTGAAGTCAGTACAGAAGTAACAGCAATTTAATTGACCGCGCAATAAAATCAAAAGAAAAGAAGTTAAATGAATTGAGTTTATTGCAACAGAGTATCTCTTCTGGTTATCTAAGATAAATTCTGTGCATCTACCAATTGTTTTCCAAGGAAAGCTGTCGGTAGTTACGGTGAATCCCAATAAGATTCGTTCCGGAATTACCGAAAATATCCCATAATAAGCGATGACAAAGTCGAAAAGCGTAGATTGCATGCAGATCTAGGGCCTGGAAAGTAAGTAAGTTCCCACATAAAATTTTATGAAGGTTTGATATCTCGAAAAAAATGTGATCTTCAGAACTTTGAAATTCTTTTTTCCTTAAAAATAAGTTGATTCGAAATATTCCTTTAAGGAATGTTAGAGTGAACGTTGAAGGCAACTGAATCATTCTTTTTTAAGTTAACGCGGTATTTTAAAAATCAGTTTTGTAAATTCATACTGTGTAATATAACAACA
The DNA here is from genome assembly GCA_963555765.1 of Orthonevra nobilis. Taxonomy (NCBI): domain Eukaryota; kingdom Metazoa; phylum Arthropoda; class Insecta; order Diptera; family Syrphidae; genus Orthonevra; species Orthonevra nobilis. Next base: position 149,596,446 of record OY743224.1, read on the forward strand.
AAGAACTAAGCCAAGGATAGATGATCGTCCTTGTGAGCTCTCAAATCTTCTCGTTTTGTTTTTCATACAAGAATAAAACGATATGAGGAGATTGAAAGCTACCGAAACAGAAGTTGGATAGAATTTCAGATATGCGATGCTTTTGGGATGAGTTTCGTAAGGAGAATGACTAGGGAAGCTCATCACCCAGATTGTGTGTTGTCCACAGTGAAGTGAACTATCGGATGAATCGGATTTATAGTGCAAGTTTTTTTTCGGTATCGGAAGTCTAGGTTCTGCATACAAAAAATTATTTGAGAAGATGATCTGATGAAACGTTCCATCAGGATAAGTCTTAAAAAAAATTCAAACAGGGTGGCGCACGAATCTTGCTACAAAAACAAAATGTAATAACTTCTTTTCTGTGTGAGTAATCGGTTTTTATTTGGCATGTTACTATTTAGATTTATTAAAATGAATGCTTGGAATACCGAAAAGAGGACTTGAATAGTCCAGCGGTACCATGCTTTGCAGTCCTTCAACGCACGAAGACCGTACCATCGACCTATGCTCGGATTCAAGACACAATCGCGGCTGAAGCATAATCGATTCAGGCAAATCCAAGCGCTTCGACTCGCAACTTACCGCCGCAAATTGGAGTTAGCAGACGGTCATTATAACGGATAATTCATGACGATTTCAACTTGGGGATGGAGTAGTCCATTGAAGCAATAATTAAGTCATTTATTATGACATTATTTGAATTTTTTATTGTAGCACAGTTGGTGGACTGGTTGGAAAACAATTGGAATTCAACTTTCGACGTTGCTAGCTCAAATTCAGATCTTGATCTAACACTTACAGGCTTATTCAGAAGAAGATAAGGAGCAATTCAATTAGTTCTTTGAATTCCACATAATGATTAAAAATGCTGCCGACTGAAAAGTATATCAGGCTGGAAAGTTTTAAATGAGGACATTTATAATAGAATACTATCGAATATATTTGTGTAACATTTCATTTATTTTATATTCAATTTATAAATTTATGTTTGCTCCCGGCATGTTTTTACACCATGAGGCTCTAGAAGGCCACTAAGAACTAATGACAAGCAATTCAAACGGGATTAAAACAATATCTTGAGATGGGTCATTTGAACAATTCAAGTTCTTTTCTTACAAAAGGTGAGATACTGAACCTACAGCTAAAACTCTATGTTTATATCGGTCTAATAAGCAATTTGTACATTAAAAGTTTCGTTTTAATTGCAACGTCTTTGGAGGATATTAATTGCTTAGGTGTAGAAGGACTCATTTTTGTTCCTTAACAGTATTGGAAATTCTTCTGAGGATTCCGAACCAATAAAAATTGCAGCGGCTCGCGAATTCAAAAAACAATTTGTTATTTTGATAAATGATAGAAGAAAGTTAAGATTTATTAATATAGTTAATATATAAAAATTCTGTGGCTAGGTGGCGAAGTTAGTAGAGAGACTGCCTTTCAATTAATTTAATTGATAGGTCGCAGGTTCGATTCCTAGAGTGGTCTAGTTTTTCGAATCTGGTCCAGTCACCATTTGCTATTGGGATAAAGCTAAAGGCACTATCACTGGATTGGTCGGCCAGCGATAGTAGCCTGACTAATGGGTGGCGTTGTTATAGTGGTTGTTGTATCGGCTTAGTTCCCAGTTCGTGTTGTCAAAATAGTGGTTTACGTAGATGGCTCTGCTGTGAAGGCAAAATACAGCGAGCAAATTATAAAAAAGAGAATGGAATCAAAGGCTTCTTGGAAATCATTCGATAGCTCACTGGTACATATTTTTGCTAAGATTGTGGTTAATCTTGTTTCCAATAGAGTAATAGAGAGTGTGTGACCTTCTGAGTGACCTTTTTTTAAACCCAAACTGGTTTTTCTGACAATACGCATTCAAATAATTTTCCTTTATTTGAGAGTAATGAAATAGTCTTACCGTCCTTGAAGTTCTATTCTTGGACATGGGAAATATTTTTGATTTTTCCAAATTGTGTGGAAGTATCCATTGTTGATGCAGTGATTGAATATGCGTAAAAGTTAAACATCCAATGAGAAGGGACACTTCCTAAGGACAAAGTAGGGACTAAGTCAGATCCGCAAGATTTTTTATTATTAAGTTAATTTCCTAGTATATTGACTTTTGCAGGTGTGGTAAACGGTGGGGCAATTGATCGGAAAAAGTATTTAAATTTGAAAGGAATAAGGCAGCTCAGCATATTATCCACAGATGATAGATGATGACAGCAAGAGGAGAACCATTGACCTTTGATTGGCTGCATCCTTCACCTACAAAAGACAATTACAAGAGAGTTAATAGAGAAAGTCGACCAAGACTTGTTTTTCCGCTCGTATGACTCCAAGTAGTTGACGAAATCATAAAGAAGATAAAATCCAGTGAATGAAAAAAAAAATTCTTGCCACAACATTCGAGCAAAAATAAAAGGACTCCTTTACATTCTTTTTTATCTTCAAAAAAGTCTATAAAAAAGGATCTCTAATGCAAATTTTAATAAATTCATACTAAACTTTAAAAAATAGCATTTATTTTTGAAAAAAAATATTATCTCAAAATTTTACCCCGTTTCCAATTCAATTAAAATATTAATTTTTTTAATTCACCCTAATGGAAAATAAATGTAAACCTGTGCAAACAATAGAAATATCATTCAATATTGTTGAAATACATCAGCTTAAGCTCTTAAGCCAGAGTTAACCAATCATTTTAAAATTCGTCGATTCATCCAATTAGTGAAACTGCAGTCTTGTTGATGGAGAGGATTCCAAATCCATTTCAAAAAAATGACAAATGCATTCTAGGCATGATTAAAAAAAACGAAAGCGAAATATTAATCCTAATGAATTATTCCAATTTAAACCCATTAAACAAATATTTTCAAATTCAATTAATACGCAAATAAAATAAAAAACCAAAACTTCAAAGCCTCAAAAAAAAATCAAAGCACTCCTTTCAAATTTGTTATCCCCTTTCCTCATCATGTTCACAACGACTGCCATTTATTTCACACAAAAATATGAAATGTTGATCCAAATATACAAAAATACATAAATAAATTGAATTAACCACCACCGCACCGCCGCCACGCCGCACTAAACAAAAAAAAATCCCCCAGCACATATAATGAATGAAATAAAAGTATAAAAAAAAAATAAACCAACCATTCCTAATCAAACCCACTAGACTATTCAGGGAAATAAAATATGAAAAGAGATAGCATTAAATTCAATGACCGATAGTGTTTTTTATCCTTTCTCATTCAGTGACAAACGAGAACCCTTTCGAACGAAAGTACTGTATCAGTCTAGGTGCCCAAGGATACTCTCAATTGATTGCACAGTCGCCACCCGCAATGTCGGGATGATTTATATTTTAATTTCATTGAAAAAAAAAATATTATTATCTGCAGATCAAGCCATAGATGCGATAAAAACGGATACGATATGAAAAACAAAAAAGGGAAACCGACGCATCTGAAAGTGCTCGATAGTGTGGGAGACTATTAGAAAAGGATATTCGGGAGAGCAACTGGCTAGAACTGTTTTTATGAATAAATTTATTATTTTATTAGAATAAATTCACACTCTTTAAAGATGAAAGTCCCAAGAAAGCATTTACGTATTTTAGTTTGAGGACACAATCGAAGTCGCTGCAAATTAAGGACGGGCGCAGTTGCTGCTGGAAGTTTGTCGACACACGCCGTACATGCATTTTTTCTGCTTCTGGGTGCAGAAGTTTAAAAAATGTGTCAAAGCAGCCATACCAGAATATATGCCTCTAGTTCGAGGCGAAATATTTGAAAAGCAACCAACTGTATAGCTATAGAAGGGACTAGCTGTAGTGACAGCTACATGAATTCATACAGAGAACTGAGAAGAGATCAACCGGCACCTTGTTTCCATTCAATTCGATCAAAAGCTTAGCGTGCGTATTTGGGTGTCATTGATCATTCATCCCCAATATGAAGAATTGCATGATCAGTTAAAAGCTCTTCTGGCTGGTCGCAGGAATGCTTTTCGGTTGATCGAAGAGGAGGATTTATCTTTCCCCTCAATCTATAGTTCTTACGTTTGAAATAAAATTTCTTTCGTCGCAAAAATTTCCGAATTTATGGAATTTGGCAAAAATATCACACATTCTTAAAGCAGGAAAACCGGGCTCAAGTTCAAGCTTGAATCTTTACCAAGAGAGGGAAACTACTTGAAGTACAGATTGCAGTCCTCCGTCGAATATTTTGGCAACTATCAACTTAAGTCAAAATTTTGATTCGTTAAGTTCACTCAAATTTCTGTGCGTTAAATTGTTCGGTAACTGGCACACGTCATTGAATATATATATTTCTATACCAACCTATCCCCAATTGCTTCCTAAAAAAACTTTCACCCACCACTGTTGCAACAAATTCATTTCCAGATGTGTATAAACTTCCCCCCACCAGCAGATAGTTGTCATAACTACCCTTGTGCTGATTTCGATGCCGACCCCTCCGACACACAGCCACTCAGTCAGAAGTCATCCACTTCAATGGCGATCCTCATACATTTTTATTGCAGGATGGAATAATTTTTCATCAATATGTAACATTTTGATAAGCAATAATCCTTAAAAGGGATCAATTCCCCTTCCGACTGATGGTGCTTCAGTTTTATCTAACAGAACAAGGCTCAGCATCTATCGCAAATATACATTCTTGTATACGCACATGCCACCCGCTGCCAGCCACCCATTTAAAGACTGAAGGGGGTGGGGGAGGGGGCGAACAATCATCTAGGTTGGTCAGTCAGTCAATCAGTTGTAGATATTGAGTCCTTACGTTCCTGGTGATCATAAGCTTCAGCTTGGTCTCACTTCCTTCTTTTCGCCTCCTTGCACAGAATTATATTCCCGTGTCCTCTATTTCTCATCTTCTGATGGCCGCTTCCATTCGAATTATTATGATGTTTTTTTTTTGTTCCATTTCCCTGAAGTTTTTGGTCATTTGAGTTACAGGCAAGCATCCCAGGATAACCAATCACATAGTCTGGGCCGGGGTTACGATACCCTTCGATTCGACTCAATGAAGCTGATGATGATAATGATGACAAGAACCAGGACCAGAGAATGGGAAGGAATCATGACGATGACGGCGACAACGACGATGGCGACGATGATGATGATGATGATGACGATGGACATGAAAAGAAGACCCATAATATCGAAATGACATAAATGAATGAATGATGCCTTTGATGAAAGGATTTCCATCATTGTGAAGCTAATAAATTGAAGGCAAATAGCTGAGGGTTTCCGGCGGCGGCAGTGGTGTGGGGCATCCTTTATCTATCTCCTTAATATGGGCTTGGTAGATGGATGGAAAAAGTCGTACCCAGAGGGAAAGGTAATCGGTTTCAAATGGAATATTTCAATCGTTCCGACTTTTTTCTGTTTTTCTGGTAAGACTCCCAGCCTTCAGCCCATCACGTCAACTCATCTGTCAATCCGATGCAAAGTACTGCAATCGGAATGGGAACATGAGGATCCTTAATTTTTGTTCCTCATCAAATTTTAAATGAACTACTGGAGGAAGTGAATGATTCGTAGTGTACCCCTCGTATTCGTTCATTGGCTTGTGGCAAGCAGTTTTCGAATAGAACTTCATATTCACAGACTGATGACGGCAGGGCAAGCAAAATGAACAATGAGGAGCATTGTGCTTCATGGTCCGTCGAGCAGAGAAGATGAATGTAAACAAATTAACGTGGAAAGAGCTGCTGCGAACGTGGAGCATGCTAATATTAGTTGCTGATTGAAGTCAATTGGCCATGTAAGCCTGTCGGATATAGGAATAAAGTTCCACATACATTTGAATGTTCCATCTGACTTTGATGAAGATTGCGGATAGGATTTTCAAATTGATTACGATTGGTAAAGGATTTTGTCTTGAAGGGACAAGTCTTCGTGGGGCTTTTGCATACCCTTACAAAAGGTAGTCAAGGAGGAAATCACGTTATATAATACTGATGTTTTTTGAGCCTTTTTAAATTTGGGTTAACTGCTGGCTGCTTGTGTGGAATTCATTGTTCGTAAACAAGTGTTTATTGGAAGGCAGTTTGCCGAGGCCTCAGGTAAAGGTCGGTGAACAACGTTGCGCTCTTCAGAAGCAAAGTTTAATGGGCTATGGTCGTATGAGATGAATTTTATCACCAATCATTTTAATTTCATTCATTATCTGCGAAAAGTTTAAAACGGTGTGAAAATATATTCGATTTTATTGAGGTTTTTCCCGCGAATTACTGTTTGTGGAAAAAAAGAAACGCAGTGACAAATAAAGGAGCATATAATATGTTGCTGAAGTAGATGAAAGAGGCTGAACAGGAAGCGACAAAGATCAAAATAAACAGAATGGGTTGTGCGTACCCTTCAGAGACTATATAAGAAAACTACTACCTCATTCTACTCAAATTGTCCATCAAATTATTTTGAGAAACCATTCGGTCGGTGGCAATTTAGCTACTGTATCCTCAAGAACTGCAGTTTTTTTAGTTTGGTTGATTTTTGGTAAATCGACCGTGTTTCAATTTTTTATTTGTAAAAAAAATGTGCAAGAAGCTGCGTATGAGTAAAAGTATGAAATCAATTTGATAAAGTGCCAAATGCGTTCTCAACAATTCCTCGGGCTCTTAAAAATCTATAGCTAAGAATCTTGCCGTCATATTTCAGATGCTTTTTAGGTTTAGGTTAGGTGTGCCATTAAAATCTTTTATTTCTAAAGAATAATACCAGGAACTAAGAAAATTAAGTTTTAACAACTAAATAATAAGGTGCTTGGCTTTTTATTAAAAACCGTTTTCACTTACTTAAAATCTGCCTTAAATACTTAAAAAACTTATAGGGATCTTGAAAATATTAGACTATGGTCCGAAAGGAAAAATCTTTTTCTAAATCCAAAAAAAATCCAAATGCATTCTGGTCTACAAGAAGCAATAAGACAAAACTTATTTTTCAATTTTGTGAGGACACACTCGAATATGTTGAAACCGCTAAGAAATTAGGAATTTGGGTTGTATCCACACAAAGGTGGGATAACCATATTCGAACTGTTGTTGCCAAATTTATGTTTCCCTGCGCAGTCTTTTATTGTCAAAATTTTTACCCCACAACCTATAAAAGTGCAACTAGCCAAAGCCTTTAAAATACCGTTTATTTTTTATGGATGCGAAATAAGTTGTGTAGTCAGTACGAATACAAAACGAAGACTTAATGTAAATTTTAATAATATTGTGAGATATGTGTACAATTTAAAACGTTTTGACCATTTTTCGGGCCACAATAAATGTAGTTTGATGAACTATTTTAAGGTGTGTACCCTTAAAATGTTAAATAAAATAATAATGAATTAAATCATCATAACATTATGAAAAGATCAAATTTTCTGCTTCATCTCGCTCACATGTTCTTAATAATTTCACCGAGATATACTTGTCGTAATATAGAAAGTCAGTTTCTTGTTTATGCTTTCAAGCTGTATAAACCACTTCTCATAAGACACAATCCAATTAGATAGGGTAACGCTCGGGTTATATGGTCGTGTTTCGCAACTGTCTTGAGAGATTATTTTCTATATTTCGAGAAATTTTTTATATTTGTTGTATTACTGTTCATTTCAAATGTTTAAGTCTCAGAGTAGAGAAACTAATTCCCAGTAGAAAGATTTAATAAATATCAAATCTATGTATACCTATTTGTGTAAATTGTGCGATAACACATTGTAACTTATTAACGAAATAAATGCAATTTCAAATGTTTGTTTTGTTAGTTATTTAAATAAATTCAAATTTATTTAATTCATGGGGGTACAAGTGAGACTTAGTCTCTTTTAGTACAGTTCTTAATGGATACAATAAAGGAAAATTTCAAAATTAATAATTATATAAAACACAAATGTACAGAGTTGAGCTTATAAACTAAATTAGAATTCAATACAAAAATAAATTGAAATAATAAAATAGATACTCGTAAAAATGTTGAAGAAAAATCAGTAAAAGGATAGGAGAAGGAAGCAAGTGAAAGACAAAGATATGCATATTCTATATTCTATAAAAGTGGACGTAAATTGCGTTTTTAAATTGGCTGGCTCCATTTATTAGTTTAACGGCTCTCGGTAGCGAATTCCAAAGTCTGGTACAGTGGACAAAGAATAGGCGGGCAGTCTGTAAATAATTGGATTGAGGAACGATCAGATTAAGTGTTCTGGGTGATTGTACGAATTGCAGTTTACCGAATACATAATTTGGTTTTCGTGTCTGTATTATTTTGTGCATGAACATACAACACCTTATGTTCCAGAACTCCTGAAGCATGCAACCAAGGATGAGTTTGTGGTAGCGGGATATATGGTCAAATCTACGAAGTCAATATACATATCTGACCATATCTTTAAAGGCAACTTGCAAGTACACAACTATGGCATATTCAATTATCGGTACTAATAATGTTTTTACTAATTTTAGGTTTGTAGCAACAGGGGTTAAACTAGAGATCAGCCAAAGTTTGCGTAGTCCTCCGTATATTCGCGCAATAACATGGTTAATATGATCCACAGCGGAGAGTGATCGATTTATTTTGAATCCCAAGTTTGTAACAGTTTCCACAAACTGAAGTCTTGTGGAATTTAGGAAAATTTGTGGGATTTGTTCGGTTTTATATAGTTTTTTCGATATAAGAACTAACTGGCATTTTGTGGGATTTAGAAAAATATAGTATTATTGCCTCACTGAAGTCAGTGTATACGCAGTTAACTTGTTTCGCTTCTGCACCAAGTTCGTTATATTGGATTTGAACAGAGTCATGCAGTTCTTAAGCGAGGAAAGGTTAGCTTAAGTAAAAACCTTCATGAATAATCGCATCAAATAGCTATGGCCAAGACAAGATAGCCATTTCTCTGCACCGGAAATATTAAATCATTTCCTGGAAAAAGAAACTTAAATTTTGTTTAATGGGTTTTTGAAATATAAAAGCCGGAGCTACATCAGTACAAAGAATGGATGGTATTCCACGTAAGATGGGAGGTTATATTCTCTATTTAGCAGTGCAGTCTTAACCTATTTTCTTGAACTTTATCAATGCTACCTTCCTGAATATTTCAAGAGAACCATCGGACTATAGATTAAGTTCCTTCTGAGAGCACAACCTTTGCTGCTGGTTTTGATTGTTTTTTTTTCATCAAACTGACGATACGAGATAAAAACCTTCAATACTATAACATTAAAATCCATTCTTCCACTCGTGGAGCTTGTCTTCAATACATTTGAATTCGTCAACACACTTGATCATTTGAAATATGCGTTTCAGATGGTATCGCTAAAAAACAGAAGAAAATTCGGCCAGATCCAATTCATCGTGGATTAATTAATGGATCGAATACCCTGCGGAAGTATACACAAAACTAGAGGGAAAAAAACACAACAAGCTGCTTATACACACAACGTGAATACTTAAGGACAATGGCCTAAGTACCGTTAATAGACTGTTGTGGAAGCCGTAAAACTCACGAAGTCCATGTACCAAAACAAAGTGGTCATCATCACGATCGAAGAAATTCAATAGAAAATTAAAAATGGGTCAAAGAGGACGCACAACAGCTGATCGATTTCATTGCATGAAAAAATCTTCTCGTAGCAACCGTAAGAAATCTAATAAATTTCCCTCTTAAACAATGCTAACTCCTTCATTTTCCGAAAAGCCTACGCCCTTCAATCTCTCATTTGTTTAACTCTTACTAAACGCCCATAAAACAAATACTAACACATTTACTATGCGCGTTGGACAGCTAAATTAATTTTCCGATTATGCTGATAAATTTCACCGACAAATTGTCAAGTCGAATAATCGTTCCATTAGATTCGACCGAATTAAGAAGTGGTCATCCCCAGATAACCAAACAACTCTCCTACATCCTTATCCTTCACACCCCCATTATCCCGCCAAAGTTTTGCACATTTATCTTCAGCAGCGAAGATACCTTTGCAACCCTCACCTACACCACCATAGAGCAGCAAAAACATTTTGCTATTAGTTGTCTACAATCGTGATATACTGCCGACGTAAGTTATTCCCATTTTCTATACCCAGCTAGAGCAGAGGCCACCATCCCCCGGCCACGCACTTGCCTTACGACAACGACCAAGTCGATAAATTCAATTCTTGCAAACAATTGACAAGTGAATATTTTCCACAGCACCACATAACCCCACCATAATAATCATCATCATCATCATCATGGTAGTCGTGTCTTCATCAGCCCCCAGCCATCTTCAAATGCAACCTCAACCCCATCCCCAGGAACTATGAACACCCCTCCAAGAACTCCTATCCTAAGCATCAGCGAGATAATTTATTATTATTGCTTAGGTAAGCCAGTTCTTCCATGGTGCCACAAAAATGTGGTAATAAATTTGCCCAAAGTAAGGGAAGAAAACAAAAATAAGATAAATAAGAATGAGAGATAGCAAATTCAATAAAACAACGAAACTAGAACACAAAGAACAAGAATTGGAGGGAAAAAACTGCGTTCCAAAGAAATGAAATAATTATCCTGAGTCAAAGGACACACAGAAGCGAAGGCTGGCATCGTACATAGTAGGAGGAATGAATACAAACGCACGTCTATCCTTACAAATTAGTGGGGAAGGCTAATCGAAGAAAATTAACTGAAGTTGGCAGAAATGAGGGAAAACTTAGTTTTCCCTAGTTAAAAGTTGAAGAGCGGGCGGAGTGTCCTTCAAAAGTAAGCGATGTAATGAAGATGTCGAACAAGGAGCTGAACAGCCTTCTTTTTTTTTTGCTTTGTTTTCTTATCGGAAGATATGATTTGACGCCGAGTCTCTTTCAAGTGATTTCGTTTTGCTGGTGTCTGAAGAGGGTTTAAGGATTTAAAAATGAACAAGAAATATGTTTAACTTAAAAAAATGTTTAAGTGTGTTAGTTTAACTTATTAGAGTTTCGAAGTGGTTTCAAAAACTGGGGAAAAATAGGAAGTTTAATTTTTAATAAATAATTTGCCCGGAGCGCTGGGAAGGATTATAAAAAAAATTTGTATTTTAGTTTTGATTGTTTCATGGTTGAAATCCGAACTGGGGTCAGAAATTTTGACACCGAATTATTTATTATATCTAACTTTAAGAACAGCATGACAAACCTATATAAAAAAATCATTCACTTAAGCAGACTACTACTGCTGGTCGATCACTAGAGGTAAAGGACGATTTCTTTAATCCTCAGGGCAAAGGTTGACTTCACCATATTTGAATACAAAGTTCTAGACTTAGTCTAGGATTCGAACTTTGGCGTCTATCAATTGATCGAATGGACTGGGTGGCGCTAAGATAAGTGTGCGACCGCGCCGTTAAAAATTATGAAAAATTTCAGGCATTTGTTTTTATCAAGTGTCTGTTCCGAATCACATTCTATGTCTTTCGAGCGCTGCGCACTCTACCTCAACGAAATCGCACTCAAAATCGGTTTTCAATACCAATTCTTAAACAGTCGTCTGGTTTGTCAAGGTGATGTACTCTGAACATGAACTTGAGTAATGTCTTACTTCACTCCCTTATGGTTGTTTGAAACTGAAACTTTATGGAACCACAGTATTATAATTTCGCATTCGAACCAACTCTATTTTCAAAATGTTGCCGAAGAAGTGCAAATTAAAAAAGTTGATGGTTTGTTTTCAGCTGGTGTGGCAAAATCATTGGCCTATTTTTAAGGTTCCGCGCTTCAAAGGAACAACGGAACCCTGATAGGATCACTACGTTGTTCTTTTTTTTTCAGATACACGTGGGAGACATCGAATTGAAGTTAAGACCAAATACTTATGTATGCCTGCAGTCCAATAAAGCTCGGAAAAATCAAACTTCTAAATCGACGCAATGAGGAGGTACTCGCATGGGAATCAAAGTCTACAGGGTACTACAAATAAAGGCGGGAAAAAATTTCGGGACTCGATTCACGTGAGAGCTGAACTATTTACATACCCTCAATTTTGTACAGAGCCTTTGTTGCACGAGCCCGACTCGCACTTGGTCAGCTTATGCTAAATTATAACGGGCGCAGCTGATGACAAAACCCCCTTTGTGATCGAATGTAAGCAGAAAAATGTTGAAGTTATAGATGTAAATTGTCAAGACTGCAAAAGACAAATGCTCGACTCCATTTCCATAATGTTTGTATGTGGAGGTGCTATGATTAACGTTCATTATCCGGTGTTCTGGTTAGCCAAAAAATAATAGCTTTATTACTCAAATCTTTCGTCAAGAAGTCGCCTTCCGCTACGTATTAAAGTGGTCTTAAAAAATATCTGCAATACAATGTACGAGTACAATGCAGGTTATCAAACTCGGGTGCGCCTTTGACCGAAAATACGTTTCGAGTTCATGACAATTTTTTTATTTTAAAACCCGTGTTCTCTGGGCAAAACTCAGCACTGGTCCCAATGTATTTTTCGACTTTTTGTTCTCCTGGTGTCAATAGCAATTGTCTTTGACACAAATGGTTTAAGCACGATGACACAAAATTGTAGACATCGGGTCAAACCATCACTTGATCATGGACCAAATATTTGGTGATCTTATCATATGAAGACACGTTAATAGGCCACTTAGTTCATTTGACTCCTTTTAACATTTCTTTATGGGGAATGCCACATCACTTTTGTATGCTGACAAACAAGCCGCATCTTACACAATACCTTTAGACGACTTGGTTGCACACAGACCAAAACTTAAGATCAAGGATCAAAGATCGAATAACGAAACCCTTGTTGTACATATCTAGCGTCAAGAGAAAGTTTTGGGCAACTTTGATATCTATATTAAAAAAAAACTTTACTAAACTATTACATTACGAGGCAAATGTCACTTGTCAACTTTATTTCCGCACGATCCAACCGAAGAAGAGTGCTCTGATGGCTTTGTATTTCCAAATGTGTTATTCTTCCTCGATTCAAAAAGAATTAAACGAACGTTGTACGCAGCTGCGAAGGCTGTCTCTATTTCATAATATCGGGCATTTCCGGAAGCTAGCTAAGATTAAGCAGCGTGTTAGCGTCTTTCTAGATTAAAATAATAGCGGGCTTGCTTATAAATATGAAGTGCTCCCTCAGAGAGGAAGCAAGTATCTTCGTCGGCCATACCTTGTTAAAAGCTAGTTTTTTTTTATAAAGATGCAGGTTAAACCAAAACCGAATGAAGACTTGACAATTCTATTCTCAGATTAAGGCACATTTTCCTGCCCAAACTGCAAAAGGTCACAGTAAAATGATATTTTGTATTCATTATTTTTGAATACCTCAGAAGTCAGTTGGATCTCTTTTGTCCTGCGAATAAGCTTAAATTTATGTTATCCTTAACTATCTAGTAATTGAAGAAAAACGTTTACAAACATTACACCAAAACGAGCGCTGATCATAAAAAGAAAACAACATTTCGAAAATTTGGTTTCAAAGATAAACTGAGAGTTGTTTTTTTTAAGAATTCCAAGTTCAATCCCCTAATATCTCTAACATTCATTTGGCTTACACGTGGCAGACCCGAATCCTTCGGCATCCATTGCACGTAGCCCATTCAATTTCCATCACATCCAATAAAGTACAACACAAATTAAAGCCGAGCATCACGTTGCCGGAAAGAGCTCTTTTTTTGACTTCCTCACTTGGCTGTCAGAAGCTGGAAAATTAGCAAGGTGGCTAACGTTGTTACGCCGACAAGCTAATAGCTAGTAATTGGTATTTTCAAAATTGGCCCTAAACATGGGAATCACATGCAGTTAAATCAGTGTCGCACTGGCGGCAGCCCGACACGCGTTCGAATCATGTTTAATTACAGCAAAATAAATTAATTAAAAATAAATTCGAAAACAAGAACGAACTTCGAGTTAAATTGGAATTGCTGCAGTGGCAGTTCCAGTACCTGTATCTACCACCACCTGACAACTAATCGGCAACGCGATACAGCAGTGCATTGGAATTTGAAATTTACGGTCCTAAATAATAAATCGAATTCGCAATGGCAATGACGGTGTGGCCCGGCAGTGAGCTGATATTGTTGCTGGTGTTTAGTCGATGTCGCACAACCCGAGGGGTTCGGTTAGATTGGAAGGGATGGCTTACAATTACTTGATAATTTATTTAATTACCTTGGCTATTGTTTAGCATTATTAAGTTAACTGCTGAACAGGGAACAAAACATAACATTGTGTTCGCTTGAAATACTGAGTATGCATGTATTTGTTGTTGATTTATTTAACAATGGATGTCCTTACAAAAGAGAGAAGCGACAATGGCTTGATGGAAATTGTTCATATTGAATGAGGTTTTCTATGACTGTGAAGGAAGACGATTTGACAACAACTGGACTTTGAAGGGTTTCTGTACAGTTCACTTTTTACTGAGTAACTTCTTAATCGAATTTTCATAATCGGTATGAGGCCTAAAGGAGGAAGTTGTCATATTATTAAACACACCTTTTCATAGTTACATTTACTCTTCCTTAATGAAAGGAAGTTCCTAATGCCTTTGAACCTGGGCTTGACTTTAATCTGCCTATTGATTTAGTCTAGTTTTTGAAATGTCGACAACTCACAACCCGAACTCACAGCTCTACAAAATGTTTGGTTCATTCAAACATTTGCGGAACTCTGACAAAGAGATCCGTTACAATTGTAACTCTTCAAACTTGTACTGAATCCAGATGAAGTGGCTAATGAGTTAACAAACCTTGCAGAAACCATGGAGTCCTTATATTATATATTTATGGAGATTCGGCGAAGGTTTACCATAGAAAGAGTCCAGAGCTACTAAGTCACAGAAATAAATTCATGCTCTACAATACATGAATCCTGCCTATTCTGTACCATAATTGCACACTTTCCAGAGCAAAATTCTTCGTTAAATATTCAGTCCTCATGCAAGGAGGACAAATGGAGGAGATTTACAAAGACATGAATGTAGTCTTAAAAACCAAAAAAACGGCGACCACATCGAGCGAATGGACAACAACGCTCCACCAAATAGGATCTTCATTTTACAGCACAAACCTTCAAGGTGACAAGCGATTAGTCTAGACAAGTCGAAGCAGCATATCCCGGATGGAAAAGATTAAAAGGAAGAGACTCTTTATAGCACGGTTATTAATTTACTTTATTTTACAAACTTCATTTCATACGACAGCTACCAGAATATGACTTTCAATTTCGAGCTATTGCAAACAAGTCGATTTCAAAAATTGTCCGTCTCTATTTGAAATCTAGCAATGAAGCAAACGATACCAAGTTGAGCTTCCTGCATATTGCAGAAAATATCACAAGGGAAGTCATAATCCGTTGGCAGTTAACAAATTACTAAAAAAATTTACTTAGAATTGTTTCCTCGAGATTTTGAGTTCTGTAGAAACAACCGCCATTTTTCAACAAAGAAATTTTCGACTTTCCTGGTTTTAATAAAAATCAGAATAGCACCAATGTACATGGTGTGGCCATCGGGTTGCAGAGCGGCATGAAGTGACCGATTTCGGGACGAGTTGGAATTTTGTCTGTTGCTGAATTGGATCACATTTTCAAACAGAGTTCGTGTTTTCTACAACACGATGGCGATGCCGCATAGCTCGTGATAAGATGTAAATTTTGTGAGCAAAAATTCCCAGCACGTACGACAGTAAATGACTTGTCCCCACCATAATTCGAATTCGAATCGTATTTTATTTATTCTTGTAGAGGAACTTAAGGAATAAGATACATACAAACAAACCAACAAAAAGCTGGAGCTTAAGGATGGCAATTGAAACGATTTGGTTACGCTGCTTCGTTGCTATAAAAGTGTGCCTTGTTTTTTATTACTTCTGAAATGATATAAAATTGGGCTTCAATTTTTCTTCTTCCGTTTTGTTTCTGGGCACCCTGTTTGACGTTTTTAAAATTAAATACAACGACTCAATTAGATAAGAAATGAGGTCAATTCTCTTTAATTTTTCTTAACCGTTCCATACATTTTGAAAAAAGTAATTAAAAAACTAATAACATGCTTGCCAATTCAGGCCATTTTTGATTTATTAGCGAAAATATTTTTGTGTCCGTATTGAAACAGTTTTAATAAAGGAAAATTGGAAGAGAACGGAGAAACCCCAATTCCAGCGATTGCGGTAGTTTCCCATTCAATATCCCAAAATTTCGCAAGCTGACCTTTGGGATCCTAGAAAACTGAATCGGTGAATGGCTCACTACGTTTGGACCCAGAATTATCAAATCACTTGCAACTTGCATTGAACTCGGGCAAGAAGATGCGCTGCCGTGTTATTTCTTCAACCTTATCCTTCAACAGATATTGCTAAGGCTGCAATTTTTGGGATACGTCGACGGTCCTGAAATTATCGTTCGAGGCTTACTTGCCATCATGGAAGCTTTCAAGGAGTTATCTAACTCGGGACAAATATGAAATCCGAAGATCCTAGACAATCGATTCTATTTCTGATTGTTCAAACATATAGTATCGCAATTCATTGCTGTGGAACCAAAAAGATCTGCAAAACACTCATCTTGTCAGTTCTTCTATACCTGCCCGAAGGTTGCAATATAAGCTGATCAGAAGAACAGACTTTTAGGAGTTTGAAAGAAAAGTTCCTCGTTTTAAGGATTCCGTGCCTCGAAAGGAAAAAACGGAACCCTTATAGGATCACTTCGTTGTCCGTCCGTCTGTCTATCAAGACCCTTTTTCTCAGGATCACGTGGGGGTATTAACCTGGAATTTATACCGTCTCTTGGAGCTGTGATCAAATCAAACAGAAGTTTAAGACTCGTAACTACTCGCAAGGTAATCGAAACCTAAAAGGTACTTCCAGTCGATCTAGTTTCTTGAAATTTGGCATGAAACAATCCTTTTTCTTATAGTTTGTCGTGATGGGTGAAAGTTTACTTATTTACTTACAGGTTTCCACGAAACCCTCGGTGCGCGAGTCCGACTCCCACTTGGCCGGTTTTTTTTATTATGTTCGCGATCAGGGGCTTTTCATAACCCTTATAATGTATTTTTACATTGAGCGAAAAGGAGTAAAAGAAGATGAATCAAAGTTATTGAACTTAAATGGATTTTTGGAAGGATTTCATGAAGAATCACATCATCTTCAGTTATATGCCATGACAGCAGAGCCAATGATACGATAGATCATTTACACAAGCCTTTATTTTGGACACGACAATTTTAAATTCAAGCATGACAAGTCGATACAGTAATCACAGTAAACAAAGCCACCCACATGATCAGACTACTACAGCAAAAGTTCGTCAATTGCTCGACTTTATCCAGCGACTGGGCAAAAATACTTAAGCAAAGAATGACTTCAAATCCTAGCCAACGAGTTCCCGAAAAAGAACAGAAATTGGAAGCAACGTGTCCAAAACCGTGAAAAGGCAACTGAAGGTCTAGCTCAGACTATCCAAGGACCGGTGGCCTTAAAAGTTATCATCTAAACCATAAACATGTATCGCAGTGTGAATTGGCCTGGTTCTTGGTTTTTTGGTAAATTCTAATGCCTAAAGGATATTTCAGCTCCATAATCATTACCATTACTGTCAACATCAATGACAACCCCATAGAATTGATTCCACCAGAAAAACACAAAAAAAAAACACCCATAACCACCATCCTTAATTGAGTGTCTCGAACAGCGTTTACAAGCCCGCATCCATCGCATGCATGGACGCATGAGACCAAATCAATGCAGAACCATCAAATCCCGTCGCAACTGCGGGTATACTATCCGAAACTAGATCTACCATTTTGCGGGCCTATTTAAAACGTCAATTAATTATAAAAGTCTAAACAACTAATTATTTGTAAATTTGTTAGCTTTGGTCGCCCGATATCGTCCTTCAACCGCCGCCACCGAAGCTCCAAATAATCAGCTGTCGAATCGAATGACGAAATTTAATTTCGCAGCCAAACCGCAATAAATATTGTTTGGCAAATAAATTGCTAGTTGACATTTGCCAGGAATGCCTCGTTGGCCTCGAACAATTTGTTTGTGGTTGCAATTGACATTTGACTATTCACAGGACATTCTATCATTTAATTTTTTCTCGGCGACCTCTGAGACAAGCTCAAGTTGACTTTATTATATCTTAATTATCTTCGGATTCGGATCGCTGGACCGTCGGATCGGATATAACCATAAAAGTAAATCTTCTAATGTGCGTGGCCTGCAAAGTCAGACCAACACGAAAAAATAAACATATGGGCTCCAAGGGTAAAGTTCTAAATGACAGTCGTAGTCGTTACGGTACGGGCCAGTAAGTTTGCTCTTCACAAAGCCTTCAGCCTCACACTCGTATGTATCCAACTACATTGGATATAGCTCTCTTGTGCCATAGCTGTCTGGTTAATAGTGTCGGCGGTGGTGGTTGCCTTTTGATACTGCACTGTGGATATTAATGGGAGGACAAGTGTCGCCTTCACCTTAATACGTTCTTCCTTGCTAATGGACAGCCACACGTTGGATTCGAGGAGGACTTTACTGCACTCCAAAAAAAGGACAAACGAACAACGTTGCACGTGAGTGATGCATGTGCATCTAACAGGCATGGTGCATCCTAAAGTTATTCTATGAATATTTGGTATGTGCTTAGGAATTAGGGTGTGACTCTGCACACAAAAGGAAAAATAAGTTCCCTCCTCCAATCTCATCTGTTGACCATGAATACTAATTAATCTGGTTAAATACATTTTTCATTTAATCGTGCCGAACAAGGATCTGCGGAATAGGGCACCATTCTGCTGTACACCTACGACTGTGCAGTGCATTATGGAAGATATGAGGATAAATGGGCAACGAGGTCCTGAGAACGATGATCTGGCCCACAATTAAGTTGGATGGATTAGATGAGATGGGAATTTCCATCTTAATATTCACAAAGATGGTTTGGACGGAGGATTTTTTTCTCAGCATTGTCCGAAACACCGGCCTTTGGCACAAGGACGATGCTGACTACGAGGATGAAGATGAAGCGGGAAATCGGTGAAAATTGTAATAACAGGAGCGGCTAAGCGAGGAATCCGAGTAATGATGGTAATTAAGGAACCGAAATTTAAGGCAGTATGGCAGTGAAGAACGAGGCGAACGAGACATGGTGGGGGTGGTATGAGTATCAATTGATTTGTGAGCATTTCGCTAGATGAGTTTGCTGCCGAGGCAATTAGTTGGTTCGTGGATGGGCGCTCTGGAATCTAAATTGCGATTGATTTATGGGTTTTTTATTTGATGGATGTTAGCAGGAGCGACCGACAATTTCGGGATACAATCCGGAGCGCACTGTCAGTGGTATTCGCTCGCGTGTAGTGATAAATTGGCTACAGGATGTAGTTTTGTATGTCTGATGATCTGTGTCTTTAATTATGACTGATGACAACCGGCGGCGGCGTATATGCGACTGGCTTTTCTCTAAGTCATATATTGTTCCTTCTTCTGAAATGAAATTGAAGGTAAAAGAAATTTGGTAAGCTTCAGTTTTTCTCACGATTGTCTACAGCACGAGTTTAGGAGGAAAGACCAAGTTCAAAAGGCTGCTGGACACAGACTTATGCCAGTTACTATCACACTGAGATCACACATAAGTTTCCTCTTGACGTCTTTACCTTGGTCACTCTTGAGGATTTTGGGGTTATGTTGGTCGGAAGCCATTCTTTTTATTTTACTATGCATGTCAGAACTTTATTTTCGCTGAGTAAGTGAAAAATGGTATTTCATCCTATGACTAGTCTCTGAAGAAACTCAGCAGGTTTTTGGTACTTTCGGGACTGAGAAGAAGCCTGGACAGCAACACATAATTTGTCATTTTTATAAAATTATCTAACCGGGTTGAAATCATGAGGGCTTTAATCTAGGACTCAAATGCGCATGAGTACTTATTCTTGTAAGCTATACTGCTTAAATTTTTCCAGGTAATATGCGAATATAGTCAAATCCTAGATTTGTTGTTGTTGTAACTAGTAACTTTATGCAAAAAGGCTTGACCCTCAGTGACTGTGAACATGTACAATGTTTTTAACAGATATATTATTTTGTGTCCAGCTACAAACACAGATTTATAGGAAAATAGTATATTGTAATTTTGTATCAAAAGGCCTTTCGTCCTTTTAAGATATACGAGTTTCAAAATTAGTTGGGTTTCGTGTCCTGGTAGTTCATACCAGATGAAGAAAAGAAATACATCTTAAGGACAGAAGAATGACGAAAGGCTAGATGCTATTGGACTTTTTACAGCTTGCACAAGCATTGTTTTTTGTTTGACAGTAGTGACAGAAAACCACTGAAAGTCAGAGTAGATATCCTGTGTCGGGGCGAATCGGAAAACCCATTCGTTAAAAAAGTTCACAATACACCACAATGAGTGGTCAGGCTAAGATTGTTTATTTTACGCCTTATTTTTTCTCTTCAGAAATCTTTCAAGTCTTTCAAGACAAGTCCTAACTACTTTCTTTGTTTTTAAATTCATTAGGCAAGGCTTCGACGTTAGGTTGAGTGCAAGGGTGTTTCTCATAGTACCTGGAGAAAGGCATGTTCTCTATCTTGTTTTTTTTTTTGCTTTTGAACTTACTCTGTTCGCGTCAGAAGGAACCAACGCCAATTGCAGTATCATTTGTGAAGTAACGCGTCAACAGGTATTTATTCCGACATCTTTTAAAACCCAAATACTCCGATATAGAGTGCAGTCTGTTCATAGTTCAGTGGCGGATTTACAAATTTCCATAGTATAGGCTTCACAGTTTCTGCCGCCCTGGCCTCTACAATTTTCATCCCCTACATTATTCAAAAATGTTGTTTAAATAACGCAGAAAATAATTTTTGGATATATTTTTGAGCTAATCAAAGTTCAGTCATGTTCGAGCGGGGTTATGTGTGCTACTTGCACAGTAAGGTATATTTGGTAAATATATTTGGTGGTATACATAAGGCTATACGAAGGTAGATGTCCAAATGGGGTAAACGTTCTGCAGACTCTGTTTTCGCAGAAACGAAGATAGACTCTCTAATGATGAACAAGCTGGTTTTACCAATGTGGCTTCGAAAATGTATGCATTCTTGAACTAACTCAGTATCTAAATCATCAGTATACACTTCTTCCAAGGACAGAGTCTTTTTTGTATAGGTTGATACAAGTGGGTTGAGTGGGAATGACACAAAAAACATTTTTTACCATTTCATTATTTTCATTCATACAAAGTGGGTGCAGAAGCCGATAAGTGATTGGGAGACGCCCGGGCGGCAAACTAGCTGTTTTACAGAATATGGAAGTTTGCTACTCTCAGCAAAATTTGTTGCAAACTTCTATCTGTGAGACATCAGAAAACCGTCATGCAAAAATCTTTTTGATTTCTATAAGATAGCAAAAAAAAAAAAAATTCAGTCTCCAAATTTGCCGCCCCAAAAATCTGCCGCCGTACGGTCAAGCCTACTCAGCCTGTTGGTGAATCCGCAACTGCACCAAAGGGTTTATCGTTTTCCCAAGTTTGATTGAACTCTTAATTGAGTGAGAAGCTGTTTGAGTTGATTTGCCTTTCGTGCAGCGTTTTTGGGCGGGCCACGCATGCTTCACATATAGTTCTTTGCCTCTATCTTAGCCAATGTATTCCAACAGAATTGAAAATTGAGGAAGCTGTTCAAGCTCAAAGGTATATAAGCCAACTTGATTCCGGATAAAGCTAACAATTTTAAAAATCGTTAGCACTACACCCAGATAAATCGCCTGCAAAGTTCAAGTTCTGCAGACAGCAGAAGTATCTTCAACCGCATTCAATCTTTTGAGGCATATCAGATTAGCTGTTTCTGTATATCTGTTTCTTAAAATAAGTCATCGTGAGAAGATGAAATTTTATTCTAGCTTGGAGAAAAAAATCGAACTTGGTACATTTCGGATTTCTCGTGTCAACTTTTGCTGAATCAATCGTTTTTGAATGCGACCATATCAAATTATCTTTTTCATTGAGTTAAGTTTACTCATGTCTCTCAGACAGACGATCACGCTTTCCTTTATTTGATTATTATGCTAATGATCAATTATTATTTACATGTTGAAGGAAATTTTTTTTAAAAGATTTGATTTTTATGTTAATATATTTGCAATTCAAAAGGTGTGTATATTTATTAAATATAAGTTATGCATAATTAAAAAGAGTTTGTACGATGGTGAGTTTCAGAGAATGAAATTGAGACGAGACAAGAGGTACATAGAGTCAGTGTTACCATTAAAAAGATTGTTAATGAAAGAAAAACAATCATCTGCTCTCAAGGTTAAGCAAATCTAAAGGCAAAGTCCGCCTGTATAAGGTGGGAGGTTATTAGGTTCTTACCATCCCAGTGCTCTCAGGACAAATCTCAAGAAACTGATTTGAATTCTTTCAATCCTGTCGATATGACATTTGTAGTGAGAAGACCACACTTGACAAGCATATTCAAAGATCGGATGGACAAAACCTATGAACAATATTTTCATTCAACGCTTTATTGGAAATAATGTTGATGTGTTGTTTAAACTCAAGTTTTTGATCCAACACAACACCTTAAAAGGAGATATTATCAACATTACACCTTGTCAAACAATTTCAGTTGATTGCGATAGATACCGGTTGGGCTTTTTCGAATAAAATTAATTACGTAACACTTGTTGAAATTTAAAAATATACAATTATTGGTACATCAGAAATAAAACGCATCGAGATCACGCTTCTTCTTCTTAAAGGTACTTGCATCGTGAACATAAATAGGACATTGTGAGTTCTTTAGGCAAATCATTAATAAACAAAATAAACAATAATGGACCCAAGTGGCTATACTGTGGTACCCCGAAATTAAAAGTAATTTAGCTCGAGTGACAATCATTCAAAATTACAGAATAAGATCTGTGTCAAATATGACTCCAGCCAAATGAAGAACATTGTGCTGAAGCCAAGTTTGTTTAACCTTATTTAATTTGTGAACGCATCCTTTCACTAATCATCGAACTGTCATTGCCAATTTATTCCATAAACTCAACATTTTCATCATGGTAAGGTACACGAACAAGCAACGTCTGTAAATTATACAAATGTTCTGCCCAAATTCGGAGTCGGTGACCGCAACTTTAAAAGCGTAAACTCGGAAACGTTATTCTCGTCCTAGTTGACAGGCAACAAAAAGTTTAGTGCAAAAATTTGAGTCTACATATTCGTTGTGTGATGTTGCGGTGTCGGTGAGACAACGGGTTAGTCGGAGTATCGAAAATATCGCTGGCGTTTAGGCGTCCGTGGCAAACGATCCAAATCAGTCAATTAAATGGCGTTCTCAAGAATTAGGCATCGCTTAGACCACAATATGGAGTATTTTGGGTTTTTTTTTACGCTGGAAGGTGGTTATCTTCAAAAGACGAAACTGAGCCCGTATTCAGTATTGTACCTAGTCGTTAGACAATTTTTTTTTGAGTAAGGATCTTGGTTTACACCCACACAAGACCAAGCAAGAATTGAAGCCGATGGAACATTTGAAGCGAGAAACGTTCTCCGATTGGGCTCTGGAGAGAATGCGCCAAGATTGTGAATTTCATCGCAAAATCATCTTCAGTGACGAAGTGCATTTTTAGCTCTTTGGTTCGTCAACGAGCAAAATATGCGTTATTGGTCGGGTGAAAATTCACAAACGATAACGATCGTCATGTTATTGTGAATGGCCAGCGTTATCGCGCCATGATAACTGATTATTTTTGGCTCAATTTGGAAGATATGGTCTTAAACGACATGTCACAAAGCATACTTTACAATCGATTTATTGAAGAGTAAGATTAATTAGTGTGTTATTCCAAGAAATGGGCCTGTCGATTGGCGGCCTCGTTTGTGCGATTAAACGCCTCTAGATTATCTTTGGGGCTACGTTAAGTTACAAGCCGACGACGTTCGAAGAGCTCAGAGCCAACATTGAACGCGAAATAGCGGCCATTTCAGCCGAAATGTGTGTCCAAGTCATCGAAAATTGTGTCCAACGAATCGACCACTGCAAACGTGCCCGCGGTGGCCAAAAGTTTCATTCAAAAATGTTTTGATTGTACTTCAAACCGATAATAAAGTTTTTGAAATATCGCAAATGGTTTGCGTTTTATTCAAAAGCAAGTTTTCAAGTCCTTATTGGAAAACCCTATTGATTTGATTTTTTGATTGTGTGAGTTCAAGTAAATGAGTAGTTCGAGAGCGACATTTATAAAAACTATGTTGATTAGTGACTATTGCAGATCTAAAGTAAAAATAAAGTGACTCACACAAAACATCATCTTGGGTAGCGCTGAAAAACTCGCGATAGTTGTGGATGTCATCTTTTCTACTCTTCTTAAAAAAAGGAATTAAAAATGACATCTTCCAGGCAACAGGAAATTCACACTCGGACAATGTTTGATTTATTGATCTTTATGGCCATTATTTGTAGAAATATCTATGATTAAAGTTGAGTCAAGCCCCGCTTACTTGTTTAACTTATTTAACCCGGCACTTATAGCTATAAATTAAATCTGGCTTTAAGCATTTGTAATAAGCCAGATGGAAAGCTTCATTCTTCGATCTTAAATCTTAAATGAAAAGATAGGAGCGTCCTTTCCGTCTCCTTGTAGAGAAGACTCACAATAACTGAATGAAATTCAATTAAATGCAATCGAACTGTTTAAACTATGTGTGGGCGCCCAGTTCACAACATGGTTGGAAATGTTAAGTTGACTTTTTTATCCATAAATTTTATGACCCTTGACTTTTCCAAAATAGTTGCCCGCTTATTATAACTTACGACATTATAATAATTTATTGTCCACTAAAGTTAAATTTCCCATTGTCAGATGGGACCGAAGTTGACCAACCACAGCTTTTTCCGAGATTATTTTCTCATTATTTAACATTGACTTCAATGAGTTCTAAATCTTTACGAGTGTCACTGCACCGATATTTCAATAACACTCATCCAACAACCGAACATATCCTTATCCATACATTATACTTCAGTAAATGGACAAAAGGACGAAAAATTTCGTTTTGTCAACTTTTCCAAAAGCCAGTCGAAAAAAAAGAATCAAACCAATTCACCCACTAGGGAAACTTTAGAGCTATTCCCCATTCTAACATTCCTGGCGAGTCTGCATCGACATCGGCAACACCAACCGCACCAGTAACTCCGTACAGAAAGGAAATTATTGGAAAATCACTGGTCATCTATGGATGAAAATACATTTATTTTCCCCTGATCCATTGGTGCATTTGTTGTGAGCCCAAAGAATCCTGAACCACATACTACGAACACAGTTCAGATATTATTTTGTGTTTTTTTTTTTTTTTTGAGTGCCTGGGCTTGAAACTTGAGTGGGAGTAGGAGTGGGAGGACATATTTGTAAGTATCGAAACATCTATGAACAGTCGTATCGAACGGCGGAAAATATCACATTTTCACGAGCCAACTCAACGAGATGCATAAAGTTTAATCACAAGCTGTGAACTCCCTTGCCCGCTTTGGCTGCCTCGATGTAGTACGGTCGTATCTATGATGGGTGGCGGTGCCCCATTCATTCCGAAACATACAGCAAAAAGTTATGGAAACATGTGTAGCTCGTTGATTTTGAACAATAATGAACATCATGAAGCGCACGATGGGTACTGAGTAGAGCCATTCCATGAGTATGGTGCCGAATGGAGACTGCTGATAGATAAGCGTTTTGGTTAAAGTGGATTATTTAGCTAGTGGAAGAACCCCGACACCGAGCATTGATTGATTGTATTCTGCTGCATAAGTTCTAGAGTCTATAAATTGTTCTTGGAAATGGTGAATGGAAATACAACATCCTGCAGAGATATCCTGTTGTTTTTGTTCAAAAATGTTGTGTTAGCTGTAGAGATCAGCAGAAGATCAAATAACTGTTCCACCCAAACGCATAACACTGCAGACATTCTAGTTGAAGACTCATCAGGTTGGAAAGTTGGTGTCCATTTGTTTCACCTGATTCGTTGTATCATAATTCGTTTGGTTAAATGAATAAAGAACAAAGTGTCTCAAACTTTACAGCAAGTCATAATGACACGAAAATTGAATTTTAAAGTGCTTGGTTTTTAACTGTCAATACTGTTAGCACAAGTACGTTTTGAGTGGTTCATACGAAGTTTAATTGAGCCATTCTTTGTGCACATCGCTCCGCACGTGCGTAATATTTTCTTCAAAGTCTGTTGCTGGCTTATCGGGATAAACTAGTTTCTAAAGCCATCAAATCGTACGATCTATCCGTCCAATTCACCGGTCCAAAACGAGAGGTAAATTGCTCACATTTCTCAACTTATCCATCGATTCGCGTAATATGTGACTAGGTTCAGCTCGTGCATTTGGAACCAATTGAAAAAATAGGGGCCAACAAATCATCCGATCCATTGACTACGTCAAAGATTGCATTTTTCCTGAGGTTGTTCATCGGATTAAATATGGTAGTTTTTTTTTTACTTACAAATCCATTCAACCAGGAATGATCTTTGTAGCTTAAGAACATTTTTCGGGTATTCCTCCATCCGTAACTTTAACCCTAATTTTAACACTACTATAAAGCATAAGATTTTTGGCCAAGATTCTTGCTCGGAATCTTTCACGTAGTGACACAATCCCAATTGCTGCGAAGGGCGACGAAAGGAAAAATCATGGTTTTCATGAATACTGGCAGATACAGCAGCAATATTTTCCTCGCTATGCGTTCCACGCAAACGGGTTAAAAATACTGGTCAAGGCTTGAACTCATTAAGTCGATTAGGACAGCCGTAAAATGGTTGATGATAAAATTAGAAAATTGTTGGCGTTGTTCGGGTGCAGGTCTTTCAAAGATTAAGTGACAAGGCGAGCTTTCAAAAGTAAAGCAATGGAAAACCGAAGAGCAAAAAGTTTTTTTTTATAGTATTAGCATGATGGCGTTGTCTAAAATTCTTTTATCTTGTTAATGTTGTTAAGTAAACAATTGACAATTAACAAAACAATGACTATTTTCTTGCAAAACAGTTCATGAATTTTGGGCGCAAGTTTCTTGACCGTTGTGCGTCAACACTAGGGCTCTTAGCGGCACGCCCCGAAGAGACTTGATTAATACATGGCCTCGTGGGCTTATACCGACAAAATACTTTCGCTGCGGCATCGCTTACTTCTGAAGCGCATTTAATTAAAAGAGTTGCAGGCATTCCCTTACGCAGAAAGTAAACACGATTTCAATCGTTTTCACAAGATCTTCGGGCAAAAAGTTCTTAGTCGCCATTTTGGCTCATTCTTAGAGACCCTTGAAAAAGGTCAGGAGCGCTGAAAACGGACAATCTATTCGAGTCGCCAAACCGAGACATTATTATACTTTTAATTAGTAGATATACATTCTTTATTGAAAATGAATTTCCAATTAGAATAAATAAAAAAAGATAAAAAATAATATGGCAGAACGTGCCGTCTGTCAAAAATTGACAATATTTGAAATAAGCAATAGTTCGTTATAGTAGAGAGCTACAATTTATAAAAAAAACGGCCAAGTGCGAGTCGGACTCGCAAACCGAGAGTGCCGTACAAACCTGTAGGTATATAAGTAAAAGTTCACCCATCACGAAAATCTATAAAAAAAAACATTGCTTCATGCCAAATTTCAAGATTGTTAGTCGACTGGAAGTACCCTTTAGGTTTTGATCCCCTTGCAAGTAGTTGCGGGTTTGAAAATATGCGGTTTAAATTGCTATTTCTTTTGATTGCGTTGACATAGAGGTACGAATTTTGTCAAAACTTTATTTAATATCTACATCTACGGATGTAAAGGGGGTAGTTATTTTAAGATTATTAAATTTTTTTTTCTTATATGATTTAACTAAAAAGTTACAATTTTCGCAATTTTTCCTTTATCTGTGGTATAAGACTTTACTTCGTACCAAATTTCAAGATTCGGAGTTCACAGGAAGTACCCTGTAGGTTTGGATTCCCTTGCGAGCGTCGAAAATTTGCGGCATAAACGGCTGTATCTAAAGGTACGGAACCCTACAAAAAAAATTGATTGAATCAAACATTTATTAAGTAACAATAATTTAAAAAACCCAAAGCAATTTAAAGAAGCTAATATATTCTTAAATCGATTGCAATAATTTAGGGCATGTTTAGAAAACCGAAAAAGTAGGTCCCAAATATATTCACCATTTAGAACTTGTAAAGTTTCATGACGTGTGAGTGATCCTCTCGCGAAGTATAGAAAGAACGAACTTTTGGACAGACTGCGAGAGGTATCTTCAACCTCTTTAGGCCCATCTGTCCTTGCATTAAGGAAAAGAACTATTTCTTCCGATCTTAGTTCTCTTGAAAAATAGTTATTGGGACCCAGTGAGTGAGAGTTGTATAAGTCAGTCGAATAGGAGAGGTCTGAGCCCCGTTTATGCTATCTTAGTGCACTTGCCACTTTCGAAATGCAATCATAGAATTTGCCTCCGAAAGATCTAAAACGGCTTTGTTTGCAACTCATTGGAATCAACAAAAGGTGAAAAATTACTGCAAAATGCAAATTTCATTAATTGTTTTAATAAACTGTTTTAGATCCCAGACGGAATGGGCTGTCGAATAAAAGGACTAAACCGTCTACTTCAACATCAACAAATCTAATACAATCCGATACATAATTAGTAATGTCGTCATGAGCAAAAATCAACACAGGAATCAACAACTATCCGTGCGTCAAATCCATTTCTATAAAAAGAGAAGTTGGACAAGTTCGACATTCAAAACAGAAGCGGATGTGGTAGTGATAAGCTTCTCATTTACTCTTATAATTAACCTGATAGTCCAATTTCTGATAGCTGCGAATTTCTGTTTACCGTATTGAAAGCCGAGGCATTGGACTAGCCGAAACAATTGCCGAGCAAACAATATGCGTTTGTATCCTGTTGGAATCACATGTACGGCAGTGAAAAATCGCACCATGCAGTGACTTCGTTTAGATGTAAAGATGGATGTAACGGACTCATCTGTTACATTCATGCATCGGATGCATATGGTACTCGACGCTCGACCGACAATCGCTTACTAATTCAAAAATGTTCAATTAAGACAGTTTGCATTTTTTTTGGCAACACCTTTAACTCTTTCTCTAAAATGCGTATCAAAGGTTTACACAAAAGAGGGAAGTCTGCCGCTGAGCGTAAATTTGGATAGGATATTCAAGCATTTGACACGGTCTATCCCTGGCAGGTATCCTCAAAAAGTACAACTGCCATGAAAGAGCTTAAAATGTGTGTCGAAACTCCGTCATTTAGGCGATAATTATCATGCGCAACCAGAAACTATATAGCTAGCTTCTAACTCACAAAGGTGCTTTAAGTATCAAATTATCTAGCGCACTGTGTAGACGTGTTAAGCGCTTTTGCCCCAAACAAATCGGACATAGCTTCCGGCTCGCAAATCAATGATGGACCAGATTATCACACTACGCCAAATCCTGAAAAAGACCAACGAATTTCAAGTCCATACCCACCAGCTGTTCATTGACTTCAAAGCCAAATATGATAGTATAAATTGATCCGAGCTCAACAATGCGATGGCTAAATCCCAGGAAACTGATTCGGTTGTGTCATAAAGCGCTCGAAAATAAGACACGAACCGTGCAGTTTGGAACTTCAACCTGCGAACAATTCAATACACGTAATGGATTTTGGCAAGAAGATCCACTGCCATGTGACTTCTTCAATCTTATCTTGGAACAGATAGTCCGACGGGCTGGTGTCGACACAGAAGGTACTATCTCTTTCAAATCTAACCAGTTTCTGAGATACACAGACGATATCGACATCATCGCTTGTTCCCATCGTGTCGTAGTGGAAGCATTTACGGCGATTGAAGAACAGACAAAACTGTTTGTCAAAACAACTAGGATCCAAACTCATAGCATGAAGGACGAAAATACTGCTCTACAAAACACTGTTCTGATTTATTGAGCGGAATGCTTGACGATAAGCAAAGCAGTTGAGCAAATATGAGATCCTTAGAATGAAAAATCCTTCGTCACATAAAATGTGCATATAGTTCGGTAGGCAAAAACTCGTCGACTACACTGGCTCGGCCATATCGAAAGAATGACCAATAAGTCTCCGGCCAGGATATTCTTCAAATCAAAGTCACAAGTTTCAAGAAGAACGGGAGAACCTCCGTTTAAAGGATCAAGAATTCGCGGACGCTGGAATTTTTGGTCTAGCCGATTGGAAGCAGCGTGCTCAGGACCTTCTGGGCTGGAGGGCAGCTCCGTCGCAAGCTCTGATCAATCCAGGATCTCTGGTCTTTTACGTAATATAAGTAAGTATGTGAGTTAAATTAAAAAAAAAACCAACGACATATGCGTTCAAAAATTAATGCTGTAATGTACTATAAGTCTTTTCTTTAATTCTTGTTTGTTTGAAGCGTGAATAAAAAATATGAAAATCAATCGTTGAACTCAACGGTGGACTCTTCCATTGCAATTAATCCGAAATCTGGAACATCCAGCAGATGTTTGTGCTCGGACGATTTCATCACCAGTCTGAAATGCTTATCTTTGCCGCATTGTTACACATCCTTTCAAAAATTTGTGTCTCAACAGCCAACCAAGTCCGAGAACGAAAATGTACCCACAAATCCCTTTGCTCGCACGAGACTTATGCAAATATTTACGAAAAGCTAAGCATTCATCAGGAACGCAACGATGTTTTCGTTTTCCATCCGCCATAATCCCTGCCATTTTTGCTAACCAACCGCAAGTAATTCATTCGTCTGTCAACCAACCGAATGTCCATCGTCGGTGGTTCCCGTAAAAGACTCCTTGACACCCCCAAGAGAGTGTTACTTTGAAATGCCAACCCAAGAGCCACCCCCCTGTACAGTATACGAGTGTTTTGAATGACTGCAAGCTTATTCTTGAGAATTTTTAAGTTTATTTCCTTTCGGATCATCCTGTTGCTGCGTTCTTCAAGAATCATTTCTTGCCATGTTCTCGAAACCACTCCGAAAGATCTGCCATTCGAGTGACAGCTACAAGGTTGCCTCTTGGGGCAGTAAGATGAGCGCTTTTGTTAGACTCAAACCAGCAGCAACAGTGTCGCAGGCAGGAGTGTATACGATCATCCAAAAATAGCAACTACGTTTCGTGTTTGCTCCTTGTTGGGGGGCAGGATTTACTTAAATGCTTTCTAAATGTTTGATGAGTCGACGGTGATGGCGACAGTTCCTCCCTCCCTCCTGGAGTCGAGTCAGCTTCCGAAGCTGCATCTGCAAACATTTCAGCAACTCCTCCTGAAGAGAGGAAGCTACCAAGCGAGATATACAAATAGGTGCTTATACCTACATCGGCGTAGCTGAGTATCCTGCGGGCCACATCCACTTGAAATTGGATTTACATTTGCTGAGCTGACAAGTGACAAGTGCGGTAGCAGATGAAATTTTGTTTTCCCAAACAAAAGCGAGCACAAAAAGTGTTGAAAATGCGTTGCTTTTGTTTTCGGTCTGTCTACGGAGGGGGGAGGGGGGAGGAGGTGTATTTGCAGCTACGGGTTGCCTGTTTGCTTTCCAACACACCCACTCACAAGGATTGTTAAATTTTTTTTTCTCTGTTCTTTTTGTTTTTGTTTTTGCGGGTGAAATTGGATTTTGCGGAGGAGAGCAGATGAGAGTGGTGCAGAGTGAAAAGTTTTATGTCAGTTTTTGGATGAGCGTAAACATTTTAATTGAAGAATAAATTTAAATGCATGGATCACTCGTGTGCGGTATGATGGCATCCTTGTTTGCTTAGTAAGAAAAATATGCAACGCTTGACGATAATATACGGCCTCGAGGGATTCGTTCGGTCGATGAGTGCATGCTCGAATGAAGTTAGAGGTTTGTATATTTCCAACCTTAAAAGTGGCAGTCAGTTTGATTTGTTTTCCAATTTGCTTTTTTTTGCCTGAGTTCAGTGACTGTATATACAAATGGAGAATGAATAATTTACCATCAGACTTGTTGTTACAGGTAACAAAGTCATTACTTATGCGAGAAAGTTTTTTAAAAAGATGCAAATTCACAGAGCCCCGCCAAGTGATGGAAGACACTATTCAAGTTGCTAATGGCGGGCACTGAGTTAAAGTCAATGTGCTTGAAAAAAGAGAGTGAGTAAAGTGCGCTTTTAGCAGATTTTATTGTCTGTCTGCGATTTTGAAATCACTTGTCAACATGATTAAGATGTGCTGCCACTTAGAACATAAGTCGGATCCATATGGCCTGCCTTTCAATTGAATCAGTTCCAGGTCGACAAATGGCTCAGTCAAGTCATCTAGTCCTGGATGCAAGATCACGGTCTGAGCCTAGCAACTGAAAAGACTATTTTACAGATGGGAGGAGGAGTAAACAATAAAGATGAAGTGAAATACCTGTGAACATTATTTCAGCGTTGCGCAGAATTATGGAAAATTAAGAATGCCTCTATAAGTAGACGCAAACTTCTCATGACAGTCACGTACTCTACTTACTATCGAATTTCTATAAAACAGTTTAAAAACCAGATATACTCGTAGTCGCAGGAGTAGTTCCCATAGACCAATTAGCAGCAGAGGGGAAGCACTTATGTATGTATATGACATAATAAAAGCAGTGGAAAGAATGGCAAAGTTAACATCTAGCTCAGACAATTTTTTATTAGATACAGATGCTTTTATAAATATCTAGATGGGGCTGAGGAAGACGCCGATCACACGTCCCTTGAATTTCCCAGATATCACCGACGGAGACAGAGATTGGAGTTGGAGAAATGAAAAATCAATTCAAGTGAAGAGCAGTGGAATCGCTTGTTTTCGTAAATTGAAAAAAATCTGAAAACATAAAAGAAATCAGAACATAACCCCATCATGGCCATATAAATTTGAGCTCATTGTGCCCAAGAAAAGTGGCACCGCTCTCTGAAGTAATGCAGAAACCCATGTTCGCCCCTGCCTGAAGATGGAGAGATTATTGCCGATAAGGGTTTTTATCTATCATCGTTTTCAAATCTGGTCCAGACACCATTTGTGACACACTGGAGTGATCGAGAAGTGAATGTAGTATGAATAAGTGAGTAGCCATGTATTAACTTTTTTTGCTTGACTGATTTCTCTCATTAGTTTTGAAGTAGTTTTTTAGAATTTTACGAACATGTTGTTCTTAAAAACATACTTAATATAAGTTTAATACGAAGACCATACTTTCGTTTAAAGGATTTCACATTATATTCATTAATCAACTCATTTGGTCGACTGTTAGATAAATTCAACTCATTCTACACAAGAATATTTTTACCTCTTTTATAAATATTTAAAGAAACCATTTGCTACATAGACAAACCGACTTATATTTTGGCGTAAGATCTTTCTGCATTTTAATTATAGATTAAATTTCATTACAGATTTCAATTTCGGTCATTACATCTCATGCCCCCATTTTGTAAATTTTGTAATCTTTCTTAAATAAAGCAATTTTCAGAATATAGCTTTCCCATAACATTATAAATCTTTAGTGTTCTATGATCAAACAATTTCAATTTGTTTACTCAGTTAGTTTTTAGTTTTGTTTTAGTTTTGTTATTATTTAGTTGAATTAATTAATATTTATTTAGTCTGATGCGTTTTCTAAACCGCAATTTATGTGATCATTGCATTCATTTACCGAGCTACCGGATACAAAAATAAGTGCGTTCCAAGTGTTCCAATTAAAAGCACTTAAAATTTTGTTAATCCAGTATACTCTTTTTACTGGCTATCAAGACTGATGGTAAATGGGATTTTCTGGGAAAATAGCAGCGTTAATTGTTTTCAAATTTCTCAAAAACTAAGAAACCAAATTTTAGAAATTGACTAAAAATATATGGATGCATTGAAAAATGAACAGAAAAGTTGCGCTTAATAATGCAAAATTTAATAAAAAATTCAATTTGAATTTTGTTTTAATATTTTCTTTTTAAAATTTTATTTTTCAAAAATTATTTACTCAAACCACTTGATTCATCTTACTTGATTGTTTGTTCCTGGTAGATAATCCTTGTTTTACCGCTTAAGCTTCTGAGATCTGCTTGCTCAGTAGAGTTCATTGTTTTTCGTCTGAAAAATAACTTATAAACGACTTCAAATCAACTTCTATCTCATATTGTTACAGCTTTGTAATGGGTATATATGTTTGCAGTCTCAAACGCCGTTTATAGATCCATGAAAACGGATACCGTCTTGTCATATACGTCCGCTTTCCATTGCATTACCATCGGATTTAACAGCGATTCGCAGTCATGATGTCTCCCGAATCCGAACTGATGTTCGGTTAGCAAATTATTGCTCTCTATATAATATTTAAGTGGCTAGTTGTTCAAAAATTGTTTCCACGATCAATGTTACTACAAGGTAACTTAAGGTTATTACTGAATGGAATTCCACTGGCTTATAAGAATTCTGATAGCCAATATTGTAGCTTTTTTCAGTAGTCTTGGACCATTCCAGAGCGAAGTTTGTCCAGCAATATCAATAAGCTTGTATCATTTTCACTGATAATAAAAGGTTGAAATATTGTTTGTAATTCCATGCTATTTTTCTTTTTTTTACTTTTTGATTTCTGTTTATTCAAACTGAAAAACGGCTTTTGTTCTTATTCTTTATTCGATTAACATATACATATTAACATATAGTATGACTTGAACGAAATAGTGTCGCTTATTTTTTTTACATTATTGATGAAGATTTTGCTTAGTGTTTCGATATAGTCTGTTCATTTGTTTACGTTAATCACACATGTTTGAGTTTCTTTACTTCACTTTTGTCTTATTTTAATGCAACGAATTTTTTTTCGATGCCGCCCCTTAACGATATGCCGCCTTCTGTTTGTTAAATCAATGCCAGAATTATGTATCTTATTATAACATTTAAATAATTAAACATAATTATTTATAAAGCTCAAATTAGCTCAAATTATTGTAAACATATGGAACCCTACGCGGTATGTCTTAGAACCATTAAAATAAAACCCAACAACAAGCAATATATCAGCTTCACAAATAGCAAAACAAATATTATCTTCCGATTGGAAAATTCAACCTGTATGGATGGAAATTCAGCCATAATTTTGGAGAATTATAACTTGGGAAAATGATTCCTAATTCTTCATTCACTGAGCAACTGAAGGATGTGAAGGAAGTGAGAAGTGAAGAATTAGCTGGAGTTGACTTAGTATTTTAATGCTGCTGTTCACAACTGCAAGGATCGTCAAAGATTGCCTTTCGCTTAAAATTATTGATGTTTCGCACTGGCCAGCCACAAGTCCTGACCTCAATCTGATTGAAAATTTGTGGAGAACATTATCTCAGCACTAGCTATTTAGAAATTATAAAACTGGTCTGGGACTCTATTTCAAATACAACTCATATAACCGAAAATGTAGGTTCTACACATTATTAAAAGCATCATTTACAAAAATTAAACGTTCTAAGAATCCATAAATATTTTGCTATTAGTTTTAAATTCAATTAAATTATAATCAATATTTATATTTTTGGTTATTGTGTATAATTTTCTAAAAAAAAAAAAATATTTATTAAGTACTAAAAACTATAAGATTAAAACTTGTGGTGTTTTTGATACCTCTCAATCAATTTATGTGCGAGTAAACCAATTTTTTTAATGAGTTCATATATTTTTATAACGGACGGACAGACGAACGACGACGACGACGACGACGACGAACGACGCAAGCACGAATCTAGAATCAATAGTACAAATTACTCTTGCTTCATTTAATTTATTTAGACTTCCATTATGTTAATATCACAGACGTGTTTCATACAGCAATCTTGAAAACTCTCGTTTGAAACCTTTTGAAACCTCTCGTAAATTGAATGCTCCAAGATATGCTGGCTTAAATTCTAAGACAAAAATAGAAAAATTCAAAGCATTTCATTAAATCATATTTTTAATTTTTGAAAATAATTTCAAATTTCGGATTTCAATTATATTCACCCGTTGAAGTTATTGAAAAATAAGACCTTTTTTTTAAATTCTGGAAGTAATTTTTATTTCTGTTTCTATATTTTTATATTTATTCTGGTGATTCATTAACATGAATTCATAACTAAAAACATTAAATTTCTTATGAAAAATTGTTTTTGACCAACCACTGTATCTTTTGTATAGATTTGTTAAGTGAATTTTACTTTATCTGTAAAATTATAAAAAGGATTTATCTAAGTAGTCCATTATTCAAAAGTTCACCCTTAAACGTTTCTTCATTTAATCATCAAAATAATGGTCCAGTATCCAGTGGTATTTCAACCTGAACAGTTGTTCTTTCGTAGTGTTAACCGTGCGATACTATAAGACAAAAAAAACCAACAACATTCCCAAGAGAGATCGTTCTCCAAATATTGAAGACAATATGTCTTCAAATAATAAAAATCGAAAAATAAATTCAAGGGAAAGTAATCCCAGAATGAACTATTTCGCCCCCCTCCAATGTTTACCTGACTCGGATAATGAAATTGATTCCGACGAAGTTATACATCCACCGAACCACAATCATAATCTCAAAATTCCATCAATTTGCATTTTGCAAAAAACCAGTGAAAGTGTACACAAACTATTAAAAGAAAATAATATAAGTGACTATAGTGTCAAAAAAATTTCCATTGGTATTAAAATAAATTGCGAAAGCCCTGAAATACATCGAAGTGTATGTGAATTATTGAAACAAAAAAACTGGCAATTTTTCACACATGATTTGCTTACAACAAAAACATTTAAAGTTATCATTTATGGCTTAGATGACTATCCACTTGATGTGCTGAAAAATGAACTGACTCGTCTCGGTTTAAAGTGCGTGAACATTAAAATCATTAAAAAGAAACATGATAAATTCATTGATATCCTCTATCTTGTTTATCTTGAAAGAGGCTCTGTAAGACTAAGTGACCTAAAGTCGAATGTGCGCTCAATTTTTAAAACTCAAGTCAAATGGGACTTTGCTCGCCGACTAAAAAACCGTATCACACAATGTTTCAATTGCCAAATGTTTGGCCATGGCGAAAAGAATTGCCACATTAAAACGCACTGTGCCATATGTTCGGAGAATCACGAAACAAAAAATTGCACTTCCAACAACATTAAATGTGCAAATTGCAACGGAACGCACAAGTCTACAGATCCAACCTGTGTCAGTAGACAAAACTTCTTCGCTGTAAGGGAGCGGCTTTCCAAGAGCATGCATGGAAAATCGCCGAAGAACATATCCTCTCCCACATTTAAAGCGAATCCCGCCGAATTTCCACCGCTCTTTACGAGACAACAACAAATCGAGACACCAAGAACAGCAGCAGCGGGCACAGGTACATTCAGTATGACAAACTACTCAGCTAACAATAATGCTTGGACCGGCAACAACAACAATAATGTGACGAAAGGAACGAATCAACTCTTCACATTCGAGGAAGTCAATGCACTTACAGCCGAGATGCTGACGCTCTTCAGCAACTGCAACTCTAGAGCAGAGCAATTTAGCGTAATCACAAACCTAGCAATTAAGTACGTATACAACAATATTAATAAATGAATTTGAATTTAAATGTCATTTGTTGGAATGCTAGAAGTATTCGTGAAAAATATAATGAATTTTTTGCTTTTTTAAGTAATTATAATATCGATGTAGGGCTTGTGTGCGAAACATGGCTAGGTAGCAATAATAAATTGTCAAATCCTTTATATAAATGTTATCGAAATGACAGGGACGAGAGAAGGGGTGGCGGTGTTGCCATAGTAGTAAAGAAAACACTGAAACATAAAGTTCTTCCAATTGTTCGTACTAAATGCATTGAAAACATTGGCATAGAAATTCCTTTCATGAACGGTCAGAGCATTTTCATATACTCAGTATATTTTCCAGGCCGATCGGAAACTCGAACTGATGTGCGAAACGATATGAGGAAACTAATAAGTTTGAATAATAATTATTTAATAGGTGGTGACCTTAATTCAAGACACCGAAATTGGGGTTGTCTAAGGGCAAACTCATGGGGAAACATGCTGTCCGACTTGAATACGAGACATCCTTTTGAAATCCTATATACCTCTCATCCCACGTACATTCCTGCAAGTCATCAATCTAATCCTTCCACACTAGATATATTTATAACTAATGTCCCTGAGCTTATCTCACATCCATTGACCATCAACGAACTTAGCTCCGATCACTTACCAGTGAAATGTACCATAATGTCCACACCAAAGAAGAACGAATACATGTCTCCCGACTTCAAAAATGCTCAATGGGGTCGATACAAATGAACTTTAAGAAACAAACTGAGGTTAGATGACACAATTTTTACCGAAACCATCACAGTACAGTCTATTGACGAAAAAATAGAATTTTTTACAAAAGCAGTAATAGAGAGCATAGAAGTATCTGTGCCAAAAAAAATTAAATGCAACAGCCATGCAAATTTTCTCCCAACCTATATCTTAGCCATTATAAAAGAAAGGAATAGATTCAGAAACTTGTGGGGCAGAACTCGCAGCAGGGTATATCTATCCATAACAAAATTACTAACAACCAGTATTAAAAACTTAATTTTCGAGTTCAGGAATAATTTGTGGAACTCTAGACTTCGACGATTAGAGAAAGGAAGTAGGCCCTTTTGGAATACGGTTAAAGTCGTCAAGAAGAAAAAAACCCATGTTCCGGCCTTGAAAGTGGGAAACACTGTGATGGTTTCAAATGAGGAGAAAGCGAACTACTTAGCCCATAGCTTTTTCGATAGCCACAACTTGACCAATAGCATTATAAGCAACAACGTCATAGAATCGGCAGTATCGCGTTCAATGACATCAATTAACGCAATTCCAATGCAAGCCGATATCGATTTTATAACAGTCGACCACATAAAGTGCCTGATTAAGTCACTTAAACCTTTTAAGTCTGCAGGCTGGGATGGAATTCGAAATCTCTACCTAAAACACCTTCCACAAATTGGTTTACAATTCCTACATTTTATATACAATGGTTGCTTTAAGTTGGGTTACTATCCTAATGCATGGAAATCGGCCAAGGTAATACCAATTCCTAAGCCGGGTAAAAATGCTAGCATGCCTTGCAACTATCGGCCAATAAGTTTACTCAGCTCACTAGGAAAAGGGCTCGAAAAATTAATTAAATCTAGGATAACTGCACACCTAGACAATCATAATATTTTGCCACCTGAGCAATTTGGATTCAGACCCCAACATAATTCTGTTAACCAAGTCCATCGGATTGCTAAAACCATACAAACAAACCTTAACTCCAGAAAGAGCATTGGTGTGGTCTTTCTTGATGTGGAGAAAGCATTTGACACTGTATGGCACAACGGACTGCTGCATAAACTATATACCCTCAACTTTCCAGGGTACCTTATCACAATCATAAAATCCTTTCTCGCCAATCGAAGTTTCAAAGTTTTTATAAATGGCTGGATATCTCCCTGTCTCCCTATAACTGATGGAGTACCTCAAGGTGCAGTGCTTTCACCAGTTCTGTACAACATCTACACCTATGACTTCCCTCGCTTGAGTAATTGTGGAACTGCTATGTTTGCGGATGATACATGCATTTTTTCAGCAGATGCAATTGCTTTTAATATCGAAAACAATTTGCAGTCTGCACTGAGTGTTATCTGCAGATACTTTAACGATTGGAAGATCAAAATAAATGCCTCAAAGACTCAGGCTGTCTTTTTTACAAAAAAAAGAAAACCCTGTTTCTTACCAGGCAACAGTTTAACCATCAACGGAACTCATATTGAGTGGAAGTCAAGCGGCAAATACCTTGGCGTCCACCTTGATAAACGACTGACATTTGGTCTTCATGTTCAGGAAACAATCCAGAAAGTTAATCTGACAATAAAAACTTTGTATCCTTTTATAAATCGGAAGTCTAGATTGAGCAATGAAAATAAAATAATGATTTTTAAAGCAATCTTTCAGGCTATACTTTTGTACGGTTCACCTGTATGGGGAAAATGTGCAAATTCTCACATCAAAAGACTGCAGAGAGCTCAAAATAAAGTACTCAAAATGATTCTGAACCTACCATGGCATTTCTCGACCAATGAGCTTCATGAATTAGCGAATGTAGAAAAAATATCATCGAGAATAAATAAATTATTTGAAGGATACAACTCAAGATGTAGGATGTCTGACAATGAATTAGTTACAGATCTAGCAATATAACTAAACATGTGATAATTTATTCATTTATTTATTTAATTATTTATTTATATATTTATTTATTTATTTATTTATCTATTTATTTATTTATTTATTTATTTATTTATTTATTTATTTATTTATTTATTTATCTATTTATTTATTTATTTATTTATTTATTTATTTATCTATTTATTTATTTATTTATTTATTTATTTATTTATTTATTTATTTATTTATTTATTTATTTATTTATTTATTTATTTATTTATTTATTTATTTATTTACTTCTACATGTACGAATCCATATACTGATTGATTTTATATATTCATTGTGATAAGGAAAACTCTATGTTCCAGAAATATCATGAGTCAGGCGATCCTGAATTCCCTCCTTCTCTCAACCCTGTTGTTTAAATATACAGTATATTTTTTAACTTATTTATTATTATTAAATTTTTTTTTTTTCTCTTTTGTTTTGATTTAGAAGGTTTTTCTTGTAGCTTTTCCTTCAAACTTAATATTCTGTGATAATAATATTTGAATGTAAATAGTAAAATTTTTTAGAAGTAAGGTACTGCGTACCACATCTCTAAATTGTGCAATATTTAAGAAATCAAAAAAATTTACTATGTATATATTTAGCTACAATAAAGAAAGAAAGAAAAAAATAATGGTCCATGCAGATGATCAGTCATTGACTCTGCTATGAAGCACGGTGATGAACCAATCTTTCAAAAAATTTCATGCAAGTATAAACGTAAACTGATTTTGAATTTTATACTGTGAATTAAGTTAATGCAGATCGAGTTTTAGGATTCGTCTCCAAAACTGTCACCCGGTGAAGATTCCGCAGTCAAAACAAAATCTAAGTTCAATAACCTGTCTTAAGATTTATCTATCATAAAGAATGCCGATTCCGCATTTATCTGCAGGAGTTGACATTTTAATAGATTGTTCCCGTTTTTAGCTGTACTTTGTCACA
This sequence comes from Orthonevra nobilis, assembly GCA_963555765.1. Taxonomy (NCBI): domain Eukaryota; kingdom Metazoa; phylum Arthropoda; class Insecta; order Diptera; family Syrphidae; genus Orthonevra; species Orthonevra nobilis. The sequence continues at coordinate 149,637,702 of OY743224.1, forward strand.
ATACAAAGCTTGTTCCAAAATTCTCTCGTTAAAAAAAGTATCCCGACCCATAGTCCTGGAATTCATATTTATTATTCCACAACAACAGGAACGGATATCAACAGTAGAATCATTAATTCATATTTCAAAATGTTATCTCAAAATGCTGGTGGTAAAATATTTCAATGTTGCTTAAGAAACCAGCAGTCAGAAACCCACCAACATCCGCTCTGGATAATATTGCATCAGAATCCTTTTGCATATTTTAAGTCAAACAAAGTGCGCACATAAAATCACTACACCATTCTCCTTGAGGAATCGCAGTGAGAACTCGTACACCTGCCTGCTTGCCATATCGAGCATCAACAATTCAGACTACCCGTAAAAAAAATGTCTTTTTACAAAAGGGAGGGGAACTGAAGATAATGGACGAATTCCTTGTGAATCTGATTGAGGTGAGTCGCATGACTGCAGTCATCGTTGAGACTGGTAGCGCGCCAGACATTGACAACCTGCGTCGGTCCTCACGTTGTATTCACTTATCCGATAAAAAATTCTGCCGCGCCATGTTCAACTACTCTTTTTATCAATTCACAATGAAAGCCTCGAGGATATGAGTAAACGAATGTACACAGAAGTGATCGTTATAGCTTCTTTGTATCAAATGCGTAGGTATAACATTATTGGCGTCTGATTTAATAAAGAATTATCCTTACAAGTCTCGATTGACATGGATGTGAAAATAAATGGCACCCCTGGACTCTTTGGGGGATCTCTAGGACATCTTTAGCGTTATGTAAATTAGACAAATCTCAGTCGAAGCAAATTAAAATAATGAAAAGCGGACAAAGTCTGGAACAATGATGCGACGACGCAGCAGTGACGACGAGGGTGAAACACCAACGCATTGGCAATCAAGGACTTTTGTAAAACTTTCCAAGGAGAAACGTGAGGTCGCTCCGGTGATGAGTTTAAAAATTCGAAAACCTTCGGAGAGCTGTGGTTCTGCACCTGCGGCAAGTTCGAGTTTCCGAAACTGCTCACTTTGCGAAACGACTGAGTTGAAAACAAAAAAAAACCTTGCGGGTTCGCGTCCTAGTTTTCCATGTTTCACATGCTGTCTAATTAACTTTTCCACGGCAGAGGGAGTGTGTCGGCGTGTATTTGTGCGACGACCGCGTTTCGAGTGAATTTCAATCTGTTGGTTTCACCGTCGTCGTTGTCCTCGTCTTCGGCGTTAAAGTTTTAGCTCGTATCTTCCCTCCAATGAAAAAGCCGAGAGTTTGTAGAGATGTCTGCTTGTAAAAATTTCCAAGTACGTCGCGTCGGTCGCCTCATCTCAGACACTGGGAAGGAGGCGTGAATAGAAAAACTTTTCAACCGAGCAAGTTTATCAGCTGGGACGGGTTAGTTTTCGATTTGACAGTTTTGATTATCTTTTAACATGCGGATATGTGGGAACCTCAAGGTTTGTGCTGAGTTTCGAGAGGGCGTTTGACCCTGGCGATGATGAGAAGTGATGGTGTGGGGATAAAACTTTTATTTGCTTGTTTATCCTAAGGAGTGAGTTTGACGTACTCGTATGTGAACTGAATTATTGTGGAACGTATGATGTCCTCCTTAATTGACCTCAATTTTTCATGGTGTTGTTGTAAGTTTCGTGTGACGTGAATTAGGCGATAGTCAAGATGATAAAATTAAGGCTGTCAATAAGAGTTAATTTGGGTCGAGCAAAGTATGCTTGAACATGTAAGTGGATGGAGTTTTACAGCAAAACAAGAGTGGGGCAGATTGAACTGACATTTTCGAATTAATTTTGGCAGATCGTTATACTCTATATAATCAGCGTCTCTACTGGTCTGCTTGAGTAGCTCGTCGGATTGTAAAAAACATTAAGAATACATTATCATCAACACATCAATATATATTATCTCAGCTTGTTTCAGGTAGATTGAAAAGCCCTCTTGTCTTGTGACAGCGTGAGCATTCTACTTCACTTTAAAAAAACCCTTGTAACTGTAGAAGCATTTAATTTTATTAAGTATTTTATATCACTTATTTAATGCAACAAGTGATTTAAAATCGACGGACCTTAAAATCTGGAAATATGTTTAAATTTGGAATGGCGAATTTAAAATTCTAATTCTGCTGCCGTCGCCAAAATATTTACCCGCCAAGATTAGTCGAAAGAACTAGTCAAAATTTGACAGAGATTCCACTCTTCTGATTCTGAAAGCAAATTAATTAGAAATTTGAGATATGACGGCTATACAATGACAGGATTGCGCATAAAATAAAGTGCTCTAAAAAGAAGGTATTTACTGCCATCCATTCGGTTCGACCATCTTCTTGTCTTTCTTCTTCGGAAGAACTTAAAAATGAGTTGAATGTACCTTTAACGAGTCGGACAATTAGGAACAGGAAAAGTGAAGCAGGTTTGATGGCAAGGAGCCCAAGAAAAGTCCCTTTTCTTAGCAAGAAAATTGTGCACATAGACTTACTTTTGCCAACAGGCACCTCTACCGTGAAAACTGGAGCAATGTATTGTGGTCGGATGAAACAAAATCAATTTGTTTGGATCTGATTGAAAAATGCACATCAGACGACCAACAAATTCCGAATTCGACCCAAAATACACAAAAAAGACAGTAAACCACTATGGATGTAACCTTATGATTTGGGGCTGCTTCTCAGCATTTGGTCTTGGAACAATTTTCTGTATAAGGAACAAGATGTGTTATGTGGACTACGTAAACATCCTGAATACTGTAATGCTACCATTTGCTGAAGAGAATATGCCGCTAAAATGCGAGTTTATTCAGGATAATGATCCCAAGCACTCCTCGTAACTAGCAAAGCAATGGTTCGAAACGAACAAAATTGTTGTTAGGGAATGGCCTTCACCGTTCCCAGATCTAAATCCGATAGGACACTTGTGGGGTATTCTAAAACGTAAGATTGGGGAATGCAAGGTCAGAAATAAAGAAGAATTGTGGTCCAAAATAAACGAAGCATGGCAGCCCATATCTTCCCGCACCTATTCCTCATAAGTTCAGTCTATGAAGCGAAGATGTGAGGCAGTAATAAAAAAGGTGCTACGACTAAGTACTAAAAGCAGATTGAGAGCTTTCAATGTACAGCTAAACTTCACATGAAAAAAATAAAAAATTTTATTTTGTTTCTATTATTTTTTTCCAGGCTTTAGTCTTCCAAAAAACTTCAAACTGAATTTTTTACTTGACTTCAGTTACTCACTAAAGAAAATTGTATTCGTTGTTTTTGTTATAATTTAAGGAATATGATTTTATGTATTTCGCTTATGTTTGCCTCAATGTTTTTCATATTTTTTTATTAAAAGTTCAAAACAAACCTGTTCCTATTATTTTTTTCAACACTGTATTACGACGACATAAAAATCTAAAAGGATATCAATAATTTTGCCGATATTGCAAATGACCATATTTTTATGGTGTGTTACGACATTCTTTATAAAAAAAACCCTACTCCTTACCAGAGTAATGAGAAATGAAAGTGCAGGGAATCTTTTTGAAAACGCCGAGACCAACAATTTTTACTAAGATTCCATTTTTTATACCCATGCAGCACAGATTAAAAATTGAGTTTCTTCAAATTTTGATCAGAAATGTACACCGGCAACCCCAACTTCAATAGAAGCCTTGCTTTATGTCGCATCTTACCTAGTTCCCAAGGACATTTAAATGAAGCATTTGAGCACTTTTCACACCCAAAAAAAAAAACAAATTGAGGAAGGTTGATACCAAGACTTAATAGGCTTTTTACTATATGTAATTCGGCTTGATTGAAACCCTTATTTTTTATAATTACTATATTAAATGTTAAGGCAATTATTTTTCACTGCAATCGCCAGGGATATAAAAAACAAATACTTCACAGATGATTGCGCTTTTTGATTCAATGTTGTACCCAGCATCTTTTTTTTATGTTTTAAGATATTCCTCAATTAATTTCTGTTTAGGAAATATCGCTTTTGCCTTGCAAATTTTTTAATGAAAAATCATCTCCGCCTCGAAACCAATTCATTTCATTCTCTCTTCTTACTTTAACCTCAAGCAACGAGATGTCTCGTACTCCTCATTACATCGCTAATTCCCGATTAACCTTACAATAAGCTAAAGCAGTTTCTTTAGCTTCTTGCAGGCGAAAGAAAATCCTCGTGCCCCCTACGCGCACATTCATTTTCATCAAGAATAATTAGAATATAACCGTCCAACCGGCACAGAATTTCCCGCTCATTTCCGGCACATCAATTTGCACTAAGTTAGCAGCTACTTTTGCTCAGTATATTCATTCCAATCCCCCGCATCCTAAGATTTTAAATCTCACTCTCTTTTTGCTTAACGCAAATACCCCCGAAATTAATTATTTACTCTTGTAATACCATCCTCAAGGTCGCGCGAGGACAAACGATCTATACAAATGCGCTTTTATAGATGTATCTGCGAGGGTACTGGCTGGCTTCATTTTGGTTATGGAACTTATCATCCCATTACCAGTGGAACTTAAACATTTAGCATCGCCAGCGGTGTCAGATGTCAAGACGGACGACATTACCGTAAAAGTTTTCACATTCGCTTCATCCCATTTAACCCCTTTAACCTCGTTCTACGAGCCTGTCAGAATACGAGAAGCTGGACAGTTTTTCTAAAGTCAAAGTATGCTTCCAACTGATTCCTTTGGTTACTTGTATTTCTTTAATATTTTTGGCGGACTGGGAGTTGGCAAAATCATTGCCAAGACTCAGCTGTCATAACGATAATAACAATCATCAATTGAAAGGGGGAAAATGTTGTGTCTACCCTTCGACTGTTCCTGTGGCTGTTTCCATCCTTCGCAAGGATACGTCTTCAAGTGAGTTGTGTTTCCCTTGTCGCGTCAAAATCTTATTTTCTTTAATTGAAATTATATTCATATTAATTAACCTCCTCTGTGGCTTTGCTGAGATATTTTAAGAGTCAAAGTCAGGACATGTCTCCCTATATAGAAAACAGACCCCCCTCTCCGTAGCCTGCCTCTTGAAACAAACTTATTACATTCTTGGCCTGCGTCTTAGTTTGCGTGTTGTTCAAGGTTTTTGGGGGAAAAACTCCGTGTGGTGTTTTGTTAAGTGGAAATTATTTTTCAATCGCGCGAAATGGAAAATCCTTTTTTCGAGTTTTCAACGACCGACGTCGACGACGCCCGAATTCTCATCTCCCCTCGACTGTTATCTGCTCTTTGGAGTCGAAAGAGGATTAAATTTACGCAGCAACTTCGGCAAATGATGGATAAGTAAGTTTTATTGACTACGATTCTCTGACAGAGGACTTTTTGGAAGCGCTCAATAAATTTCAAGTCCTTGATGGGTATAATGAATTTTAAAAGAAATCAATAATCCGTGTAACTGAATTTTTATTCAATGTCTGATGCAGCCAGCAAAGGATTTTTTTTGTATCATTGGACGAATGCGGAATCCTTTCCATTTGTAAGTTGTGCAACGCAGGATTAACGTTTTTTTTCGATGCAAAACTTCACTTCAATTAGCCATTTTTGTTTTTGTGAAAGTTGTTCCAGGATGTAATTATCGTTCGTGCGTTTAATGAGAGTAATTTAAAATGCATATACACTGGCGTTTCCCTTGGACTTGCGCATATACTATAGTATATGTACGCTAAAGCGATCAAACATCAATGGGAATATCCTGTGAGTTTATCTCTTTTTAATGAATGTTGCATTCATGGAGTTAATTTAACCCAACACGACGCACGGTGGAATTGATATCGTAATTGCAACTGTTGATCAATAACGCAACGGGTTGGCGCAGTCATCGTCTAAATTGAATACGCATTGCAGTGAAGCTTCGATAAAGATTACAAAGCTTAAATTATCTATCGATAAAATGGATGACAATGCTGTTCATAAAGTTTTGCTCACAATACTTTTTTTTCGATGTATGACGAAATGTTTGCAATCATCATCACTAATCACTTAATATTATAAAATTAAGTTCCCGCGTCTGTCTGAACCCAAAAGCTACCGAACGGAATTGCAATTGGTTCTTACCAATGGACAGAGTGATTGTTTAGGAAGGTTAAATTGTATTGCTCATTAAAATGTTGCTTAAGTCGATTGAAGTACTCTAAAAAATTCATTACTTGACGGGCGCTGCTGAAACTATTAATGATGCATAAAATAAAGTACTCATCGTTACCCACAAAAAAGTCCGCGAGACTATATGCCATACTATTATGCTTGAGTCACAATAACCACATTTAATTCAAATTATTCAATCAAAACACAGGAAAAACAGAGAGAAGATGACATTCGTATCATGATATTAATCCTTATCTGACTTTAAAGCAGAGGTTTTTAGTTCTGCGATAAGATCTACAAAAAAATTACACAAGAACAAATCTCTATATGTTAAGCTTTTTAAACAGTTTGTTTAATTATTATTAAATTAATTTCAATTTGTCATGGGTAAAAGACAACTTTTATTAACAATTATGTGCAATAATTGTCTTTTACAAAAAATAGTAAAGACAAGCAAAACGTTTTGGTATCAGCGGGAGGACAACAAGATGTTTACGTAGACGAAGTCACGGCCAACCTTAAGTAATTATATTTTTTTAATAAGGTTTTGTCTATGTTTGCATTTTCAAATGGCTCGTGGCATATTTAGAATGTTTGAATTTTTTATCTTTGGTCCGAAAAATGCGATTTTTTTATTTACGAATAAATAAAAACTGATTGATCAAGGCAGGGTAATTATTTTAAAGGGTTCCGTACCCGTATGGTGCAAAGGAGCCCTATAACTTAGCATCCGCTGTGAATTGAAAAATTCTCATCGGCAAAATAATGGAATTAACTCGTGAACACTTTCGTGCGATCATTTTTCACATCTTTCGACGTGGATTATCACGACAAGAGTGCATTGATGAACTTAAATCTTTGTATGGCTATGAAGCTTTTTGAAAAACTGGTTTAATGAATTCAGTCATGGCCGACGCTCGCTCAAAGACGAATTTCGTGAAGGTCGTCCAAAAGCGGCCGTTGTGCCAGAGAACATTGATGCCGTGTGTGAAAGTATAATGCAAGATCGTCATTTGACATACCGTGAGATAGAGGCATCCCTGGGCATTTCTCCCACCAGCATAGATTCGATATTGCATGAACACCTGGCCGTAAAAAAGGTTTGTTCTCGTTGGATCCCTCACACTTTGACAATCGCTCAAAAAAAGGCTTGTGTCGATTGGTGCAAAGAAATGTTAAAAAAATACGATCGCGGTGCTTCAAAAGACGTTTATAAGATTGTCACAGGTGTCGAATTATGGATCTGTGCGTATGAGTCCGAAACAAAAGAACAATCGATTGTGTGGGTCTTCGAAGGCGAGCCTAATCCAACAAAAGTTGTTCGTAAAAGAAGCACTTCGAAGTGAATGGTCGCCTGTTTCTTCGGCAAAACTGGTCATGTGGCGACTGTTCCACTTGAGCAACATAGGACGATCAATTCTGAGTGGTACACCACAATTTGTTTGCCTGAAATCTTCGGAGAAATTCGAAAAACGAACAAGAGAAGACATCGGCTCAAACCAGCGCCTTTTTGATCGGCCAAAACGTCGAATTGATGAGTCATCCACCGTACAGCCCTGACTTGGCACCCAATGACTTGTTTTTATTCCCGCAAGAAAAGAATGCGTGGTCAACGATTTTCGTCGCCGGAACATGCTGTTGAAGCGTTCAAAAACCGTGTTTTGGAGGTGTTTCAATCGGAGTGGAAAAAGTGTTTCGACAATTGGTTTGAGCGCATGCAAAAGTGTATACATTATGCTGGAGAATACTTTGAAAAACAATAAAACCACTTTTGATGATAAATATTCATATTTTCATTATTAGGCCAGAAATATATTAAGTAGCCTACGTATTGCCACTACAAATTATTAAATGAAAATAAATGAGGGTGTTTCATAAAATCGACAACAAATTTAGCACCTTGAAGGATACAGTGATCTAGTTTCATCAGGGAGCAGCTTAACAACTAACATTAGGCAATGATCCCGTCCATCCAATACAAAATAAAAGCTCGAAATCGACTTACATCCAACTCTTATAAGAAAAATGAATGAAACCACATCATTCCTTGGGAATTCGTGTAATGAAAGTCAAAATGTAGTGGTGTTAGTATGAATTGAATGTTGTATAATTTTCAAAGTTACAAAACGAAGTGTCACATTCATTAATGCGTGTTTAGGTTTCGACGTGGCATTTTTCTCAATGCCAAAAAATTAGTAACAAGATCATATTTCAAAAATAAGATAAAAAAAATGTATTTCATTTGAAGTGTGATCGATTAATATTTTCACGAAAACACTCAAAACAAGGGGTTGAAAAATAAGGAAAAAGTGGAAACAGTGAATGGCGATGTATGTGTTCATTACATTGAAAGAATATTCAAAGTTAACATTTTTTTTCTAATTTTTCTAATTTTTCAATATTGTCGAATCCTTTTTTAAAAACGATTTTTTGAATTTCCGAAACGTTGACACCTTTAACTTAAACTCGCTCCCCGACTCACATGGTCAGACTAGATTATTTATTTCCAAAAATAGACTGCTGCATTGATTTTAACTTTTACAAATACTATTCTACCTTTTTCATTCCCAGAGCAGCATCCCCAAACTATCCGTAAGAGGCATTCAGAGCTCAGCCTTTTCTCTAGTTACCTTCGTGCCAACATGCAGCTTTAACTGGGATTCTTCGGAAAAGGTAACATTGTTGCACAGGTCTTGAATTAATCTCAGCGGCCGCTGGGAGCAAAGAAATCGTCCTTGTCTTGGTTGGTTGGTTAGTTTGGATGAGCTATGTTAGCTCTTCACTTAGGCCCTCGTTGGGCCCGTCGTGTTCCCCTTTTTCCTGTGTGGAGACGATTTTAGTTAAAGTGGGGGAGTTGAAGTGGAAAAGGGGTGGGTGATGTCAGAGGGATTACTATGGATTGTATGTATTTGTATGTTCGGGAAATCCTTTTCGTTTTTTCTTCTTCGAGGCTCGCAAAATCTGGTATCAGTGCTGACCCGAGTATTTTGTATCACCATCTCGCTGTTGATGGGCAGTGGAAGAGAAAGTACTCTAAATCTTCCTCTTCGCAGCTTTAGCATGTTGAGGTTTCTGCTAGTCCGACTCTATGTTAGTGGAGGTTAATGTTAATGTGCCTTGTTACCAGTCCCACCATTAGGCTTAGACTCCGTTTGCTGGAGTTCAGAGCTCGTTTCGCTATCTTGTTAGTCGGTTTTCCTTTTATCGATTTTGCTGTTCTGCACCTTGTTTTTCCTTAACAGGGTTTTAGTGACTACTTCTTGCTCCTTTCCTAGCAAGTTCGTCAGCTTTTTCTTTTCCCGTTATACCTTCATGCCCGGCAGCCTGACTTGTTTCACTGCTATTTTGTTGAGGTTATGTTTGCACTTCCTTTCCAGTGTCGATACTGATAGAGGGTTTGTTCTACCTTTTATAGCTGCAGTACTATCGGAGCAGATGAGTTTTTGCTTCTCCCCTATGTTCAGTTCGGTGAGCTTTTCTACTCCAGTTAGTATTGCGAAAAGTTCTGCTTGAAATATCGTGACGAATGTTCAAGTTGTTTTGAGATTTCTATCGACGGGTTCGAACAGTATATCCCTGCCCCTGATTCAGACGATATGTAAGATACGTCCGTAGAAATTGTGATAGCACCGAGTTCTCTTGTCGTGGTTCCGATCGTCCAAGAAGTTCTGGACGCCTAGAGCTTTCTCCTCTAGGTCGTTTTGTCGATCTATAATATTAGTGATGTAGCCTTTACAATGTTCACGATTATCCTATGCCCGGTGTTTTTCCTGTCATCAAAGTGACCTCGGGCCTTGAGTACAGCTTGTCTTTTCACTTCCAGTTGTACTCGTGTAATCGTTTTTGTCCTACGCTTATTAGATAATCCGGCCCCTTAAGGCCCCTGCCTTAAATGTTCCAAGCCCAGCATTCCAGAGACTTTTTCTAACTGCTGTAGCTCAAAAAACATAATTTTTGGTGTCTATTGAATTCTTGAACATATGTCTACGGCTTTGGGGCACCAAAAAACGATCTATCACTGAGGTCGTCTTCTTTGGTTCCCTCAATCCTTGCTGGCAATCCCAGTCTCAAGATATTCTTTTAAATCACATGTTTTCCAGTTTAGTGGTACATGATTTTTCTATTTTTTTTTTCAAAAAAAATATTTTAATTCGTAAAAACGAACGAGAAAAGTTTGAACAATATTTTTCGAACCGGACTGCACATTCTGAAGATGATGAAAAATTACTTCCGTTCAATGTTTTATTGTGAAGTTAAGCGAATGAAAATGATGAAAATATTTTCTAAGCCAAATTCGAAGCGTGTAATTATAAGACTGAACTGAACACAATCAACACAACTAATTTCGATGATCAAGGGTAATTGCTCGAGAAAACCGAAATCCAGTTATGAAAATTCATTTTGACGTTCCTCTTCAGTCAAGCTGTATCTAAAAACCACACTCATGTAAACACACGTCCAATAAGACTTCTCCACAACTCGTATCACTCAACAAACATTTGCAACAATTTATAGAGGCGTTCAGATTCGATTTTATCTCCCCGAACTTAAGTCGAATCTGTCGCAAGGATTTTCACTCCAATCACGATTCTCTCAAAGCGAACAAGGCGCCCATCCTGCCATTATCCTCAGCATTCTAACAGCTCCACGCGTGGGACTCTTTATTTTAACAGGGCCACTCGCATTAGCTCAAAACTTATCCCGTAAATTTATGCGAATTACATTTAAATAATGAACTTCGTATCCTTGTCTGTCTGCGTCAGAGTGTGGTAGGTAGGCATGTACCTGTACCTAATAGAGAAGTCCCACACATGAGCATAAAGATTTTCCCATTCCCTTCACAGTTCCAGATTTGATTTACATATAAAGGAAAAAGTTTCGTTTCTGTTTTTTTATTTTTTTGTGTTCCTTTCAGTTTTTATTTCATCCTTCTGGAGGAGGGTAAGAATTGGAAGAAGTTGGAAGAACTTCCTTGGAACACTCAAGTCCTTGTGCCATTTCAATTTGAGTAGCAATCGTAATAGTAGTAGTAGTGGCAGTGGTGATGGTGGTTATAGTAGTCGCACAATGCTCACGAGTGGGTGTACATAATCAAATCAAATTGAAATTCCAGCATTATCATGCTTTCGAAGATAAACAAAAGCGAAAACTTTCCAACAAGCATAAAAAGGCAAAAGAAGCAACAAACAAAAAAAAATGCCTTGCAAAAATTCCATCACTGTGTTAGTGCATTAGACTGTACACGCGTATGTGTGCAAGGATCGGTCGACGATACGACCCGCATCAAATTTGCTACAAAAGTAAACATCGTTTGTGACGGAAGGAATCTTCGGTGGAAAGCCACCCACAAAAATGAGTAAGAAAATCACAAAATTAACCCAGGCAGGACCTCTTTGGAGGCAAATCTGCAACTTGGTTACTTTTGTTAGGCAGGACGACGCCGACGATGAATTATGGGGGCGCCTGCGATTCGATAATAATTTTGACGAATTTACACGCAGCAATGCGGCGAGAGTGAATTTCGTTGTTTATCAAAAAAGTTTTCTGTTTGCGAGGTCCTTCGTGCCTGCAACTTTTTTGGAAGTTTCTCCTTTTTAACCGGGCAAATCCTTGTGCTGAAGAGCAAATTCAATCACAACGAAAATTGTTTCGTAATATGTTTACAATTACTTTGTTAAGTTGATGGAGAATATGATGTGTTGTCCTTGCAGAGGATGAGCTACACGGCGACGGATGAATGCCAATGTCAAGATCATTTAGATCAAAGAGGTGAAACTTGGGACGCAAATAAATTGGGGCCACGTGCAGCTTACTAAATTATCGTAAACCTAGGGGCAATTGATTTAAGAGTGAAAACAAAAGGCTGGGGCACATTCGGGTGACAAATTTAGGTTTGCGTTGACCAAATTGAATTAAAAGTTTAAAAAGTTGGCAATGCAGCATTTATGGATGATGGACACGATCTGCAGTGATGAAACGAGTCAATTGACCGCGCTCTATCTTTGAGATTTAGAGCTCGATTTCAAACACCGATAAGCAAGCTCAAGATGGCCCGTAAAGTTCCTGTCACGACATATTCATATAAGGTTTCACAGCTCCTGAAATCTTGACTGTAGGATAATAAGGAAGGACGTTGGCTATCAGGAGCTTAGCAACCTGATCTAAAATAGTTTACTTGTGGCCACTGGTGACTTGCCCATAAAAGTGATTTCAAACATTATTTTATTGACCTACTTAGTCTGCATGTTTTCTATTAACTATCTTGCAATAGAGAATTATTAATGCAGTATTGCTTGATTTTTTGTGATGATGCATTCATAGGTCTCACTGGAAACTTTTTATTTCAATTGGAAGAGGCTTCCCATTAAAATGTCCATGAAATCTATCTTATATAAAAACGTCGGCAATTATTATTATATTCTGTAAGCACCGCTAAAGCAATAATCCCACCCCCAAAAATTGGAAGTCTCGTTCTCAGTTCCCACCAAAATTAGTCTGTTTTCTTTCATCAACGCCTACTCAACTCAAATGTCTGAATACCTTGGCCTGTAACTTGATAAATATACGCACATCTCTAAAACAATCGCACCGTCTGCACATAACACCTCTCGAAGTTAAACTCACGTTTTATTTTACTTAACATGTTTTTATTCAACAAAAAAAAAAAAGAAGCCACCTTCAGTTTTTTTTATCAGAGAGTTGGGAAACCTTTGAAAGCAGGTATCGATGACACCTGACTTGTCTGTTTAATAAGGTCGTATAATCGTTGCCTCTGGCGCAAAGTTCAACCGATGACTGAGAAAACGAACAAGTTCTAGTAACCTTTTCACAGGTTTAAGGTTACACACCATGCTCTTTTCATTTACCCAAACTCATAACCATAACAATCATAACAACTTTTCACCCGTCGAAAAAAAGGGCACATTGTATCCATCACGAAACCGAGTCCTTCAACAGCTTTTCACCCTTTTCAGGAGGCGAAATGAGTCATTTTCCATCCACCGAATTGAATTATCCATTTGACAATCGTTAAGGGGATTAAACATCAAACCGAAAAAGAGAAGCGAAATTAAAGCGAAAAAAGGGAAAAGCAAAAAAATGTGGGTCCTGACCAGGTTGCACTAATTGGCTCATAGGTGTTCGCAGTTGACTATTTCGGAAGTGAATTTGAAGAGGAAGCCGATCAGTGAAAATTGAAGTTTTAACTTGTAGTATATTGTAGTAAAAGGCCTGAGAAATTATTCAGCTTTAATTATATTTAAAAAAAGTACAGATAATCTCAAAAAAAAAATTGAGTTACATTTTGAGACACACTTTTCAGGCACTAAAATTGGTAGCGTTTTCGGAACATGTCAGGGCTTAACGGTCGTTGTCGACCGTACAATTACCATAGTTGCGCAAGGTCCACCGAAATTTTTGCCTGCATGACACCTATCACTCAGGATGTCGGAAATAGGCAAGGCTAAATCCAAATTATGCTCAACTAGAGAATCTGCAGAAACTGGCACCCATATTGAGTTTTTTTTTTTCGCCTAGTCACATAATCAGAACTTCGCCTTTGTCCAAATCAACTAGAAGGTCCTCGATCTGCAACAGTCTGACGGTGGGTCTTTTGAATTTTGAGTTTTGCAAAATTACGTTTGCTATGTTACGCCACCCCAGCCAGACTTTTCAGTGCACCATACTTTCGGTTTTTATTTTATTCGGTACTTGTATCCATATGTTCCAAGGTATAAGTAGGTAAAATCAAGGAACCCATTCTTCATGTTTAAGCCTTCGGTCTTCTTTGTACCTTTTTTTTTTTGAGAATGCACGTTTGTGTTTTTACTTTTTTTAAAGGCTTGAACTGCCTTTTTATGTTGAAAATACTATCTGCGAAGCCACTTAAACTATTTAGTAGAACATCATGAGCTCCATTTTATTCTTCGATTGATTGCTCCTAGGCTATCGTCACCTCGACTTTATTTTTTATGATGCTATGAAATCGGAGCCATAAGTTTTTACTAATCTTTGACCAGACGCTTCTCCTCGACAAGTATTGCTTTCTTTCTGAATAAAGCCCTTAAGTCTCTTAAGTGGTCATTTAGTTGGTATCGTCTACAGCTTCATCCCAGAAGACATGTACCATCAGATAATTATATTTCGGTTTGATATCGATGACCCTCGAACTCTGCTGATTCCTAACAATAAATACACCGTTAAGCGACAGATGTAAAAGATCGCACGTTTCGATTTCCTTACAACCTTCATCCTGTCCATCGAATTGTTGAAGTCACAGTAACTAAGCCTCACATTGCGCTTGGAATTAATTGAGTTTTCAAGTTGTTCCGACAGTAATCTTAAAGACGCGTTGATTATCTTAGCGCGATAAAGCAAACCACGATAATCAGATCCTTTTGATATAAAACATCGTCGGTAAAGCCTTTGAGATAGGGATCTAAGTAACAATGGCATTTCTACAGAGTCTTCTATTTCCAGAGCAAATACCACCACCATCTTCGCTAAGCATAACGAAAGAACTCGAGGTGGAATCTTTCTGTGTGTGGCTTTTATGATTGGGGTTTTGCTCAGTCTGGGCTAAGTATGATTATGTACTGTGAATTCGAAACCGATTTATTAGCATTAGCTCACAATTCGCTGTATTTTATTCTCCATTAAAAGATTTACTAAGACGTGTTGTTTTTGTGTCTTTATTTATTTAATTTCATTTATTTCACTTATTACAAGCAATACTTAAAAAAAAAACTTAACTGGTGGGTGAGAATGACTGGTTTAGGATTAGATACAGATGAGGGGGCATTTTTAAGAGTGTACCTGTTGCAGTGGAAATCAAAAATGTTCTGCACGGCGTTGGCCTTGCGCAACATTCTGGACATGGTCTCATAGTTGGTGCGGTGAGGGACGAGACAGAAGGAGGAGATCTAAGGTTTCGGGGATAAGAATTGAGAGATATCAATCACAGCAGAGCGGGGCAGTCAATATTTCCGGTCAGAAGCTCGTGGATGAATAGGATATCAGTAGTATCACGGCGTTGTTCAAGGGACTGCAAAGAAATAAGTTGCACGCGATGTGAGTAAGACGGAAGATTGTATCTGTCTGCCCAAGCGAGACCGCATAGTTCGAGGCGAATAAATCTGCGCTGGACGGCTTCGATTCGCTAGATATGGAATTCGTAGTAAGGGGACCAGACTTGGGAAGTGTATTCAAGAATCGCTCTAAATAAGGTGATGTTAAAGGATTTTGTGACATAGGGATTCGAGAACTCCTTTGACCATCGTTTGACGTAGCCAAGCTTATTGACTTTATTAAGAATGTTATCCATGTGAGAGCGGTATTTGAGTTCAGTATCGAAGATGACGCCCAGATCGTAGGGAGGAGACTAAAAATACAGGTTCGTTGCAGATGAAGTAGGCTCTACGAGGTTGTAGTAGACGCTTATGTGTGTATGTAACGACCTGGCATTTGCTGATATTGAGCCCCAGGAAAAATTTGTTTACACCATATTGAGAATCTGGTCAGATCGTCTTAGAGGAGACATGAGTTATGAGGGGGATGATATGTTCATTAACATTTTCACATCATCAGCATATACTTATATATTTGCATTTCAGATGATAAGGTCGACATCATTTATTGTCAAGATGACAATCATTAGGCCCACGTGACTACTTTGAGCGACTCCTGAAGAAGCTAAAAGAAAATCGGATTTGGAAGATCTGAAAACGACATGTTGTCATCATTCTCGTTAGTGTTTAAAATACGATGAAGAGAATATTAAATCATTTTGACAAGCCATTTTTTCTACGATACTAGCACCTGGCGCCTATAAATAAATCAAATAGAAATCCAAGCGCTTAATTTCAAGTCCCATTTAGCCGCAGACCGAATGGTCTCTAAAATATTATTTCTCAGTTGAATCCTATACTGCCTGAAAATTTTTAAAAAGTATGTTACGCCAAAATCAAGGTTTCTTTGACAACTCTGTGATATTGGCAAAAAATATTTATTAAACTGTCGCAAAACAAATACAACCGCCTTAAATGAGGGTAATTAAAAATGCAAAGAATAATGATATTAATAAAATAATTGTATAAATGTTAAGGCATATATCAAACAACACAGAAAAACCATTTCACTGTTAATCCCTTAATAAAGTTTCCCTTGTAATTTATTAAAAACTTTTTCATTACCACACAGACATGTGGCACAAAATTTGCCTTAACATCATTCTCAGCCGAAGCAACGAACAAAAAAAAAACAAAATAATAATAATAATAAAAAATAATCTAATAAATTATATGCGACCATCATCAACGACAAGTTGCACGCGACTTAGTTGGACACTAAACTTTGGTGGCCGGCTACTGTCTAACGTGGACCGACACATTAGTGCGCTTGACTTATATCCTTTCAGTTTTATTCTATCCCGTCCTGGCACAACCACTGTCGCTGTATATTTTTTTTTTGTACTATGACATGAGGCAATGCGTCATACGGATTGTGTACATCGCGGGAAAGCCACTAAATTGAAATTAATCACACAGTTGGGGTTCCAACACTGGCAATGCAACGAACGAGTATTTATCCTGACAATGTGTGATGGGATTTTAACATGGGTAGTGTCAAGGATTATATTTTTAAAATAAACTTAATATTTCTTGTCTAAGAATTAAATTTAAGATTGAGTGTTTACGTCCTTTTTTTTTTGTTTTATAAAATTGGAATATTTTTAAGGAATCGACTTTACTAGTCGGATTCGAAATATAAACATCGTTGTTTGTTCTAAAGAGGCTTAAAAGGCTTCGTCTTCCTGGTCGTCCAATAGTCGGCTATATTAAGAATTTAGAGCATCAATTTTATCCTTTAAGCAGTAGCTTCTTCCTCAATAATTTCGACAGAGGTAAAGCTGCGGAATAAATGAATGCCATGCTTTTGTAAGCGTTCATATAATCTAACGCATTTGTTTTTTTATGCTATTTGAAGTATCCTGTGGCAAGTCCCCATTCCTCCAAAGCAATTGTTCTATTCTGATCGTGTGATTGGGCACTTCAACTCATAATTTTCCATACCTATTTCTTTTTATTCATAGCTTGAAAGAGTGTTTCAAGTCATTACCTTGCATTTATGTGTTCAAATAGTTGTCTTCAACTCTATTTTTTAAGGTTCCATAACTTAAAAAGGAAAAACGGAGCCCTAATAGGATCGCTTCGTTGTTTTGTGGCAGGGCAATCAAAATCAAAAGATTACTATATACAAATAGAAGCGGAAAAACTCTTGGAGACCTATAAATTTTTACGGAACTTTTGTTGCGCGAGTCCCACTCGTACATGGCCATTTTTTTTTATAATTTGATCACCTTCAAGGAATAATGACTACGTCCGTAATGCATTTTTACAGAGCGAGCGAAAGGATTACGAGAACTATATTCAGATGTATTTCCGTTTTGAGTGCTCAATGGGTTGAGTTTGAATATGGCATTCACTCAATTCGCAGTATTTTTTATGATTGATTTAAATTGACTACAAATGTGACTTGCTGCTATTTGGAAGATTTCGTTGTCCGATTTCCTCAACAGCAGAGCCAAAATCAGAAGTTCTTAATAATCTATTACTTTGATGATTCGAACTTTAAAGTACAGAAATGATAATCGGATGAAATTATCACTGCAGGACGTCTACCTAGTTAGCCAGACTACTATCGACCATTGAAGTCGAAATATTGTTTTAAATTCAATTGACTCAATTGAAATTTAGGTTAACCAATTAGACAAGGTCCTCAATACCGGCGAGAGAGAAACATCCGAAGACCATTATGAAACAACCATCATGCATGACAGTTGAGTTCGCCCACTTGGGGAGCATTTTTTCTTCAGTATACCGCCGAACGTTAACAATAATTTTTTTGTTTACAAACTTCAAATTTGTCCACATCACTTGCGAGAAGTCATCTATGATACCTAATACTAATACTATTTATTAGAGAAGTTCATGTATGCTGTAAGCCATTAATCCCCTTGCTTATTCATTTTAAGGCTTGGCCCTGCTATTTTATTTTTGTTACCATCTCTTCGTTTGTTTTCAAAAAGTTTTTAAGGAGAACACTTTTCAAAATTCTCCACGATAGTGGCTATATTGAAAATAGCTGAAATTTCGATAAACATAATTATTATATTACCACTATTTTAGTAGAATACAGTAAAAACGTCAACCATTTATTTTATAGGTTTTCAATAGTCTCTGCCGCTACTCAGTGATAGTTTTGATCAATAGAATTCTCAAGTAGCTTTATCGTCTCTAAACTGTTCGAATAGCATCGACCTTTTTCGGAACCCCAGAAATAAAATCTCAAATGCAAGAAATCGCAGCTCCTGAGGTGCACAGTATGGAATTTTCGCATTCCAGAGAAACCTAATTCCACATCTCTCGTAGCTTAAGTTTGTCCTTTTTAGTTTTTTTAGTTTTTGTGTTATAGGAAAACAAGTTTTGAATTTATTTTTTTTATAAAGTAACATAACAATAAAATACGGATTGTGATTGTTTAAAAGAAATAAATAAACGTTTTTAACGTTTAAGATTTTCTTTAATATTTGAATTATTTTCCATGTCTTTTAATTTATTATTTCTAAGCAAAAAAGATACTTAAAAAACACTCTGAGTTGTTCTCAACTTTATAAGTTGAAAACATAGCAGTTTGTATTTTAATCAAAGAAATAGATTCTGGAGGACGGGTGTGACTGTTCGTTCGTAAAAAAACTCATTTAATCGAAAACAGTGAATCAGATGCAACGAGAAAACTGTAAGGGACAACTCGGTTTGCATCCTTTACAAAGATGTTTGATCTTGATCTTCTTTGAGTTGCTTACTCAATCGCAACATGAAAATGTTGTGCTACGAAATGTTCTTTAACTAAATATATAATATAATAAGGGCGATTAAATTGCTTCCAGAAGCAACTTAAGCTTTTTGACCTTTAGTGTTGTATTGAGGAACGCTCATCTTCGCGTCTATGAAAAGACCCAAGCCTTCTTCGAGAAAATGTTTCTGCTTGGGGCTTGAGTTTCTCGCTCTTCTTCAGATAAGTTGCACGAGTTGGCAAAATAAGATATCTTTGTATGGTTAAAGAGATATATTTTTCCTAGTTAGCAAGTGTTTACAGTTTAGGTCATTTTGAGTCCGAAAGATCTTTACAGTTGCAGTTTTCGAAGAGTTTTATTTACCTTCCGGGTATTTCAGCAGATCCATGACTGATTTTTGCTGCAGCTGGAGCCATGCACTCAGTGTGCTTTTGATCACTTCTATTCTTCCAATCAGATTTGTGTTTATGTCTCCAAATTTCTATAAGAACTCACCATATATTCTTTGTGAAGCAATTGGTGGCACTCTCTCTCGGATTTTCTTTATTTGTAGTTTGTCACCATAGCTTTAAAAGAAGCAGCTTCTTTAGTAATTGAACAAAAATTATATGGCAACTTTTTTTTCTTGTTTGATTGTCAGAGAAGCGGAAAACGTGAAAATTGTCTACCATTTAAAACTCTATTTCAATTGCAAGCTTCCACATTTTTTTTTTTTGTTTCTTAAACTACTTGAAATCGAACAAAAAACTATAAAAGTAATTAACTGAAATCTATTCACTTTCACGTAATATATTTTTTATATTTGTAGATATATATTAAAATACTTGTTAAAGTTTTCCACAACACCTTTGCAATATTTCGTTAAGGCTGGGCGCTCACTTGGCAACTTTCGTTGCGCAACGAAAAGTTGCTCAGAAAAAGTGTATTGGCTTATATGGTAGAGCGCTCACTAGGCAACGCAATTTGAGAGCAATTTTTCGTTGCCAAACATCGGCAACTTTTGAGCAACGCAATTGCGTTGCTCAAAAGTTGCTCTCTTAGAAAAATGTATTCGACCGCTCACTAGGCAATTAGTTGCCGGGCAACTTTCTGTTTTTTATTTATTTTGACCCACGATCGGGGTAGGTTGTGACCAGAAAAATGTGTGCGGCGCTTATTGGTGAAAATACTTTGATCGATGAAGTGGAAAAGAGGCCGTGCTTGTTAAATAAACATTTAAAAGACCAGAAAAAGGCTTTGATATTTTCCTTTTTCCTTTCTATTACGATTTATAGGATGCACCAAGTACTTTTTTTTGTTCCTTGTTTTTTTTTCCCGGTATTATCAATAATGCATAAACACTAAAAGTTTGTTCGAAATCCATAGTTATTGCAATTTGCACACATTGCTGGCAACTAGTTGCTTAATGAGCGCTGTATAAGCAAAAGTTGCTCGGCAATAGTTGCCGGCAACAGCGGCAACTTTTCGTTGCGCAACGAAAAGTTGCCAAGTGAGCGCCCAGCCTAAGTGTATCAATAAATCGAAAAATTCTAAATATACTTTTTTCACAGGGAAACTTGACTTTTACAACTTCTTGAATAATAAATAAATCAAAATATAATAATAAAATAAAAGTATGCTGCAACAGAACACTTTAATAAATGTTTGTTATATTAGGAACTGAAAAATAAAGTTTTTGTCCGTGGAAGGCTAACTACTCTTTTTGAATTTAGTTCCACCAGATTTGGATTATTGAACAGTGCGAGGCGTACAGGCAAAATCACAAACGATAAAGTGACAAATTACATGATAACTGAACTATGTGTGCTTTATAGCGTCTTTCGAGTACCCTGCTGGAACCATAATTCACCCAAGTCGAAGTCCCCGATTTCCGTCTACAAAAAAACGATTATCGTATCTTCGAACGAAATTTGCTATAAAAATACCCACTCATTCATTTCCCATCCTTACATGATGACCATGTTGATATGGTTTCTTTTACCTTAGACTTCTGACCCAATAGATCTTTTTGAGATTAACGTCAAATTTACACGCTCCAATAGGTAAAAGTGTAAAACATGAAAAGTCCTTTTGCCGAAAGCGCGATTGTTACATGAATTCGACATTCCAAGTGCGCCCTCATCCTAAATGCGAAATTCTAGTTCATGCACATCTGTTAAAGAAAGTACAAATACATGTCCTCGCCTCAAGGAAGAAAACCTTTCTTTCCGAAAGGTCTTCCGCGAGACTAAAATTTCATTTCTGAGCGACAAACACTCGTATGCACGATTCTGACAAGGCTGACATGACTTTCCATTACAATCGCGAACCGTGCATTGTGTTTGTTTTTGTCATCGAATCCGGCACCAAATCCTGTGCACATCTTTTGTGCATAGACACAATGTGGCTGCCGACGCCACCGCCAACGCCGCCGCGCTGCCGATTGTAACAACCGCCTACGGCAAGCTTTCCATCCATCCTTGTCGCTCTGTTAATGCACTCACAGCATACCGGGGCAACGAAAATGCATTAATGGTGTTTACAATGCCTTTTTGGAGATCTAAGATAATGCCTCTGGGCGCACATGGTGTCCCACGAGAAGAATAAAACATTTCGAGCGCAATAGGCCCCCTCGTGGCCCCCTGCCACCGTCGCCGACTTCAACCAGCAAGGAAGCAAATGCAACAAGATGTGAGGTGATGGGTCACTGTTGCACTTTATGCAAATCCATGCAGCCGGCCGCTCTGTGCAGTCCCGGCCAAATATGCATGCGAATAAGCCATTTAGCGGGTCCAATTTTGTTAGCCAGACAGATGATAGCCGTGCGGGTGAGGAACGCAACGCAAAATGAGGTGTGGACCAGTGAACAGGGAAAGCATTACAAATGATTCCGGTTCGTGTTAGATTGTGAAATTGCAAACGAATAAAATTTAAACGGAGGTGGACGACTCTGGTTAATGCTGTCCGGTGTGGCCTTATCTCAGGACATTTGTCAGTTGTTTGTGGCAGCAACAGGCTGGGAGTGCTGGACGATGTTGTTGTGCCATGGAATGGCAATGGGGTTGGAGTAATTGAGTTGCTTTACGGATAGTGGAATTCTTGTCAAGTAGACCAAAGCGATTGCCATGAGAGAGTAAGCGATCATGCTCCAACATTTTATTTGGTTTTAAGCATTTGATAATTTGATGAATGGATTCATGGATGAGATGAATCTATAAGCATGATTGTAAACTCTGACGCTCTGCGGAAACTAAATGTGTAGCCTTGTTACGTTGTAGAGATGCTGTCACCATAGTCTACTGTATGCGTTTCGAATTGATCGTGGCAACCAGGAATCGTGAGCAGTGGCTCAAGTTACTTTCGATAAATATGACAATGGAACCCTGGAATATAATGAATGGAAGCCTGGAATATAATAATGAATGAATGCGCTGGCTCTGACAGCTGACAGGTTGATTGAACATTGGTGAGTTTGATAGCCAGATATTGTATTCCGGTATTTACCGAAGCTTGCATGAGGTGGTTGGTTGTTAACTTCAACTTGCAGCTCCAGTCTTAATATATTATTTTGAGATTGTGATCCAGGTGATCATCTGTCATATCAGCGCCTTAATAGGTTTGCTGCTCTAATGTTATTCTTTCTTCCACAGGAATTTATTCGAACAGATTAACAACGAACAGTCCAACATGAAGAAAATGGAAGCCGGTGTCGGCGAAGCATCCAAAAATGGGCCAAAGCTTTTGAACGTCATTTCTTGCGACCAACCACAGCTGGACAATACCACCAAATGCTGCCTTTATGCCGTAGAGTAGAGAGTAGAGAGACACCTCTATCGACTCTTCGACTGCTACCAAACATTATGCTTCTCTATATAAGTGTGCCGATAAGAATAGCATCTCGGCACCTTCATCAAAACATTCCTGAATACCAGTAACCTTGGAATGCAATACAACAAGCGGTTGCAATTCAACGGGCATGTCAAGTCCATATTGAAGAGGGGTAACTTTATCCTTAACCCCATTTACCAATTAATGCGGAAGCAAATTGGCTTCAGACAACGAAACAGATCATCAGACCTTCAATTACTCACGGGTTCCCATTATGGTACACCACCTGAAATGCCTTTGAAAGAAAGTTATTATTTTAATTATTGGGTTCCAGGTTCAATAGTAAAGTTAAGGGTTTATCCGATCCGATATGTTCACATATAATGGTTAGCCCATGACAATGCACTTTTGTCGGATTCAATTTGTCGATTTTTTTTCCGTCATTGGCTGTTGAGGCAACCTCTATTATAACTGTTTGACCTTGGTCTCACACCCATATAACTATTTATGCATATTTCGTCACCTCTTGAAGATTTTCTAAATTTTTGTTGGTTTTACTTTAAATTTTCTAAACAAAGTTTATCCTACAAATTTCATGACACCAAAATCTGAATAAAATTTTGGATCAATTTTCCAGAATCATTGACAAGACTTGATCGCTGGTCACATCTGTTGTTCATATCGAGTGTCCAGTATGACTGTTCTTTTCAACTTTATCATGGCCCTCTGTTGTCTTACTCAAAGTAAAGCTACAGTAGCCATTTCTGATGCTGTGCTGTTCTTTATTTCATGTTTCCAACCAAAATTACACAAATTCGTTGATCAAACATTTTTGGAAGTCAAATAAAAAAAAACGCTGGGAGTTCAATTCTAGTGAAGGCATCTTACGAGCTTTGAGTTTAATTATCATTTGCCGCCATTTCGAAATCTTCTCATCGGACAAAACATGTCGGGTGTTACTTCCGGGTGTACTTATGTTCATCCCGGTTTTTTTTCTTTCACAACTTGTGAGACCATCTTCCAGGGCACATCTTTAGAAATTGATTACGATAGAGCGAGATAGAGGAACGGGGTTGTACAACTAATGTTCTTCCTCAGAGGAGGGGGTGTGATATCACTAACATTTCGCAAAAACGCGAAGATTACGAAAGTTCTACCTATTATTCTTTATCCCTACAAGACAGTATCGAGGTCTCCACTACTCAAACCAAAGAGACATAGGAAAACATATGGCAAATATCCACCGGCCTGGATGTTAACTCTCCTTTGCTCGAAATTTGATGCAACAACTAATCGGGCAAGGACACTTTTGTCTTCTTCTTCACCTTTATATAGTATATAAAAAAAACAAGAACTTCCTGATGGGAAGTTAAAAATGTGAATTGGTGGCGCAACAGCTCTTTTGAAGGCCACCGCCTAACTCCACCATTTGTGTGTGCATCTCATATTTTTCGCAAATGGCGGGGATTTATTGCCAGTTGTACTCATCGGTGGGATTATCAGTCGTTCGGGAGAGGTGGGCTGTAAATTAAATACTAGATACTCTTAACCGGTCCTCACACTCAGCAGTAGACGCATATTCATTTCATTTTGATGCATTTTTATTGAATTCATTGATATTCCTTAAATGCTAGACAAAAAAATTACTTAAACCAAGCTGAATTAGCTTTACTACTTATAAAGTAACTTACTGTCCCTATACAGTAAAATATGCCTTTCAACTTAAGAGAATAATTTTCGTACTAAAATCATAATAAATATTTACGCAAACTTAAAACTATTCAATGTTAAACAAACAATAAACTTAGTGAATCGGCGTTGGGTATTCTATGTCTAAAAAACCTAACTTAAAACTAACCTAAAACCTAAAAATATTGAACTTTCCTAATTAGATATTAAGAACTACGTACAATTTACTTATTTTACCTTTAACATATTTAAGCCGGGGCCAGGGCTTGACAGGATATGCTACTTTACTTGCCATAAGTTCAATAAAAATTAAAAATACGCAAAGGGCAGAGTTCATTCTCCGTCCAGCCACCAAAAGTGTTGGTATTTCCTTTCGACATCAGCTCTGTCAAGGTCTGATACCTCTCTACCAAACCGAAGAGTCTCCGTTGAGCTACTTGCGACGTTTTGGTCGTAGTTGACTAAACCTAAATACTTGACTTTGTCTTTCTATAATCTCTTTATGGAGCCAAACAATTATTCCAAAAAGGTGGAAATGTGACCCGTTTTGTTCGGAGACTTGAGTGAAACCCAATCTGGATCCTACTCACATATATAAGGCTAAATTCTGACACCAGACTGTTACTGATAAGCTCCTTACAAAGCCTTAATACGTGGAAAACTTAATGGACTATGCTCTGGTCACTATCTCGTCCATATCAACATATAACATACCGAGCATGCAATCCTTTCAACTTCACAGTAAAATCGAAAAGCATTTGATGGGATTTGATTTTTTCAAAAGAGTTTTCTGACCTTCTCTTCCGAAGAAATCTTTAGGGTCTTCGTTTACCAAAACTCCCCAAGCAATGCAGTCATGCAAACGGATGTTAAGCGCGTAATGTCAGCTTTGATTGGCCTCACATTGCACTCACCGCAGCATAACTCAAACATGCTAAAAGATCTTCTATTGACTTTAGCGAATACAATTATTTCCGCTGATTTAAGGCATTTTGACCATTTCCATTGCCCCTTTACATTTGCTCGAAGAAATTCTCAAGATAAACGTGGTCTTCATCTGAACAGTACTATAGCCTTATTACTCTTATATTTTTTGTGCTCAAGCTCCTCGAAAGATTAGTCCACTTATCTGCACAGTCCTATTCGGAGTCACTTCCATCAGATTCAATCAGATTATTAAAGAGAAATCTTTTCCTATAAATTTTAATTCCAAACTACGACTGCTGCCTGGTGTTTGCCTGCCCTAAATTTGTTTTCCTCTTTCCAAGTTCAGTTCAGTTAGACAAGGAACGATTTTGGTGCCGCTAAAGTCCCCAAATAGACATACAGTTCCCCATAAAAGATGGATTAGATGCAAATTGATCGCAAGAAATAGAATTCAACAAGTAGGCGAATGCGTCCACTATACCCCCGGGATCACCGTTCATATAACTTGGATAATGTCGAGCCACAAGCTAAAAGGTTAGGTAACACCCACGCTCAATTTAACAAAGCATGCCGAAGAAATAAAAAACAATTTCAAACAATTTCCCCTAGAACGCCAGTCGGAGAATTAGAAGTTTCTAATCGGTTAATAGTGCCACACAAAAGTTACAAATTTATTCAGTCATTCGCACTAAATCCATTCCGCACACGCACCATGGCGGCGTACCACAAAAAGAACACAACACTTTTCGCCCACTTCAAAAGCGTCCCTTTCCAAAACCAAAACAAAAAAAATTCACAAAAGAAAGACGTTCCCAGTTTTCTTTTTCGCCTACAGCCCAAATTGCTTGGAAATCTTTTATCGTATGAAACACATGTCGTTGCCTAATAACCTGTCAACGCTGCCGTCCATCCTTGTTCACGAACTAAACCAAAAAGCCTCTTACATCAAAAAACACAATTGTCAACTAGACAGACAGCCACAACAGTGGCATGCCAACCGATGAGGGTCCAAATGGTGGCTCAACTCGGTGAGAAGGGTACCCACATCTCATACATATATAGTGCGTGTGTGCGTAGCAACTGCTCCCAAATTTTTTAGGAGTGTGAGTGGTGACAACTTGTTAAGAAACACCAGATTCCATTCGGTGGGGGCGAATGCGATACATTTGAATGTGAGCAGGAGTAAACCATCTCACGTTGCGGCAGGATCTCCTGTTCTAATCGGTGACACAATGTCGGTCAAATTAAATACGAAAATTGCTGACAGGCGACACAAAAGATAAAGTCGAATAGTTCGAAAGGAACGGACAAGAAATCGTTAAGCCTTCCTGTATTCGTTTGGCGAAGCACATCCACCACCCACCACCAAACTCCAACAACATGTCTTGATCGAAATGGTTGGTTCTCTCATCGTATTGTTTGGCAATACCACCATGCGCCCCTACTATGCCGACCTTGACACATAACACTATCGAAAAATTCAAAGGCATATTGTGTGTGAGAAATAATACGGACGGATTATGGAAGGATATACAAAAAAGGGACTGGGTAAAAGGACGAGCATTTGAATTAACATAAATTAAGTTTTGTTTAGGTGGACTATGTTACCCGCTTGTTTGTTATTTCGACTTAAGTATTATTTACTTTACTGCCACACGTTTTGACGATGTGCCAGCGGCTTGGATAAACTGGATGACTCTGCTCCCAGGAAAATTATGGGGCATGCACCGTCAAACCAAACTGCAATCTTAAGAATTAGATAAGGTTCGAAATTGTCATCATACAATGTCTGTCATTGATAGAAGTGTCGAAGAAAATCCAAATCTCTAGATTTCATAGAATGGACAGTATTTGGGCATGTCTCTCGGATATTTTAGACTTGGATTTGCATCTGCACCCTTATAATCGCAAAGTTGAAGTTAGTCAGGAGTTGAAGGTAGCTGACCGATAGGGCGATGGAAAATCACAACATTTAGGTGACCAATTTTCTCACATTTTTTTCAGCCTTGAAGTTAACTTTCCACTCGATGGATACAAAATTGTCGCACATGGAGAAGTGAAAATCCACATATAACAGCCGAAACACATTTGGTCGGTAGTTTCATTGGTCCATACTTTTTGGAATATAAGGAAAGTGCAACTTTCGCTGTCACCGAAGATATGATTGAGGAAGATGTGTGATTTCTAAATACAAGATGTATTTTTAGAATAACGTACCCAAAGCGTGGCAGCGAAAGACGTTGAGATGTATTTATCGTATGGAATTGTCAAAAAAAAAGTCTGAATTATAGTTGACGCAGTTCTGCAATAAGTTTGCATCAAAATCTTTTAATTGTGATACATTTCATCTCTAAATAATTTTGCATTTTTTCTTGTAAAATTGAGTTGCGATTTGAAATATAAGAATGATATGATGATTACGGTTGATTCCCTTGCGAGTATCAAAATATTTGGGATTTTAACTGCGATTTAAAATATGATTGGTTTCATTTAAAGCTTCAGGAGTTATAAGTATTTGGAACTAAGTTCAACAAAATATTCCGTTTTCCGATGCAGTACGGAACCTTTAAAATTAAAATTCAAAACGCAATAAGCCCGATCTGTGAACTGTATTTTTTTATTCTGTTTTATAATTCTTATGTTACAACATATTTAAAGTTTTACTTTTTATTGTTGTGTAGGCAATATACCATAAATAAGGACATTTCTAGCGTTTGCCTTGATCGTTGCTAGCATAGCATTTTCATAGGATGATTGATGAAAAACCCCCCCAAAAAACCGCAAGAACTTAAATCGAGTTGCCCCGCCCGAGTCGCTACTTATTGAAATGAACTTTTTCCTCAAAATAGAACTCCATGCCTTTGCCTTTAGGTATGTGGCGTTTCTTTGTCGTATTGGAACCAATTGTTCAGTATATTCACATATCGGCCGGTCTGAATCCACTGTCACTGTTAATTGATTTCCCTAAAAAAATCAGGGACCTACAGTCCCAGATGAGGAAATTGCACCCTAGCTCGTTGCAAAAATGCACTTCCAATGAAGGCCTTTGTAGGTTATTCAATTCACTAAACGATCGCAAATGAAAAATGCGTGCAGGTTTCCAATGCTGATGGTCTCAAGTGCTATCAGGTGATCGGAAGGCGTACTGGGTATAATAAGCGGAAAGTAAGCCTCAACGGAAAACTTAAGAAAACAACACTTTAGAGCTCGCTACGACCTTTACAGCTACAACCCCGCGCATATTAAACAGAAAAAAAAAGAAAAAAACAGTTGCGAGTTTTGTACGCACAAAAAGGGTTCCGTACCACAACAAAATATAAAAAACTATAGATTTTGTATTTTCAATTTCTCAGAGCTTCCTTCTTAGCGTGAACGGGCAGAATCGCATCTTCGAGTAAACCTTTTTTTTTTAATTTAAAGTTGTTCTATTCTCTTGGCGTTAAATTGAGTTGCTTCTTTTTAAACCAGGTTTCTTACATGTGCACGCCCATTTATTTTAAATTTTATATTATTATTAAAATATGTTCTCGGAGCGACCATTTCTGTTCACAGAAACAATGCCAAGTGTATTACAATAACAGTTCAGAAAATAAAGCCCTATAACAGATGTTCCGACAGCGAAGCCTTAGTAATAGGCTTCCGTTGTCACCTTTTTAGTACTGAACACTAAAATGGTTATATTGCCATTGTATTTGTACAAAAAATCACTTTCCTTTCGGAGGTGACGCAATTAAACCATTCAACTACTTTATTTGATTTTCTTAAGCTTGAATATATGAATAAAAATGCGCTTAAAGCGAGTACACGAGGTTTCATACCTGCAATATTTTTTTAGAACTATTAAAATGAGCTATCTAAAGTCCTACAAATGATGTTTTCATAAAGAGAATCATCGAGTCCATATAAACCTACTCTCACAAACCGCACTATCCTTGACACAAAAACGTGTATTTTACCCAATCAAATAAAATTTATGGTCTGTGTCGTCCTGTCAGAATCCTTCAAAGTAGATAACACAAATGAACACAGTCAAGTAACATGAAGTTTCAATTGTCCGCGGGCTCAATTTATTTTCGATCTAACAGGCGCCTTTATGCGACACCTCAGATCCTTGTGTATCCCAACCAAATATCTAATCGAATTCCACGCTCAATATCGCCGTCATTTGCCAACTCCCCTAAGGATGTGTTTCCAATTTTTGGGGCCAAAGCGTGACACGCATATAAATTCATTTCATTCATTCGATTACTGCTTACGTCCACAGATGTCCTTTATTTTGGCACAACAACTCACTCCATTCAACTATATCGCCCGAATCTGTTGGTTGCCACATCCAATCATTCCATTTAAGCGTGTATACTTCAAGCTCTCGCCACTGAATGTCATCATCCTCATCGCGTCTCCAACTGTTTCGCGTGCTCCTTTTGACCCAACATAATTGGCATACGTGACGCTAACCAAAAGTGTTGTGGACATTGCAGTAACAAATTATAATGGAACAAAAGCAGCCAAAGAAAAACTAGGATCCAATTTATTAAAAGATAACTGTAAAATCAGCTGCAACATACAACCGTTAAATTACCCTCATTCCAAACAGCACCCCTGAGATGAATGTTTATTACCATATTAATGGTAGAACCACTCTGCCAGCTACTATTGCCTGTGGCAATGTTACTACCAACTTTGGCATAGCTGGAGTCCTGCCCGTTGTCCTGATGACGTTTTATCGTACGTCCGTTTATTTATTGGTACGCCGGCATACATACCTACTCGTACCATGTTCAATTAGCTGGCGGCGCGCAAAGAGACAGAACACCAAGTGAAGCACAATGAGTGTCCTTTGCGCGCTTGGAATTATTATAAGGCCTAATGTGGGCCAGGAGAAAATTACCGAAGCCCCGCGTCACGATGGCCGATAGGAGAATCCGCAGAGTATAGCAAAGCACACAGCTAGCTAAACAATGTCAATAGCCAATAATCCCAAAAGGACCACGACGCTATCCAATGCAATTAACTTATTTTTCCAATTGTCCCGGCTAGCTCTTGGGATTTGTGCATAGAGGGGGCACAAACACATCGCTGCAAATCAGGATAATTGCTCGTCCATATCATTGTTGGTCGGTCGATATGCTGGGCAAGGGAAACTGTTGTGTGATGATTGTCCTAGTGGACTTGTGATGCGTCATATGAGCATGATGGAACAATGAACAAGGAAATCGAATGCGAAGCTTTCGAATGTTAATGAATGTAGTAGATTTTTTTAAGGACGAAATAGTGGGATAGAGCTTTTGTTTCGAAGGGGAATGATTAAGTTTGAAGAGGAGAGAGATAAATGTATCATGAGTGCTTTCATGAGTGAAACCGAATTGGTGTTATTCTTCCTGTAAAGCTGCTGTAACGACTTATGTCTTAAAATATCCTTAAACTGGGACGGAAGATGAGAGACGCTTCGGGACAGGTCTAATGATTTCGCGATATGAAACCTGCTTCTCGAATAGTTGCCATCGTCTTCCGCGTTGTCTTGTGGAATCATTGACTGCTGATTCAACTGACTGCTCGGAGTTTGTCCAACCTATTTTCCATGACACTTCACGCAAACTTCTTATTTTATTTCGTAGATAAAGCATGTAGTTAATCATTTTCTCATTCAATCATTCACTATAGCTTCCTCGGCAACCAAAAATATGGACTTTTTGTTCGTCTCTCAATAGAGTGATCGACCCGGCTTGCATTCATGTCCCCATCAACTCCAGATTTGCCTTTATTCTGAACGAAACCATGTTCATGTAAAGTTCGATTCGAAGGATCTTCCGAATGCTGCCATAAGAGATTCCTGTGATATCAACACTTTTACTTTGCTCCTTGCTGTGGGACGTGATTGTTCATCCACCATGGTTCTCGTCTTCTAGGAAGGCGCAGCAGGAACAATTTGCACCAGCCTGCAATTATAGAATGCAGAGAAGCAGGGTCCGATAAAGTTTGGTATAAATATTGTCAAGGCAGCGACGAATTGATGACAGTTATGACTTTAATTTTTTAACTCACTAACTATGGTTTTTCATTGGTGATCTTCCAAGTAGGATATGATCCATGCGATAAAGCCTGGGGGAAAGCCGAGATCTTCTAGTATGGAAAGAATGATTTTGGGCTATATTTTGCCAAACGATTTCCTGAAGTCCGTGGCTTCAACATTAACATCTTTTCCTTCTTCCAAAACACGTAAGGTTCGGGATACGAATTCGGTTGAGTTAGTGGTTGTTGACCTTCACTTAAAATATCCGTTTTGAGTAATTTTAGTGTGGATGGGTAGCTGATGGCACGTTTGTGAATGGCTTGAAAATGATATACGATAAACGAGTCTTCCAAGTTAGTTCCTGTCCTTCGCAGTACGGGAATGAGATAAAAGACAGCGCATTTCATTGCCGGAAACCGATGCAAATCGGCTCGGCTTCAAAGTTGATAAAGTGGTTTTGAGTTGCGATTTGAATTCGGTTTTAGCGGAGTACAAATGTTGATCTTTTGTTACTTTATCAGACCACAAAAAAAATGCAGACGTTCACAGAAGACAATAATTTTTTAGGAACTAAAGAAAAAGCTCGATTGTAGTTCATTGCCTATCCAAAGCTTTTTGGACAATGTTGGAAAATTGCTGGCTCCGCTCATAGGATCCGAACCAAATTGCACTTACTCCTGAAAATGAACAATCCAAAAAAATCGTTTCTACAGGATCAATACCTACTTTTTACCTGAGGCTCATTTTAAACATTTTGTTTATTTCCTGAAACCTATTCGGGTTATTTGACATAAAAGCCCGATGAGTATAATTCTGTTTCTTTCAATGTTGTTTTTATCAAGTGACTTTGGTGCCTCAACCTGCGATTTTTATCTTTCAGTAAGAGACGGGTACTAGAGTGTAAGTCTCGTTGGCAGTTTACTTTCTTATCGCTATATGACTCGATCACTCCCAACCGCCAGCACAAAACTCATGCTCAACGAAGCAATAATTTTGCAAGTTCTTCTTTATGGAGCCGAATGTTGGACAGTGTACGGATATACTTTCCCGTCTTCGAGGAGGGCGAATGGAGAAGAAGGTTTAACCGCGAACTCTGCAAGCTGCACAACGATATGTTTAAAGAGATTGCTGTTGAAGTTGGATTGAGGAAAAAAATCTATTAAATAAATAAAATCCAATCAGCAAATAATAATCTAATTACATTTAAATAAATGTGTAACTCTGAAACCCCGAAAACATTTTAAAATTTCTTCTATTTTCAAAAACTTTTTTACTGTTATATTTGCTGGGAAAACTGCTGTGGAAAAAAAAGAACTCAATCTTGCCTGAGTTGTAAAAGAATGCAATCATTCGTATTGACATCAGTCACAGAATTCAATATCATACTTCAATTTCACAATGTGAAATCACCAATCATTTTGAAGTCATTGATTGGCAATTAATTTATATCAATTCAATTGAGTGCAAACTTCTGTGAATTCAGCGCAATCGTTGAACTCTTTTTTAAGTTAT
The DNA here is from genome assembly GCA_963555765.1 of Orthonevra nobilis. Lineage (NCBI taxonomy): Eukaryota > Metazoa > Arthropoda > Insecta > Diptera > Syrphidae > Orthonevra > Orthonevra nobilis. The sequence continues at coordinate 149,670,593 of OY743224.1, forward strand.
TGAAGTCATTTTGTAGTCACAATTTGAATGAAATCTTTATATTCACTTAAATGAATTCCCAAACAATGATTTCAAAGATAATGGTGATTTCATATTTTGAACAGGAAGTCTCTATGGGAATTCTTGTGTTAAACATTTTTGGAGGTAAATCGAATGAGTTGAATTATTTTATAATCTGATCTGATCTTTTGAAGAATTAAGGTCGATAAGGCTTGCTCAAGGATTCAATTTCCTCGAACAAAATTAGCAGCAGCTACACTTTTGTAAAAAAAAATCATTTAATATAGTTGACGTGTTCTCATAACAACTTCAACTGCCTTGAAAACTGGAGAGGTTGTTCCTATTTTGAAGAAAGCGCACAGAAAGCATTTATATAACTAAAGACCTACTATATATTCTTTAATGTTAATAAACGATAAGTAAAATTTAGAATATTGACAAGAAAAGATCAACGGAGTATTTAAGATTTTAGAGCATTGGAGATTATTGGTTTTGCAAGCACAAGTTAGTAGTTAGTGACAAATCTAAAATTATGTTTTTCTAATTCACTTATAATGTTATTCATTTCCCTTGCTTGACATATCATGGCCCCCGTTTCTAACATCTATTACATAGGTATGGGTGGTAAATGTAACTCTCCTAAGAGACATTACGCTGAAAATAATTGTTCGTCGACTTACAACATATTTATTCTACAATAACAAAACCGAGCTTAAACATGTTGTCCAAGACATACATGGAGAAAAAGATGTTACATTTATTATTTCTCAATTCTTAAATCCTTTCTCTAAAACACGTATCTTCACAAGGTAATAGGAATAATTTATTTAAGAAGCGGTAATGCTCTAAATAGGACACCTTTGAACCATTTTACTTGTAAGCAAGCTTAAATTTGTGTTGGCCTTTTTTTTAAAAGAAGGGAATAAAAATAAATGACATGAAGATGCAAATATGCATCAGCTAAGGCTATTTTCGAATCCAATCCAGCAGGTTTACATGTAAATAGGTGACATTCGGTCCGCTTCAAAGTTCAGGTAGTTTGGTTTAAACAAGCTGTCTAATGTTCAAATATGCCTAAGAGTAATAACCTGATAAGAATGTGGCTTAAGATTACTAAGACTAACTTATACTGAAAGTCAGTTCTGAGCTTCCTTTTGGAAAAAAGTTACCTCTATAAATTACTTAAACAAGAATATGGATTAGTTGAAGCCATGAGACTTTGTAGGGTTGAAATTCCTCATATTAGAGAAGTTCAACAAAAACAGAAATTTTGACTGTATAAATGACACGTGTCGGAATTTTGTTTTCAAACAAGTCACAAAGTCGAAACCCTTTTTTGTTTCTATGAGTCTCATTGGAGCTTCCTCTTTAATTAATTTGTCCATTTAAATGTCTAGCAAGTAAAAGTTGAAGTATCCATATGCTGTTTCCTTATTAATTTTGTCTGTAAACAGCGTCAACCACTTACTTTGTCATTACAAACATAATGACCCTGCACTTGAAACAAGAATGAGATGGATTATCCAAACACAATCATCATTAATAAAATCATTAAGTCGCTTCTTAGCCATGTCATAACTGTCTCATTAAATCTTAACTTCTAGCAAAACTGTACAGAACTGGAAAATTATTTATCCTCATTAATAATATCCTGAAATGGATTCTAGGACTCGTGCAGTTGGAAACTATTGGTTCAGTGTACGTCAAAGGGGGGAAACCAACTAATGGATGTGTGTCATATTCAGATATTGATTACTTTTGTTTTGTCCTTTATACACACACACACACACACACATAAAAGTTGTGTTGTGCATGGTATAAATTGAAAGTATGAATGAAGTATACGTAATTGGGAAATGTTTATTTTTGAAATGAAAAAAAACGATATGCAAATAATTATAGACCCCAATTCCCAACTGCAAGGAAGAGACTAACAAAAATGATAATTCGACATCTGCTATCGTTGAGTTCAAATAATAAAAGTCGTTAATATTTTCAAAAAAAAAAACAACACTTATATTTTAGAGAATTTAAAAACTTCGGGTAATTTGATTGACGACGGAAATTGTGAGGGATGGAAGACAGCAAGAAAAACATAGAAGAATCAAAAGTGTACAAGATTATTTTCGCTGTTATTACACGTCTTATGTTTCCCTTAATGGCTCCAATTGACGTTGGCCTTAATGGCTCCAATTGACATGGCGTAGACGAGTGCCATGGCGTTTCCCCATGTGATGTCAAATCGCAAGGAGATAAATAGCGCACCACTGGAACCAAATGTGAGCCAGGTGAAGATCGCGCATTTTGGGCACAAATAAGTTCGATCAATAGCGGACGCTGAACCATACAACGCACCAAACAGTTCATATTTCCGGGTGAATTGACAGTTTTTGTATTGCCTGAAGGTGCTTATTGGACCCATAGCAATATTTTTGTGTACATCTTACTGGTACCCCTTCAACCAAAAATGAGCATCGTCGCTGAGTATAATTTTTCGTTAAAAAAGGAATTTTCCTCCAGCTATAGAAACACCCACTCACCGAAGTTTCAGTTTTCGTCCCTCCGCTCTGGCAGATATATATTATTAGCATTCTTTTCCGAATGAAGGGAAAACAGCCTTTTCTTTATAAAGGCGAATCTTCTTGTCGCCCCAACTATTAACTACACTAAGATCCCAGTGCTCCAAGCCTTAAGGAAAATATGGTTTTTGTTTGAAAAGAGCCACTCGCAGCATCAGGCTCACACATCGAAAACCTCGTATTCAATGAATTAGAAAACATTTTTGCGACTGTTCCATTCAAGAAGTATTGGACGTTTTCAAACCATATAAATGCTGGTGTTCCACAGGGCTCAGTTGTGTCGCCTACTTTCTTTTTAATTTTAAAATCATGATCTCCAATTTACTCACTCCTTGATGACAGAAAATTTAGAAATGGAATGGAAACTCATTTGTAAACAGAAAGATGCTGAGAACGGTTTTATCTTCTTCGCATTATGCTACTACAGCTTATTCGTAAAAAGTCCTCTTGCCATTGCATGCAAGCACCGTGCGGTTCACAAGCTGATAAGGTTCATTATTCCAGATTCCCTGTATAGCTGCTGCAGGTGGCCAGTATCTTCAATTAAGTCCTTGAAGCCATGGGAAATCACCACGTGATAAACGATCTGATGAGCTACTTTCATGTTACGAGCTTCGATTTATGGCTAAGGCCGTTCCGGTCACAAATTAATAGGACCACTTGATGAAATAAAAACAGAGCCCTGCGAAGTATAGCATCGAAGTTTGTATAAGTTTTTTCGGTTTTTCCTGTGAAGCTTATAAAGAGGAACGAATCGGAGTACAAAAGTGGGTTAGTGGCACTTTTTGTTGTTGAAGATCTTCGGGAGTTGGATGGTCTTCGTACGCAAAGCGAAATCGATTTAGTCTTGCAACCCTTATAGTAGTCCTTGTAGTCTTCAAACATGGGTGTCGACTATTCTATCGACAATCATATGGTATGTGCCATCGTATTGGCTTACGTTAGAGCCAATTCGTTCGAATAAATGCGTCATTTCAATGTGGCGTCCAAAACCGTGAACTTTGATCGAATGGACAACAATTTACAATTTTCAAATTTCAGTCATCAGGATCACTTTTCGATTTCGACCCATGTTTTCTGAAAGCCTTTGTAGCTGCTTCCGAACGTTTTGTCATTTTGTGTAAATTGCTTGCATGTTTTGAGTAAAAACGGGAGTGGGAGTCAACATCAAACATCATTACTGACAATCTCGTTATTGTGCTGTCGATGAGGCTTGATTTACATGTTCCCAAGCGACAAACAC